>CM042973.1:16233930-17433930 GCA_023678885.1 Pogostemon cablin | reverse complement strand
TGTCCGACTCTGCCTTGTGAACTATGGACGCATCACTAAGCCATGCAAATATACTTTATAGACACAAGTAAATATGCATGTAACACATGTGAATTACCTTGGAGCAAGAACACAATTATACCCCCCTTTCTAGGTACTATCAGTATCAATTATTTCCCATGCACAAAGTACTCTAACCCGATATCATCTCCCTTTATAGATACTATATAATTATCCTCTTTATCCTAAGTATTTATAAAAGATAGTTCTAATGAAGCTTCGGAGTCCCATCACTTAAAATCATAACATATAATCCTGCTCAGCAGTGAACACATTCAATCAATAACCAAGATATGTATTCAGACTCTACATAACAGCTAAAGATGCATAAAACGACTCTGAGTATGAATTAATAAAGCATTGTCTTATATAAAATAAATCCACAAGTAGTGATGTACGGAGTATACACACGGAAGTTCAATTAACTGGATAAAAACCTTCATAACCCTAGAACTACCAATGTATTTCTAGCCCATGACGCGTCGAAGAATGTTTATAGTATTTGGATAAATCTTACCCATAGTCTTGAAAATTACAAGAAAGATTACGTTGCGAAGTAAATCCTAGATATGGGCGCCGTCGCTTCTCGCTCCGTCTTGAATCTTCACTTGGTTCTCACATGATTCACTGTATGAATCTCTCTCTACAGCTCCTGCGGATGAAGTTAGGGTTTGGATGTGGTGTAGAATGGATGCGAAATCTTACTCTCTTTTTTATGTGATCGACATCCCTTTTTATACTTGTAGAAATCTCCTTACGGACCTTTATTGAGCTTTTTCTTGGAAAATACGTCAATTCACGCACAGGAGGATCAAAATTACCAAAAATAAGCGCACGTGTCCTGCTCGACCAAAGTTGGCAAGGTTGAGCGGCTACGGCTAGGTCGAGCGGTGGTCGAGCGGCCACCCTATTCGCTGAAACTCTGTACAGACACTCGCTCGATTAACTCTGCCCTCGCTCGACCAAAAGGTGTTGGTCGAGTGGCTCCTCCTAATGTCAAACGGCATCTCGGACTTTGTATTTTCCAATTCTGAGCACTTCTGAACTATTTTTCTATATAAATATGGTCAGATAGCTTCAGTAGCCTCTAATTCGTGGATTTCCCATAAATATACTGATTTGCTTTGATAATATCACAAATCGTACTCAATTTCCACACAAATCAGAGCTCAAAATACATGAATTATCACTCTCATCAAGGCTTAGTGGATAATAACAAGGAGGTGGTGGTGACTGTTCACCCACCTCCGCAGAATTCTCCGACGACGGTGAGAATCATGGTGGTGTGGGGCCAGGAGAAGATTCCGGTGGAGATGAATCAGTTGGATAATATTGGGGAGTTGAGGAAGAAACTGCAGAAGATGAACGTAAATCTCCCGCCAGCCATGGCCTCGCCCATGCCACCTTTGAACGGAGCTCATCTATTGATCCTCCTATTCCCGCCCTGACATTCTCTCCGATGCTGCTTCCCACATCCATAAGAGTTTCTCCTATTTCTGCGTTGATCAAGTGTCAATTTTTAAGACTAAATTAAGAAAAATAAGAGGTGCGAGGAATTTGTAAACCCAATTAAAGTTAACCCAAATTTTCAGATCCTAACCCAATTTTCACTTATAAGATCGAGTCTCATGATTTGAAAAAAAGACGGTTTCAAGGTAGTATTTGTCATTAAGCACTCCATTAACTAGTATTTCCCATTCGTGCGTTGCACGGAAGTATTTTATTATAGGATTGTTGCTTAGTTTTTGTTTTTTATTTTAATAGTGTTATATATCTGTATGAATATATTTGAGCTTCTCTCATTCGGTTTTGGTCTGGTTTGAATTTTGTTGTAGTATTATTTTTTTATTTATGTTTATAACTATCTCATATGTGTTTTGCATGGAAATAATTATATTTTGCGAATAATTTTTAAATATTTTATTATAGGATTATTATTAATTATATTTTAGTTTTAATAGTTTTATCTCTACGAATATGTTTGAGCTTGTCTTGTTCGGTTTTGGTTTGGTTAGAATTATTTTGTAATATTATTATTATTATTATTTATATTTATAATTATTCCATATGTGTTTTGCACGAAAATAATTATAAATATTTTTATGTATAATTGGTTTTCTTTCTGATACTTCCTACGTCCTCCCGGCCTTGTAGTTACATATTTCTAATTTGGGGATCAGTTTCTAATGGTTTCATTACCTTTTTGGTATATGGGAACCCACACAAAATGATTAAACCATCTCCATGTGACCCACCTACCATTCTAATACAACTATCTACTATACACCAAAAACTATATTCCTTAATCAGCGTGCAAGAAGCAAATCTAACCATTAAGACGGGACAGAGAGAGTTTTATTAATTTTTCCTTCCAAAATACAGTTTTCCCCCCTAAGAGTTTGGTTGAATTTTCTCCATTTTCAAGCTGCATGATATCTTCCATGTTTTTGTTAAGGGCCTCAATGAACCATTTATTGACCATTGGCGCTTCATCCTAAATGATCAATTTGCGAATAGAAAGGAGTTGAGCAAGATCACTTCCCTGCCTTACATTACACGTTGAATCCTTGCAAACCAAAAATAGAATACAAAATCTCGAGTGTGTTGTTCGGCTCCCTGAAAAAGTAATGATTCAATTCCACTTGATGTCACGTTCAACACTATACCCCTTTTGATCTAATATAAGCTAATATCATCTTCCATAAGAATGTCTTTCCGGTGCCTCCGTATCCATATACGAAGAAAACTCTGCCACTTCCAGAGATAACGCATTCCATCATCCGGTGATACACCTTCTTCAGATCTTCATTTAATTTTTTCATCAAATTCAGACATTCTTTTTGTATTGATGATCTGTTATACCTCAGTTCACTTGATATTAGTATGTTATTATGCTAAAGATTCTTTCAGGATTTGGAATGGGCATCCCTTCAAAATCTGTTAGATTTTTATTCTTAGATATAAGGCACGATTAATCTATGTATTCATTATATCCGCTTTAGACATCACCAAACCTGCAATTTGAAATAATCTTAGGATTTTAATGAAAATATGTATTTCAATAATAAATACAAAAAATATGTTTATTTCATTTGTTAATGTGCCATACCTAAGTATCTTAATCTTTTCCTCTCGTTTTATAATATATCCTCAGATAATTATTTCCAACATGCATCCCACATAGTTTTTGGCATGCTTATGCTTCCAGAAATTAATAGATTTACAAATTTCTCAATAGCTTATTGGAAGCCATAATGCATATTTCTTAATTGCATCTATATATTTCCTGTGGTCTTCGAGCTATCCTCTTGCATAGAATGTTTCTTGAAAAATATTATGTCTCTTTTCCAAATTTACGGAAATCTTCATAACATATTGGTCCTCGCACTACATTTAGAAGAATTCTCAAATAATAAGATTCTCTGGCACCAGGAGGAACATAGAAAATCTTACCAACGTCCAATTACCAATTTTTCTTTTCACCCATTCTCTTGTGTTGCTTCCAGACAAACGATGTGAGAATTCTGTATATGTCAGTTTTCTTGCCTTGGGGTATTTCTTATTTGCTTCAAACCAAGCTAAGAACATACTCTCCTTTATTAACTGTTATTTATTTATATATAATATATAAATGTAACTTTTTTTTTACATATTGTAATTTTATATTTATTAATTAAATAGTATTGTATATACTCTTATTTTTTCATAACATTAATTTTTACTTATATTTAGCAATGACAACGTATAAGTTACAAGCTTATTTATAGATATCGTATCCGTTTAAATATCTACTACTCATATCCATAATTTTACTGTATTTAGTTTATATTCAATTTTAATCTTAAAAGTTCATTTAATACTACTCCCTCCGTCTGCTCCAAAAGGGTGCATTTACTTTTTGCACATGAATTAAGGAGTATTATTATTTAATTTGTAATGGGTAGTTATATTAATGTGTGTGGATCCCATATTTTAATTGTATTAGTATGTGTGTGTGGGTCCTATGTGTATAAAAAAAAGAAATTAGACCCTTAGGAGCAGACACTTAAAATGGAAAAAATGAGACTATTTGGAGCGGATGAAGATAGATTTGACAATTAATAGAATATGCCAAAAATATCACTCATATTTACTAAATTATTATAATATTAATTAAAAAATAAAAAATTATTATTAGCATAAATAAATAATATTAATAGTTAAGATTTAATGTATTAAATTGACCGTCAAATTAAAAATTGCATGGTTTATAAATATAATAAAATTGAAAGGAGAAAAAAATTGAAGATAAAAATAAAAATTTAAGTTTATTTTTATATATGTATAACTACGTAGATAATTTTTTATTCGCCTAAAAAAAATATAAAGATATATTAATAATAGAGTGATTTTGGGGCACTCAATATTTAGGTTAAAACAACGCAGTTGGACTCTTTATTATGATATATCCTACAAAAGTTTAATGGTGTTCTAAATATACTTAATATCTAAATACAACTTAAATTATGTATAATATTTAACTATATTAATTATTAAGAAATTAATTGTTATTTTTACTATTTATAAAATAAAGTTGAAACGTTATCCAATTAATTGTATCAAACAATATTTAAATTGGTTGCAATTGATATTAAAAATATATATATCATATTCAGTTTATATAATAGGTAAGTACATTATTTATCTATAGATAATTTCATTGATTGATTTGATTCGTAATTTAAGATAAATATTAACTTTGTATAATTAATTATATTAAAATTATTTTATTTTAATTAATATTTATCTTTTTAAAAAGTATATATAATTTCTCTATAAAACTCAATTATTATTTCATTTTAAAATAAGGATATAGTTTACTATTATATATATATATATATATATATATATATATATATATATATATATATATATATATATATATATATATATATATATATATATATATATATATATATAAAATTAAATAACATATGAATAAAATAAAATATAAAATGCTTACAAATATTAGAATAATATTATAGAAACGATACTAATTAAAATAAAATTGAATGAATAATTAAAATAAATTACAAAACTTAAAAAATAGATTTCATAAATTAATCCTAAAGATTAAATTAAAAGAATATATATAGATATTATCCTAATAAAAATAAAATTAAATAAAAACTTAGAATAACTTCAAAAATAGATTCATACATTAATCTTAAATATTAAATAAATAATAATAAAAAATATAGTTGACATGTGCTTTGAATTTTCTAACTAAAATTTCTGAAGTTAATTTTGTATACGTACACTGATGACTTTTTTTAATGATGATTGAAGCTGCAAATAAGATCAAATAAATATAAGAACAATAAAATAAAATAAATAAATAAAAATAGAGTTTATGGAATACAAAGAAAATAAAAAAAAATTACTCCCTCCGTCCGCTTCTAAGGTATCCATTTTACTATTTTTGGTGTCCGCTTCAAAGGTATCCATTTCCACTATTTAGTAAAAAAATACACAATATGGCCCACCACTTCCCTCTAATATAACTACTCACTTTACATATAATAATAATACTCCTTAATCCACGTGCAAAAATAAATGGATATCTTAGAATCGGACGGAGGGAGTATAAGATTAAAGAAAAAAAGAATGATACCTCAAATGATAATGATTGAATCTAAAATAAGATTAAAAAAAGAACAAAAGATAGAATATTAAAATATAAAAATAGGGTTTATAGAATTATAAAGCACGCACAAAAATTGAAGAAAAAAAAGATAGACAAAAAATAATAATAAAAAAGAAATGATACCTCTAATGAGAATGATTGGATCTACAAATAAGATCAAATATGAAAATGATTAAAATTAAAAATAATATTTAATAAAAGTATAAAAGAAGATAAATTAAATTAAATTAAAAAATAGAGTTTATAAAATTATTAAAAAAAAATACAAAAATCGAAAAAAAATAAGATAACAAAAAATTAAAAAGTATAATGATACCTCCTATGAGAATGATTGACCATGCATATAAGATCAAATAAAAGTATAAAAGATAAAAAAAAATAGAGTAGAATGTAAATAATATAAAAGTATAATCTGTAAAAGAGGAGAAAAAGAAGAAGCATTATAAAAAAACACAAAAATAGAAAAAAAAGAAAAAAAAGAAAACAAAAAATTAAAAAGTATAATGATACCTTGAAGGAGAATGATTGAACATGCGTATAAGATCAAATAAAAGTATAAAAGATAAAAAAAAAATTAGAGTAAATTATAAGTAATATGAAAATAGAATCTGTAAAAGAGAAGAAAATGAATAAGCATTAGGAAAAAAAAAAAGAAAAATAACAAAAAATGAAAAAGTATAATGATAACTCATGGAGAATGATTGAACTTGCATATAAGATAAAAAAAAAGTATAAAAGACAAAAAAAAATGAGTGAGGCTTCCGTGCGCCTTTAGAATTTAGTATTATGGATAACGGTATATTATTTTGTTTTAAAGGGTATACACTTTAATTAATAAGGGTACATCATTTTGCACTAAAGGGTATTCACTTTTCATTAATATTTTTTATTTTTCTTTAAAAAATAAAGGGTACACATCTTTATACTAAAGGGTATATAATTTAACACAAAATTCTAAAGGCACACGGAGTGTGCTTCCGTGCGCACACATGCTTTTGCCTTGTAAAATAAACGGTACACATCTTTATATTAAATGGTATACAATTTAACACAAAATTCTAAAGGCACACAGAATGTGCTTCCATGTGCCCGAGCGCACACAAGTTTTTGCCAAAAAAATTAGAGCTGATTATGAATAATATGAAAGTAGAATCTGTAAAAGAAGAAAAAGAAGAAGCATTAGAAAAAACAGAGAGAGCGTAAGAATTTGATTGTGTAATGAAAATATTTATATCGAATTATTTTAAGGAAAATCATATTTCTTAGATATATATTTATAATATATTGAATGAATATTGATTGATATATTAATTAAAATTAAGCATATCTTTAATATTAATATACTAAAGGAAGGTTTAATTTTGATGAGGTGTCGTCATCAGAATTAATCTTAATTATTTTAAATTTTAATTAAAATTAAAATTTTCAATTATTTTAATTATTAATTAAAATTTAATACAGATAAATACATATATTATTTTAAGATTTGAATATAATAATATCAGTTATTATTATTTAAAAATTAATATAGATAAATACATATATTTACTTTTAAATTTAGAATATTTATCCCTTCTCTACCTATAAATAAGATTTTTTATTAATTCATTTTACATACATAATTTATTCACCATGACGAACAAAAGCTTTCTTCAAATTCTAAAAAAAGGTATCCGTTTTTATTATTATTATTATTATTATTATTATTATTATTATTAATATTGATTATGCTTTTTTTGTTGCGTTTATATTTCTTAAAATTTTATTTATTTATTTATTTTCGTTCCTTTTTTTTAATTGTTAGTATATAATTTTATAATCTTATGATTTTTCTATGCAATGAACATTATTTTTCATGATTAATTTTACAAAAAATTTTAATTAATTTTTTTATAATTTTACTTTTGTTTATATTTTACTTACTATTTTTTATATTCTCTTTTGATTATTTTTTATTTTTATTTAATTTTTTTCTTTTAGTACTGTTTTTCTTTTTTCTTTTATTTTTAGTATGTAATTTATTAATTTTTTGATTTTTTACGTAATTAATTTTTTTTATCGGGTAATTAAAAAAATAAATCATTTTGTTATGGTTTTATTTTGATTATATTTTTTTATTTAATTTTTTTGTTTCATTTTAATTCTATTTTTTTAATTATTTATTATGTATTTTCTTTTTTACGTTATCAATTTTTTTGTGATTTTATAAATTTATTTAATTAATTTTGTTATAATTTATTTTTCTTTTCTTATTTGTATTTATTTATAATAAATTTATTTTTATTTTTAATAATATATAGTATTATTTTTATTATTGTTTATTTATATATTTTTTAAAGTTTTTTAATTACCGTTATTTCCTATAAATTTTATTTGTTCTAATTTTTTTTGTCTTTTTTTTTAATATATTTTAAGCAACATTAAAATTTAATAATACCTAAATAATTTTTTTTTAAGATTGAATATGGATGTGATATATTTTTTTAATATTTTTTTATTACTTTTCTTTTTTTTTTTTTAAATTGAATATGCATGTGATATTTTTATTTTTATTTCTTATAATTTTTGTTGTTTTTTTTTTATCATTTTTTAAATTTTCTTTTGATTAATTCTTGTTTTATTCTGTTTTTTTTATGAGTACGTAAATTTTTTATCTTAAATTTTTTTCGTTAATATTTTTTTTATAATAAGTTTTATTATTTTAAATTAAATTTTTATGATCTTTCTTTAGAATATTTTATTTATTTATTTAATTTTATTTTGTTTTAATTCGTTTTTTTTTTAATTTTATTAGTAATTTTTAATCTTTTGATTTTTTTTATGTTATTAATTTTTTCCATGATTAAATTTACAAAAAAAAATAAATTTTAATGATGTGTCTCACCTAACTTAATTTTAATTTTAATAATTACTAATTAATATTTTGTGATAAATACATAAATATTCTTATAAATTTTCTTTATTGTTCGAATATTTATATTGATTAGATTAAATAAAAATCTAATCTAATCTTATCTTTAATATATTAAAGGAGAGTTTAATTTTGATAAAGTTTCATCTCCATAAATTTTCTTAATTATTTTAATTATTATTTAATATAGATAATTATGTATGTTTATTATAAGATTTTAATATGAATGTGATCCAATAAAAAATAATTATTAATTAAAATTTATTGTAGATAAATACATTTATTTACTTTAAAATTTGATTACGTATTAGAAATAGTCAAATCAAAACAAAATTTTATTTAGTTAAATAAATAAATAAATTTAATTTTCTCTTACTTTTATTCATCCATTCAATTATTATATATATTGAAGCTTTCTTCAAATTAGTATTTAATTTTGTATTTATTTAATTTAATTTTCTTTTGATTGTTTGTTATATTTTATTTTTAATTTCTTTTGATTAATAAGTATTTATTTCTTTTGAATTTCTTTATATTTTAAGTTCAATTTTCAGAAATTATTCTCTTCAAACTTTCTTTAACTTCTAAAGAATAGATGCTATTCTATTTTAAATTTATATTATTTCATTTTATTTTTTTATTAATTTTGTTATATTTTTGTCATATATTTTTAATTATTAAATTTAATTTAAAGGTAAACCACTTGGTCATGGTGTGCATAAATTCAAGTTTCACAATCTTTAATATATTAAAGGAGAGTATAATAATAAAAATATTAGATTATAAAAATAATTATATTAAATTTAAATCATATATTTTTTTTAAAATGATAACTTTGCATAAACATGAAAAATTAAATTAATTTAAATTTATCCGTCTCCACCTGTATAATATGAATCTTAATTTATTCGTTCACATAAATTATTCACCACAACAAACAAAAGCTATCTTCACTTTTTTTAAAAAAAATTTCAAATTCTTTTTTATTTTTAATTTTTTTTTGATTAATTTTTGCTGTTTCTTTTATATTTTTTAAATTCTCTTTTACTCATTATTTTGTTTCTATTTAAACTTCTTTTTTGTTTTTATTTATTTTTATTTTTATTTTTTTGGATTTTTTCATTTGAATTTTTGTGCAAATAATCTACTCTTCACATATAATAAAACTCTTTATTCGTTTTTTATAAAAATACACGTAAAAAATAAAAGTTTTTTTCAAGTTTTATTCAAAGTATGAAGAAAGATATCTATTTTTTTTATTATAACTCTATTTTTCTTTTAAAAATTTTTATTATACTTTAATCTTTTGATTTCATTACATTACTATTTTTTTTCATGGTTAATATTATAATTTTTTAAATTAAATTTGTTAAAAAAAAATTTTATTTCATCGAATTGATTTATATTGAATTTTTTTATTAATTAACTTTATTATAATTTTTTTTCTTCAATAATTAAATTAACATATTTTAAAAAAATTTGATTAATTTAATTCTGCAATAAAAATCATAACAAAAATTAAGAAACCAATTTAATAAATTTTTTTAAAATTATTTTGGTAAATTAATTTAACAACGATATTAAACTTTTACAAATGGAAGCAAATTTATATTTGGATGTATATAAATTGAATTTTACTCTTCAATATTGTAATAATCCTTTATTTTTACACATAAATATTTATTTGAGTCTATAGTATAATAAATTTATATAATAAATGTAAGTAGATATCTATACATAAATAGTATTATTGATAAAATAGACATATTCAATCAAATATCCTATAATCACTAATAATAATAATAATAATAATAATAATAATAATAATAATAATAATAATAATAATAATAATAAGCATAAAATAAAAAGACACACATGCAACGGCAAATAAAATCTGCTAAATATCCTTTCATCAGAAGAGAAAATATTACTTCATAGAGACGATTAATATTCTTTCACCAGAAAAGAAAATCTTACTTTACAGACAATGATTGTGAATCAAATCATTACAACTTAAGAATTTGGACGACGGGCGGTGGCACATCTTGAAAAATGACAAAAGAATTATTTACAATAAATACTTCAACCCTCATTCAACTCATCAACCACTCCAATCGCACATCAAACCTCTCTATCAGAACGCCTCTTCACCTTCGCATCTTTCCTATCTTCATTTCTCATCAGTTCTTCAAACACTGCTCCACTACTTCTTTCTCTTTCCATACGCAGCTGTTCTTCAGATAAATGTGGTCCTTCAAATAGTGTTTTCCTCTACTTTTCATCCAAACGTCATTTCTCAAGTACTGCATATCTCACACTCAGAGGAGTATCTAATCCCTTTTATAAAAAAAAAACTCACACGAAAAGTTTCAGAGCGTGAAGTGTGTAACCCCTAATCCCACTCTCAAACAGTGTCTGACGCTAAGGTAGGTGAGTTTTTCACCGCATTCTTTCACCCTACTCCTCCCTCTACAGTAATACCACTCAATTCTAAAACTCAAAAACCTTTCTTTTAAATTTTATGTGGTAGCAGAAGAGGATCTATCATATTAGAAAGAACGTCTCAACCCACATTTCCTAACTTAAACTACAAAGGTAATCATCTTACCTTATTTATTTACTGAAGGCATATAGTGAATAAAACATGGCATCTATGGGTTTGATGTTATGAATTGTGATATATGAAATGGGAGCTCAATACTTGATAAATATTTTTTATATGATATTATCATATTATTTATGTTAAAGGTTATTTTTTTTGTCTTTTGTAGCCTATGTAGTTATCATAAAATTCATATAAGATCTATGTGATATCAACTTATGCATGTTGAAGTCTGACTTTGTGTTTGTAACTCTTATGTGATATTATCAGATTTAGTATGTTGAAGTTAGATTTTGTGTCTATAACTCGTACCGTGATATGAAATTCAGTATGTTGGTTTGGTTTAAATTAACACTGTTTTATTAAAATCAGTTGGGATATCTTTTACTAGTATTTTAAGATCTGAATGGGTGTGATGTTAGTTGCGAATTCTTTATATTCCAAATGTAATTTTCCCTAAATCTATACTATTTTCATGAGTTATGATTTTGATGAGTGTGTAAATTCACAAGTTTGTCATCATATTTTGTGCTAGTTTTGGAGAGTTTTGAGGTGGAAATAGGTGGAAAACCTATATATATATTGTGAATTAGCATGAATCAGGTGTTAGTGGAGCTATTTAAGTGGTTTTCATAGCAAAATCGGAGTGGAAGTGCCAAGAATCGAAGAGATGAAGTCGAGACCACGCGAACCGCCAAGGAGAGAGATGGGTTCGACCTGTTGGAGGAGGGTTCGACCTCTCCAGTAGGTCGAACCAGCAATGCAAAGTGGCAGAAGATGGGTTTAACCACGACTCGAGGGGTTCGACATGTCTATCAGGTCGAACCATGATCAAACCAGTTCACGAGAAAGTTGATTCGACCACGACGTTGGGGATTCGACCTGACAGTTGGTCGAATCAAGAGCAGAAATTGTCCAATAGCATGGTTCGACCTGTGGTTCGACCAAGACGGAGTGGTTCGACCTGTACAAAAAGTCGAACCAAGTGTAGAATACTTCCAGTAGGTGGGTTCGACCTGTGGTTCGACTTGCGGCCAGTGGTTCGACCTATTTGCTGAGGTCGAACCATCATGTAGAAACTTACCTTATCCGGATTTTCAAGGCCAAAACGCGTGTGATCACTTGAAAAGCCCATTCCAAGCCCTGGAGACGTGATTACAAGTATAAAAGGAGGCTCATGCAGTCAGAGCTTGGGAGAGAGCTTTTAGAGAGTTTTAGAGAGCGTAAGATCGTGAAGCACAAGAGGAGACTAGGAGGAGCTGTGAAAGAGGTTCCGCTGGAGATTCAAGTAAGATTGGTCCATCTAACCATGATTGTTCCTAGATCAATCATGGGCTAGAGCCACTTCGGTAGTTCTAGGGTTATGAAGGTTTCATGAGTTGATTTATATTTCGTGTGTATACTCCGTACAACACTACTTGTGGTTTAGTTTATATAAGATTGTACGTTTTTAATCTATACTCATAGTTGTTTTGTGCATCAATAATCATTGTGTAGAGTCTGAATGCATAACATGGTTATTAATTGAGTGCATTCACTAATGAGCAGGGTTTATTGTTATAATTCTAAGTGAAGGGATTCCGAGGTTTTATTAGAACCGTCTTATATGAATATTTGTTAATTGAATTGAATTCGGGTTAACAAGTAGGATTAAGAGTATAACTTTATAGTACCTAAAAAGGGAGATCAAATCGGGTTAGAGTACTAAGTGCACGGGAAATAATTGATTATGATAGTACCTAGAAAGGGGGGTAAAGTATACATCTTGCTCTGAGGATACTCACACGTGTCAAAAGCTTATCTATTTGTGTCTATAGAGTAGATTTGCATGGTCTAGCGATACGTCCATAAACCACAAGGCAGAGTCGGATATCGACACACGAAAGTATGAATTAATGAATGAAACTGGATGGCCTGACGAACTACCTATCATCTTATTTGATCACAACTACTCTTCTCTTGTTCTTGTTATTGATTTGCTATTTTAATTGTTACTTAGTTTAAAAACCAACAATTACGATTCTCAACATAGTCATAATTGTTAGAAAATAACTAAAGTAATATTTACCCGTCCAGTGGATTCGATATTTAACTTGGTCACCTTCGAAACTACAATTGGTATCCTTCATACTTGGGGATTAAAATTGTGTGTTAAGAAAACACCCATCAGTTTTTGGCGCCGTTGCCGAGGATCGAACCCGGGTCTCGTGCGGAAACTTACCTTATCCGGATTTTCGAGGCCAAAACGCGTGTGATCACTTGAAAAGCCCATTCCAAGCCCTGGAGATGTGATTACAAGTATAAAAGGAGGCTCATACAGTTAGAGCTTGGGAGAGAGCTTTTAGAGAGTTTTAGAGAGCGTAAGATCGTGAAGCACAAGAGGAGACTAGGATGAGCTATTTATCTTTTTGTTATTTCTAGTTTATTAGGGCTATTTATCTTGTTTTGCTGTTTTAATTCTAGTTCTTTTTAGGTGTATGCTCACGAGATCAAAGAAAGGTGAACTTGAACCCTATAATCCTGAGATCAGAGCATCGTCAAGAAAGAAGAAGAAAAAGAAGAGCAAGGCAAAGACTATTGATCCAACTGAAGCTCTGAATTTTGGAGTTGAAGTTGACAAGTAGATTTCGCAGAGGATTGAAGCTACAACTGAAGTTAATTCAGGAGTAGAGACAGTCAACATGGCAGCGAATCCTGATAATCTAGCCATCCGAGAGGTTTTCAGAAATAATGGGACTGGAAATTTTGGGCTTCTAGGAGCGAGGGGAACTAATGCAACTTTCGATCTTCATCCCGCACTTATTAGCATGATAGAAAGGAACTCCTTTTCAGGAGGGTCTTTCGAGGATCCGCAGCAGCATCTGAACAAGTTCTTGGGCTATGCAAGTACTCAAAAAGACGCAGGAAAACATGAAGATGCTAGGAAGATCCTCTTGTTCAAATTCTCGCTTACTGAAAAGGCGAGAGATTGGTACGACACTATCAACGCAGCTGAGTCCACCACTTGGGAGCAACTGAAGTTAAGGTTCTTGGAGAGGTACATGCCACCTTCAAAGGTATTTAAGATGAAGCAAGACATTAACCAATTTGCTATCGGTGGAGGTGAGAAATTTCATGAAGTATGGGATAGATTCAAGGACATGCTTAGGAAGTGTCCTCAACATGGGCTATCTAAAGCTCAATATATCAGTGTATTCTACAATGGATTTGACTGTGATTCACGAGTGTTATTGGATGCTTCTTCTAATGGAGCATTGCTTACAAAGTCATCCGTAGAGGCCGAGAAGTTGTTTGAAGATATTTCGATGAATTCGAGGGATTGGCCAACTGATAGAGTTAGAGGTACTTATGTCCTTCGGAAGGTAACTCAGGTTGAACAAGCAATGGTGAAAACAAGTAGAGAGGATGAGATCGTCTCTAGCTTGTCCAATATCAACAAGCTACTTGAATCCCAATAGAAGCAAATCAGCGAATTATCTCAGCGTATACCAATCATGCAGCAGGAGTTGAAGAATGATGGACCAATCCAAGAGGAGTTGGAAGAGGCACACTATGCCATGGGTCAAAGTATTCAAGGGACTAGGTATCCAGATCAAGGAAACCGGAACTACCAAGGGAACTATTGAGGAAACTTTAATAATCGTGGTCCCCTGAGTGGTTATCAACAGCCTAGGAGGCCGGAGTTCTCATGGAGCAATCCGAATAATGCGATTCAACCTTCGATGGGTGTTGATCCGGGTGCTAAGGTGGAAGAAGTGAAACCGGGTTTTGAGGATATTGTGAACAGGTATATGGCCAAGAACGATGAAAGAGTGAACCGCCTTGAGGCCAAACTTGAAAAGAAAATCGATGCAAACCATGAGGTTTTATCTAAGCATGTGAAGGACCTTACATTGCTGATGGGGGAGATGGCAGGAAGTGTTAACAAGCTTACTCAAACTCTTGAGAAGGGGAAGTTCCCGTCTCAAAGTATTGAGAATCCAAGGTCCTGCAATGCCATCACATTGAGGTTGGGAACGCAGTACGAGGGACCTATGAGGTCGAAAATAAATTTAGATATGTCTAGGGCAAGATTCGACCATAGTTCGACCAACATAGAAGGTCGAACCATACAGGGGAAGTCGAACCAACGCACTGGACACGATCAGGAAGCATCGCAGCATCGATTCAACCAAAATACAGATGGTTCAACCTGGCATACAGATCGAACCATGGTCGAACCTGACAATTTGGAGCACTCTATTTTGTCGCAGTAATGGTTCGACCACAACGGACATAGTTCGACCTATCCAACAGGTCGAACCTTGGTCGAACCGGAGGGCGGAAGGAGTACAGTAGGTCGGTTCGACCTAGGTAGCCGTGGTTCGACCTACTCAACAGGTCGAACCCAAGTCGAACCTCAACTTCAAAAAGAGAGCAGTTGTCCAGAAGAGCAGTTCGACCATTATGTGCCTGGTTCGACCTGTTCCACAGGTCGAACCCTGGTCGAACCCATCCAGAAGTTGCATGTTGCTACTCCGAACACTCTCGATGATGTTGATGCTACTCCAGTGGTTCAGAATGAGCAAAGTACAGAGATAATAGCTAAGAAAAAGTGGGAGAGAGCCAAGCGATTGAGAGCCGAAAAGGAGAAAGCGGAGAAGGTTGATCGTGATGAATGGGGGATTCCCAAAACAAAGATACCTCCGTCGTTTCCTTACAAGCTTGTGAAGAAAGGATTGGAAGAGAAGTTCAAGAAGTTGTCAGAGATAATAAACAAGATAAGCTTGAGCATTCCTTTCTCAGAGGCAATCATGGAGATGTCGTACTATGCCCGATTTCTTAAAGACATATTGTTGAAGAAGCGGAGCTTAACCGGAATTGAAATGGTGAATTTATCTGAGAATTGCAGCTCAATCATTCAAAGGAAGTTGCCGCAAAAGATGAAGGATCCGAGGAGCTTCACTATTCTATGTGAGATCGGAAAGGGGCCGGCACGGCGAGCTTTGTGCAATCTATGGGCAAGCATCAATTTAATGCCGTTGTCCATCTTTCAGAGGCTTGGTTTGGGGGAGTTGACCCCTACAACAGTGGTTCTCCAATTGGCGGACAGGTCAATGATGTTTCCAAAAGGTATAATTGAAGACGTTTTCGTCAAAGTGGAGAAGCTAGTCTTTCCTATGGACTTTCTTGTGCTAGAGATGGATGATGACAAGGATAATATCCCTTTAATCTTGGGGAGACCTTTCCTTGCTACTGCTGGAGCTATGATTGATGTTCAAAAAGGAGAGCTTAGATTGCGGATGGACAAAGAAGAAGTTCTTTTCAACTTGGACAAAGCAATGAAGATGCCCATGGAGTCTCAGTGTTATAGTATTGACGTGGTGGAGGAGATTGTGAAGGAGGATATGTCTCTGATCCTGTCAAAGGATTCTCTTGAGACATGTTTGATGGAGTCTCTTACTTATCCCACTACGGAGCTTGACGGACTCTCCAACGAGGTATGTATTGAATTTCTTGAAAACTTACTTGCTTTGAGTGATGACAGGTTTGAATCGGAAAGAACTAAGGTGGAAGAAGTCAAGTGGACTAGGAAGTACTTGCCTTTGGATAACGAGAGCTCTCCGATGGAAGTGAGGAAAGAGGAGTTGAAACTTTTGCCGGAACACTTGAAGTATCCGGTAATTGTATCTTCTTCTCTTGATGAAGATCAACTTGAGGAGTTATTGAATGTTCTTAGGAAATATAAGTCTGCGATTGGTTGGTCTCTTGAGGATTTGAAAGGAATTAGCCCTTCGTATTGCATGCATAGGATAAGATTGTTAGATGAGGCCAAGGTAAGTGTTCAGAATCAGTGGAGGGTTAATCCCGTGATTCAAGAGGTGATTAGGAAGCAAATCCTTACGTGGTTGGATGCTGGAATCATATATCCTATTAGTGATAGTCCCCATGTGAGTCCATTGCATGTAGTTGCTAAAAAGGGGGGAATGACTGTAGTAAAAGCTGAGGATGGAGAAGCGATAGCCACAAGGATTCCTACGGGATGGCGTACATATGTAGATTATAGTAAGTTGAATGAGAACATGTGTAAGGATCATTTTCTCTTCCTTTCATGGATCAAATGTTGGATCGTCTTGAAGGGTATGAGTTTTATTGTTTCTTGGATGGATACTCGGGGTACAACCAAATCATGATTGCCCCCGAGGATCAAGAAAAGACCACTTTTACTTGCCCCTACAGGACCTTTGCTTTTCGGAAAATGCCATTTGGGTTATGTAATGCGCCTGCTACTTTTCAGAGATGCATGATGGCAATATTCGATGGGTTGATAGAGAAGATCATGGAGGTGTTTATGGATGATTTTTCTGTTTTTGGTTCCTCCTTTGATATTGTTTGTCTAACCTTGCTACTGTTTTGAAGAGATGTCAAGTGACTAATCTTGTCTTGAATTGGGAGAAGTGCCACTTCATGGTGAAGGATGAGATTGTTTTTGGGCATCATGTTTCAGCCAAGGGATTGCAGGTCGATCGTGCTAAAGTGGTGGCAATTGAGAAGCTTCCACCACCGACCAATGAAAGAGGAGTGCGGTCCTTCCTTGGACACACCGGTTTTTACAGGAGATTCATACAAGACTTCTCAAAATACTCCAAGCCCTTATCTAACTTAATTGAAAAGGATGTTCCTTTTGTGTTTGATGATGAATGTCTAACAGCTTTTCAAGTTTTGAAGGAGGCGCTTATCACTGCACCTATCTTGATCACACCGGATTGGGCTCAACCGTTTGTACTAATGTGTGATGCAAGTGATGTAGCACTTGGAGTGGTACTTGGGCAGCTGAAGGAGAAGAAGTTCTGCGCCATTTACTACGCGAGTATGACTTTCGATGCGGCACAAAAGAATTACACGGTGACTGAAAAGGAGTTTTTGGCTGTTGTGTACGCATTCGATAAGTTTCGTTAGTATTTGGTTGGCATGAAGACTATTGTGTACACGGATTATTCGGCAATTCGGTACTTGATGGAGAAGAAGGAGACGAAGCCTAGGATCATAAGGTGGATTCTTCTACTTCAAGAGTTTGACATGGATATCCGGGATAAGAAAGGTTCTGATAATGTGTTGGCGGATCACCTTTCGAGGTTGGAGACTAGGGAGCATTGTGATAATTCTTTCGAGTATATTGAGGAAATATTCCCGGATGAAAAGATCATGGCCGTGTTTGTTGAAGGGGCTGAGCGAGCATGTGTGGTTGCTGCACAGGGAGTTGATCCATGGTATACGGATTATATTAACTATATTGATGTGGGAGAAATTCCAAGGGATCTCAACCGATATCAACTTGCTAAATTCAAGAGGGATGTTGAGACTTTCATATGGTATGATCCGTTTGTGCACAAGATTTGCACGGATTCTATCGTCCGTAGGTGTGTGCCCAAGATGGAGTTGGAGAGTGTTCTCGAGTTTTGCCATGCACAACCTAACGGGAGGCACTTCGGCGCTCAAAAGACAGCAGCCAAGGTACTTGATGAGTGTGTAAATTCACAAGTTTAGCACCATGTTTTGTGCTAGTTTTGGAGAGTTTTGAGGTGGAAATAGGTGGAAAACCTATATATATATTGTGAATTAGCATGAATCAGGTGTTAGTGGAGCTTTTTAAGTGGTTTTCATAGCAAAAACAGAGTGGAAGTGCCAAGAATCGAAGAGACGAAGTCGAGACCACGTGAACTGCCAAGGAAAAAGAAGGGTTCGACCTGGCTGGAGGAGGGTTCGACCTCTCCTATAGGTCGAACCAGCATTGCAAAATAGCAGAAGGAGGGTTCGACCACGACTCAATGGGTTCGACCTGTTTGATCAGGTCGAACCATGGTCAAACCAGTTCGCGAGAAGATGGGTTCGACCACGACGAGGGAGGTTCAACCAGATAGTTGGTCGAACCAGGAGCGGAAATTGTCCAGTAGTGTGGTTCGACCTGAGGTTCGACCAAGACCCGAGTGGTTCAACCTGTACAAGAGGTCGAACCAAGTGCAGAATGTGTCCAGTAGTAGGGTTCGACCTGGGGTTCGACCTGTGGACCAGTGGTTCGACCTGTTGACGAGGTCGAACCAAAATGCGGAAACTTACCTTATCCGGATTTTCGAGGCCAAAACACGTGGGATCATTTGAAAAGCCCATTCCAAGCCCTAGAGACGTGATTACAAGTATAAAAGAAGGCTCATGCAATCAAGAAGGGAGACTGGAAGATCGTGAATCATAAGAGGAGTGAAGAGAAGAGATTAGTGATCCAGCCGGAGGGCTGAGACAGAGGTTCAGCAGCTGAAGATTCAAGTAAGATCGGTCCATCTAACCATGATTGTTCCTAGATCGATCATGGGCTAGATCCACTTCGGTAGTTCTAGGGTTATGAAGGTTTCATGAGTTAAATTTGTATTTCGTGTGTATACTCCGTACAACACTACTTGTCGTTTAGTTTATATAAGATTGCACGTTTTTAATCCATACTCATAGTTGTTTTGTGCATCAATAATCGTTGTGTAGAGTCTGAATCCATAACATGGTTATTGGTTGAGTGCGTTCACTAATGAGCAGGGTTTATCGTTATAATTCTAAGTGAAGGGATTCTGAAGTCTTATTAGAACTGTCTTATATGAATGTTTGTTAATTGAATTGAATTCGGGTTAACAAGTATGACAAAGAGTATAACTTAATAGTACCTAAAAAGAGAGATCAAATCGGGTTAGAGTACTAAGTGCACGGGAAATAATTGATTATGATAGTACCTAGAAAGGGAGGTAAAGTATACATCTTACTCTGAGGATACTCACACGTGTCAAAAGCATATCTATTTGTGTCTATAGAATAGATTCGCATAGTCTAGTGATGCGTCCATAAACCACAAGGCAGAGTCGGACATCGACACACGAAAGTATAACTTAACGAATGAAACTGGATGGCCTAACGAACTACCTATTATCTTATTTCATCACAACTACTATTTACTTGTTCTTGTTATTTATTAGCTATTTTAATTATTACTTAGTTCATAAACCAACTATTTTAATTCCCAAAATAGTCATAATTTACTAGAACGTAATTAAATTGATATTTAACCGTCCCGTGGATTCGATATTTAACTTGGTCACCTTCGAAACTACAATTGATATCCTTCATACTTGGGGATTAATTGTGTGTTGAGAAAATGCTCAGCAAGTTTTTGGCGCCGTTGCCGGGGACGACCAAAATATCTTTTTGTTATTTTTAGTTTATTAGGGCTATTCTTTCTTGTTTTACTGTTTTAATTCTAGTTCTTTTTAGGTGCATGCTCATGAGATCAAAGAAAGGTGAACTCGAACCCTATAATCCTGAAATCGGAGCATCGTCAAGAAAGAAGAAGAAGAAAAAGATCAAGGCAAAGACTATTGATCCAACTGAAGCTCTAAATTTTGGAGTTGAAGTTGACGAGCAGATTTCGCAGACGACTGAAGCTACAACTGAAGTTAATTCGGGAGTAAGGACAGTCAATATGGCAGCGAATCCGGATAATCTAGCCATCCGAGAGGTTTTCAGAAATAATAGGGCTGGAAATTTTGGGCTTCTAGGAGCAAGGGGAACTAATTCAGCGTTCGATCTTCATCCCGCTCTTATTAGCATGATAGAAGGGAACTCCTTTTCAGGAGGGTCTTTCGAGGATCCGCAGCAGCATCTGAATAAGTTCTTGGGCTATGCAAGTACTCAAAAAGACGCAGGAGAACATGAAGATGCTAGGAAGATCCTCTTGTTCAAATTCTCGCTTACTGAGAAGGAGAGAGATTGGTACGACACTATCAACGCAGCTGAGTGCACCACTTGGGAGCAACTGAAGTTAAGGTTCTTGGAGAGGTACATGCCACCTTCAAAGGTGTTTAAAATAAAGCAAGACATTAACCAATTCGCTATGGGTGGAGGAGAAAAATTTCATGAAGCATGGGATAGATTCAAGGACATGCTTAGGAAGTGTCCTCAACATGGGCTATCTAAAGCTCAATATATCAGTATATTCTACAATGGATTGGACTGTGATTCAAGAGTTTTATTGGATGCTTCTACTAATGGAGCATTGCTTACAAAGTCATCCGTAGAGGCCGAGAAGTTGTTTGAAGATATTTCGATGAATTCAAGGGATTGGCCAACTGATAGAGTTAGAGGTACTTATGTCCTTGGTAAGGTAGCTAAGGTTGAACAAGCAATGGTGAAAACAAGTAGAGAGGATGAGATCGTCTCTATCTTGCCCAATATCAACAAGCTACTTGAATCCCAACAGACGTAAATCAGCGAATTATCTCAGCGCGTGCCAATCATGCAGCAGGAACTAAAGAATGAGAGACCAATCCAAGAGGAGTTAGAAGAAGCACACTATGCCATGGGTCAGAGTATTCAAGGGGCTAGGTATCCAGATCAAGGAAACTGGAAAGGTGACACGGAAACTATCGAGGAAACTTTAATAATCGTGGTCCCCCTGGTGGTTATCAACAACCTAGGAGGCCGGAGTTCTCATGGAGCAATCCGAATAATGCGATCCAACCTCCGATGGGTGTTAATCCGGGTGCTAAGGTGGAAGAAGGGAAACCAGGTTTTGAGGATACTGTGAACCGGTATATGGCCAAGAATGATAAAAGAGTGAACCGCCTGGAAGCCAAACTTGAAAAGAAAATCGATGCAAACCACGAGGTTATATCTAAGCAGGTGAAGGACCTTACATTGTTGATGGGGGAGATGGCAGGTAGTGTTAACAAGCTTACTCAAACTTTTGAGAAAGGGAAGTTCCCATCGCAAAGTATTGAGAATCCAAGGTCCTGCAACGCCATCACATTGAGGTCGGGAACGCAATACGAGGGACCTATGAGGCCGGAATCAAATTTGGACGTGTCTAGGGCCAGGTTCGACCATGGCTCGACCAACATTGAAGGTCAAACTATACAGGGGATTAATTGTGTGTTGAGAAAATGCTCATCAAGTTTTTGGCGCCGTTGCCGGGGAGGTCGAACCAACACACTGGACACGATCAAGAGGCATTGCAGCATCGGTTCGACCAAAGTACAGATTGTTCGACCTGGCATATTGGTCGAACCTTGGTTGAACCCGACAACTCGGAACACTCTGTTTTTCCAGAATACCAGTTCGACCAAATCAATCATGGTTCGACTTATCCTACAGGTCGAACCCAGGTCAAACCACACATATTGGAGCACTCTGTTTTGTCGCAGCAACGGTTCGGCCACGACATTCATGGTTCGACCTATCAAACAGGTCGAACCCTGGTTGAATCGGATGGAGGAAGGAGTACAGTAGGTCGGTTCAACCTAGGTGCCCGTGGTTCGACCTACTCAACAGGTCGAACCCAGGTCAAACCTCAAATTCAAAAAGAGAGCCGTTGTCCAGAAGCAAGGTTCGACCAGAACGTGCCTGGTTCGACCTGTTCCACAGGTCGAACCCTGGTCGAACCCTACCAGAAATTGCCTGTTGCTACTCCGAACACTCTCGATGATGTTGATGCTATTCCAGTGGTTCGAAATGAGCAAAGTACAGAGATCATAGCTGAGAAAAAATGGGAGAGAGCCAAGCGATTGAGAGCCAAAAAGGAGAAAGCGGAGAAGGTTGAACGTGATGAATGGGGGATTCCCAAAACAAAGATACCTCCGTCGTTTCCTTACAAGCTTGTGAAGAAGGGATTGGAAGAGAAGTTCAAGAAGTTTTCAGAGATAATGAACAAAATAAGCTTGAGCATTCCTTTCTCAGAGGCGATCATGGAGATGCCGTACTATGCCCAATTTCTAAAGGACATATTGTTGAAGAAGCAGAGCTTAACCGGAATAAAAACGGTGAATATATCTGAGAATTGCAGCTCAATCATCCAAAAGAAGCTACCGCAAAAGATGAAGGATCCGGGGAGCTTCACTATTCTATGTGAGATAGGAAAAGGGTCGGCACGGCGAGCTTTATGTGATCTAGGGGCGAGCATCAATTTGATGCCCTTGTCCATCTTTCAGAGGCTTGGTTTGGGGGAGCTTACTCCTACAACAGTGGTTCTCCAATTAGCGGACAGGTCGATGACATTTCCAAAAGGTATAATTGAAGCGTTCTCGTCAAAGTGGAGAAACTAGTCTTTCCTGTGGACTTTCTTGTGCTAGAGATGGTAGAAGACAAGGATAATATCCCTTTAATCTTGGGGAGACCTTTCCTTGCTACTGCTGGATCTATGATTGATGTTCAGAAAGGAGAGCTTAGATTGCGGATGGACAAAGAAGAAGTTCTTTTCAACTTGGACAAAGCAATGAAGATGCCCATGGAGTCGCAGTGTTATAGTATTGACGTGGTGGAGGAGATTGTGAAAGAGGACATGTCTCTGATCCTGTCAAAGGATCCTCTTGAAACATGTTTGATGGAATCTCTTACTTATCCCACTACAGAGCTTGACGGACTCTCCAACGAGGTATGTATTGACTTTCTTGAAAACTTACTTGCTTTGGGTGATGACATGTTTGAATGGGAAAGAACTAAGGTGGAAGAAGTCAAGTGGACGAGAAAGTACTTGCCGTTGGATAACGAGAGCCCTCCGATGGAAGTGAGGAAAGAGGAGTTGAAACCTTTGCCGGAACACTTGAAGTATGCCTTTCTTGGCGACAATGATAAATATTCGGTAATTTTATCTTCTTCTCTTGATGATGATCAACTTGAGGAGTTATTGAATGTTCTTAGGAAGTATAAATCTACGATTGATTGGTCTCTTGAGGATTTGAAATGAATTAGTCCTTCGTATTGCATGCATAGGATAAGATTGTTGGACGAGGTGAAGGCAAGTGTGCAGAATCAGTGGAGGGTTAATCCCACGATTCAAGAGGTAATTAGGATGCAAATCCTTACGTGATTGGATGCAGGAATCATATATCATATTAATGATAGTCCCTATGTGAGTCCATTGCATGTAGTTGCTAAAAAGGGGGTATGACTGTCGTGGAAGCTGAGGATGGAGAAGCGATAGCCACAAGGATTCCTACGGGATGGCGTACATGTTTTGATTATAGGAAGTTGAATGAAAACACTTGTAAGGATCATTTTCCTCTTCCTTTCATGGATCAAATGTTAGATCGTCTTGCAGGGCATGAGTTTTATTGTTTCTTGGATGGATACTCGGGGTACAACCAAATCATGATTGCCCCCGAGGATCAAGAAAAGACCACTTTTACTTGCCCCTACGGGACCTTTGCTTTTCGAAAAATGCCATTTGGGTTATGTAATGTGCCTGCTACTTTTCAGAGATGCATGATGGCAATATTTGATGGGTAGATAGAGAAGATCATGGAGGTGTTCATGGATGATTTTTTTGTTTTTAGTTCCTCCTTTGATACTTGTTTGTCTAACCTAGCTACTGTTTTGAAGAGATGCCAAGTGACTAATCTTGTCTTGAATTGGGAGAAGTGCCACTTCATGGTGAAGGATGGGATTGTTCTTGGGTATCATGTTTCGGCCAAGGGATTGCAGGTAGATCGTGCTAAAGTGGTGGCGATTGAGAAGCTTCCACCACCGACCAATGAAAGAGGAGTGCGGTCCTTCCTTGGATACGCCAGTTTTTACAGGAGATTCATAAAAGACTTCTCAAAATACTCTAAGCCCTTATCTCACTTACTTGAAAAGGATGTTCCTTTTGTATTTGATGATGAATGTTTAACTGCTTTTCAAGTTTTGAAGGAGGCGCTTATCACTGCACCTATCTTGATCACACCGGATTGGACTCAACCGTTTACACTAATGTGTGATGCAAGTGATGTAGCACTCGGAGTGGTGCTTGGGCAGCTGAAGGAAAAGAAATTTTGTGCCATTTACTACGCAAGTAAGACTTTCGATGCGGCATAAAAGAATTACTCGGTGACTGAAAAGGAGTTTTTGGCTGTGGTGTACGCATTCGACAATTTTCGTCAGTATTTGGTTGGCATTAAGACTATTGTGTACACGAATCATTCAGCGATTCGGTACTTGATGGAAAAGAAGGAGACGAAGCCTAGGATCATAAGGTGGATTCTTCTACTTCAAGAGTTTGACATGGAGATTCGGGATAAGAAAGGTTCTGATAATGTGCTAGCGGATCATCTTTCGAGGTTGGAGACTAGGGAACATTGTGATAATTCTTTCGAGTATATTGAGGAAATGTTCCCGGATGAAAAGATCATGGCCGTGTTTGTTGAAGGGGCTGAGCGAGCGTGTGTGGTTGCTGCGCAGGGAGTTGATCCATGGTATGCGGATTATGTTAATTATATTGCTGTGGGAGAAATTTCAAGGGATCTCAAGCGATATCAACTTGCTAAATTCAAAAGGGATGTTGAGACTTTCATATGGTATGATCCGTTTGTGTACAAGATTTGCACGGATACTATCATCCGTAGGTGTATGCCCGAGATGGAGATGGAGAGTGTTCTCGAGTTTTGTCATGCATAACCTAATGGGGGGCACTTCGGCGCTCACAAGACAGCAGCCAAGGTACTTCAGTCCGCTCTTTATTGGCCTACCTTGTTCAAGGATTGTGAGACTTATGTGGCATCTTGCGATAGATGTCAACGCATGGGGAACATCGGTAGGAGAGACGAGATGCCGCTTCAGCCAAGCATAGTGGTCGAGATTTTTGATGTGTGGAGTATCGATTTTATGGGGCCTTTTCCCCATCTAATGGATTTCTCTACATTCTACTTGCGGTGGATTATGTTTCTAAGTGGGTGGAAGCGATTCCTACTCGCTTAAATGATTCGAAAACTGTTATATCTTTCTTGAAGAAGCATATCTTTGCCCTTTTTGGAGTCCCTAGAGCACTTGTGAGTGATGGAGGTACGCATTTCGTAAATAAATTTCTTGAGAAGGTGCTTAAAGGGTATGGTGTTAAGCATAAGGTTACTACACCTTATCATCCTCAAGCGAATGGGCAAGCGGAGGTCTCTAACCGTCAAGTCAAACAGATTTTGGAGAAAGTGGTCGGAACCAATAGAAAAGATTGGGCTTGGAAGCTCGATGATGTCGTGTGCGGGTTCCGGACTGCGTACAAGACGATGTTAGATATGTCACCGTATCAGATTGTCTATGGGAAGCCGTGCCACTTACCTGTAGAGATTCAACACAAAGCGTTTTGGGCTTTTGAAGCTTGAACTTGACTCTCAAGGATGTGAAGGAGTTGAGGATTACTCACATCAATCTTTTGGATGAGTTTCGGAGTCGTACGTATAAGAATTTAGAGATCTATAAGGAAAGGATTAAAAGGTGGCATGATTTGAAGATCTTGTATAAGGAGTTCAAGCAAGGAGATGAGGTATTACTCTTTAACTCTCGTTTAAAGCTTTTTGCAGGCAAGTTAAAGTCTAAGTGGACGGGACCGTTCATGATTCCTCGAGTCTTAGGAGGGGGAGTTTTGAGCTGATTGACAAGGATGGAGACATTTTGCGGCGAATGGACATCGCTTGAAGCATTACAAGTTGCCGGATGATGTTTGTGTCATCTTTGTGGATACCTTGATCTGATTTGGTACCGTCGTGACTCTCCGACGTTAAACATGAGCGTCTGTTGGGGGCTTTTTCTCTTGTTTTAATGCTTTATTTCATTTGTGTGAGTAAGAAATTTTTATGTTTGAAGTGCTTACTTATCGGCAATTACATCTCTTTGCAAACTTAGTTTCAACTATAGTTTCTACTAAGTTTGGGGGGGTGTGATGTACTTACCTTGATAAGCACCGATAGTATAATCTTTTCTTTGTGATGTTGTTAGGGGAGTTGGTTTTTGCGCCATATTTTAAATTTTAATCGATTTTGATGTGATGATTTTTTACAACTTGCCTAATGTTTAGTGAGTTTTAGTTGTGTTTTCTTTTACGGAGTTACTCATGAATAATATTGTGTGGAACAATTTTTGATGAAGATGTGCTCTAGCTGGTACATAATGATTCGTATTGAAGTTTGAAGTGTGTAGGGATCAAAGAATACTCAGTTTGGAAGCTTTGAAGGGTGGTTCGACCAAAGCCATGAGAGGTTCGACTAGTGCTAGGAGGTCGAACCGAGCAGAGGAAGTCGAACTGATGCAGAAAATCATCCAGTGAGGTTGTTCGACCTGATCATTCTAGGTTCGACCTGTCTAATAGATCGAACCAAGGTCGAACCCGATGACTTAAAATTTACAGTATGGTGGTTCGACCTGAGCCGTTATGGTTCGACCTGATTAGAAGGTCGAACCTGAGGTCGAACCAGTCCATTCATAGCACTCTGTTTTTTAGGTTAAAGGTTCGACCATGACATTCATGGTTCGACCTGTTCAGAAGGTCGAACCCAGGTCGAACCACGAGGGTAAGTTATCCAGAAGGTAGGTTCAACCTCGTCACTCGAGGTTCGACCTGTTCTGCAGGTCGAACCCGAGGTCGAACCCAAAAGGTACGCGATTTAAGTTGTGTTTTAGGAGGGTTCGATCATTTTTCTTGTTCACCAAACCTCGAACCTTCCCCGAACCTTAACACCCTTGCACAAATTCGTCAATTACACTTGATTTTGCACCGATTACACAACATTACACTCTTAATTCTTGAATTGGGCGCGGATTTGGGCAATTTTCATCGCGAATTAGGGCTTCAGTCGCGTTTTTGAGTGTTGAGTGCAAATTATCGATTGTTAACCATGGGCAAGACTCAAGGTACGTTCTTTGAACTCAATTACCTTAGGATTGAAGTTATTGCAAGAAATGTGTTGTGGGTAAGTTGATTGATGTTGATTTTGGTTGAAGTTCATGGTGAAAATTGATATTGTTGAGTTGATTCATATGAATTCATGTTTATTGGTTTGAGATTGCTTGATTATGGTTAGAACTTGAGTTTTTTGTGGATCGATCAAGGATATGATGCATCTAGAGGAATGAGCATGTTAATTAGGTTTGAATTGTTGATAGTTTGAGTTGTTCATGAAGTTCAATTGTTGAAATTTATGTTGAATGGCTTGAATTGGTTGATGCATGCTTGTTGTTGATGATTTGAAGATTGAAGAGAGTGTGATTGATGATGTTTTGAGCATGATGAATGAGCAAGTGGTGTTGAGATAATAGTTGGGTTGATTAAGCATGGATGCTTGAAGTCTTGAGTAGAGTATAGGATATGCTAGTTAAATACTTGTGTTCTTATCTTGTTGGTTGTGTTGAAATAGTTGTTTTCAGGAAAGGGACAAGGATCAAATAAAGGGAAAGATAAGGCAGAGGAAGCGAGATCGAAAAAGAGGCATGACAGGCCTTCGAATGTGGACACAGTGACCAGGAAGCTGAGGTTACAAGATCGATTACCCGAAAACTTTAAAATTCAAATGCAAAACTGGGATGAGATTAAAGAAAAGTGGGAAGAAGTCTCAGACAAGATAGCTCGGACGAGATACCAAAATGATGAGGCCATGAGACTTATGAGCATTAGGGATGATATGACGATGTTGTTCGATCGAGTGGGGATCCGCAGATTTATGGAGTTGAAGAAGCCGACTTACTTTCACGTTACAGCAGAGGTAATTTGCTCATTTGAGATGGATAAGGACCCACTTGGCTACCCGTATCAGTGCTCATTTCAGTTAGGAGGAGTCCAAATGAGATGGACGGCTGAGGATTTTAATCAGTTTTTTTAGACGCCTCTAGAGATTTCTCAATTGGAGAATGGACACTTCAACGCTAATAGGTTTTGGAGGGAGATAATCGGGGAGATCAGAGACTATAAGATTAGGCAGGCTCATGCGACCTCGATCAAGAATCCAGTGTTGAAATATATGGATCGAGTGCTCGGAAACACACTGTTTGCTCGTTCGGAGGGTGGCTGTGTGTCTAGAGGAGAGCTTTATGCCCTATGTTGTATGATGAATGGGGTGTAGTTCAATGTGGGAGCATATTTCATCGCGCAGCTGCATCGATTCAGGACCATTGGATTTCAGAAGGTGAACATTGGAGGGTTGCTGACGATTGTAGCTGAGCACTACAACATGGACTTCACCAACATTACACCTGTTAGAGGAGAGCCCGACTTGGTGATGCTCACATGTGTAAAGGGAGGATTTGCACACTTTAGAGATGGTGATTGGTTCTTCACGAGAGGACCAAAGCCATTCGATTTTATGTTTTCCTTTGACATGAACAACATGACCACTGTTCGGGAGGAGAGGAACTTGTTGATGAACTCCCTAGGACACACTGCTCTGTCCGTGACTATGAAGACCAATGGGGATTGGAGAGCCGTGGCTAGGTTGTGTGTCGAAGGTAGGTTGGAGGAGCTACAGAAAATTATGGAACAGGAAGAGTACCATCCGCCACCGCACCAGCCATTACAGTGGCCACGGCAGCCCGAGGTCGAGCATCGGGTAGATGAACAGCCAGAGATGGAGGTTCTGGAAGAGGAGCAGCATGACGCACCTCAGCATTAGCCAGCACCGCGTCAGCAGCGGGCTATCCCGAATGATACACGGGAGTAGCTCCGCCTTATTCATGAGCAGCTGGTCACGATCGTTGCTAGCCAGCAGGAGACAAATGATAGCTCGCACTCGCCAACGCCAACTATGATACGCTGAATGAGAAGTATACAGCTTTGAATGAGAAAATTGGTAGATTGGGGGATCGAGTTGATTACTTAGATAGGCACATCGGTGATTTACACCGGATTATGGAGCAGAGACTTGATGATGAGGATGATGATGATGAGGATGATGATGCTCCAGAGGAGTAGTTTTTCAGGTTTTTTTTGGTTTCATCCAATTCACCTTGATTTCCATTATTCTTCTTTTTATCTTTAGGTTGGGGTGTGATTCATGCGTGAGTGGAATGTATAAGTGATATCTTGTATGATTGATTGGGTATAAGCTTATTGATTTTTGTGCATTCATATATTCATGTGTTAACTTCTATTGATGAAAAGCATGTTTAGTTGATAAGTATATTGAGTTCTTGTGAAATTGGTCTTAATTATGTGCTATGAGGAGTACTAGGATTTCCTATGTGAGGATTTGAGCTTTTTAATCATGCTTGATCATGATTATTTTATTCTTGAGAGGATCATTCATATGAACATATTCTAGAACTTAGCTTGGAGTCTTGTGTGAGACGTATGGTTGATAAATTGCTAGGACATGATCTTAGGCCATTATTTTGTGATTAAGCTACTTAGCCAAATTTATCCTTCCTAACGAAGTGAATAACCTTATAAACCTTTACTTGAGCCTTGATTAACCTAATCATTGGTAGAGAGAGTGGAGGTGAGTAAGTTTTGCAAGAAGAAAAGGAAGATAGAATATGGTTGGATGAAAAGAATATGGTAAAATCTTGTTTAGGGGTAGTGCCCGAAACTGGTACCCCAATTGTTTTTATACTTGGTGTGTGAAGCTTAGCAGCTGATGGTTTATATATGAGAAGGGTAGTGCCTGAAACCGTTACCCGAATTGTTTAAAAAGATGATATTGAAGCCATGAAAACAAGGAAAATTCAAGTTCAAGAGGAAACATTGGAGGTTAACTTGCTGTAAGAAGAAGAAATCGAGAACCTCCAAAGTAACTCTCTACTAGTGTCTTAAGTCACTAAGTCCAAATTTTCCTACCTTTTTCCAAAGAGCTAACATTACAACTCAAAAAGAAGTCCTTTGTGATCCTAGTGAAGAGTTGATTATAAGTTGATTTTTGAGACCTTTGCCAAGCTTATGGTTACGCGTGAATATGGATTGATATGAGTTTTTATATTAACCTATATAGTGCCTCACGCACTTGAGTGGGAGAGAATAAATACTTATCTTGTGAGCGAAATTACTTAGTACTCCGAATGGTATGTGATTGGATTAGTTTGCATGAGTGATATATATGAAGCAATTAATACTTGTTTGATTGAATGAAGTTGCATGTGTGATATGTGTTGTACTTGATCTTGGTGAATTATACACGACCCCTGTGATTTGATTTGGTTGCCTCGGGACGAGCAACATGTAAGTTTGGGGGTTTGATGAGTGTGTAAATTCACAAGTTTAGTACCATGTTTTGTGCTAGTTTTGGAGAGTTTTGAGGTGGAAATAGGTGGAAAACATATATATATATTGTGAATTAGCATGAATCAGGTGTTAGTGGAGCTTTTTAAGTGGTTTTCATAGCAAAAACGGAGTGGAAGTGCCAAGAATCGAAGAGACAAAGTCGAGACCACGCAAACCGCCAAGGAAAGAGAAGGGTTCGACCTGGCTGGAAGAGGGTTCGACCTCTCCTACAGGTCGAACCAGCATTGCGAAACAGCAGAAGGAGGGTTCGACCACGACTCAATGGGTTCGACCTGTTTGATCAGGTCGAACCATGATCGAACCAGTTCGCGAGAAGATGGGTTCGACCACGACGAGGGAAGTTCGACCAGACAGTTGGTCGAACCAAGAGCGAAAATTGCCCAGTAGTGTGGTTCGACCTGAGGTTCGACCAAGACCCGAGTGGTTCGACCTGTACAAGAGGTCGGACTAAGTGCAGAATGTGTCCAGTAGCAGGGTTCGACCTGTTGACCAGTGGTTCGACCTGTTGACGAGGTCGAACCAAAACGCGGAAACTTATCTTATCCGGATTTTCGAGGCCAAAACGCGTGGGATCACTTAAAAAGCCCATTCCAAGCCCTAGAGACGTGATTACAAGTATAAAAGAAGGCTCATGCAATCACGAAGGGAGACTGGAAGATCGTGAATCATAAGAGGAGTGAAGAAAAAAGATTAGTGATCCAGCCGGAGGGCTGAGACAGAGGTTCAGCAGCTGGAGATTCAAGTAAGATCGGTCCATCTAACCATGATTGTTCCTAGATCGATCATGGGCTAGAGCTACTTCGGTAGTTCTAGGGTTATGAAGGTTTCATGAGTTAAATTTGTATTTCGTGTGTATACTCCGTACAACACTACTTGTCGTTTAGTTTATATAAGATTGCACGTTTTTAATCCATACTCATAGTTGTTTTGTGCATCAATAATCGTTGTGCAGAGTGTGAATGCATAACATGGTTATTGTTTGAGTGCGTTCACTAATGAGCAGGGTTTATCGTTATAATTCTAAGTGAAGGGATTCCGAAGTCTTATTAGAACTGTCTTATATGAATGTTTGTTAATTGAATTGAACTCGGGTTAACAAGTAGGACAAAGAGTATAACTTAATAGTACCTAAAAAGGGAGATCAAATCGGGTTAGAGTACTAAGTGCACGAGAAATAATTGATTATGATAGTACCTAGAAAGGGAGGTAAAGTATACATCTTGCTCTGAGAATACTCACACGTGTCAAAAGCACATCTATTTGTGTCTATAGAATAGATTCGCATGATCTAGTGATGCGTCCATAAAACACAAGGCAGAGTCGGACATCGACACATGAAAGTATAACTTAATGAATGAAACTGGATGGCCTAACGAACTACCTATTATCTTATTTGATCACAACTACTATTTACTTGTTCTTGTTATTTATTAGCTATTTTAATTATTACTTAGTTCATAAACCAATTATTTTAATTCCCAAAATAGTCATAATTTACTAGAACGTAATTAAATTGATATTTCACCGTCCCGTGGATTCGATATTTAACTTGGTCACCTTCGAAACTACAATTGATATCCTTCATACTTGGGGATTAATTGTGTGTTGAGAAAATGCTCATCAGTACTTCAGTCCGCTCTTTATTGGCCTACGTTGTTCAAGGATTGTGAGACCTATGTGGCATCTTGCAATAGATGTCAACGCATGGGGAACATCGGTAGGAGAGATGAGATGCCGCTTCAGCCGAGCATAGTGGTCGAGATTTTTGATGTGTGGGGTATCGATTTTATGGGGCTTTTTCCCCCATCTAATGGATTTCTCTACATTCTACTTGCGGTGGATTATGTTTCTAAGTGGGTGGAAGCGATTCCTACTCGCTTGAATGATTCGAAAACTATTATATCTTTCTTGAAGAAGCATATCTTTGCCCGCTTTGGAGTCCCTAGAGCACTTGTTAGTGATGGAGGTATGCACTTCGTTAATAAATTTCTTGAGAAGGTGCTTAAAGGATATGGTGTTAAGCATAGGGTTACTACACCCTATCATCCTCAAGCGAATGGGCAAGCGGAGGTCTCTAACCGTCAAGTCAAACAGATTCTGGAGAAGGTGGTCGGAACCAATAGAAAGGATTAGGCTTTGAAGCTCGATGATGTCGTGTGGGGATTCTGGACCGCATACAAGATAGTGTTAGATATGTCACCGTATCAGATTGTCTATGGGAAGCCATGCCACTTACCTGTAGAGATTCAACACAAAGCGTTTTGGGCTTTGCGAAGCTTGAACTTGACTCTCAAGGATGTGAAGGAGTTGAGGATGACTCACATCAATCTTTTGGATGAGTTTCGGAGTCGTGCGTATAAGAATTCCGAGATCTACAAGGAAAGGATAAAGAGGTGGCATGATTCAAAGATCTCGTACAAGGAGTTCAAGCAAGGAGACGAGGTATTACTCTTTAACTCTCATTTAAAGCTTTTTGCAGGTAAGTTGAAGTCGAAGTGGACGGGACCGTTCATGATTCATCGAGCCTTTGGAGGGGGGAGTTTTGAGCTCATTGACAAGGATGGAGACATTATTACGGCGAATGGACATCGCTTGAAGCATTATAGGTCGCCGGATGATGTTTGTGTCATCTTTGTGGATACCTTGATCTGAGTTGGTACCGTCGTGACTCTCCGACGTTAAACATGAGCGCTTTTTGGGGGCTTTCCCTCCTGTTTTAATGCTTTATTTCTTTCGTGTGAGTAAGGAATTTTTATATTTGAAGTGCTTACTTATTGGCAATTACATCTCTTTGCAAACTTAGTTTCGACTATAGTTTCTACTAAGTTTGGGGGGGTGTGATGTACTTACCTTGATAAGCACCGATAGTATAATCTTTTCTTTGTAATGTTTGTTTGGGGAGTTAATTTTTTGCGGCATATTTAAAACTTTAACCGGTTTGTATGTGTCGATTTTTTGTAACTTGCCTAATGTTCCGTGGTGTTTTGTTTTTTCGTATTTTAAGTGATTGCGGAGTTACTAATGATTGATAAGTTTTTGAAGAACCAATTCTTGATGAAGTTGTGCTCTAGTTGGTACTTAATGATTCGTTTTGAAGTTTGAAGTGTGTAGGGACTGAAGAACACATATTTTGGAGCTTCCAGGGGGTAGGTTCGACCAGTGCCAGGAGGTCGAACCCAACGGTGGAAGTCGAACCGTGTTGAAAAATTGTTCAGTGAGGTGGTTCGACCTTCACAAGCATGGTTCGACCTGATCCTACAGGTCAAACCTAGGTCGAACCTGTGCTGCTGAAGTTTGGTTCGACCACGACATACTTGATTCGACCTGTTTAACAAGTCGAACCAAGGTCAAACTGGTGATCTGAAACATACAGTAGGGTAGTTCGACCTGATGGGTTTTAGTTCGACCTGTTCCAGTAGGTCGAACCCAAGTCGAACCTGAAGAAGAACTCGTCCAGAAGGGTGGTTCGGCCTCGTCAGTCGTGGTTCGACCTGTTCAAAAGCTCAAACCCAAGGTCGAACCAAGCCAGGTATGTGTTTTAAGTTCGATTTTTTAGAAGGGTTCGATCATTTTTCACTTCACCCTTCCTCGAACCTTCACGAAATCACTACATCCTTGCACCAATTCTTCAATTACACTTGATTTCGCACCGATTACACATCACCACTCCTTTAATTCACGACTTGGACTCGAATTTGGGCAAATTTCACTGCAAGCTAGGGCCCAGTCGCGATTTCTTGGGGGTTTTGAGTGTTTGATCGTTCTTTTGCCATGGAAAAAGCTAAAGGTATGTTTTCTCAACTCCATTACTCTAGGATTGAAGCTTAGTGTATGCAATTCATTGTGGGTAAGAGGATTGATGTTGATGTTGATTGAATTTCATGGTGAATGTTGTTATTTTGATTTGATTCATATGAATTCTTGTTCATTGGTTTGAGAATGTATGATTATTGATTGAACTTGAGTGTTTATGTGAATTGATCAATGATATTGTGCGTTTATGAGTATAAGCATGTTGGTTTGGTTGAATCGTTCAAAATTTGAGGAGTTCATGTTTTGACTTGTTGAAACTCAAGTGAATTGCTTTGATAAGTTGAAGGCATGCTTGTATGGCTGTGTTTGAATGTTGAGGAAGATGTGATTGAAGTAGTTTTGAGCATGTTGAAAAGCAAGTGGTGTTTGATGATGGTTGTTGAGGTGATATGTTGTTGATGAAGCATGGATGCTTGAAGTCTTGAGTAGAGTATGGGATATGCTAGTCGCTTACTTGCTTTCTTGTCTTGTTAGTTGTACTGAGGAGTTGTTTTCAGGTACAGGACAAGGATCCAGACAAGGATCCGGGCAAGGTAAGGGGAAGGGGAAGGCAGCCGAAGTAAGATCGAAAAAAGGCAAGATAGGCCTTCGAACGTAGATAAGGTGACGAAGATGCTGAGATTGCAAGAACGCCTTCCCGAGAACTTCAAGATTCAGATGCCTGATTGGGATGAGATTAAAGAAAAGTGGGCAGAAGTCTCAGCTAAGGTGGCCCGGACGAGATACCAGGATGACGATGCCATGAGGATTATGCATATCAGGGATGATATCTTTTGGATGTTCGATCGAGTGGAGATCCGACGATTTATGGAATTGAAGAGGCCGACATATTTCCATGTTACAGCTGAGGTGATTTGTTCGTTTGAGATGGAGAAGGACCCTCTTGGTTACCAATTTCGGTGCTCATTTTAGTTACGAGTCCGGAGGAGATGGACAGCTGATGAATTCAACGAGCTATTTCAGACGCCTCTTGAGATCTCTCTAGTGGAGAGTGGCTACTTCAATGCCCATAGATTTTGGAGGGAGATCTCCAGGGAGATCAGAGACTATAAGATTAAGCAGGCTCGTGCGACCTCGATCAAGAATCCAGTGTTGAAGTATATGGGTCGAGTGCTCGAAAACACACTGTTTGCTCGTTCGGAGGGTGGCTGTGTGTCTAGAGGAGAGCTTTACGCCCTATGGTGTATGATGAATGGGGTGAAGTTCAATGTGGGAGCATATTTCATTGCGCAGCTGCATCGATTCAGGACCGTTGGATTTCAGAAGGTGAACATTGGAGGGTTGCTGACGATTGTAGCTGAGCACTACAACATGGACTTCACCGGCAACACCTGTTAGAGGAGAGCCCGACTTGGTGATGTTCACATGCGTAAAGGAAGGATTTGCACACTTTAGAGATGGTGATTGGTTCTTCACGAGAGGACCAAAGCCATTCGACTTCATGTTTCCCTTTGACGTGAATAACATGACCACCGTTTGGGAGGCGAGGAACTTGTTGATGACCTCCCTAGGACACACCGCTCTGTCCGTGACTGTGAAGACCAACGGGGATTGGACAGTCGTGGCTAGGATATGTGCGGAGGATAGATTGGCGGAGCTACAGCGAATTGTGGATCAGGGAGAGTATCGTCCGCCACCGCAGCAGCCATCACAGCCACCACAGCAGCCCGAGGTCGAGCATCAGGTAGATGAGCAGCCAGAGATGGAGATTCCGGAGGAGGAGCAGCACGATGCGTCTCAGCATGCTCCAATACTGCAGCAGCAGTGGGCTGTTCGGGATGATACCCGGGAATAGCTTCGCTTGATTCACCAGCAGCTAGGCGCGGTCGTAGATGTACAGCAGGAGACGAACAGGCAGTTCGCACTCGCCAACGCCAACTACGTCATGTTGAATGAGTGGTACACTGCCTTGAATGAGTGGGTTGGTAGGGTGAGTAGTCGGGTGGATCTTATGGATAGGAACATCAGCAGTCTGTATCGAGCTGTGGAACAGAGATTGGATGACGAGGATGATGATGATGAGGATGATGATGCTCCGAAGGAGTAGATCTTCAGGTTTTCTTTTGATTTTCTCCGATTCATCTCACCTTCATTCTTCTTTTTCTCTTTACAGATTGGGCTGTGTTTATTGAGTGAGTGGCATGTATATTCTTGGATATCATTGTTAGGATAGATGGATTCATGAGTGTTGAATACTTGTATGGTTGATTCGGTTTATGGGCTGTTGATTTTGTGCATTCATATGTTCATGTGTTAATTTCTATTGATGAAAAGCATGTATAATTTGATAAGTATGTAGAGTTCTTGTAGAATTGATCTTAATTATGTGTTATGAGGAGTACTTAGGATTCTATTTACCTATGTGAGGATTTGAGCCTTGTTAATCATGCTTGATCATGATTGTTTTATTCTTGAGAGGATCATTCATATGAACGTATTCTAGAACTTGACTTGGAGTCTTGTGTGAGACTTATGATTGATAAATTGCTAGGATATGATCTTAGGCCATTATTTTGTGATTAAGCTACTTAGCAAAATTTTGTCCTTCCTAATGTTTTATTAATCTTTGGATGCCCCGTTGAGCCATTAAAAACCTTTTCTTTGGTAGCCGAAGTAAATAACCTTATAAACCTTTACTTGAGCCTTGATTAACCTATTCATTGGTAGAGAGAGTTGAGGTGAGTAAGTGTTGCAAGAAGAAAAAGGAAGATAGAATATGGTTGGATAAAAAGAATATGGTTAAATCTTGTTTAGGGGTAGTGCCTGAAACTGGTACCTCGATTGCTTATAACATAAAGCTTTAAGCTTAAGAGCAGCTGATTGATAAAGAGAAGAAGGGTAGTGCCTAAAACCGGTACCCGAATTGTCTAAAGAGATGATATTGATGCACGGAAAAAAAGGAAAATCCATGAAAAGAAGAGGAGAAGTTGGAGGAGATATTGCAGCAAGAAGAAGAAATCGAGAACCTCCTAGGTAACTCTCTACTAGTGTCTTAAGTCACTTTACCTAAATTTTCCTACCTTTTTTCAAAGAGCAAACATTACAACCCAAAAATAAGTCCTTTATGATCCTAGTGAAGAGTTGATTATAAGTTGATTTTTGAGACCTTTGCCAAGTTTATGGTTACACGTGAATATGGATTGATATTAGTGTTTATATTAGCCTATATAGTGCCTCACGCACTTGAGTGAAAGAGAATAAATACTTAACTTGTGAGCTAGATTACTTAGTACTCCGAATGGTGTGTGATTGGATTGGTTTTGCATGAGTGATATATATTAAGCAATTAATACTTGTTTGATTTAATGAAGTTGCATGTGTGATATGTGTTGTACTTGATCTTGGTGAATTATACATGACTCCTGTGGTTTGATTTGGTTGCCTCGGGACGAGCAACATGTAAGTTTGGGGGGTTTGATGAGTGTGTAAATTCACAAGTTTGGCATCATGTTTTGTGCTAGTTTTGGAGAGTTTTGAGGTGGAAATAGGTGGAAAACCTATATATATTGTGAATTAACATGAATCAGGTGTTAGTGAAGCTATTTAAGTGGTTTTTATAGCAAAATCGGAGTGGAAGTGCCAAGAATCGAAGAGACAAAGTCGAGACCACGCGAACTGCCAAGGAGAGAGGTGGGTTCGACCTGTTGGAGGAGGGTTCGACCTCTCCAGCAGGTCGAACCAGTAATGCAAAGTGGCAGAAGATGGGTTCGACCACGACTCGAGGGGTTCGACATGTCTATCAGGTCGAACAATGGTCGAACCAGTTCGCGAGAAAGTTGATTCCACCACGACGTTGGGGATTCGACCTGATGATTGGTCGAATCAAGAGCAGAAATTGTCCAGTAGCATGGTTCAACCTGTGGTTCGACCTGTACAAAAAGTCGAACCAAGTGCAGAATACTTCCAGTAGGTGGGTTCAACCTGTGGTTCGACTTGCGGCCAGTGGTTCGACCTATTTGCTGAGGTCGAACCATCGTGCGGAAACTTACCTTATCCGGATTTTCGAGGCCAAAATGCGTGTGATCACTTGAAAAGCCCATTCCAAGCCCTGGAGACGTGATTACAAGTATAAAAGGAGGCTCATGCAGTCAAAGATTGGGAGAGAGCTTTCAGAGAGTTTTAGAGAGCGTAAGATCGTGAAGCACAAGAGGAGACTAGGAGGAGCTGTGACAGAGGTTCCGCTGGAGATTCAAGTAAGATTGGTCCATCTAACCATGATTGTTCCTAGATCAATCATGGGCTAGAGCCACTTCGGTAGTTCTAGGGTTATGAAGGTTTCATGAGTTGATTTGTATTTCGTGTGTATACTCCGTACAACACTACTTGTAGTTTAGTTTATATAAGATTGTACGTTTTTAATCTATACTCATAGTTGTTTTGTGCATCAATAATCATTGTGTAAAGTCTGAATGCATAACATGGTTATTGATTGAGTGCGTTCACTAATGAGTAGGGTTTATTGTTATAATTCTAAGTGAAGGGATTCCGAGGTTTTATTAGAACCGTCTTATATGAATGTTTGTTAATTGAATTGAATTCGGGTTAACAGGTAGGATTAAGAGTATAACTTTATAGTACCTAAAAAGGGAGATCAAATTGGGTTAGAGTACTAAGTGCACAGGAAATAATTGATTATGATAGTACATAGAAAGGGGGGTAAAGTATACATCTTGCTCTGAGGATACTCACACGTGTCAAAAGCTTATCTATTTGTGTCTATAGAGTAGATTTGCATGGTCTAGCGATGCGTCCATAAACCACAAGGCAGAGTCGGACATCGACACACGAAAGTATGAATTAACGAATGAAACTGGATGGCCTGACGAACTACCTATCATCTTATTTGATCACAACTACTCTTCTCCTGTTATTGTTATTGATTTGCTATTTTAATTATTACTTAGTTTAAAAACCAACAATTACGATTCTCAACATAGTCATAATTGCTAGAAAATAACTAAAGTAATATTTACCCGTCCCGTGGATTTGATATTTAACTTGGTCACCTTCGAAACTACAATTGGTATCCTTCATACTTGGGGATTAAAATTGTGTGTTAAGAAAACACTCATCAGATTTCCTACAGTAAACTCTTGAGGTAAATGTTGAAATAAAATGATCAGTACGCATTGATACAATACAAGTGAGGTGTAGATTCCTTATTCATTTTTTAAAACCCGTAGAAATTTTTTAAAACAAATAACAATAAAAATTATACACATATCTTCATAAATTTTAAAATATAATATGATACGTGATATTATAAACATATGTATCAAAATTTCAAAGAAGTACTTAGTCATTAGGAGTTGTTTGTACCAAAGGGTAAAAATAGTGTAGATACACTACAGGAACTTGTTTCTAAATTTACTCCATTAAATCGGATGAATCTGGAAAAACATCCAAAATAAAAGTTGTTCATCTATGTGTCTATTAAATTTCTGTAAAATATCTTTTAAAAATATTTATCCAAATGAAAGTTATGACTGTTTTACTAAACTGTGGCAGTGCTGCCTACGGGAAAATCAAACTAAATTTCTTATTTTTCGTTGGCCATTGAAACGAAAGATTCACATAAATGATTATATATGAAAATGTTCAATTATATGTCTAATATGTCCATACAAAACAGTTTTTGAAGTTAATAAGAGTTTAGAGAGATACTCAAAATTTTCCAAACATGACAATATCATACCTCATAATCCTTATACTGATTTTTGTATCTTTTGGTTTATTCCCTAAAGTTTTTTTTAGGTAAAACCACTAAGGAATTATCAAAACTTAAATTTTCTTTAGTAATCAATAAATATACTTAATTGTGTGCTAAGAAGAAAATTAAATCTTTGAAGGCATCGAGGTTGCGAAGGAAACTAGCAACGACAACACTCGACCTCAACCTCTACACTAAATCTTATTCTTATGCAGTGTTTTTATAACCAGACCAGAGATCAAACCGCTGTCCTCAACGGTTTGATGTTCAACTGGTCGGACAGGCGGTTCAACCGGAAAAATGAAAATCACTATTTTTTTATTGAAAATATATTTTTCAATAAATTTGGAATATACTATAGTACTCAAAGATTAGCTAAATACTCCATGTAATCCAGAAATACTAATAATAATTTAATGTAATGATCTCACATCACAGCCACACGTTCAAAATTCAACTTTTAGAGAGAGAGGGGGGAAATCATTTTGTTAATTTTGAGAAAGAAGATATTTTCCCCAAATTTCTCATCTGCTTTCACTCTTATCCACCACACTTACCCTCCCTCTCTCCTCTCATTTTCCCCAAATTTCTCTTCTTTCTCTCTATCTCATCTTCATTTTCCCCAATTTTCTTTCTTAGTCAATCTCTCTCCTCTCCTTTTCACCGACCCGTCCTCTGTCGTTCCAAATTTAATCGACCGTCCCAACTCATTCTTCTTCCCTTCTACATAATATCTAAGCCCGTTATTTACTCAACAACCCAACGTTCCAAACGCACATCTAATCACCCTAACTTCCTATAAATTCTTTTCCGACGGCCTGGTTCAGTAGAGGCTGGAGCGACAGGAAAGATTGTTCCGACATGCCGTACGCGGTAGTGACGACTGGAATAAAAGAAATCGACAACTGTATAGTTTTTTAATGGGTGGGATTTTGTTGAATTAGTGTTACCCGGGCGGTTCAGTTGGTTATGGTTCACTGATTATCCCGGTTTTGATCGGTCCGAATCGGTTTTTTCGGTTCATCAGCAGAAACGGTTTTAAGGGGGTTTCCAGACCAGTACAGGCTCTGGTTCCCGGTTGAACCGGTTCAACAAGCCGGTCTGGTCTAGTTTCAAAAACAATGTTCTTATGTGACTCTTCGTTGAAAAGGTGGGCTTACTATTACGATTTCTATATTGAACGTTATTTACATTAATTGATGTGATGAATATGCATGATAACTTTACCTAAGACAGTTGGGCTGGGAACCTGTACGTACAGTTGGCATTTGCCAATAAGGAATGATGGATGCGTTCGCATGACTTTTGACGTATTAAATAATGAGCACATTCGGGTGACTTGACGTATTAAATAATGAGCACCTTCGGGTGACTTGACATATTAAATAATGAGCGTCCTCGAGCGACTTGACTATGGGTTCATACCCTTTATTTTTAAAAGTTCATGAGGTTCATTTCTCAAGAGATGAAGTCATTTTCAGTTGTCGAATTTAACAGTAAATTCCCCACTGAGTACATTCATGTGTGCTCGCTCAATCATATTTTCCTTCTACAGATGACGTGGCATAGATGACAAGGCGAATGATAGGTCGAAGGGGTTGGATGCAGCTTTAAGTACTACTTGTTTTAAATTAAATAAGTGTTAAAAATGTGAACAATCACTTTGAATTGTCACTACACACAAATCACCGGAAGACTTCCGCTACTTAATTTTAAGATGTTTATTTAAATTCTAATTATACTTTAATTAAACTCTCATTTAATTTTTATCAAGAATTGAATGCGATTGTTTTATTTTAGCTTTAAAAAAATCACTTTTAAATTAAATTATTTTATATAAAATAAATTGGGTCGTGACAATTGTGGTATCAGAGCAGGTCTATGGTTCTGTAGACTTGCATTTATAAAATAAACGAATTTATACTTTTCAATATCTTTAAAATTAGGAAACATAAGATCCCAACCCCTACTCATTCGCTCCGTTGGCTACGTCACAAGGTAAATTATTAACAGATATTTTAATTGATTTATGGATTTGTCTATTGATATTACATGATTTAAACTTGATGACAATGGATATTTTAATTGATTTATAAAATTATAAGTTGATGATATATGAGATAGATGCTCTCTGTGATGTGTGTATTCGACTTGTATGGCTAATATGCGAATTTCATTATACTTAAACTTGAGTGGATTGGGTGGACTTGTTAGGAAATGATATTTTAAAGCTATTATCTTTAGTTATAATGGATAGTAACTAAGAATTTATTTCAAGCAGATGTATCACCGTAGGACCGAGCCTTATAAGATGCATTCAGAGTCCGTGGCTGAGCGACTTGCCTACTATGACAGTATTGAGCGCGTCCCCTCTAAGTCGATAGGCATCCACATCACTCGGATGTGGTCGGCGTGGGACATCTTGGGTGAGACTCATCCGTGGGTGGAATTTGAGATCGCTAAGATAGTTGTGGATTCTCTACCGGTCTGGTAAAGGGACTAGGAATGGGAGGCCATCCAAGAGTATACATGGAATTCGCTTGCCAATGACATGATCTGCCTAGAGTTTCGACCATTCATGGCTCGTCTATGGATGATGTGGCAGGAGCATGGTGATTTCCCTCCGTTCCACCTTGGGAGAGGTAGCCTACTGCTCATCCCTTTTTCCCAGAGCATCCCGAAGGGATGTATGACCCATACCATGGACCATACTACTTCGTCGAGGACTCGTTCAGCACCCCTGATCTTGACTTTTTGACCTTGGAGGAGATTATATTGTGCCCAATGGTTTCCCATTTCTCTGTGAGAGCACGAAACCTATCATTGCCCCTACCATTCCACCTGTAGAGCTTCCATATGAGTTTGCCCTACCGATTCCCTATGGTCTACCTCCTATTTACGGACTTCCACTCCCAATCTCGGAGGAGTCAAGCAGTCGCTGTAATACTTGTGGTGCCAGCGAGGGAAAGACGGATATGCTTGAGTAGGATGATGGATGTAGAGTCGTATGTTGTTTATTAGTTGTTGTCCATGACTCATAAAGTGTATAACTTACGAGGACATGTTGCCGTTCATTTATCATTTCCTATTGTTGTTCACTACTTTTTATGTTTACTATGACTATTATGTGATAGGTTTTATTGTACATCTCTAGAAGCTATCATAAGCTCGGAGATCTAGTTTTTACTCAATTTTCATCGTCGTTTTGATTGTAGAACCTAATTGAGTCAATATTTCGGACTATTAATGAAAAGGACATATTATAATTATTTGTTTTTATGCATATAAGCTTAACTTGATGATTCCCTTAGGAAATGGCTGAAGGGCGAAGAAATTGCAGAACCACTCCAAGCTTACCTCAGGGACCCACACCCGGAGCACCATCCTCTCCAGTTCCAAATCCACCAATGGTTTACCCTTTAGCTCGGCTCACCACAGTACTCGAAGGTCTTTTGCAACACTTCACCATGACTTCAAACCCAGCCGCACCACGGCATGACCCGAATGCCATACCTGAACATTTCAGGTGATACATCCACCTACCTTTAACGGTCGTGGGGACTAGGGATGTAATCGAACCGAGCCGAACTGAACACTACTAGGTTTGAGGATCGTTTGTTAAGGAATTATCAAACTCGAGCCCGAGCTCGAACTCGAGCTTGAACTCAAACTGTTTGTTAAGGCTCACGAACGTGTTCACGAACACATAAAGTAACTTGTTCATGGATATTTTTTCATAAACATTTAAATAATTTTGTACTTGGATATTAAAAGAATGTTTCATGTATAAGCATTTAATGTTATTCATAATATTAAATAAACAAACTAACAAAATATAATAATAAACGGTAAAAAAATATTTAAATATTTAAATAATTACTTAAGTTATTATCATATTTGTGTGGTTTAATACAAAAAAATATTTAATTATTGAATATAATAAATAAATAATAATATATAATACTAAAGAATAATTATAAAATTTACGAACGCGTTTGCGAGCCATTAACAAGCTCATAAATAAATATGTTCGTGAGCTTTCGAGTCGAACACCCGTAGGTTTGAGTTTGGTTTGATAGACTATTCGAACTCAAAATTCAAGTTTGGCTTGGTTTGTTAAGGTTAACGAACAAGTTCGAATAAACATTTTATCGAACCGAGACTTGAATAGTTCACGAACGATTTGGCTCGCTTACATCCCTAGTGGGGACACAGCATTGGTGGATGAATGGATCCGAGCGCGGGATAGGATATTCAATCATTTGATCTGTACAGATGCTGAAAAAGTCTCTTGCATAGCTTTCCAACTCATTGGAGAAGCGGGATACTGGTGGGAAGCATTGGGACGTACAAAGACCCTGGAACAAATGGCAGAAATGACTTGGGAGGACTTCAAAATAGTTGTCTTCCGCAACTACCTTCCGTTGACTTATCAAGAAAAGTAGGCAGACGAGTTTCAGAATCTGAAGTAAGGGGGCTTGTCCGTTATGGATTATGAACGCAAGTACAATCAGCTATCTCGGTATGTGCCCCATCTAGTGGGTAGTGAAGCTCAAAAGACCAGAAGGTTCGAGCTTGGCTTAAGGAAGGAGATAAGCAGCATCCTTGCAGTGCAAAGGAACCAGGTCTATGCAATTGCTGTTGAAAACACCCTAGAAGTGGAGGCACGCCTTGATCTAGGTTCTACAAGGGAAAGACCATCTATCAACACTAGTAAATGCAAGGGTGCACGGATACCTTACAAGTTCGACAATCAGCCTCCAGCTAAGAGAGGACCTATCCGTCAAGGTGCTAACAATCAACCAACAATATACGCTTGCAACACTCGTGGGAAGAACCACCCAGGTCCATGTTTAATGGGAAAGGGCGTGTGTTATTGGTGTAAGGAGCCAAGGCACACTCACTAGCAATGCCCAAAAAGGAACCCATAAAAAGGTGAAACAGGATCAGGATCTGCTGGGAAGGCTCGAGTTTACTCTCTAACTCAATAAGAAGCGGCCCAAAACCCAAAAACAATTACAGGTATCCTACCAATCCAAGATATTCTTGCTATCGTATTGTTTGATACCGGTGCTATGATGAGTGTGTAAATTCACAAGTTTGGCGCTATGTTTTGTGCTAGTTTTGGAGAGTTTTGATGTGGAAATAGGTGGAAAACCTATATATATTGTGAATTAGCATGAATCAGGTGTTAGTGGAGCTATTTGAGTGTTTTCTTAGTAAAAACGGAGTGAAAGAGCCAAGAATCGAAGATATAGAGTCGAAGCCACGCGAACCGCCCAAGAATTAGGTGGGTTCGACCTGGTTGGAGGAGGGTTCGACCTCTCCAGCAGGTCAAACCAACGTTGCTGAGCTTGCAGAAGAGGATTCGACCACGACTCAAGTGGTTCGACCTGTCCATTAGGTCGAACCATGATCGAACCAGTTCGCAGGAAAGAGGATTCGACCACGACATTTGAGTTCGACTTGCCAGTTGGTCGAATCGGGAGCGGGAGTTGTCCAGTGATGAGGTTTGACCTGGGGTTCGACCAAGGCCTAAGTGGTTCGACCTGTCCAGAAGGTCGAACCTGTGCAGAATTCTTCCAGTAGCGGGGTTCGACCTGGGGTTCGACCTGTGGCCAGTTGTTCGACCTGTTTGACGTGGTCGAACCTATGCGCGAGAACTTACCTTATCCAGATTTTTGAGGCCGAAACGCGTGAGATCACTTAGAAAGCCCATTCCAAGCCCTAGAGACGTGATTACAAGTATAAAAGGAGGCTCATACAGAGAATGAAAAGAGCTTTTGATCATCAATCATAAGAGAGACAAGAGTAGAGGTGGTGATCCATTCGGAGGGCTGTGACAGAGGTTCGCTGAAGGTTCAAGTAAGAATGATCAATCTAACCATGATTGTTCCTAGATCAATCATGGGCTAGAACCACCTTGGTAGTTCTAGGGTTATGAAAGTTTCATGAAGTAATTTGTATTTCGTGTGTAAAACTCCGTACAACACTACCTGTGGTTTGTTTTATATAAGATTGCATATTTAATCCATACTCATAGTCGTTTTGTGCATCAATGATCGTTGTGTAGAGTCTGAATACATAACATGGTTATTGATTGAGTGCGTTCACTACTGAGCAGGGTTTATTGTTATAATTCTAAGTGAAGGGATTCCGAAGTCTTATTAGAACCATCTTATATGAATATTCATGAATTGAATTAAATTCGGGTTGATGAATAGGATGAAGAGTATAACTTTATAGTACTTAAAAAGGGAGATCAAATCGGGTTAGATTCTAGACGTAGAAGATAATTGATTATGATACTACCTAGAAAGGGGGGTGAAGTATATCTCTCGCTCCGAGGTTATTCACACGTGTTACACGCGTGTTTACTTGTGTCTATAGAGTAGATATGCATGGTTTAGTGATGCGTCCACAAACCACAGGGCAGAGTCGGACACCATCACATGAAAATACGAATTGCTAGTGAAACTGAATGACCCGACGAACTACCTATTATTCTTATTGATCACAACTCACTTTTCTCTACTCTTACTATTTCTTTTTGCTATTTCGATTAGAAGTTATTATCCATTAAACCTTTACAATTACCAAACATAGTCTAAAATATACTAGAAGATAACAAAATTGATATTTAACCGTCCCTTGGGTTCAATATTGTAACTTGGTCATCTTCGCGACTACAATTGATATCCTTATACTTGAGGATTAATTTGTGTGTTGAGAAAACCCCTATCAAGTTCTTGGCGCCGTTGCCGGGGACGGCGTAAAATATCTTTTTTGTATTATTTCTAGTTTATTAGGACTATTTACCTTGTTTTGTTGTTTTCTTTCTTATTCGTTTTAGGTGTATGCTCACAAGATCAAAGAAAGGTAATCTTGAACCGTATAATCCTGAGATTGGAGCATCATCAAGAAAGAAGAAGAAGAATAAGAGCAAGGCAAAGACAATTGACCCAACTGAAGCTCTGAATTTTGGAGCCAAGATTGACGAGCAGATTTCGCAGACGATTGAGGCTACAACTGAAGTTAATTTGGAAGTAGAAGCAGTCAACATGGCAGCGAATCCGGATAATCTAGCCATCCGAGAGGTTTTCAGAAATAATGGGGCTGGAAATTATGAGCTTTTAGGAGCAAGGGGAACTAACACAGCGTTCGATCTTCATCCCGCTCTTATTAGCATGATAGAAAGAAACTCCTTTTCAGGAGGGTCTTTCGAGGATCCGCAGCAGCATCTGAACAAGTTCTTGGGCTATGCAAGTACTCAAAAAGACGTAGGAGAACATGAAGATGCTAGGAAGATCCTTTTGTTCAAATTCTCGCTTACTGAAAAGGCGAGGGATTGGTACGATAATATTAACGCAGCTGAGTGCACCACGTGGGAGCAATTGAAGTTAAGGTTCTTGGAAAGGTATATGCCACCTTCGAAGGTGTTTAAGATGAAGCAAGATATTAACCAATTTGCTATCAGTGGAGGTGAGAAATTTCATGAAGCGTGGGATAGATTCAAGGACATGTTCAGGAAGTGTCCTCAACATGGGTTATCTAAAGCCGATATATCAGTATATTCTATAATGGATTGGACTGTGAATCAAGAGTGCTACTTGATACTTCTTCTAATGGAGCATTGCTTATAAAGTCATCCGTTGAGGCCGAGAGATTGTTTGAAGACATATCGATGAATTCGAGGAATTGGCCTACTGATAGAGTTAGAGGTACGTATGTTCTTGGAAAGGTAGCTCAGGTTGAACAAGCAATGGTGAAAACAAAGAGAGAGGATGAGATCGTTTCGAGCTTGTCCAATATCAACAAGCTACTTGAGTCTCAACAGAAGTAGATCAGCGAGATATCTCAACGAGTGCCAATCATGCAGCAAGAGATAATGAATAATGGAACCATCCAAGAAGAATTGGAGGAAGCAAATTATGCCATGGGTCAAAGTATTCAAGGAACGAGGTACCCAAATCAAGGAAATCGGAATTACCAAGGGAACTATCGAGGGAACTTTAATAATCGTGGTCCCTCTGGTAGTTATCAACAGCAACCAAGGAGGCCTGAATTTTCATGGAGCAATACGAACAATGCAGTGCAACTTCCGATGGGTGTTGATCCGGGAGAAAAGGTAGAAGAAGGGAAGCCTGGTTTTGAGGATACTGTGAACCGGTACATGGTAAAGAATGATGAAAGAGTGAACCGCCTTGAGGCAAAACTTGAGAAAAAAATTGATGATCACCACAGAGATTTGTCCACTCAAGTGAAAGATCTCACGTTGTTGATGGGTACAATTGTAGAGAATGTGAACACATTGACTCAAACTATAGGAAAAGGGAAGTTTCCGTCTCAGAGTATAGAGAATCCGAAGTCGTGTAATGCCATCACACTGAGGTCAGGAACGCAGTACGAGGGACCGATGAGGCCGGAATCAAAGTTGGAATTTTCTAAGCCTCAGTTCGACCAAAATTCAGAGGGTTCGACCTGGCATACAGGTCGAACCATGGTCGAACCTCATCAACAAAAGCACTCTATTTTGTCACAGGAACGGTTCGACCAACATTCAGAGGGTTCGACCTAGCATACAGGTCGAACCATGGTCGAACCTCATCGGCAAGAGCACTCTGTTTTGATGCAGGAACGGTTCGACCACGATCGAAATTGTTTGACTAACTCTTCAGGTCGAACCCAGGTCGAACCGGAGGATAGAGATTATACAGTGAAGCAGTTCGACCTCGGGGGCAATTGTTCGACCTCCAATGCTGGTCGAACCCAAGTCGAACCTCCGGAGCAGAATGAGATCAGTCTTCCAGGAGAGAGGTTCGACCAATACAATCCTAGTTCGACCTCTCAAACTGGTCGAACCCTAGTCGAACCTCGCCAAGATGTTTTGATTGATGCACCTGATGTTCCTTTTGATGTTGATGCAACTCCAGTGGTACGGAATGAGCAAAGTATAGACATAATAGCTGAGAAAAAGTGGGAAAGAGCTAAGCGATTAAGAGCCGAAAAGGAGAAAGCGGAGAAGGTTGATCGTGATGAATGGGGTATTCCCAAAACAAAGATACCTCCACCGTTTCCCTACAAGCTAGTGAAGAAGGGGTTGGAAGAGAAGTTCAAGAAGTTTTCAGAGATAATGAACAAGATAAGCTTGAACATCCCTTTTTCAGAGGCAATCATGGAGATGCCATATTATTCTCGATTCCTTAAAGATATATTGATGAAGAAGCAAAGCTTAACCGGAGTTGAAACGGTAAACTTTTCTGAGAATTATAGCTCAATTATTCAAAAGAAGTTGCCACCAAATATGAAAGATCCGGGGAGCTTTACTATTCTATGTGAGATCGGGAAGGGGCCAGCACGGCGAGCTTTGTGCGATCTAGGGGCAAGCATCAATTTGATGCCGTTGTCCATCTTTCAGAAGCTTGGTTTGGGGGAGCTGACTCCGACAACTGTTGCTCTCCAATTGGCAGATAGATCAATGACGTTTCCGAAAGGTATTGTTGAAGATGTACTTGTAAAGGTGGAGAAGCTAGTATTTCCCGTGGATTTCCTTGTACTAGAAATGGATGATGACAAGGATAATGTTCCTTTAATCTTGGGGAGGCCATTCCTTGCTACGGCTGGAGCTATGATAGATGTTCGAAAGGGAGAACTGAAGTTGCGAATGGACAAAGAAGAAGTACTTTTCAACTTGGACAAAGCAATGAAGATGCCAATGGAGTCCCAGTGTTATAGTATTGACGTGGTGGAGGAGATTGTGAAGGAGGATATGTCTCTGATCTTGTCAAAGGATCCTCTTGAGACTTGTTTGATGGAGTCTCTTACTTATCCCACTACGGAGCTTGACGGACTTTCTAACGAAGTATGTATTGAATTTCTTGAAAACTTACTTGCTTTGGGTGATGACAGGTTTGAATTGTAAAGAACTAAGGTGGAAGAAGTCAAATGGACCAGGAAGTACTTGCCTTTGGATAACGAAAACACTCCAGTGGAAGAAAGAAAAAATGAGTTGAAACCATTGCCGGAACACTTGAAGTACGCTTTTCTTGGTGATAATGCACAATATCCGGTAATTGTATCTTCTTCCCTTAATGAGGATCAACTTGAGGAGTTATTAGATGTCTTAAGGAAGTACAAGTCTGCAATTGGGTGGTCACTTGATGATTTGAAAGGTATTAGTCCTTCGTATTGTATGCATCGGATTAGGTTGTTGAATGAAGCCAAGGCGAGTGTTCAAAATCAGCGTAGGGTGAATCCCGCAATTCAAGAGGTGATAAGGAAGCAAATCCTTACGTGGTTGGATGCTGGAATTATATATCCTATTAGTGATAGTCCCCATGTGAGTCCATTGCATGTAGTTGCTAAAAAGGGGGACATGACTGTAGTGAAAGCTGAGGATGGAGAAGCTATAGCCACGAGGATTCCTACGGGATGGCGTACATGTGTGGATTACAAGAAATTAAATGAGAACACGTGTAAGGACCATTTTCCTCTTCTTTTTTTAGATCAAATGTTGGATCGTCTTGCAGGGTATAAGTTTTATTGTTTCTTGGATGGATACTCGGGGTACAATCAAATCATGATTGCTCCCGAGGATCAAGAAAAGACCACTTTTACTTGCCCCTACGGGACCTTTGCTTTTAGGAAGATGTCGTTTGGATTGTGTAATGCGCCTGCTACTTTTCAGAGATGCATGATGGCGATTTTTGATGGTTTGATAGAGAAGATCATGGAAGTATTCATGGACGATTTTTCAGTTTTTGGTTCATCTTTTGATATTTGTTTGTCTAACCTTGCTATTGTTTTGAAGAAGTGTCAAGAAACTAATCTTGTCTTGAATTGGGAGAAGTGTCACTTCATGGTGAAGGATGGGATTGTTCTTGGGCATCATGTTTCCGCCAAGGGATTACAAGTAGATCGTGCTAAAGTGGTGGCAATTGAGAAGCTTCCACCACCGACCAATGAAAGAGCAGTGCGGTCCTTCCTTGGACACGCCGGTTTTTACAGGAGATTCATAAAAGACTTCTCAAAATACTCTAAGCCCTTATCTCATTTACTTGAAAAGGATATTCCTTTTGTGTTTAATGATGAGTGTCTAACAGCTTTTCAAGTTTTGAAGGAGGCGCTTATTACTGCCCCTATCTTGATCACACCGGACTGGACTCAACCGTTTGTACTTATGTGTGATGCAAGTGATGTAGCACTGGGTGTGGTGCTCGGGCAGCTAAGGGAGAAGAAGTTCTGCGCCATTTACTACGTGAGTAAGACTTTCGATGCGGCACAGAAGAATTACACGGTGACTGAAAAGGAGTTTTTGGCTGTTGTGTATGCATTCGATAAGTTTCGTCAGTATTTGGTTGGCATGAAGATGATTGTGTATACGGATCATTCAGCGATTCGGTATTTGATGGAGAAGAAGGAGACGAAGCCTAGGATTATAAGGTGGATTCTACTTCTTCAGGAGTTTGACATGGAGATTCGGGATAAGAAAGGAACAGAAAATGTGTTGGCAGATCACTTGTCAAGGTTGGAGACTAGAGAGCATTGTGATAATTCTTTTGAGTATATTGAAGAAATGTTCCCTGATGAGAAGATCATGGCTGTGGCTGTTGAAGGAACTGAGCGAGCGTGTGTGGTCGCAGCGCAAGGTATGGATCCATGGTACGCGGATTATGTTAATTACATTGTCATTGGAGAAATTCCAAGGGATCTCAACCGATATCAACTTGCGAAATTTCGGAGGGAAGTTGAGACATTTATATGGTATGATCCATTTGTTTACAAGATTTGTATAGATTCTATTGTCCGAAGATGTGTACCCGAGATGGAAATGGAGAGTGTGCTTGAGTTCTGCCATGCACAACCAAATGGGGGGCATTTCGGAGCGCAAAATACTGCAGCTAAGGTACTTCAATCCGCTCTTTATTGGCCTACATTGTTTAGAGATAGTGAGAGCTATGTGGCGTCTTGCGATAGATGTCAGCGCATGGGAAATATAGGTAGGAGAGATGAGATGTCAATGCAGCCTAGCATAGTTGTGGAGATATTTGATGTATGGGGGATCGATTTTATGGGGCCTTTTCCCCCGTCGAATGGGTTTCTCTACATTCTTCTTGCGGTGGATTATGTTTCAAAGTGGGAGAAAGCGATTCCTACTCGTGTTAATGACTCAAAAATTGTTTTATCTTTCTTGAAGAAGCATATTTTTGCCCGTTATGGAGTTCCTAGAGCACTAGTTAGTGATGGAGGTTCCCACTTCGTCAATAAATTTCTTGAGAAGGTGCTTAAGGATTATGGTGTTAAGCATAGGGTTACTACACCCTATCATCCGCAAGCAAATGGGAAGGCAGAGGTCTCCAACTGTCAAGTCAAGCAGATTCTAGAGAAAGTGGTAGGAACTAATAGAAAGTATTGGGCTATGAAGCTTGATGATGTGTTATGGGGGTTCCGGACCGCTTACAAGACGGTGTTAGATATGTCACCGTATCAAATTGTCTATGGGAAGCCGTGCCACTTACCTGTAGAGATTCAACACAAAGCGTTTTGGGCTTTGCGACGCTTGAACTTGACCCTTAAGGATGTGAAGGAGTTGAGGATAACTCATATGAATCAATTGGATGAGTTTAGGAGTCATGCTTACAAGAATTCAGAGGTTTATAAGGAAAGAATGAAAAGGTGGCATGATTCTAAGATCTCATACAAGGAGTTCAAGCAAGGAGATGAGGTACTACTTTTTAACTCTCGTTTGAAGCTTTTTGCAGGCAAGTTGAAGTCTAAGTGGACGGGACCGTTCATGATTCATCGAGCCTTAGGAGGGGGGAGTTTTGAGCTTATTGACAAAGATGGAGACGTTATCGCGGCGAATGGGCATCGGTTGAAGCATTATAGGTCGCCGGATGATGCGTGTGTCATTTTTGATGATACCTTGATCTGATTTGGTACCGTCGTGACTCTCCGACGTTAAATATGAGCGCTTGTTGAGAGCTTACTCTTCCGTTTTATTGCTTTATTTTTTTTGTGTGAGTAAGAAATTTTTATATTTAAGATGCTTACTAATCGGCAATTACATCTCTTTTCAAACTTCGTTTCGACTTATGTTTTTAATAAGTTTGGGGGGGTGTGATGTTATTACCTCATTGAAGCATTAAGAGTATAATCTTTTCTTTGTATTGTTTGTTAGGGGAGTTGGTTTTTGCGGCCATATTGAAATTTTAATCGATTTTGATGTGACGATTTTTTACAACTTGCCTAATGTTCAGTGGTTTTTGGTTATGTTTTCTTTTACGGAGTTACTCATGAATGATGTTTTGTGGAACAATTTTTGAAGTTGTGCTCTAGATTGTACCTAATGAAGTTGTGTTAAGCTTGAAGTGTGTAGTGAATGAAGAACACTCAGTTTTGAAAATCAGGAGGATGGTTCGACCAACACTAAGAGTGGTTCGACCAGTGCCAGAGGTCGAACAAAAGCAGAGGAAGTCGAACCGGCGTCAAAAGTTGTCCAGTGAGGTGGTTCGACCTAAGCCATAGTTGTTCGACCTATTTAGAAGGTCGAACCTAAGGTCGAACCAGTCAGTTCAAAGCACTCTGTTTTCCAGAAGAGGGGTTCGACCAATTGAAGGATGGTTTGACCTGATCAGCAAGTCGAACCCAGGTCGAACCGAGAAGATCATTTCTCCAGAAGAGAGGTTCGACCTCATCATCCATGGTTCGACCTGTTCAGGAGGTCGAACCTGAGGTCGAACCAAGCCAGGTACGCGATTTAAGTTCGATTTTTCAGAGGGGTTCGATCACTTTTTCGAAACACCAAACCTCGAACCCTCTTCGAACCTCTACACCCTTGCAAAAATTCTTCAATTACACTTGATTTCACACCGATTACACAACATTACACCTTGAATTTTCGATTCGGTCGCGGATTTGGGCGGGTTTCGTCGCGAGTTAGGGCTGAAATCGCGATTTTTGGTTGTTGTGTGTTCTTGATCAGTTGTTCACCATGGACAAGTCAAAAGGTATGTTTTTCCAACTCAATTACTCTAGGATTGAAGGTTTAGGTAAGAAATTCGATGTGAATAAGAGGATTGATGTTGAGTATGGTTGAATTTCATGGTGAATGTTGATATTGAGACTTGTTCATATGAATTCTTGTTTCTTGGTTTTTGGTTGTTTGATTATTGATAGAACTTGAATTTTTATGTGGATTGATCAAGGATAGAACATATCATAGAATGAGCATGTTGATTTGGTTTGAAATTGATGAAATTGAAGTAGTTCATTGAGAGAAACATGTTGAATTTTTGCTTGAATTGCTTAATGCATGCTTGTTGGTTATGTTTTGATGATTAAGGAAGGTGTGATTGAAGATGTTTTGAGCATGTTGAATAAGCAAGTGGTGTTGAGATGATAATTTGTGTGAATATGCATTGATGCTTGAAGTCTTGAGTAGAGTATGTGATGTGCTAGTAAAATACTTGCTTTCTTATCTTGTTGGTTGGATTGAAGTATTTGTTTTCAGGAAAGGGACAAGGATCAAGTAAAGGTAAAGGAAAGGCAGAGGAGGAAAGATCGAAGAAGAGGCATGACAGGCCTTCGAATTTGGACAAAGTGCCAAGGAAACTGAGGCTACAAGATCGTTTACCCGATAACTTCAAGATTCAGATGCAAGATTGGGATGAGATCAAAGAGAAGTGGGAAGAAGTTTCAGACAAAATAGCTCGCACTCGATACCAAGATGATGAAGCGATGAGGATAATGAGAATAGGGGATGATATATTTTGGATGTTTGATCAAGTAGGGATCCGAAGATTCATGGAGTTGAAGAGGCCGACGTACTTCCATGTTACAGCGGAAGTAGTTTGCTCATTTGAGATGGAGAAAGACCCGCTTGGGTACCCATATCAGTGTACGTTTCAGCTTGGCGGAGGAGTAGGAGATGGACGTCTGAGGATTTCAATGAGCTGTTTGAGACGCCTTTAGAGATCCCTCATTTAGAAAATGCTGCATTCAGTGCAAAACGGTTTTGGAGGGAGATCACCGGGGAGATTCGTGATTATAAGACCAGACAGGCTCGTGCTTCCGCAATAAAGAACCCAGTCTTGAGGTACATGGACCGAGTCCTGAGCAACACGTTATTCGTCCGCTCGGAGGGGAGTGTTGTATCTAGAGGAGAGCTTTACGCCCTTTGGTGTATGCTGAACGGGGTGAAGTTCAATGTTGGAGCTTATTTTATTGCGCAGCTGAATCGATTCAAGACCATTGGATTTCAAAAGGTGAATATTGGAGGGTTATTGACGATTGTGGCTGAGCATTACAACTTGGATCTCACCGGCTTTACACCAGTAGAAGGAGAACCCGATTTGATGCTGAGCACGTGCGTGAAGGGAGGATTTGCCCATTTTAGAAATAGAGATTGGTTTTTCACGAGGGGTCTCAAGCCTTTCGAATTTATGTTCCCCTTCGACGTGAGCAACTTGACAACTATTCGGGAAGCAAGGAATAAGCTAATGAATTCTCTTGGACATACCGCCTTATCCGTGGCAGTGAAGTCGGGTGGTGATTGGAGAGCGGTAGCGCAGATGTGTGCTGAGGGGAGGATGGCTGAGTTACAGCAGATCGTTGATCAAGGAGAGTTCCGTCCACCTCAGCCACAACAGCCTGAAGAGGAGGATCAGGTAGATGAGCAGCCGGAGATGGAGATTCCGGAAGAAGAGCAGCATGATGCGCCTCAGCATGCTCCGGTACCGCAGCAGCGGCGAGCAGTTCCAGGTACTCGGGAGCAGCTTCGCTTGATTCATGAGCAGCTGGTCACAGTAGTAGCTGCACAGCAGGAGACGAACAAGCAGCTCGCGCTCGCTAACGCCAACTACGCCACGCTGAATGAAAGGTACTCTGCCTTGGATGAGCGTGTTGGTAGAGTGAGTAGTCGAGTGGATATGATGGATATGCACATTACCAGTCTGTGCCGAGCTATGGAAAATAGGATGGATGAGGATGACGATGATGATGAGGATGATGATGCTCCTAGGGAGTAGTTTCAGGTTTTCTTTTGGCTTCTCCGATTCATCTTATCTCCCATTCTTCTTTTTATTTTTACAGATTGGGGTGTGATTCATGTGTGAGTGGCATGTACTTGATATAGTTGATCTTGTATCATTGTTTTGTATATGAGTTATTGATTCTGTGCATTCATGTGTTTACGTGTTTATTTTCATTAGAAAGAGCATGAATAATTTGTTAAGTATATGGAATTCATGAGGAATTGATTTTGATTATGTGCTATGAGGAGTATTAGGAATTGATTACCTATGTGAGGATTTGAGCCTTTATCATGATTAATCATGATAGTTTATTTTTGAGAGAATCATTCGTATGAACGTATTCTAGAACTTGGCTTGGAGTCTTGTGTGAAACTTACAATTGATGAAATATTAGGATATGATCTTAGGCCATTTTTTATTAATTGAGTCACTTAGCCAAATTTTACCTTTCCTAATGATTTTATAAATCTTTGGTAGCCCTGTTTGAGCCTTTTAAAAGCTTTTTCTTTGGCAAGCCAAATATAAGAGCCTTAATTACCTTATTTGAGCTTTGAAAATACCCTATTCATTGGTAGAGAGAGTAAGGTGAATAAGTGTGGAAGATGGAATGAGGTTTAGTAAGAAAAGTGCATGGTTAAATCTTGTTAGGGGTAGTGCCTGAAATTGGTACCCGAATTGCTTATACATGGGGCTTGAAGTTTTTAAGAAGCAGCCGAACGATGTTCGAGAAGGGTAGTGCCTACAACTGGTACCCGAGCGATCAAAAGAAGAATGATGTTGATGCAAGGAAGAGAAGGAAAATTGAAAATTGCAAGTGCAAGAGAAGAATTGGAGGAGAATTGATTAGAGCTATTTTCACCTAGATTTTAGTGTCTTTTTATATGTATTTTCGTATTATTTTATGCGTATTTTATATGTTATTTGGTTGTGTTTTGTATTTTTATTGAAATGTGTGTGAATGAGCTTAAACGTAAGAAAGGAGCAAATCAACATCAAAATGCTCAAGTAAACAAAATTCAAAGATAGGAAGCTTGAATCAAAAGAAGCTCAATCCAAGGAAAGTTAATGAATAGTGCTTGAGATTGTAAAGATAAGAAAGGAAGAAAGAAAAGTGGAGAAGTTGAGGAAATTGGCCATCTCTTTGATTACTTACACTTGTTGAGTCACTCTTATCCATATACTTCCTACCCTACCAAAGAGCTTATCATTACATCCTAATTAAAGACCTTTTTTATCATTAATTGAAACTTTGGTGGTTTGTGAATATAGTCCGCAAGCAAGCTTATAGTGAGTCGAGCCAATCGATTAATGAGTGTGATCTACCCTATTTCAAAAGAGTGTTGAGAGACATTAATATCCATTGTGAGGCTTGGACTTAAAAGGAACTATATTACACTTTATTCTCTTTTGATTGAACTTGTTAATTTCTCATGTCATGATTTTAATGTTGTAGGATGACTTAGCATAGTTTGTTGTTATTATTGCTAACGATGTGTTATGGCTTATATTCGTTTAGTCTTTTCTAGGTGAAAATTTCTCCTTTTGATTTGTCATTTTCGTTGCTCGGGGACGAGCAACACCTTAAGTTTGGGGGGTTGATTAGAGCTATTTTCACCTAGATTTTAGTGTCTTTTTATATGTATTTTCGTATTATTTTATGCATATTTTATATGTTATTTGGTTGTGTTTTGTATTTTTATTGAAATGTGTGTGAATGTAGGAAAAAGCGGATCTCAATTCGGAGTTGAAACGAGGGAGAACGAGCCAAAACAGTGAAGAAATGCAGGAGCCAGCACATGAGCCGTGTAGCCAACACGGCCCTGTAAGAGTTGGCCGTGTGGCGATATCTAGTCACTCAACACGGGCAACTTCAGGTCGTGTCCAGTTGCACGAGTCGAGTCGGGAGCACGAGCCGTGTCGCCAAAACGGCCCTGTAAGAAGGTGGCCGTGTGGCGACATCAGAAGAACCAACACGACCACACCTGTGCCCGTGTTACAACACATGACTCGTGTTGCAGCACACGAGCCGTGTTGCGTAACACGGCCCTGTAAGGCGAGGCCGTGCGGCAGCATCAGAAGACACAACACGGCAACCCCGTGGCCGTGTTACAGAGCACGACTCGTGTTGGGTATTTTCCTGCAGAAATTTCCAGATCCTTCTAGAAGCCTCCAAAGGGGTATAAATACCCCTTTATTCAACAATTGGCAGGAGAATCCGAAATCCTATCATCTACACACACCTCACACACCATTTCTTCCATTTTCCACCATCATCTTCATCCATCTTCATCCATCTTCATCCACCCATCATATCTTCCATTTTTGGTGCTAAAGACTTCAAAATCAAGAGCTAGAGGTGGAGATCAAGAAGAATAGAAGATTCTCTTCAAGAAATTGATAGGGAAGAATCCATTCATTTTGTATTTCTTTAGATCTTAGACTATGGGTATTTGTAATGAATCATTTAATTGTTTTGTTACTTTTACTATGATAGGCTAATCCCTCTAGTGGGATTAGGAATATGAAGAGCATATTAGATTTATATTATCATGTGGATTAAATTGGTTTTTGATTTAATTGATGTTGATTTCTATTCATGGAGTTTAATTGTCTTGAGGTTATGATGGCATGGTTTGTTATTCATGAATGTTTATTGGTTTAATGGATTGTTGATCAATGGATTATTTGTGGTAATTAAATGCTATCATGATGTTCATGTATGTATTGCTTGGAGTGAGACGGAAACGACCCTCTATAGTATTAGGAAGGCATGAATAGACATTGAGTTTGGGTTTGACCGAAAGGATATTTAAATTCAATGAGGGGAACCAATCCATTCGTTGGCCTTAGTACACAAAAAGGGAGAGTTTAATCTAACTAGTACCTAGATGGAAGGGGTTAATGTTGGGCTTTGATCTTAAGTGCTTTTGGGACTCTTAAATGGATCAAAAACCTTTGTAACCCGAAAGGGAGCTTAGGATACAATCGTGATCACCCTTAGTCTACATCAATTGAGTTGAATTCCGTTTGCATGATAATATGAATTGAGTGTGCTTGGATGTTTCTAATCCCATGTTTTTCCATACTTGAACTTTAGCACCCATTTTCTTTACTTGTCATTTATCTTATTTGCTATCTTATTTACTTGCTTCTTGTTTTAGTTGTTAATCAATCTCAAAACCCCCGATCATCTTTACAAAAACAACATGACCATGAGCTCACGTATTTTGCTAGTCCGAACATAACTCCTTATTGGATTGATAATTTTTCTTGGGATATACTACTACAACGATCGAGTATTCTTGCTCGTGAGTGCTATAAAAATAGGCAAATAAGAAAATGGCGCCGTTGCCAAAGGAGAGTTTGACGGACTAGTCGAGTACTGTGTTATTGTTTTAGTTGTTCTTGATAAGGATTCTTTTTATTTTATTTTATTTATTATTTGTGTTTGTGGTCTCACTCTTGGCCTTTTTGTAGGTGTTTTATGATCACAAGATCAAAGGGAAATCAATCGATCATTCCTTTGAATTTGGAGATTGAAAGGACCGCACGACAAAGGAAACGAGAGAGACGTAAAGCTAAAAAAAGAACAAATATGGAAAATCAACATGGAGATCATGTCAATCATAATCCACCCCAAGATCCTTTACAAGATCAAAGGGGGGTACAAGAAGGAGTGCAAGAGAATCAAGCGGAGATAATGAGGAATGTCTTTGCTCAAAATCAAGAGTATATGCAATTGCTTGCCAATCAAGAAGCTCAAAGGATATTTCAACAACAAGAGTTGCCAAGGCCTAGAGCAATTCGGGATTACTTCCAACCGAGAGCCGTGCACAATATGGTTCCTCCGGTTCAAGCCAATGATTATGAAATCAAGACCGGATTGATCAACATGGTTAAAGCAAATCAGTTTGGGGGAGGTCCTCTTGAAGACCCGAACACTCATCTATCTACTTTCTTGGAGGTTGCAAATACCGTCAAGATGAAGGGAGTGTCGGAGGATGCTATTCGAATGAGGTTGTTCTCTTTTTCTTTAAGAGACAAGGCTAAAGCATGGTACAATACAATTCCTTTGGGAAGTTGTAATACATGGGAAGATCTTGAGCAAAGGTTCCTAAACAAGTATTTCCCTCCTTCAAAGACACTCCAATTGAAGAGCCTTATCACTCAATTTAGGCAACTTCCGGATGAAAATTTTTATGAAGCATGGGAACGCTACAAAGAGATGCTCCGAAAGTGTCCTCAACACGATTTTCATGAGAATCAACAAGTGGCTTTCTTTTACCAAGGGTTGAATCAACAAAATCGGATGCATGTAGATGCCTCATCCGGAGGGTCTATATTTGGAGTGGATGCTATGAAAGCCATGGATATTTTTGAAGACATTGCAATGAATGCTTACCAATGGCCTTCCGAGCGAGTAATGGGAGGTTATGCCTTTGGAAAAGTAGCTCAAGTGGAGAGTGTGAACAAAGTGAAGAGTGATATGTTCCAAAGTGAGGGAATGAAAGAATTCAATGAGAGCATTCAAGCTTTAACAAAGCAATTGAATTTGATCACTCAAGGAGTAACTCAAGGGGGGAGCACAAGTGCTATTGTGAATGATGAGAGCCATGTTATGCAAAGTACAGAGGATGTTGCCTACTTAGATAGGAGAAATTACCAAGGAAATTTTCAACGTCAAGGGAATTTCCAAGGTAATTATCCTTCTAATCAAGGTAATTTTCAAGGAGGATATCAAGGACAAGCTCGGGAAAGCAATTTCAATCAATCAAGTGGAAATTATCAAGCTCCGAGGAAGCATGAAAATCTTTCTTACTCTAATCCTCAAGCCGCCGTGTCATATCCTCTGGGATTCGATCCAAGTGCTAAACCACCAAATGGAGAGGGGAAAGCATCGGTGGAAGAGACATTGCTAACATTCATGAAAAAGATGGAGGCTAGAATGGAGGAAAATGAGAAGAAATCCGACAATAGGATGAGAGCTTTTGAGTATCAAATGGGTCAAATTGCTTCTTCCGTGGGATCTCAACACCAACAAGGAAAGTTTCCATCTACCACGGTAACCAATCCTAAAGAAGATTGCAAAGCTATCACTCTTAGAAGTGGAAAAGAGTATGAGGAACCTCCTATGCATAAAGAAGATAGTATTGTCATTGAAAGGGAAGTGGAAAGCAAGGTGGAAGAAGGGTTGGTGCAAGAAGAGATTGAAATGGAGAAAGTAAGCAAGAAAAAAGAAATTGTTGAGCAAAAGAAAGATGAAGAGAAAATAGAGAGAATTCCAAAGTGGAAGAAGGCAAAGGAGTTAAGGGAAAAGGAAGTTGAAGTTGAAAGAGATAGTTGGGGAATACCCAAGACTCAAGTACCGGTTCCTTTTCCTCAAAGGTTTTTGAAGAACGGTTTGGATGAGAGGTTCAAAAAGTTTCTTGAAATCTTCAAGAAGATTCAAATCAATATCCCTTTTGCCGATGCTTTGGATCAAATGCCTCATTATGCTCGTTTCTTGAAAGACATCATGGGAAAGAAAAGAAGTCTTGTGGACAATGAAACGGTTAATCTAACCGAAGAGTGTAGTGCCATTCTACAACGGAAACTTCCACAAAAATTGAAGGATCCGGGTAGTTTCATTATACCATGTGAAATTGGAAAGAACAAGAAGAACAAGGCTCTTTGTGACCTAGGTGCAAGCATTAATCTAATGCCTCTCTCCATATTCAAGAAGCTTGGATTAGGTGAAGTAAAGCCAACTTCCATCACACTTCAATTGGCGGATCGATCTATGACACATCCAAAAGGAGTAGTTGAAGATGTGTTGGTAAAAGTTGATAAGTTCGTCTTTCCGGTGGATTTTGTTGTTCTAGATATGGAGGAGGATGAAAATGTGCCATTAATTTTTGGGAGACCATTTCTTGCTACCGGGAGAGCTCTTATTGATGTCTACAAAGGAGAATTGAAGTTGAGGGTTAATGATGAGGAAGTGGTATTCTCTCTACACAAGGCCATGCAATATCCAATGAATGATGAAGAATGTAAAAGTGTAGATGTTGTAAAGGGAAGTGTCGAGGAGAGTTGGCCTTCCATTGTAACCAAGGATCCACTTGAACTTTGCTTGAGCAATTCTTTATCTCTTTCTAATATTTCTACTACTTCTCTTGATTTAAATGAAGAATTGATTAATTGTTTGCTTGATCTAGGTGATTGTAGTGAAGCTCAAGAGGTTGCAGCCGCCATCTCAAGGGGAAATGAAAAGTTCTTACCACTTAGAGATCCACTCGAGCAAGAAGAGAAAAAGGAAAAGAAGGTGGAGTTGAAGCCTCTACCCGATCATCTTACTTATGCCTACATTGGTGAAAATGAGACATATCCGGTAATTGTATCATCATCTCTAACTTCTAGTCAACTTGATAAATTGCTTAATGTCCTTAAAGAGCATAAGTCGGCTATTGGTTGGTGTATTGATGATTTGAAGGGAATTAGTCCAACAATTTGCATGCATAAGATAAGACTTGAGGATGAAGGGAAAGCTTGTGTTCAAAACCAAAGAAGACTTAATCCTATCATGCAAGAAGTGGTAAAAAAAGAGGTTCTTAAGTGGTTAGACTCCGATATGATTTTTCCTATTAGTGATAGCCCCTATGTGAGCCCGTTGCATGTAGTATCTAAAAAAGGGGGTATGACTATAGTGAAGACCGATAAAGATGAGACCATAGCCACTAGGACGGTGATGGGATGGCGTGTGTGTGTTGATTATAGGAAGCTTAATGAAAACACACGTAAAGATCACTTCCCCTTACCTTTCTTAGATCAAATGTTGGATAGGTTGGCCGGGTATGAGTTTTATTGCTTTCTTGATGGGTATTCCGGGTATAACCAAATTCTCATAGCACTCGAAGACCAAGAAAAGACCGCTTTCACTTGTCCTTATGGAATATTTGCTTTTCGAAGATTGCCATTTGGACTTTGCAATGCACCGGCCACCTTTCAAAGGTGTATGATGGCAATCTTTGAAGGATTAATTGAGAATATAATGGAAGTTTTCATGGATGACTTTTCGGTGTTTGGTTCTTCTTTTGATAATTGTTTGTCTAACCTTGCTATTGTTTTGAAGCTATGTCAAGACACTAATTTAGTGTTGAATTGGGAGAAGTGCCATTTCATGGTAAATGATGGCATTGTACTTGGACATCACATCTCTTCAAAGGGATTGCAAGTTGACCGAGCCAAAGTTGTTGCTATAGAGAAGCTTCCACCGCCAACAAATGAGAAGGGAGTACGATCGTTCCTTGGTCATGCCGGGTTCTATCGTAGATTCATCAAGGTTTTTTCTTCATTTTCTAAACCTTTATCTCATCTCCTTGAAAAAGATGTGTCATTTAAGTTTGATGATAATTGTTTACATGCTTTTCAGGTACTAAAGGAAGCTTTGATTTCATCACCCATCTTGATCACCCTCGATTGGAAGGAGCCATTTATATTGATGTGTGATGCAAGTGACGTAGCTCTTGGAGTGGTTTTGGGGCAATTAAGAGAGAAAAAATTCCGAGCCATTTACTATGCAAGCAAGACATTTGATGCGGCTCAAAGGAACTACACCACTACCTAAAAAGAGTTCTTGGTGGTAGTATACGCATTTGATAAGTTTCGTCCTTATTTGGTAGGAACAAAAACTATTGTATACACCGACCATGCCGCTATCAAGTATCTCATGGCAAAGAAGGATGCAAAGCCAAGGGTGATAAGATGGGTACTACTTCTTCAAGAATTTGATATTGAAGTGAGAGATAAGAAGGGCACGGAGAATGTGATAGCCGACCATCTTTCAAGGTTAGAGTCGAGGGAGCATTGTGAAAGTACTTATGAGTTAATCAAGGAGGTTTTTCCCGATGAAGAAATCTTGAAGTGTGATTGCTATCAAATTGAGGCTTTAGTGGAGGAAGAAGGAAGCCCGTGGTATGCGGACTATGTGAATTACTTGGCTAGTGGAAGGAGGCCTTATGAGCTTAATAAGTATCAATCCAAGAAGTTCTTTCATGATGTTAAAAGTTACTTGTGGGATGATCCATTCTTATACAAGATGTGTAATGATTCTCTTGTGCGAAGATGTGTGCCCGAGGAAGAATGGAATAGTGTGTTGGAGTTTTGCCACTCTTCACCTAGTGGAGGTCATTTTGGAGCTCAAAAGACCGCTGCAAAAGTCTTACAATCGGGGTTGTATTGGCCATTTTTGTTCAAGAGTTGTAAGAAATTTGTAGAGGGTTGTGATCGATGTCAAAGGATGGGAGGAATCTCCAAGTGGGATGAGATGCCCCTTAAGAGCTTTCAAGAAGTAGAGATATTTGATGTGTGGGGCATCGATTTCATGGGACCATTTCCTCAATCTAATGGATTCCTATACATCCTATTGGCGGTCGACTATGTATCGAAATGGGTTGAGGCCATACCTTCAAGAACAAGTGATGCTAGAGTGGTCATGGGGTTTCTAAAGAAGCATATCTTCACAAGATTTGGAGTACCTAGAGTGTTGGTAAGTGATGGGGGTAGTCACTTCATAAATAAGCTCATGGAGAACATTCTCAAGACTTATGGAGTGAAGCATCGAGTGTCTACTCCGTATCACCCTCAAACGAATGGTCAAGCTGAAATTTCTAATCGACAAATCAAACAAGTCTTGGAGAAAACAGTGAGTGTGAGTAGAAAGGATTGGTCAAATAAACTTGATGATGCATTGTGGGCCTTTCGAACCGCATTCAAGACCACTCTTGGTATGTCTCCTTTTCAAATTGTCTATGGTAAGTCTTGCCATCTTCCGGTGGAGTTAGAGCATAAAGCTTATTGGGCCATTAAGAAGTTGAATTTTGACATGAAATCTTCGAAGAAGGTAAGATTCTTACAATTGAATGAGCTTGAGGAATTTAGAGAAAATGCTTATGAAAATTCAAGAATTTTTAAGGAGAAAACCAAGAAGTGGCATGATGCTCGTTTGAGGAAGAAGAGCTTTGAAAAGGGTGAGAAGGTGTTGGTATTCAATTCTCAACTAAGACTTTTCCCGGGCAAGTTGAAGTCCAAATGGAGAGGACCTTTTGTGGCAAAGGAAGTACTTGATGGGGGAGCTCTAAAGGTTATAGATGAGAACGGGGGAGAGTTCTTGGTCAATGGTCATCGTGTAAAGCACTATGTGGATCCATCACAAAGGGAGACCCTCTTTGTGGATACTTTATGTGAAAGATGAGCTAAACATTCGTCTAGCTTGAAGACGTTAAACTTAGCGCTCGATGGGAGGCACCCCATCACTATCTTTATTGCTTTGTTTTTGTTGTTTGTTTGTTTTGGCCTTGTAGGTTGATTGTGCTCATGGAGAAAAATGCACATTGAAGAAAAGAGAAATGCTTCATGGATTCAAGTTGATATGTTCCAACATTTGTTGCAAACTTAATTCGTGACTCTTGTCTCGAGTTAAGTTTGGGGGGTGATAGTGCGTGGTGGACATCGCTTGAGTCGTGTGGATGCAGTTACTTCTCAACAAGAAAATCATCAATGGAAACTACAAGGGTAAGTCTCACCACTTTTTGCAAACTTAAGTCTCCACTCTTGTTTCGATTTATGTTTGGGGAGAGAGTGTGTGGTGTGACTCACCACTTGAGTATGATTCTTGTAAAAATTGGGTCAATTTTAAAATTTTTCTCATGAGTTTGGGTTGATTTTGGCATGATTGGTGGTGTTGAAGTGCATGATAGTCCATATTTATAATGAAATTGTTGAAATAATGGTGTTTGTTGAGTGTTTGAGCATGAATGGGAGGTATTGGAAGCATGATGGAGCTTGAAGCTAACGCTTTCCTTACCAAATGCCTATTGAGGGAGTACTCTACACCTTATCATTTTATTACTTGAAATGAATTGATTTTGATTTGGATTGTTGTGACTAGCATGCTACTTCATGTGTTATGTTTGTGGGAGGTTTACTTTCGTAATCTAGGATTTCCTTTTCAATAAAGGTTGGGATGAATGTGTACTTAATTTTCTTATGGATGATGGTATTTTGTGTTTTTTTTGCATGTTTTGTGTTTTTGTTGTGTCTTGTTTGTTTAGTCCTTATTTTTATGTTTGGTGTGTATTTTCATTCTTGTCTTGGGATGTTTGGTGGTTTCTTTAGGGATGTCGTGAGTCATTTTTGAATGTGAGTGATGATAGGTTGTGGTGATAAGTGATGATAAATTATGATTAAGAAGCTCTACACTTTCAAATTGTGACATGTTTTACTTAACTTGTTCAATTTTGAGATGAATGTGGTGTAATAAGTTCCTTAGGGTCCGAGCACAAGCTTGTGAGCATTTGAGCCTCAACCATGCATACATGGTATTTCTTCATGAGTGGATCGGTTGTGTTTGATAAGTTAGAACTTGCTCAAGGACTATAGGAACGAGCCCGATTAGTGGAGAGTGGTGAAATGATCTAAGGCCATCCTTGTTATTATAGTCATTGCCATATATGTTCCCTACCATGAACATCATCCTTAGTTAACCATTTTGAGCCTATAAGCCTATTTCTTGTGAATTTAGCACATTACAAGCCTTAATGACCTATTCAAAGCTTATATATACCTTTGTGTGGGTGATTAAGGAGATGGTAGCTAGAAAGGATTGATTGATTACAAAAAGAAGAAAAGGACATGGTAAACAAGCAAGAAAAAGGATGAAAAGAGCAAAACAATAATGGACATGCAACCTCAAAGTAAGAAAGGAGCAAATCAACATCAAAATGCTCAAGTAAACAAAATTCAAAGATAGGAAGCTTGAATCAAAAGAAGCTCAATCCAAGGAAAGTTAATGAATAGTGCTTGAGATTGTAAAGATAAGAAAGGAAGAAAGAAAAGTGGAGAAGTTGAGGAAATTGGCCATCTCTTTGATTACTTACACTTGTTGAGTCACTCTTATCCATATACTTCCTACCCTACCAAAGAGCTTATCATTACATCCTAATTAAAGACCTTTTTTATCATTAATTGAAACTTTGGTGGTTTGTGAATATAGTCCGCGAGCAAGCTTATAGTGAGTCGAGCCAATCGATTAATGAGTGTGATCTACCCTATTTCAAAAGAGTGTTGAGAGACATTAATATCCATTGTGAGGCTTGGACTTAAAAGGAACTATATTACACTTTATTCTCTTTTGATTGAACTTGTTAATTTCTCATGTCATGATTTTAATGTTGTAGGATGACTTAGCATAGTTTGTTGTTATTATTGCTAACGATGTGTTATAGCTTATATTCGTTTAGTCTTTTCTAGGTGAAAATTTCTCCTTTTGATTTGTCATTTTTGTTGCTCGGGGACGAGCAACACCTTAAGTTTGGGTGGTTGATTAGAGCTATTTTCACCTAGATTTTAGTGTCTTTTTATATGTATTTTCGTATTATTTTATGCGTATTTTATATGTTATTTGGTTGTGTTTTGTATTTTTATTGAAATGTGTGTGAATGAGCTTAAATGTAGGAAAAAGCGGATCTCAATTCGGAGTTGAAACGAGGGAGAACGAGCCAAAACAGTGAAGAAATGCAGGAGCCAGCACATGAGCCGTGTAGCCAACACGGCCCTGTAAGAGTTGGCCGTGTGGCGACATCTAGTCACTCAACACGGGCAACTTCAGGTCGTGTCCAGTTGCACGAGTCGAGTCGGGAGCACGAGCCGTGTCGCCAACACGGCCCTGTAAGAAGGTGGCCGTGTGGCGACATCAGAAGAACCAACACGACCACACCTGTGCCCGTGTTACAACACATGACTCGTGTTGCAGCACACGAGCCGTGTTGCGTAACACGGCCCTGTAAGGCGAGGCCGTGCGGCAGCATCAGAAGACACAACACGGCAACCCCGTGGCCGTGTTACAGAGCACGACTCGTGTTGGGTATTTTCCTGCAGAAATTTCCAGATCCTTCTAGAAGCCTCCAAAGGGGTATAAATACCCCTTTATTCAACAATTGGCAGGAGAATCCGAAATCCTATCATCTACACACACCTCACACACCATTTCTTCCATTTTCCACCATCATCTTCATCCATCTTCATCCATCTTCATCCACCCATCATATCTTCCATTTTTGGTGCTAAAGACTTCAAAATCAAGAGCTAGAGGTGGAGATCAAGAAGAATAGAAGATTCTCTTCAAGAAATTGATAGGGAAGAATCCATTCATTTTGTATTTCTTTAGATCTTAGACTATGGGTATTTGTAATGAATCATTTAAATGTTTTGTTACTTTTACAATGATAGGCTAATCCCTCTAGTGGGATTAGGAATATGAAGAGCATATTAGATTTATATTATCATGTGGATTAAATTGGTTTTTGATTTAATTGATGTTGATTTCTATTCATGGAGTTTAATTGTCTTGAGGTTATGATGGCATGGTTTGTTATTCATGAATGTTTATTGGTTTAATGGATTGTTGATCAATGGATTATTTGTGGTAATTAAATGCTATCATGATGTTCATGTATGTATTGCTTGGAGTGAGACGGAAACGACCCTCTATAGTATTAGGAAGGCATGAATAGACATTGAGTTTGGGTTTGACCGAAAGGATATTTAAATTCAATGAGGGGAACCAATCCATTCGTTGGCCTTAGTACACAAAAAGGGAGAGTTTAATCTAACTAGTACCTAGATGGAAGGGGTTAATGTTGGGCTTTGATCTTAAGTGCTTTTGGGACTCTTAAATGGATCAAAAACCTTTGTAACCCGAAAGGGAGCTTAGGATACAATCGTGATCACCCTTAGTCTACATCAATTGAGTTGAATTCCGTTTGCATGATAATATGAATTGAGTGTGCTTGGATGTTTCTAATCCCATGTTTTTCCATACTTGAACTTTAGCACCCATTTTCTTTACTTGTCATTTATCTTATTTGCTATCTTATTTACTTGCTTCTTGTTTTAGTTGTTAATCAATCTCAAAACCCCCGATCATCTTTACAAAAATAACATGACCATGAGCTCACGTATTTTGCTAGTCCGAACATAACTCCTTATTGGATTGATAATTTTTCTTGGGATATACTACTACAACGATCGAGTATTCTTGCTCGTGAGTGCTATAAAAATAGGCAAACAAGAATATGAAGCCGAATGAGAAATCAAGAACCTCCAAGGTAACTCTCTACTAGTGTCTTAAGTCACTATGACCAAATTTTCCTACCCTTTCCAAAGAGCCAACATTACAACTTAAAAACAAGTCCTTTGTGATCCTAGTATTAATCTAATGTAAGTTGATTTTTGAGACCTTTGCCAAGTTTATGGTTACGCGTGAATATGAATTGATATGAGTGTTTATACTAGCCTATAGTGCCTCACGCACGAGCGGAAGAGAGTAAAGACTTATCTTGTCAGCTAGATTACTTAATACTCCGAATGGTGTGTGATTGGATTGATTTTTTATGAGTAAAATATATGATGCAAGTAATTCTTGTTTGATTCAATGAAGTGGCATGTGTAATATGTGTTGTACTAGATCTTGTTGAATTATACACGACTCCTGTGGTTTAAATTGGTTGCCTCGGGACGAGCAACATGCAAGTTTGGGGGTTTGATGAGTGTGTAAATTCACAAGTTTGGCGCTATGTTTTGTACTAGTTTTGGAGAGTTTTGATGTGGAAATAGGTGGAAAACATATATATATTGTGAATTAGCATGAATCAGGTGTTAGTGGAGCTATTTGAGTGTTTTCTTAGCAAAAACGGAGTGAAAGAGCCAAGAATCGAAGAGACGGAGTCGAAGCCACGCGAACCGCTCAAGAATTAGGTGGGTTCGACCTGGTTGGAGGAGGGTTCGACCTCTCCAGCAGGTCGAACCAACGTTGCTGAGCTTGCAGAAGAGGATTCAACCACGACTCAAGTGGTTCGACCTGTCCATTAGGTCGAACCATGGTCGAACCAGTTCGCAGGAAAGAGGATTCGACCACGACGTTTGAGTTCGACTTGTCAGTTGGTCGAATCGGGAGCGGGAGTTGTCCAGTGATGAGGTTCGACCTGGGGTTCGACCAAGGCCTAAGTGGTTCGACCTGTCCAGAAGGTCGAACCTGTGCAGAATTCTTCCAGTAGCGGGGTTCGACCTGGGGTTCGACCTGTGGCCAGTTGTTCGACCTGTTTGACGTGGTCGAACCTATGCGCGAGAACTTACCTTATCCGGATTTTTGAGGCTGAAACGCGTGAGATCACTTAGAAAGCCCATTCCAAGCCCTAGAGACGTGATTACAAGTATAAAAGGAGGCTCATACAGAGAATGAAAAGAGCTTTTGATCATCAATCATAAGAGAGACAAGAGTAGAGGTGGTGATCCATTCGGAGGGCTGTGACAGAGGTTCGCTGAAGGTTCAAGTAAGAATGATCAATCTAACCATGATTGTTCCTAGATCAATCATGGGCTAGAACCACCTTGGTAGTTCTAGGGTTATGAAAGTTTCATGAAGTAATTTGTATTTCGTGTGTAAAACTCCGTACAACACTACCTGTGGTTTGTTTTATATAAGATTGCATATTTAATCCATACTCATAGTCGTTTTGTGCATCAATGATCGTTGTGTAGAGTCTGAATACATAACATGGTTATTGATTGAGTGCGTTCACTACTGAGCAGGGTTTATTGTTATAATTCTAAGTGAAGGGATTCCGAAGTCTTATTAGAACCGTCTTATATGAATATTCATGAATTGAATTAAATTCGGGTTGATGAATAGGATGAAGAGTATAACTTTATAGTACCTAAAAAGGGAGATCAAATTGGGTTAGATTCTAGACGTAGAAGATAATTGATTATGATAGTACCTAGAAAGGGGGGTGAAGTATATCTCTCGCTCCGAGGTTATTCACACGTGTTACACGCATGTTTACTTGTGTCTATAGAGTAGATATGCATGGTTTAGTGATGCGTCCACAAACCACAGGGCAGAGTCGGACACCATCACATGAAAATACGAATTGCTAGTGAAACTGGATGACCCGACGAACTACCTATTATTTTTATTGATCACAACTCACTTTTCTCTACTCTTACTATTTCTATTTGTTATTTCGATTAGAAGTTATTATCCATTAAACCTTTAAAATTACGAAACATAGTCTAAAATATACTAGAAGATAACAAAATTGATATTTAACCGTCCCTTGGGTTCGATATTGTAACTTGGTCATCTTCGCGACTACAATTGATATCCTTATACTTGAGGATTAATTTGTGTGTTGAGAAAACCCCTATCATGCTACACATTTTTTTTATTTCTTCTCGTTTAGCAACAAAAATAGAAACTAAATGTAGAAATGAAAGAAAAGCCTTAGAAGTAAGCATACCATCCGGAAAGTCTATAAAGGTGGAAAGGTTGTTGAAGAATGTGGACGTGAAATTTGAAAATAAGGTGCTTAAAGCTGCCTTACACGTCATTAACCTTAAGAATTTCGACGTTAACCTTGGAATGGACTGGTTGATGGAAAACTGTACCACCATTAGGTGTCATAAGAAATAAATTATCTTTCGCAAGAATGAGGAAGAGAGCTTTACCTTCCATGGAGCTAGGACCAGAACCATGCCAAAAATCTTGACAGCTATGAAGGCAATAAAGGAGATTCGCAATAGACATGCTGAGGCATTTCTGGTGTATGTAATAAATAGCAAGACGATAAATGTGGAGCTGAAAGAAGTGCCAGTTATACGTGAATATGAAGATGTATTTCCAGAAGACCTTCCAGGGGTGCCACCAGATAGTTGCCATTGTGTCTTCTAGAACTTGCCATTATGTCTTTTTGAAACTATACGTGTGTGATGATTGTTGGAAATGATTTAAGGCCATCTTTATTTTGATAAGTCACTTAGCCAAATTGATCCTACCAAATGAAATCATATCGTAGTTTGCCCCTTTTAGCCTTATTATCCTTATTTCTTCGGCAACCTACAAATTTAGCTATTTTTATCCATATTTTATATCCTAATCACCTTTGTCGATTAATAGAGGACTAATGGGGATGAAGTGGTTGAATTGAGCTTACAAGAGAGTTTGGAAAGAGAGAAATGGTGAAAGTGCAAGAAAAGAGGGAGAAAAGATGAAGTAAAGAAAGTGGAGGTTGAGAAAAAAAATTGAGTGAAGCTTATATAAAAGAAGTATAAAGGAGCTCTACTAGAAAAATGAAAAGTGAGCCCTTGTGGAAAAGAGAAAATAAAAACTCAATAGTGGAAGCAAAAAAAGAAAAGAAAAAGGGTTCGTTAGTGTGTCGGATGGAAGATTACATTTTTCTTGAGGTGAAAAGAGAAAAAGAGAGGATGAGAGTTGAAGTGATCAATCAACTTAAATTCTCTACTAATCTTGAGCTTACTTTTCCTAAATTTTCCTACCCAAGACCAAAGAGCTTACATTACAACCACATTAAAGACCTTCTTGATTAAATGATTAACACATACAAGTGGTAGAAAGTTTAGACCTTTGGCAAGCATATGGTAATAACATGCATTTGAATTGATTTTTGAGAGTATACACTTCTCCCATACACCCCTTGAGTGTGAGAGTGAAAAGCAAAATTTAGAGAGGAGTAGTGGAAGTCTCACTTGCTTGCATATTTCCTAAGCTAACTTGTATACATTTAAATTGATGTTTTGTAGCTTGTTTTGATTGAATTGAAATAGCTTTGAAGTGACTCAATCTCATTGATATATCTTGATTCAATTCTAGGTGAATTCCCCTCCTCGTTCTTTTTTTTCTTTCGTTGCTCGAGGACAAGCAACACTTTAAGTTTGGAGATTTGATCGGTGTGAAATTCACCTAGATTTTAAGTGGATATTTGTGGCTTTAATTCAATAATTGAGCATGATTTTAATGAAAATACTATTAATTGCTTGATTATTTGGAGAAAGGTATTTTTATTTATTTTTGCAGAAAAATGGGTGATTTTGATAAAATTGGATTCTACAAGTGAAGAGGAAGATGTGGGAGAAAACAGAGCTCGATTTGAAGTTGAAACGAGCAAGAACGGGCCAAAGAAAAATTTGTTATAAATCCCATTTTTGGTCATATGATCTAAATTATCCCACATTGATCACTTACTACAAATTCCTCTCACTCTACCACTATATGAACCCACTTGTCCCACATTGGAAACTCACTCAAATTTCTCTCATCCTTACTACTATAAATACCCTCTTCCATGAAAGCCACTATTGAACAATTCTTTACCCATTTAAAATCCATTAACTTGAATCATTTTTAGATTCAATAGTTGAGAGAGCTTTTAAGTAAGACCTCCATAGTTGAGATCCCTCCCCCTTTCGGGGCGAGGGATCCGTAGTTTGAATGTCTTTATAGATTAGGATTTTAATTGCTTTCCAAAAAGGTGAAGACACAAGGAAAGGATGAGCTCGGTGGATGTAAAAACTTCATTTGGTGAAATCTAATCCTACTTGTTATCTTTTTATTTTTCTATATTTTGGATATTTGAGTGATGCTTGAATTATGGATTAATTTGTGATATTATCTAAATTGTGATCCCGGCTTTGATTAGTTTCATTTATGGATGCTTAATTGCTTAATCTATATTTTTGATTTGTGTAGTTAATTGTCTATTGCATGTGGTTAGAACGAGAGTTCAATTATGTGTCTTAGGAATTAATTGAATCATTTCATCATGTGGGTTATGTGGATTAATGTGGGAAGAGTTGGAGACGACCTCTCATGTTTAGAACTACATAAATGGACACTAGAAAGGTTAGATCGAGAGGTCAATTAATATAGTGAGGGAAACCCAATCTTAGTGAATTCATAGTACCTAGAAAGAGAATATTACCTATGATTTAGTACCTTTTAGGGAACTCGTATGTATAATTAGTACCTATTGGGAGGCAATTAGATGTTTTACATGATTTATCTATTATAATTGCATCATGAAGATTTCCCTGGCATTGAAAATTCTAAAAATATTGTAATTAGTTTCTTTTCATGCTTTTTATCTCTCCCTTTTCGGTCATCCCTAACTAATACGAGAATATAACTTGAAGGCCACGAATCCTAAATTCCCTTGGGTTCGATATTTTGTTGCTTGATCGCCCGAACTATTAACGACCAATCATCTAATCTACTCACGGAATGAAGAACAACATGCAAAACACTTGAGGATAGTGATAGAAACACTGCGAAAGGAAAAACTATATGCCAAATTTAATAAGTACGAGTTTTAGCTCGACCAAGTTGTGTTTCTTGGATATATCGTTTCTACACGGGATTTGGAAGTAGACCCAACTAAAGTACAAGTTGTGAGGGAATGGGAGGCCCCAAAAAATGTGCATAAGGTGAGAAATTTTCTTGGATTAGCTAGATATATAGAAGATTCATTGAGGGATTTTCAAAGATAGCTGGCCCACTAACACGACTGACAAAGAAATATGTTAAATTTAAGTGGATAGATAAATGCGAACAAAGCTTTCAAGAATTAAAGCAAAGATTGATCACGGCACCCGTGTTAACAATCCCTAGCGGCTCGAAGGGATTCGTGATCTACACTGATGCATTAAAATTTGGCTTGGGATGCATACTAAAGCAACATGGTAAGGTAATCGCTTATGCTTCTCGAAAATTAAAGATCCATGAGCAAAACTATCCCACCCATGATCTAGAACTAGCTGCAGTGGTTCACGCCTTGAAGATTTGGAGTCACTACCTATATGGGGGAAATGTGAGATCTACACCGACCATAAAAGCTTGAAGTACTTCTTTGAGCAAAAAGAACTCAACATGAGACAAAGAAGGTGGTTGGAACTTGTAAAGGACTATGATTGTACTATCAACTATCATCCAAGGAAGGCAAATGTGGTAGCTGATGCACTTAGCAGAAAGGGAAAAAGAGTTCCGCCTTACAAAATTACTGATCAAGGAGAGTTAAATAATGAACTTATAAAATTGAAGATAGACATAGCGACATCAATAGAAGATGTATGTGCTATGCTGGCAGCATTAACAGTACTGCCAACCCTTAAGGAACAAATTATTGATGCTCAGAAAGAAGATGAGTTCTTAAACAAGATGCGTTTATTGACAAAAAGTGAAGACACGAAAGGTTTCTCCGAGGATCATAATGGTGCCTTGCTGTTTCAAGGAAGGATATATGTGCCTAAAAATGAGGAGTTGAGAAATGAAATCTTGACAGAAGCACATTATACTCCATACACGTTCATCCTAGAGGAACCAAGATGTACCAAGACTTGAAGAAACTATTTTGGTGGAGAAACATGAAGGGTTGCATCGTAGATTTTGTTCGAAGATGCTTGACTTGCCAACAAATTAAGGCAGAACACCAAAGACCCTTAGGCCTATTAGAGCCTTTGGAAATACCAGAATGGTAGTGGGAACATGTCACGATGGATTTTATTGATGGGTTACCCCAAAGTCCACATGAAAATCACGCAATTTGGGTAATTGTCGATAGATTGACAAAAACTGCACACTTTCTGCCCATAAAAATGAACTTTACCATGGATAAACTGGCCCAAATATATCTTGGAGAAATAGTAAGATTACATGGTGTACCAGTTTCAATAGTGTCCGACAGGGATACCCGTTTTACTTCAAATTTTTGGCGCAAGTTATAAGACACAATGGGAACACAGTTGAAGTTCAGTACCGCGTATCACCCTCAAACTGATGGGCAAATAGAGAGAACCAACCAAATGATTGAGGATATGTTGAGGACATGTATACTGGATTTTGGAGGAAGTTGGAAAGATTATATACCCCTAATAGAGTTTGCCTAAAACAACAGTTATCAAGCGACAATTTGCATGGCTCCGTATGAGGCTCTCTATGGAAGAAAATATAGGTCTCCACTTTATTGGGATGAGGTTGGAGAAAGAAAGTTGTTGGGACCTAAAATTGTCGATAAGACGGTCAAGAGCATAAGCCAAATTAGAGAAAGAATCCAAATAGCTCAAGATCGACAAAAGTCATATGCTGACAAGAAGCGTAAGGATCAAAGGTATCAGCCGGGATACAAGGTGTTCCTAAAGGTAACTCCAGTGAAGGGTATTGTGCGTTTTGAAAAAAGAGGAAAACTTAAGCCAAAGTTCATTAGGCCATACGAAGTCTTGGAAACTAATGGGAAAGCAGTCTATAAGTTAGCATTACCACCTAATTTATCTGGAATACACAATGTCTTTCACGTGTCAATGTTACGACCTTATGTATATGACCCAAGCCACGTGGTCCACTATCAAGATGTCACACTGCAACATGACTTAACATATGAAGAAGGGCCTATTGCAATTCTTGATCGCAAGGAAGAGGAATTGAGAACAAAACTATCATGTTAGTCAAGGTGTTGTGGAATAGACATAGAAGTGAAGAAGCTACTTGGAAACGTGAGGACCAAATTTTGGCCAAATATCCACAACTAACTTAGAAGATAATCTATCTTTGAGTTGGTATCCCCCATCAATGCTATCGTACCTATATTATTCAATAATTTATTTATTTAATTGGCAATACTTGTTATACATTAAATTTCGAGAATGAAATTTTATTAAGAGGGGAGGATGTAATAGATCTTTATTTTTACACATAAATATTTATTTGAGTCTATAGTATAATAAATGTAAGTAGATATCTATACATAAATAGTATTATTGATAAATTAGACATATTCAATCAAATATCCTATAATCACTAATAATAGGATATTTTAATAATAATAATAATAATAATAATAATAATAATAATAATAATAATAATAATAATAATAATAATAATAATAATAATAATAATAATAATAATAATAATAATAATAATAATAATAATAATAATAATAATAATAATAATAATAATAATAATAATAATAATAATAATAATAATAATAATAATAATAATAATAATAATAATAATAATAATAATAATAATAAGAAGAAGAAGAAGAAGAAGAAGAAGAAGAAGAAGAAGAAGAAGAAGAAGAAGAAGAAGCATAAAACAAAAAGACACACATGCAACGACAAAAAAAATCTGCTAAATATCCTTTCATCAGAAGAGAAAATATTATTTCATAGAGATGCTTAATATTCTTTCACCAGAAAAGAAAATCTTACTTTACAGACAATGATTGTGAATCAAATCATTACAACTTAAGAATCTGGATGATGTGCGGTGGCACATCTTGAAAAATGATAAAAGGATTATTTACAATAAATACTTCAACCCTCATTCAACTCATCAACCACTCCAGCCGCACATCAAACCTCTCTATCAGAACGCCTCTTCACCTTCGCATCTTTTCTATCTTCACTTCTCATCAGTTCTTCAAACAATGCCCCACTACTTCTTTCTCTTTCCATACGCAGTTGTTCTTCAAATAAATGTGGTCCTTCAAATAGTGTTTTCCTCTACTTTTTATCCAAAACGTCATTTCTCAAGTACTGCATATCTCACACTCAGAGGAATATCTAATCCCTTTTAACAAAAAAAACTCACACGAAAAGTTTCAGAACGTGAAGTGTGTAACCCCTAATCCCACTCTCAAACAGTGTCGGACGCTAAGGTAAATGAGTTTTTCATCGCATTCTTACACCCTACTCCTTCCTCTACAGTAATACCACTCAAATCTAAAACTCAAAAACCTTTCTTTAAAATTTAATGTGGTAGGAGAAGAGGATCTATCGTACTAGAAAGACCGTCTCAACCCACATTCCCTAACTTAAACTACAAAGGTAATCCTCTTACCTTATTTATTTACTGAAGGCACACAATGAATAAAACATGGCACCTATGGGTTTGATGTTATGATATGTGAAATGGGAGTTAAATACTTGATAAATATTTTTGATATGATATTATCATATTATTTATGTTGAAGTTTGATTTTGTGTCTTTTGTAGCCTATGTAGTTATCAAAAAATTCATATAAGATCTATGTGACATCAACTTATGCATGTTGAAGTCTGACTTTGTATTTGTAACTCTTACGTGATATTATCAGATTTGGTATGTTGAAGTTTGATTTTGTATCTATAACTCTTACCGTGATATGAGATTCAGTATGTTGGTTTGGTTTAAATTAACACTGTTTTATTAAAACCAGTTGGGATATCTTTTACTAATATGTTTAGATCTGAGTGGGTGTGATGTTAGTTGCAAGTTTTTTATATTCCAAATGTAATTTTCCCTAAATCTATACTATTTTCATGATTTATGCTTTCCTACAGTAGAATTTTGAGGTAAATATTGAAATAAAATAATTAGAACGCGTTGATACAATACGAGTGAGGTGTAGATTCCTTATTCTTTTTTTTAAATCCGTAGAAAATTTTTAAAACAAATAACAATAAAAATTATACACATATCTTCATAAATTTTAAAATATAATATGATACGTGATATTATAAACATATGTATCAAAATTTCAAAGAAGTACTTAGTCATTAGGAGTTGTTTGTACCAAAGGGTAAAAATAGTGTAGATACACTGCATGAACTTGTTTCTAAATTTACTCCTTTAAATCGGATGAATCTGCCAAAACATCCAAAATAAAAGTTGTTCATCTATGTGTCTATTATATGTCTGTAAAATATCTTTTAAAAATATTTATCCAAATGAAAGTTATGACTGTTTTATTAAATTGTGGCAGTACTGCCTACGAAAAAATCAAACTAAACTTCTTCTTTTTCGTTGGCCATTGAAACGAAAGATTCACATAAATGATTATATATGAAAGTGTTCACTTATATGTCTAATATGTCCATACAAAATAGATTTTGAAGTTAATAAGAGTTTAGAGAGTTATACCCAAAATTTTCCAAACATGACATCATACCTCATAATCCTTATACTAATTTTTTACCTTTTGGTTTATTCCATAAAGTTATTTTAGGTAAAGAAGAAAATTGAATCTTTGAAGGCATCGAGGTTGCGAAGGAAACTAGCAACGACAACACTCGATCTCAACCTCTACCCCAAATCTTATTCTTGTGTGACTCTTCGTTGAAAAGGTGGGCTTACTGTTACAATTTCTATATTGAACTTGATTTACATTAATTGATGTGATGAATATGCATGATAAATTTGTTGGCATTCGATCATTTGGTTAACGTGACCCGTTAGGGTTCCATGTATTTCTAACAAGCAGCGGAAGCAAGTAAACATGAAACGCATTACCTTTCACCAAGGGTTGATGTAGAGGTTGAATTCTCGCTGGCAGTCTGCGCAGTCCCACGAGAATAGCCATAAGTTCCTCTTCTGAGGTCGGAATTGAGTGATCTTTATGCTCAGACGATCCTCTCTTCGACGGATTTCCATCAATATATAATACATCAAAATCGAAGAATTGTACAATTTTATATGAATTTTGGAACATGACGAACTGCAGCAGCAAACGACCTTCCGGTCTTCTGCTGTATGTCCCAAGTCCGATCTCGACGTCGTGTGGGCGACGATCTACGAGACCTACTCAATCTGCTCTCAACCATCATCACACGTGAATAATGAATTAGATTAGGGTTCCAGATAAGCTGAGGTGACTTATATACATGGGCTACAGCAGGGACCAGGAGGAGAAATTGGGTTGGGCCTCCATTGGGCTTAAGTATCCAAGCTTAGCCCAAAGCTTATACTTAAGTCCAATAATAATAATATATTCCACTAAAATATTATTACTGCACTACCATACCAATCCCAAAATTACGTTTTGGGCTCCTTCTTATTATGAGCCCGTTAGTCTCCCCATGTTTAAGATATACAATGTCCATTAATTAATTTAAGTTACTGACAACTCAATTAATTAATATCTCATCCAAGAGTAGTACCACTCAACCTCATTATCATGCCGGAGTAAATTCCACCTGCAGGGTTTACATGATAATCCTTATGAGCTCCTCAAGGGGACATCATCAACCTATGACGGACACGGATTCCTTCTACAATCAACAGCACACCATAGAGACAGCACTACTTCCCAACTCACCGAGTTTATTGATTTAATTGCATGTAAATCTCACCCATTGATGAATCAAAGAAATACATACTGCCCTATGTGTCGAGGTTATTGTATAGGGATTAAGAGCACGAACATCCATAATAACTGAGATCAAGTTCTCCTATAAGTCAGTATAAATCGAACGATCTCAAGCGGTCCTGCTCAATACACACAAGTGCACTAATGTGATTCTATAGCCAAGACAAGCTAATACCAAACCACACTACAACCATCCCGATAGAGAGTACCCGTCTATCTCGATTGTGAGCATCTGTTTATACTTTATAAGGAAACCGATAATATGATCTTCCGCGTGTTGTCGCACAACATATTATCTACAGTATAAAGTAAGTGGACTATTGCATCGAACATATAAATAAATTATAAGATGCAATCATTTGATCATATGATTCTCATTTCAAATTAATTGTTATAACATTGTTCAAACAAAAAGCTAGACTTTTAGTATACAATCCAACAATCTCCCACTTATACTAAAAGACTATGCTGTCATGTCTTCCGCCATACATCTGATTCCCACTCCCACTACACGACCATTAAAAGCTCTCGCCTTAATATCCTTGTAAATGGATTTACTAGGTCATCATCCGATGCAATCTAGGCGACAACAACCTTTCCCTCATCATACGATTTCTCGTAACAGGTGGTACTTGCACTCCATGTGTTTAATTGCCTTATGGGCTCGTGATTCCTTCAAGTTTGCAACTGCACCAATATCATCAATATAAATTGTGATATCCTTGGGCAAACTTAGAAACACTTCAAAGTCCATCTTGAAGTTTCTAGAGTCATACAGATACTTTGGCTGCCTCATAGGCTCCAATTTATCATCTTTCCATGATGGAGTCCGGAGTCTGAAATATATTTCTATATAACACTCCTCCACATTATGACTCAACTTCCTAAAATCAAACACATAACCTTGAGGTGTATTTACTGCCGTCCAATCTGACTAAAAAATCCGAATCTACGTAATCCACAAGAAGCAGTGAATTTGCCCAGTAAGCTTACATATAATTTCCAGTCCTTCTCAGGCACTTCATATATGTCTTACCACAGTTCATCATTCTTGTTCCGGGTTACGTTGATACCCACTGTTCATGCGTTCAGCAAAATAGATATCCATTCTCGCGCATAGCATTCCTAAGATTAAGCTTCCTTATTCGCCGAAGCATAAGGAACCGCTTTCATCACCTTTATCTTCCTTTTGTGTCTCAAGACATATTTTCTTAGATAAAGTCACTTGCTAAAACAAGTAAGGATCGTATCAATTCATGAAGCTTGAGACAAGCATAATATCCTTTCTTATGATCCGTATTACCGTGATCAAAAGGATATTTTTGCTCTTCTTAAGTCCTTCATTTCATACCGCTTTATTATCCATACACATACGCCCGAAAATACTCTTTCATTGTCTCCAATGAGCAATATATCATCTACGTATAGTACAAGAAATACCACCACGTTTTCATCACTCTTTTCAATACACAAGACCCATCCGATCATTGATTAGATCCATGTCACTGGATTACCTCATCAAAACGGATGTTTCATGATCTTGAAGCTTGTTTTAGTCCATTAATGGACACTTTTAAGCTCACTATCATAATGCTCTTAGCTCTTTGCAATGAATCATTCTGGTTGCTTCACATAGATGTTTCCCTTAAGACTTCCAATTAGGAAAGCTGTCTCGACATCTATTTGATATCCCTCATATTTCATATGAGTAGCAACAAATAAAAGAGTTTGGATCAACTTAGGCATAGCTACCGGCGAACAGGTTTTCTCATAATCGAACCCTTTCTTTCTGAGTATACCTTTTCGCAACAAGCTTGCTTCCAAGGTTTTCACCTTATTCTATGATCCTCTTTTATTCTTGCATGCCCGCTTCCAATGGCTTTTACGCCATTTAGCGGTTCAACAAGCATCCAGACCTAATTTAAAATCATTCTATTTTAATATTCATTGCACTTTGCTAGGATTAGGCATTTCTAACTTGTAGTGCTTCGTCGTATCCGTGGGTCCATTTCATGTTTGCGAGGGACCAAGTCTCACGACTTTCCCAAAACATGTATCTTACAAGTTGTCGAAGAACCCTCCCACTACGACAAGGCACTACATGCAATTGTATATCAGACGTGACACGCGTTGCAGTTTACCTTGTGGTATATCCTCTTGTACACTTGGTACTTATACTTTGTGTTTTCCTCTCACTTCCTTTAGAACAACTTATACATGGGTATTTGATTTATTACATAGTCCTTTTTCCAAAAATCTAGTGTTTATGTTAACAATCACTCTTCGATCTTGTGGACTAAATAAATCATCCTTCATTTTTCTAGGATATCCCACAAATAGAAAAACATTCTTACGAATTACTGTTCCTAGGGCATATCCATAAAATGAATTTAGTAATTCCAAATAATTCATCATCTATCTAATCACTACCATAAGAGTGCTATGCCTTCTATTCGTCACACCATTAAGGTGAAAAATTCATTTCCGAAGGTACCTTTCTCTTACTAGATTAGAAGACTCATTATTAATTACTATTTGTCGCATCCAGGGGATAAACATGATTTAAGAGTGTACAAATTGTTCACCAACGTACCATAACAAATTACAACTCTGTCATTCATTATAATGACCATATCATTTAAATGAAATGGAGTATCCATCTATTAATGCATAGAAACCGAAATCAAATTCTTTCTATGAAAATGTACGTAAAGACAATTTCATAAAATCAAACGTCTACTCATATCATTTAATAAATAGACAACTCCCACTGCAATAGCCACTACTCTTGTAGTTTTACCCATGTCATAACAATCTTATCCTCACTTAGTAATAAACATTTAGTGATTCCAGTATCTACACACTTCGTGTCAGTAAATGCCATCACTAATCATGTTTTAAACAACTAGTGAATAAGATATAAAACTTGTTCACATTATGATGAAAATGGCTTTCCTTTGCCACATGTTTTGCCAGAAGTTTTCCACCATATACATCCTATTGTAATTCAGGTGGAACTTACTCAAAAACATCTAGGCAATTCACAAAGAATTAAATTGATCTAGGTTTCCCTTCAATTTATACTCCATGCTTTCCCAATTCATTCATCAAATTAAATCATGATCTTCTGCCTTTTAACTTACTCAAGTATCCGAAGAGTTACATGAGACCATCATATTTCTATGAACCTCTCATCTCTTCACTAGAGACTTTAATAGGCATCATGAGACGTCCATTGTGAGAACACACATGTATTTTCTTAAGCAGTAAAATTCAAAACCAAGATTCTTTTCTAATCATCTAATTTTGGACCAGTAAATATAATTTCTTTTAGTCAACCATAAGTGAAATAAAACCATTTGAAATTACAGAGAATCATAAATAAATATACCGATCAAATCTTCGAATTTTATCCTTTTATATTGATTCCCTCAAAACTATATAAAATAAAATTCACCGACATCTCAAGCACCGTGAGTCTGCAAGCCACGTTAGTGTGGACGTTTACAAACCCAAACATTTACAAGAGAAGGTTTTACCCATTAATTTCATTTGTCAACCTAACTTTATGACAAAATAATTAATAGTCGGTTCCTCTTTAGCCATGCAAATAATAGCAGTGACTCCGTTGGGGAGGATACTAATTATTTACACCTAATTGTACACCATTATTTGATCCCAAGTCCACTGCGCGAGCTTGTGTGCCTTACAGTTGGAGAAGTACACACGCGCTCGGATAGCTTCCTACAATCATCAATTATAAGTTTGTACCAGTGAGCCCCACATAAACTCATCCGTTAGGGAGGAAGGCCTATTGCCAACACGCAAGTTCATGTACCACATTACAAACAATAATTATGTAATGAAGTCTGTACCAGTGATCCGTGAATAAACTCATCCGTTAGGGAGGAAGGCCTATTGCCAACACGCAAGTTTACTCACATCACTTACAAACCAATAATGGAGGCCGCGGGAATATTTACCAATCCCCTCTCCCACTTAGTAATTTAACACCGAGGGTTTTTACATGCATATGATATTCAGAATAAAATACGCAACGCTAGCATGCTTCTATTATGGCACATAAGGCAGTAAATCACAGAGAGTCATGCATACATATATAACAATAATCAATAATTAAATCAATCATTAACAGTTATATATCAGCGAATTCGATTGTTCGCCACCAGGCACGAATATCAGCAAAGACTTCCAGACTATCAAATTTTCAAAATTTCCAGATTGTCCAATTTTCGAAACCATCGATATCGACCGTCGATGTCGTCCAGATTATCAAAATCATCGATATCGACTAGATTATCAAATATTCGAAAAACATCAAGATTATCAAAATTCCGAAACTATCGATATCGATCGTCATATCGTCTAGATTATCAAAATCATCGATATCGATGAGCAACCATATATAACAATAATAGATAATTAAATCAATTATGTCAGTTATATATTAGGAATCAATTCAACATCCATATATAACAATAATAGACAATCAATTATAGCAGTTATATATTAGGAATTAATTCGACATTCATATATGACAATAATAGATTATTAAATCAATTATAGCAGTCATATATTAGGAATTAATTCGACATCCATATATAACAATAATATACAATCTATTATGGCAGTTATATATTAGGAATTAGTTTTCTTAAAATTGGATGTCTTATCCAACACTCTAGCAATACATGCATATAATATATCAAATATAATACGCAATCTAGCATGCTTCTATATAAGACAATAAATCATAGAGATCAGGCATCCATATATATATATATATAACAATAATAGAAAATTAAATCAATTATGACAGTTATATATATTAGGAATAAAAACGCCTCTAAATTTTAATGTCTTGTCCGACACTCCTACTGTGGAATCGATGTCTTACGCAACAAGCAGGATTGCTTGTGGCCCAAGACGTCCATCGTCATATCCCACCACCAATTATGTCAGGGAGCGCCCCAAGTGCCTTGACGAGCGCCCCTCGCCCGGACTGTCGCTCGTCCAAGGGCCTACTTGCATGGAACCAAGTTCAGCCCAACGCGCAACACCAAACTACACCAACTGTCGTTCGTAGTTCGAAACTGAAAGAACCTCAGAATCCAATCTCCACCGTCCAGAATCTATTATTGTAAGTCCTGAACATGCTGTCCAAATTACAGATCGATCCAACGGTTATTGTGAGAACCGGCTCTTTTCTCTCGACTGCGCAAAACAGAATTGCCCAAATATCTGCTTCTGTTTTCAGCGTACTACCAGCAAGAAGAGGCTCCAAATTCGATCTCCACCGTTCAGAATGTACATCCACAAGGTCTGAACGTGCTGACCAAATTACAGCTTGATCCAACGATTAGTTTGTCAGAAACGGCACTTTTCCCTCGACTGCGCAAAACAGAATCGCCCAAATATCTGCTTCTGTTTTCAGCGTACTCCCAGCAAGAAAAAGTTCCAAATTCGATCTCCACCGTTCAGATTGTACATCCACAAGGTCTGAACGTGCTGACCAAATTACAGATCAATCCGACCGTTGAAACTCTGGTTATTGCCTCTGCAATATCATTACGCTGGATTTTCTCTCAAAAGCGTGATTCTATTTTTTTTTTGCCCTCTCTTTCTTCCTTGCATGTGAAATTGACGAACAGTTTTCGTCGAATCCTCTCACACACAACCATGGACGAATAGATATGATATAGGGTATATATTACATAGGGATATTCATGGTTTGCGCAATAAAACCAAAACCCTAAACATGTGATCCTAATTCCGAAAAATTAATCACATAAACCCTATCCTAACGTGTCACGCTTCACCACGAAACCGAAGCTCTGATACCAATTGTTGGCATTCGATCGTTTGGTTAACGTGACCCGTTAGGGTTCCATGTATTTCTAACAAGCAGCGGAAGCAAGTAAACATGAAACGCATTACCTTTCACCAAGGGTTGATGTAGAGGTTGAATTATCGCTGGCAGTCTGCGCAGTCCCACGAGAATAGCCATAAGTTCCTCTTCTGAGGTCGGAATTGAGTGATCTTTGTGCTCAGACGATCCTCTCTTCGACGGCTTTCAATCAGTATATAATACATCAAAATCGAAGAACTGTACGATTTTATATGAATTTTGGAACATGACAAACTGCAGCAGCAAACGACCTTCCGGTCTTCTGCTGTATGTCCCAAGTCCGATCTCGACGTCGTGTGGGCGACGATCTACGAGACCTACTCAATCTGCTCTCAACCCTCATCACACGTGAATAATGAATTAGATTAGGGTTCCAGATAAGTTGAGGTGACTTATATACATGGGCTACAGCAGGGACCAGGAGGAGAAATTGGGTTGGGCCTCCATTGGGCTTAAGTATCCAAGCTTAGCCCAAAGCTTATACTTAAGTCCAATAATAATAATATATTCCACTAAAATATTATTACTGCACTACCATACCAATCCCAAAATTACGTTTTGGGCTCCTTCTTATTATGAGCCCGTTAGTCTCCCCATGTTTAAGATATACAATGTCCATTAATTAATTTAAGTTACTGACAACTCAATTAATTAATATCTCATCCAAGAGTAGTACCACTCAACCTCATTATCATGCCGGAATAAATTCCACCTGCAGGGTTTACATGATAATCCTTATGAGCTCCTCAAGGGTACATCATCAACCTATGACGGACACGGATTCCTTCTACAATCAACAGCACACCATAGAGACAGCACTACTTCCCAACTCACCGAGTTTATTGATTTAATTGCATGTAAATCTCACCCATTGATGAATCAAAGAAATACATACTGCCCTATGTGTCGAGGTTATTGTATAGGGATTAAGAGCACGAACATCCATAATAACTGAGATCAAGTTCTCCTATAAGTCAGTATAAATCGAACGATCTCAAGCGGTCCTGCTCAATACACACAAGTGCACTAATATGATTCTATAGCCAAGACAAGCTAATACCAAACCACACTACAACCATCCCGATAGAGAGTCCCCGTCTATCTCGATTGTGAGCATCTGTTTATACTTTATAAGGAAACCGATAATATGATCTTCCGCGTGTTGTCGCACAACATATTATCTACAGTATAAAGTAAGTGGACTATTGCATCGAACATATAAATAAATTATAAGATGCAATCATTTGATCATATGATTCTCATTTCAAATTAATTGTTATAACATTGTTCAAACAAAAAGCTAGACTTTTAGTATACAATCCAACAAAATTTACCTAAGATCGGTGGGCTGGGAACTTGTACGTATAGTTAGCATTTGCCAATAAAGAAAGACAGACGTGTTCGCATGACTTTTGACGTATTAAATAATGAGCACCTTTGGGTGGCTTGACGTATTAAATAATGAGCACCTTCGGGCGACTTGACGTATTAAATAATGAGCGTCCTCGGCCGACTTGACTATTGGTTCATACCCTTTATTTTTAAAAGTTTATGAGGTTCATTTCTCAAGAGATGAAGTCATTTTCAGTTGTGGAATTTTAACAGTAAATCCCCCACTGAATACATTTTCGTGTGCTCACCCTACCATATTTTTCTTCTACAGATGACGTGGCGTAGACGACAAGGCGAATAATGGGTCGAAGGGGTTGGATGCAGCTTTAAGTACTACTTGTTTTAAATTAAATAAGTGTTAAAAATTTGAATAATCACTTTGAATTGTCACTACACACAAATCACTAGAAGATTTCCGCTACTTAATTTTAAGATGTTTATTTAAATTCTGATTATGATTTAGTTAAACTCTCCTTTAATTTTTATCATGAATTGAATGCGATTGTTTTATTTTAACTTTAAAAAAATCACTTTTAAATTTAATTATTTCATATAAAATAAATTGGGTCGTGACAAATATAAACTTATATTAGATTATAATTGAATAAATATTTATATTAAACTTAAAATATATTTTTAAAATAATTGTTGAATAAATAGTTATATTAAACTTAAATTATATTTTTTTTAAATTGTAACTTTACAACTCGTGTATCCATATTAGTATTGATTTAAAATTAGTTAAATATCTCAAAAATATCTCTCATATTTACCAAATTTATATTGTTAAATAAAAAAGTAAAATTTAAATAATAAAATCCATTAGTATAATTAGATTTTATTATTGAAATAAAAAAATATTAATTGGACGGTCAAGATTAAAATTGAATATTTTTAAATACAGTAAAATTAAAAAAAATTGAAAACAAAAGTAGAAATTCAAGTTTATATATATACTAGCATGAAACTCGCATAGAACGCGGGATCATTTAATTATTATTCTTATTATTAATAATTTAATAATTCATGTTATATAACGTAACAACATTAATTAAGGAGATTTTTTTTCTTATAGCTAGACAATTTCTTTCATCAATGTAAAGAATTTTCAACAAATTATAACATTTAACTTTTGATAATGCAAAGGGTTGAAAGAATATTTCATATAATATTCTCTCTCACCCCACTTATAAATAAAAATTTTTGGTTATTCATTCTAAATACACAATCGATTCTCCAAGAGAAATATGAGTTTTCTTCAATTTTCTCTAGACAATTGATTTATGAAAGTGTAAAAATTTATTTCGATAAAGAGAATCAAGTAGAGTTTGATTTACCTCTAAAAAATTGATTCAAATATTCTTCTAAGAGGAAGAGAACTGATTCAAGTATTCTTGAATTGATTTATCTCCTAAAAACTTGAATCGATTTACCTCCTACGAATCGATTCTTCAAGTCTTCAAATACTTGAATCGATTTACCTCTTAAGAAACGATTCTTCAAGTCTTCAAGAGGAAGATAATCGATTCAAGTATTATTGAATAGATTTATATCTTAAAAATTGACTTTTCAAGAGTAAGAGTATCGATTCAAGAATACTTGAATCGATTTGCATCTTAAGAATCGATTCTTCAAGTAGAAAAAAATCGATTCAAATATTACATCTTAAGAATCGATTCAAGTATTTTTTAAGATTTAACTCTAAAGTATTGATTCAAGTATTTTTCAATAGAATCGACGATTCAAGCACTCTTGAATGATTTATCTCTAAAGAATAAGAGGTTGAAAAACTAATTCATATATAGAATCGAAAGCTTAAGTTCTTTACGTTAAATCATTATTTCATATCAAATAACATTAAAATTGAGTTTGTATATATTTATTAATTATTTAAATTTAGTATATTTACATATATCTTAATTATTCAATTGTGACATATAAATTACAAAATTTATTTTCTTTAGTTGTTTATAAAATTTGAAAAAAATAAAATTAAATAAAAATAAAATTAAGAAATGGGAATCCTGTAGAGAGAGAAGGTTGGAATGAATTTGTGCTTTCCCAATTTGCATTAGATTTTTGTCCTTGAGTTGCATGCAATTAGGATGGTATAGGACTGCGATAAATTAGGTTTTAAGCGTGATGTTTGTTCTTATAGTTCAGAAATTTTGCAAATTAGCCCCTAAAAAGTATTAAAATAATGAATTGGGCACCAAAATTCTTAATTAAACAAAAAAAAAAAAAAAAAAATCTAATAAAATGCCATGTCACCCTTAATTTACTCTTATGTTTACACCTAATCAAATTTAGATCCTCCGTTAGTATACTAAAGATATTAAAATTGAATTAGCTTTATTTTTCCTATACACTTATTATGATTTATTTACTTTAGTATCATTAATTACAATTACAATTAATAAATAAATCATTCGATATAAATAAATTAATTAGTTTCAAATCAATTCATGCATAGATAAAAAAGAATAAATTGAGTTTTTTTATATATAATAGATATTTATTTTAGACAAATGGTAAAATTAAGAATTTATTACTAAGAGTTACATACTTTGATCATAATTGCACTTAAATACAATGAAAAAATAAAATACTAACAACTACTCCCTCCGTCCCATAAAAGATTGCACCTCCAATTCCGGCACGGAGATTAAGAAAGTGATAACTTTTAGGGGTATAATGTTATTTTTTGTAATAAATAAATGATAAAGTAGTAAGGTAGAGATGGTTTTTTGTAAATAAAGGGTATGAAGAAAGGTGGTTGTTTTTACTTTTGTGGGACAGCCCAAAATGAAAAGTGTGCCATCTGAAATGAGACGGAGGGAGTACATAAATATACAACAAAGAGATAAAATTATCCCTATATGGTTGCAAATTTTTTAGAGAAACATGGGGAGTAATAAATAATTTTCAATTGTATTATATTATAAAGTAATATTTTAAAAAAATATAAGTCAAGATTTTTCAAATAATTACAATATATGTACATATATATTAACTTTTTACATGATTTGATTATACATTACATTAGCAAAAGTCAAATGTTATAATTTGTTGTAAATTCTTTATATTGATGAAAGAAAATTGTCTAGCTATAAGAAAAAAATTTCCTTAATTAATGTTGTTACATTATATAACACGAATTATTTAAAAATAAAAATAATAATTAAATGATCCCGCGTTGTACGCGGGTTTCATACTAGTATATATATATATATATATATATATATATATATATATATATATATATATATATATATATATATATATATATATATATATATATATATATTTTAAATATTTAAATGAAGTTTAGTATTTATTAATTAACTATATAATAATAATTCTATTTTCATTAATTCTTATTTTTAAGAAATTAATGTAAAATATATATAATACAAATAAAATTAATTTATATATAATATTCTTTTAGTTATTCATAAATTTATAATGAATTTATTTATTTTTATTTTTATTTAATTTTATTAGTTTCAAATTATACAAAAATTAAAAAAAATAAATTTTATAATTCATATGTCATAATTGAATAATTAAGATATATGTAAATAAATAAATATTAATATACTAAATTTAAAAAATTAACATATATTTACAAACTCAATTTTAATGTTATTTGATATGAAATAATAATTTAATTTAAATAACTTAATCTTTCGATTTTATACATGAATTAGTTTTTCAACCTCTTATTCTATAGAGGTATAGATTCAAAAGTATTTGAATCGTCGAAAATAAATTTTATAATTCATATGTCATAATTGAATAATTAAGATATACTCCCTCCGTCCCAGGTTAAGAGGGTCATTTTTCCATTTTGGTCGTCCCACTCAAAGAGTCTCATTTCCTTTTTTACACACATGGAACCCACACACTTCCTCTAATACAATTAAAATATGGGACCCACTCTCCCACTAATACAACTACCCACTACACATTAAATAATAATACTCCTTAATTTATGTGTAAAAAAATAAATGGCCCTCTTACGCCGGGACGGAGGGAGTATGTAAATAAATAAATATTAATATATTAAATTTGAAAAATTAACAAATATTTACAAACTAAATTTTAATGTTATTTGATATGATGTAATAATTTAACTTAAAGAACTTAAACTTTTAATTTTATACATGAATTAGTTTTTCAACCTCTTATTCTCTAGAGATATCGATTCAAGAGTATTTGAATCGTCAATCATTTTTTACTTGAATCAATACTTTAGAGGTAGATTTTAAAGAATACTTGAATCAATTTTTAAGAGGTAATACTTGAATCGATTTTTTTTCTCTTGAAGAATCGATTCTTAAGATGCAAATCGATTCAAGAATACTTGAATCGATCCTCTTACTCTTGAAAAATTAATTTTTAAGATCTATTCAAGAATACATTACTCGATTCTCTTTCCCTTGAAGAATCGGATCTTAAGAGATAAATCGATTCAAGAATACTTGAATCAGTTCTCTTCCTCTTGAAGAATACTTGAATTGATTTTTTAGAGGTAGATCGAATATCTACTTGACTATATGTAAATAAATTTTTAAACTTTCATAAATCAATTCTCTTGAGGAACTTGAAGAAAGCTCCTATTCCTCTTAGAGAATCGAATGTGTGGGGCGTGATTGGTACGATGGAATGAGGTGGGAATGAAATCGTCATTCCTAATTCTATTCTCATTCCTGCGATTGGTATATTTTTAGTAATAGGAATACGATTCCAAAGGAATGTGTATTCCCTTACATGTGGGAATGGGCACTCCTCCCACCACATGGTATTGTCAATTTCATTCCCTCTTTCCCCCCACCCCACCCTCACACACACACACACACACACACGCATATATATATATAATTATAAATAATATTCATTTAATTTATACAACATTTATTTATATAATTATAAATATGTTACTATTTTTCTACTTAACATGTAATATTTATTAAAATAATTTGTATTAAATTATTTAATAAAAAATAAAAAAATAAATCATTTATAATATAAATAAAAAAATTAAATATTTTTATATACTCAAATCGGTAAAAAATATATAATTAAATTAAATTCTTAAATTTTTTAAATATAAATGTATATAATTATTTTAATATTTACTCAAAATAAAAATTAGTAAATTATATATAAAAAAATTAATACTATTATTAATTAAATTGAATATATACATGTTATATAAATATAAATATAATTTTTTATACATAATTTAAAAATTTTTAATATATATAAAATTTTTAATTTGTATTTTAAATTTTATTTACAATTTAAAACTATTAATATTTTATTTTATTTATTATTTAATATTTTTTTATAATTATAAAATATATAAAATCTTCATTAAATTTTAATTAATTTAATATTTTAAATAAATTAAATTTAAATGTAATATTATAAAAATATTATTAATGAGATTGAAATTATTAAAGAATACAAATTTTATTACTTGAGTTATTCTTGAACCATACCAATCAAGATAAAAATAATTTTTAATCATTTCATTCCCATTACTAATCCATTCATAAGTTCATTTCATTCCCGTATTGTTCCATTCAGTCATACCAATATAGCCTAGAATGAATAACCAAAAAATTTTATTTATAGGTGTGGTGAGAGAAAAAATTATATAGAATATTCTTTTTTATCTTTATATATATGATTTAATTTGATATTAATTAATTTATTGCATTAAAAGATTTAGTAATTAATTAATCATATCAAAATAAATAAATAAAATATTAAAAACTTAATCATGATTAAAAATAAGAAACACATTATTTAAAAAAATATTAAATATGGAAGTTAATTAAAAGTAAATAAGAAAAATATTAAAAAAGTATTATAAAATCTAAAAAATTAAGAAAATTACACGTCACATTAGAGCACTCTAGAGACGACACGTTAGCAAGAAAAATGTATATATATATATATATATATATATATATATATATATATATATATATATATATATATATATATAGATGAGCCATTTATTCGTAATTCAATTTCCTTTTTATTCATAATAATAACATTAATTTATAGACAAAACTAATAAAAACAAATATAATTAAAATATCCTTATCTTATTAAGGCAGTATTTCATTTTTTAAAATGAATTATAAAAAATAGTGATATAGTAAGGAATAATAATTAATTTGTTTTTTATAATAATTAAAATTTGATTGATAATAAAGAATGACTATTATATCTATTAATTTTGTTTGCTATGATCGAATGTCAGGAGATGATTCATAATTTTTATAATTAACTTTTATTTAAATAGAATTTTATTTTATAATCCGTTTAAAGAGTTCATTTTTTTGGTGTTCTCACCAAAAAGTCTTACTTCCTTTTTTATATACATGAGACCACGCATCCCAATAATACAATAAAAATATGAAGATCATTTACCCACTAATACACTATCATTTTATGCATTAAATAATAATACTTTTTAATGTACATAGAAAAAGCAAAAATAACTCTTTAAAGTGGGCAAAGATAACTCTTTAAAGAGGACGGAAGAAGTATTATTTATAAATGAAAAATATTACTCCCTCTATACCATAACAGTTTTCACACTTTTTTTATTTATTTATCTCACAATAACTTTCACACCCCCAAAGAAAAAAACTCAACTTTATCCAACAACCTCAAAAGTTAATTTAATTTCAAAAAATCATTCTTTTTTCACACTCATAATATTACTTTATATTTTATTTATTATAGAAAAATATTACAATACCCTTAAAAATTAATAAAGTTGATCAAAAAAGTAATTTTTTTTAACAATATAGAACAATAAACGTGAAAGCTGAAACAGGACCGAGGAGTATCTTATTATTTAAAATTTATAATAAAATCATATATCATTAAAATTTTGATAATTAGAGATGAGGCCATAGTAAGGAATTGACCATTCTTTGATCATATCCTTTAAGGGCAAAAGGTCACCCAAGCCCTTGTTCTTATTAAGTGGGATCAATCAAGCTCTCAATTTTTATTTTTTTTTTCATTCACACACTTTTACTTCCTCAGTAAGATCAAACACACCCTTGCACGTGATACACTAAACAACATCGAAATACAGTACAATTCCAACATTTTCATCTCTAATTCCCTCATCATCTCTTCAAGAAGCAATATTGCAATCCCCTTCGTTGATAAAACTAAAATTTCTTTTACACATTTTATCAAACACCTTCTGTGCAGACCAATATCATCTCTATACATCTAAATTTCTGATACTCGTAGAGCAATCTGTTTGTACAATTACACAACTTGAAGGTGCCTGAAGGAATGAAATGAGTGTCAACATAATATCGGGTGTGATGCTTTTCCCAGAGATGAGATCCATTCCCAAATCGAGAAGGTGAACGGGGTGATGAATCCTCTTCGATCAATAAGAGGTGGAAGTTCCCATCCAGAAATTTTTTTTTTCTCTTCCTTTCCCCCACATTTCATCCTTCTGAAAATGTCTCAAACAACATACTCACCAGCGGCGTACATGGGGTTTTCGTCATTCCAGACAACCTCACCGTTCTTCTCCCAATGGAAGATATTGCTCCTCCGCCATCCGTCGCTCAAGCTCCGCATCCATCGTCGGATAAAATCAGCGATGCTAATGTTCATTTGCCGCCACAGCCGCTGTCGAAGCCGGCAGAGGAAATGCTGACCTCCGATCTCTAGCTTCTGATCTTCCCCATTCCGCAAGTGTGAAATAATTTAGTAGTTGGAGTATTTCTTAATGCCATCCTTTTTTCTTAACTTGATCTTTGCCCGAATCAAATGTAAGCTTCCTATACTTTGAGTATTGATCAAAGAATAAAGGATGGAATTGCTTCATGTTTGATTTTAAGAGATAAAGAGTTTATGATACGCCCTAATTTCCAACACACAACCAAACTCAACAATGAAATGGTAAAACAACGACAAACGATAGATTATAATTAAAATAGGGCGGATACATAACACTAATTCGAGTTAGTGTTCAACTCCAAAGAAGAAAGGGGAAGGGGAACGTGGGAAGAGAAACATAAAGAGAGAAGGGGGAACGGGGTGGAGAAGCAGAGTACCCACACTATTCTTTTTTGCCCCTAACAGAGTGCCAACTTCCTAATTTTTATGCCACCTTTAGATGGGCTTCCCATAAGAATCATGGGCCGTGAAGATGGGCTGCAATTTATTTGGGCCTTATCAGTTTATTTGATCTTACGTAAAATGCACAAGGGTTTGAATGAGAAAAAAAAAAGTTTGAGGGCATCCTTGATCCTATGGAATAAGGTGGAGGATTTAAGTGACCTTTTGCCCTATTCTTTAAACAAACACCATGAATTAGTTTAACTCATTGACATACAATTGTTTCTAATAAACATATTATTATTTTTTATTTATATAAATGAATATATCTGTTCACTTCTTAATTTTGCATTTTAAGTATATCTATGAAAACAAATAAATAAATACTATAAAGGAGTGTCTTAATAAGAGAGACACTTACAAGAATCCTATCCAATTTATATTTCATGCCTCTTGTAAAATCATAAATTTTGGTGTCACGTAAGTAGAACACCAATGCTTTCTCTGAAGTCGGATGAGCCAGCTCAATTTTGTCGACATGAAGACACCACAAAAGTAGAACAAAGCCGATGTTTTCTGAAGTCACGCGGATGTTTTCTCTGAAGTCGGATGAGCCAGCCCTATTGAGTCGACATGGAGACCCCACAAAAGTAGTCGATGTTTTCTCTGAAGTCGGATGAGTAGAACAGAAGACGATGTTTTCTATGGGATCGAATGAGCCACGCAATTGTGATGAAAACAAGAGAGGGGAACACAAAAAAATATTTTTTTTCCGAAGGGAGGTAAATAGCCACCGTGGAGAACATAAGAATATATTTTCTCTGAAGGCAGATGAGCCACCGTCGCCACAACGCGGTGACGGAAGGGGGCACCCGAAGAAAAACATAAAGAATAAATAGCTCAATTTTCTTTTGAGAAAAAGAAGAAAAACCCTAATTTTAATATTTAGCTATCCATTTTTTTTGCTAAATTTTCTTTGAAAAAAAATGAAAAAATTCCCTAATTTTGATATTTGAGGATCATTTTTACTGGACCGATCTTTGATACTGTTTTAATATAACACATGGATGCCTTTCCTCTTGATATCAACATACACATGGAGGCCCTTCCTCAAATATCAGAGTCGGTCTATGCACACTTATCTTCTTAAAAAGACACAACATTCACAAGTTTCACTAAACAACACCCACTGCAATTCATAAGAATTGGCCTAACTCCGATCTTCCTCAAGAAATTTTCACGGCTGCCGCTGCAATGGTTGGATTTCCTTCCCTTCTTACGTGTTAACGTGTAGCAAAGAAGATGTATGAAAATGACGTGTAGCGAAGAAGATGATGTACGGCATGTAGCGAAGCAGATGATGTACGAAAATGACGCAAAAGATCCGGTGTGCAGAGGCCCTCAACAGAGTATACTATGTTAGTGCTAGCACTTCACGTTCATCAGAGTTATGGGGTAACATAGATTTTTTTGATGCCTGGAACATAGATTCACTCCTTTGCTGAGTATACTATGTTAGTGCTAGCACTTCACGTTCATCAGAGTTATGGGGTAACATAGATTTATTTGATGCCTGGAACATAGATTCACTCCTTTGCTGAAGGATGGAAGTGGCCTGAGGAAGACTCCCTTTTTTAACCAGTTCAAAGAATAAAAAAGCTAGCTAAAAAATGATAGTTAGAAATAGGACCTTGGAGGTTACCTCAACCTTGACAGTTGGATCTACAAAGGGCAACAACAGGAAAGACGGGATGATTAGAGTAAGATTGGTTTTTGCCCAAATGTCAACGTTAGGGCGACGGAGAATGATGGAGGATACTGTGGAACTAATAGTTTTACAGGGGGAGGACTAATCTTTCTTCCCAGTCTATGATGGGCATGGTGGATCTATGGTGGCGGAGATATTCTTGAGAAGCAGGTAAGAATGACTAGGTTGGAAGAGAATAATGGTTTTAATTGAGAAAATTAGGTTATGTCTAAGTGTTTTAGAAATATGGATGAAGTGCTTCGGGAGGAATACATGGCTGAGATATATAGAGGAGGGGTTGAATAAAGAGGAGGAGGTTGAGAGGAAAGCAAGAATGAAGGGCTGTGCTTAATTAGCCCCACTCTATCGCCCACATTAGACACGAATCCACCTCTAAACTACTGGATTTGCCGATTAATTGCTCCGAGGTTGTCGGTTCCTACGATGGCTTGGTTTTATTATCGAACGAGGAACTCAACAAGTTCTTGAGGAAGCATTCAGAAGCATTCTGCAATCGAGTCGGATGGGAAGTAGTGAAGAAGTGTGTGTAAATCCTTGTAGTCTCATGTTGTGTGTCTTTCTTTAGAGTGATTTAGTTTCTATATGTTGTATGTCTTTCTTGAAAATGAGATATCACCTGAAGATGCTCATTCTTTAAAACCCATCCTCATCTTTTTCGATAGAAGTATTTCTCACAATGATTGGAAGTAATTGATAATTAGGAGTAATTAGCAATGATTATGGGAGGAATAGGATTATGGTAATAAATTATCAGGGGGTTATTGGAATTTGAAACAGCAGCAGAGGATTGAAAATCGCAGCTTCCAGCAATATTACCCTTTCTCTGATAATAACTATTGACAGCATAATTACAGTGATTTTTGGGTTAAAACAAGCCCATTTTGCATGATTGCTGCTGAACAATCAGCTCCTGCCCCACATGCATAATCTATGTTCTTCTGAAGAACAGTGTCATTCAACCCAGGATTACACAAACAGTATGCTGCAAATGCTCATATAACCCCACAGATAATATATATCAGACCATATCCAGATGACAGAGAGATGATAAGGGTGTTATATATCCTGTTGGGAAAGTAAATATTTTTATTAAGGAACTCACAAAATATGTTACAATACACCCTCAAATTCTCACACGCAGGACACTCACACTAATCTTTTCTCATACTCTCATAAGCCACATTCTGTTTTTCACTCTTCTTTTATCTCTTGCACTTGTACACTCTGCTATTATATTACATGCCTATTTATAGTAGCTAATGGAGTATTCTAGTGTGGCGGTGCAAGAATTCTACCAAATTCTTTATTTATCAAGAATGGAAAGTGGTGGAGAAGTGTGTGTAAATCCTTTTAGTCTCAAGAATGATTTAGTTTCTCTCTGTCAGTCTGATGTGGAACCTTAATTTAAATCTTAAATGTTTATGTAGTTTGCTGCTTTTCATTTACATTTTTTAATTAGTGTAAAAGTCACATATTACCATTATAAGAGTGTAGTTTTCTTTGCCCGCATGGGAGCTTAACTGGTCAAGTAAAGGACATCGGTCACAATGACCAAGGATCTGTTGGTTGGGAGTCAATCAAAATTCCACATAGGTTAGAAGTAGGGAAGGCGATGTGTTTATAAGTGTGCGCAAGACTCTCCTTAGCATGAGGCATTTTCAGCGTAAGCCTAGAGAGCAAAACCGTGCTGGCCAATGGGCGGCCCAAAAAGAATAATATCATACTATTGGATTGAGTGAGTTCGGTTCCGCTAAATCGATAAACCCAACAAGTCCGGCACGGTTCTCAAACTGGTGGTCGATAAAGCAAAAACCTCCTCAATGTGAGGAGCCACGAATTCTGTTTTCGGTCGAGTGAGTTTTGTTTAGTCCTCTTTTTTCTTCTATCTTCCCTCAATGACTTCTAGGACAAGATAACACTAAGTATCAGGCCTTCTTGTGCTTTACAACCTTGTTGGCTACTGGGCTCTTCACATATTTGGAAACCCAACACAATAAATCTCCCCCTTTCTGATTATGTGGAGAGACTAGCCATTACGGCTATCACACGACACACCTCGAGTTTCTCTCTAGGCAATGCCTTCATCATCATGTCAGCACCATTATCATCTGTATGAATCTTTTCAAGCTCAAGCAACTTATCATTGATGACATCCCTAATCCAATGATATCTCACATGAATATGCTTCGATCTTGAATGAAATGCAGCATTTGTTGGTTGGGTGTCAACTAATATCCCACATTGGGTAAAAGTGGGGAAGTCGATGGATTTATAAGTGTGCGCAACTCTCCCTAGCATGAGGGCTTTTGGGCGTGAGCCCAGAGAGCAAAACCATGCGGGACAGTGGGCTGCCCAAAGCAGACTATAGTATGCTATTGGATTAAGTGGACCCGGCTCCGCTGGGCCGATAAACCCAACAAGTGGTATCAGAGCCAAGGCCCACACTTAACCGGTGCGGTTGGGGGATGTTCTCGCCTCAAATTGGCCGGTGCAGTTGATGGGATGTTCTCGCCTCAAATTGGTGGTCTAGTCACGGGATTTTGTTTGAAGGAAAAATGTTGGTTGGGTGTCAACCAAAGTCCCACATATTTGGGGAAGGCAAGACTTTTCCTAGCATGAGGCCTTTTGGGCGTGACTGGATGGGCGAACCCACTTTTTTGCACGCGGAGTGTATTTTTCTTTAGTTGTAACCAGTGTTCTGCAGTGGGACAACGATCTCATGTTTGGAAGTTCTATTTATTTATTTATTTTCTCTTTTCCATCTCTGTGAACCCACCACCTCTAAATTCACCTTTGATGAGATGAAAATAATAAAAAAATCTTAATAATAATATATAATAATAGTAATTCACCTTTGGAACGTTAGTGTCAACATTTATGAGATGATTATAATCTAATAAAAATAATAATAATGGAACCAAAATATATGCCTTTTGATCCGAGATGAAATTTACAAAAAAACGATAAATTAAAATGCTTAAGAGACTAATTTATACGATATTGTTTTATTTGATTTGAATTAAAATAAAAATATGATTTCAAATGATAATGGGAGAGGATGGACAGTTCTTTATTAAAATATTAAATAAATAAATTATATTTGATGTGAATTAAAATAATAATATGATTTCAAATGATAATGGGAGAGGATGGACAGTTCTTTGTTAAAATATTAAATAAATAAATTAGCATAATTTTAGGTGTTGAAAAGATGACCAAAAGTATTCCAATTATCGAAATAATTATATATAGAAACAAACATGAAAGATAACCGTCATGAGGTTAAATGAAGTGGCCCACGAGACTACGTTACTTATAAAGGCCCATTCCAGATGAGAAAGCCTCCCGCCTGGATGAAGAATTTTCTTAAGAATTGAGATTACCTCTAGGGGCTGTTAAACGTGTCTAGCGACATTGACTAGTTATCGATCAGAACTTGAGCTCGGCTCGATTTGATAACGAGCCTGCAAGCGATCTCGAACTCGACTCAAAAATTACTTAGCCGAGCTCAAGCTTGACTCTGCTCATTAAGCTAATCGAGTCGAACTTTTGAGACCTAACGAGCTTTCGAACCTAATTGAGCCGGATTTTAATTAATATATTTAATCTTTATTACATTAATATATATAATAATTATCATTATATAATATTTATTATTAATATTAATATTATTATCGAGTCTTATCGAATCGAGCTGAGCTCGGCTCCATAATGTAACAAGTATTTAGACTAGTTCGAATTCGAACTCGAATAGTCACGAGTTGAGCCGAGCTCAAACTTTATCAAGTCGAGCTGAGCTACCGAGCAACTCGTTTCTTGTAACAACTCTAATTACCTTTTCTATTAAAGGAAATGTCAGAGTAGTGAAGAAGTGCATAGGATAGCTATTGTTATTTATCTCTAACCAAGGTTTAAAATATGGATATCGATAAAAATATCGGTACCTCAAATTTATGGATATATCTATGAATATATTGAATATCGATATCGATAAAAATTAAAAAAATCACGAAAACTTGAAAAAAAAATTATTTACTTTTTTAATATATTTTAACTAATTTTAATATAAAAATATAATTTAAAATCTCAATAAAACTCATAGCATATTATAAGAAAATCAATTACAATATATTTAAATAGTCTAAAGTCATACAATATTTAATAACTAATACCAAAATGATAATTTATAATGCTCAAATGTAAAACATGTGATGCTATTTTGATCTAAACAATGTTGGTATCCACTCATCGAATTAGAAAAATTCTGAACATAATTCTAAATGTGCAAATAGTATTGTTTTGTACTAATAAAATACTCTTCGTCCCGATCCGATTGAATGTATCAAAATAATTGTATTTTTAATTAGAGTATACTATCACACTGTGTACATGAAAGGAAACTCCTCATTTACTTAGTATTAATAATTTTAATGAAGAGTGATAATAAGTGATAATTAATTAAATAAAATAAAGCATTCTTAAAAATTTCATGCAAGTGTTACTCTATTTTATTTTATTTTATTTTTAAAATTGATCAAATTAATGAAAAATTTGTATTTAGTTGGTAAAAGTAATATAAAAAATCATAAAATATTTCTTAAAAATATGAATAATTTTTCAATATTTTCTATATATCCTCGATATTTTATTGATATTTCCTCGATATATCTCGACATCTGAAAAAATTTGAACTGTGACAAATCAATATCGATATTGTTACTGATATTTTTCGATATTTCCTCGACATTAGAAAATATATTCTTTTTCCTAAATATCGATATCTGTACTCTCTAAATACGAATATATCGTGGAAATATAGTGGATATTTCAGGAAATTTTAAACCTTGTCTCTAACTCGATGGATTGTTATGGGCATTCATGAATATTGTGATGTTTTTGCTTAAGCAGTCGCTCTCACTTGAAGAGGTGCTTATATTTTCTTTTGAGTTTTAATTCCTTCTTCATATCAATATTAATTTTTTCTTTTCTTCTTTCATTTTCTGTCGTGAGTTGCATCACATGCCTTACATTAATAGCATCCGATCCACTTCTTTGTCTTCATGATGTTCTTTCATTAATTCATTAGAATTACAAACACCAAGATTTTTAAATAATAAATCTACATGAATGGAGCCACCAGACTACACACTATGGTCAAAAAATAAAAAAATTAGCAAACTTAAATTATTTTTTTTTTAGAAAATATTACTTCCTCCGTACCAAATTAAATTTTACACTTTTCATTTTCATCCGTCCCACATTATACATCACCACAAAAAAAAACAATTTTTTAATAGTACATCAATCCGCACTTTAAAAGTACATTTTAATTACAAATTTGTCACTCTCACATAACACACATAATATACTTTATTATTTTTTTTATTACCTAAAAATACTATACTACCCTCCAAAAGTTAATAAAATTTGTCAAAATTTTTTTTTTCTAATGATGCAATTTAAGTTGAGACGGAGGGAGTACAAAATTCCATCGTTATTACATTCAATGCAACTGTCGATGCAAAAACTGATTAACGTTTATTAATCATGGCTCTTTCAACTGCAGCAACATCAGAAAGTTCCGATAGCAGGCTATTCATCCCTAGTACCTGAATAATATGAATGATATCAAAACGGTTTTTCATAGTAGAAGTGGAAGAAAATATTGAATATATGTGTTGGAAATAAAACTTTTAGATCCAAATAACTTAAAGCCTTAACATGATTAACGAGATCCAAAAGATTATTGAAAAGAGGAATACATAGATCCATTGATCTTCTTGTACGGAATCCAAACTGAAGATCAGTAGGTATAAGGTCTTCCTCAACTAAGCCTCTTAATTCCCTCAGGACTGTCGTAATATCTTCTGATGGGAAAAGAGAGAACTGTATGCGGCTTAGTGTATTGGGAACCATAACCTGGGTAACCTTATATACTACTTTAATCAGGCCACCAATTATCACCTAATTATGTAGTATTTGGGTATCTACTCATTGGCCCATATCAAATAATGTAGTCCACAGACTTTTACTTTATTTAATCACTTAATTGAGCCCAATATAATATTTGAATAGCTAATATAATAATTGCATAATAATATATTTCTCACAATTAGATTATATTGAAAATTAAAAATTTTCTAACAATCTCCCTCCCACTTGTACTATATATTTTTCACAAAACAATTATATCAAGAGTCTTTAGTTGCGCAACTTTATGCTATTCTCTTCAGGCTATACTTAATAATTTGGTCCATCTCATATACTAATATGGAATCAATTGTAGTTTCGAAAGGTGACCAAGTGATTATCGAACCCAAGAGACGGCGTATTATCAATTTAATTATTATCTAAATTAATTAAGACAAAGCAATTACGTTTGAATGGTTATCTAACAACTAATATGCTGGAAATTAAATAACAAATAAAATAAAGTATCACTTGAAGAATACGAAAGTGGATCAAGTAGGAGAATAGGTAGCTCTAGGATAATCCAGTTTCACTAATTAGCTTCCCTTCCATGTGTCAATGTCCGACTCTGCCTTGTGGAATATGGACGCATCACTAAACCATGCATATCTACTCTATAGACACAAGTAAACTTGCGTGTAACACGTGTGAATAACCTGGAGCAAGAGATATAATTTCACCCCCCTTTCTAGGTACTATCAGTATCAATTATTTCCCCCTAGGATTGGTACTCTAACCTGATATGATCTCCCTTTATAGGTACTATGAAATTATCCTCTTTATCCTACTTATTAACCCGAATTCAATTCAATTAATAAGTATTCATATATGATAGTTCTAATGAAGCTTCGGAGTCCCCTCACTTAGAATCATAACATGGAATCCTGTTCAGCGGTGAACGCACTCAATCTACAACCAAGATATATATTCAGACTCTATATACCAATTGAAGATGCACAAAACGACCGTGAATATGGATTAAGAAAGCACAATCATATATAAAATAAATCCACAAGTAGTGTTGTACGGAGTGTATACATGGAAGTTCAATTAACTAGATAAAACCTTCAAACTCCTAAATCTACCAAAAAGGCTCTAGCCCATGATGTTTCGAAGAACAATCATGGGTGTTGGATAGATCTTACCCGGATGTCCGGAAAATACAAGATAAATTAGGAAACGAATAAACCCTTGATATGTCGTCTTCATGCCCTTCTCCATCTTGAATCCTCCTCTTGGTTCTCATGTTGATTCCACAAACGAATCTTCAAAGTGATGGATGGATGGAGGAAAGGAAGTGGATGATGGATGGGGGGTGATCCCCCCCTTGTGGGGTGTTGTATGGTTGTGGCCTCTCCTCGGTGATTGGTGACGTTTTCCTTGACTGCATGAGCCTCCTTTTATACTTGTAATCACGTCTCTAGGGCTTGGAATGGGCTTTTCAAGTGATCCCACGCGTTTTGGCCTCTAAAATACGGATTTTCCCGCACGTAGGTTCGACCACGTCAAGCAGGTCGAACCCCTAGCCACAGGTCGAACCCCGCTACTGGATTTGCGCAGTCTCTCCGTTTCACGTATAACTTTCACAACCGACCTCCGAATTGAGTGATTTTTGCACTCACGCGATCCTCTCTTCCTTGGCTTTCTCTGAATATAAAGATGTCACAAAAACTCCAAGAATTGAATATGTAACAAGCCATGGAAAGTAGCACATCAGTTCTGTTCGGCACAGCTCGCGCGGCGTCACCACTTTGCTCATAACTTCCTCGTTCGGACTCCGAATGGGATGTTCTTTACACCAAAACGACCCTCTCTTCAGTGGCTTTCCAACCATATATCACAAATCCAATTCAGAGCTCCACATCAATACAGAATAATTACACAAGTTCGACGTGCGTTTATCAGCATTCTTGCACAAATTGCACCTTTTCTCAAACTTGGCTCTTTTCATCCTTTTTCCACCTAAAACACAACAAAACACCTCAAGTGCACCTTATTCTCATATATATCGAATATAAGACATTTGTGCTCATATAAGACTACAATATCAATCAAAAAGGTGTTAAATTGGACACTAAAACACGCTTATTTTCACTCTCATCAATCCCCCAAACTTACCCGTTGCTCGTCCCGAGGCAACAAAATAAAATTAAAAAGAGAGAGAGTATGAAAATTAGCGGGAAACAAGGACTATGAATAATACCCCATTCAAAATACAATTGTCCTCAACTTAGGTCATGCAACTCTCATTATATGTAATAATTAATGCATAGCATACACGTTAATACAATTACCACCGATTTAAATGCTCCATTGACATGCTCTCACGGGAAGTATATATCACTCTCACTCAAGTGTAAAAGATGTACACTTATGGGCTAAGGTGTTTACGCTCAGATTCAATTCAAGTGCATGCGTAACCATAAGCTTGCCAAAAGTCTCAAACTCTCCACCACTAAAAGTATGATTCGACAATAGGATCAAAAAGGACTTTTCTTTTGGATGTAATGTTGGTTCTTTGGTTAAGGTAGGAAATATATGGACAATGTGACTCAAATAAAGGAGAACTAAAGCTGATTGATCACTTCAACTTTCATCCTCTCTTCCTTTTCAATGCAGACGATTTTCATTCCTTCTTCACCTTCAAGCACAATTATTTTTCTTTTCTCAAGCTCATCCGTTTTTTCCTTCTCTTTTTCTACTTTTTCTCTTGAGGTACCAGTTTCGGGCACTACCTCACGCATCCTCCATAGGGTACTAGATTTAAGCACTACCCTAGGGTATTTGATTCAATGGAGTACTAGATTTAAGCACTACTCCATGCTTCTCCTTAAATGCATTATCAAAATCCATCACTAATTCAATACCAATTTCATTCCTTCCCAAGCTGTTCGTTATCAAGCTCTATCAACACACTTTGAAAAGCCATTAATTCTCCACTAATAAGACAATCAAGGCTCAAAAAATTCAGATGCTCAAAGTGGTTATTTCACGTAGGCTGCCAAGAATGAGGTTTTTAGGCTCAACGGGGCTAACTACGGATAAACAATCATATGGTATAGGGAATTATTTGGCTAAGTGACTTATAAATTCAAAGATGGCCTAAAATCATCTTCCATTATCTATCACACATGTAGTTTCAAGTAAGACAAGAGGCAAGTTCTAGAATACACACACAAGAACGATACTCACCAGAAAGAAATATCATGTGATTATGTACATGATCAACGAGGCTCAAAATCTCACATGGTTTTTAACAAGTAACAGAGCACCTTTCATGGTAGGTAATATCCCACAAGTACACATAGAACTTCATATCACAATATAACTCAAGTACACTTCCTTCATCAATTTCAAGAGCATATGAATTCCAAAGATAATTTTAACAATATAAGCTCACATGGATCACCACCATAAACACAATCCTTCACTCCATTAATTAAAAGCACATATAAAAATTAGAAAAATGGAACGAGGGCACCTGATTTTTCTTCAGCGTACGAGCTCCTCAGAGTAGAACTCATCATCACAGGATTCATCAATAATAAAATAGGAGAACTATAAGAAAGAATTAATTGACTATGTAATCGACTCCACACACTAGAAACTCCACTGAACACTAGGCAAATTGCAAAAAATCGATATATCAAAACCGATTAAAGTTTCAACATACCGCAAAAAATCAATTCCCCTAGCAAACATTACAAAGAAAAGATTATATTCTTAGTGCTTCAATGAGGTAATAACATCACACCCCCCCAAACTTAGTAAAAACGTAAGTTGAAACTAAGTTTGAAAAGAGATGTAATTTCCGAATAATAAGCACGCCAAATATAAAAATTTCTTACTCACACAAAATAAATAAAGCAATAAAACGGAAGGGCAAGCCCCCAACAGGCGCTCATGTTTAACGTCGGAGAGTCACGACTGATTACCACTTTGAACTATTGGATCACAGAACGGTCTTGTCGCATCCTCACCTTCAAGTACTTTCTTTCCCTCTTCTTGTCTACACTCAACACCTCACCTTTCTTGGTCACAAAAATATGATCATTGAAATTTCCTTCCTCCCTTGGCTGTCTAGACACCCCCTTGTCAATCGTCCACCTAAATTCAGAATCACCTGCCTTAGAAAAATCAAGATTAAACAAGTTAGAAACCACATCTATGCTTTCGCATGATTGAGTCTCCATGGGCATCTTCATTGCACGATCAAGAGAGAAAATCACATCTTCATTATCCATTCGCAGTCTAAGCTTTCCTTCCTTAACATCTATCATAGCTCCAGCTGTGGCAAGGAACGGTCGTCCCAAAATAAGGGGAATGTCACCCTTATCATCTTCCATCTCAAGTACAAGAAAATCCACGGGAAAAACTAACTTATCCACTCTCACTAAAACATCTTCAATTAAACTCTTCGGACAAGTCATGGATCTATCTGCCAATTGAAGAGCAATATTCGTGGGAGTTAACTCCCCCAAACCAAGCCTTTTAAATATGGACAAAGGCATCAAGTTAACGCTTGCCCCCAAATCACACAAGGCTTTATGTGCCGACCCTTTTTCAATGTCACAAAGAATGGTGTAGCTTCCCGGATCCTTTAACTTTGTAGGCAACTTCCTTTGAAGGATCGAGCTGCAATTCTCTGATAGGTTCACCGTCTCCACTCCGTTCAAGCTTCTCTTCTTTGATATAATATTCTTGAGGAATCGGGCATAGTATGGCATCTCCATAATTGCTTCAGAGAAAGGAATGTTCAAGCTTACTTTGCTCATAACATCGTGAAACCTCTTGAACTTTTCTTCCAATCCCTTCTCGGCCAATCTCGAAGGAAACGGAGGAGGTATCTTGGTCTTTGGTCTTTCCCATTCATCACGTTCAACCTCCTTCGCTTTATCCTTCTTGGCTCTCAATCTCTTTGCTTCTTCCCACTTCTTCTCCATTGTAAGCTCAGTATTCTGCTCATGTAATGGTATTGGAGTAACATCCACATCATGGGGAGCATTCGGCACAGAAACGGGCAACTTCTGGATGGGTTCGACCAGGGTTCGACCTGTGAAACAGGTCGAACCAAGCACGTACTGGTCGAACCTATCTTCTGGACAACGGCTCTTTTTTTGAATTTGAGGTTCGACCTGGGTTCGACCTGTTTGAGAGGTCGAACCAGGTTTGTATTGGTCGAACCTCTCTCCTGGAAGACTGATCTCATTCTGCTCTTGAGGTTCGACTAGGGTTCGACCAACATTGGAGGTCGAACAATTGCCCCCGAGGTCGAACCGCTTCACTGTATAGTTTCTATCCTCCGGTTCGACCTGGGTTTGACCTGCTGGGTTGGTCGAACCATAACAGTCGTGGTCGAACAGTTGCTGCGACAAAACAGAGTACTCCAGATGAAGAGGTTCGACCATGGTTCGACCTGCAAAATAGGTCGAACCCTCTGGGTTTTGGTCGAACCGGTGTTCTGGAAAAACAGAGTGCTCCGCATGGTGAGGTTCGACCATGGTTCGACCTGAATGCCAAGTCAAACCTTCTGGATATTGGTCGAACCGAGGATTAGCTATGTCCAAATTTGATCTCGGCCTCGTCGTTCCCCTGTACTGCGTTCCAGATCTTAACATGATGGCTTTATCTTCCAATTTTTGTGCCAATTGATTCACGTTCGTGGTCATCTGCCCCATCATCAAGGTAAGCTCCTTCAACTGCTTAGACAAATCTGCACGATCAACATTCATGGTATCCTCAAGATGATCAATCCTTGCATCATTCTCAGCCCTGTATCGATGGAAGGTATCTTCAACACTCTTCACTTCTTGCTGCTTCATACTAGGCCCCCTTTGTGTCAACTCTGTGATTTGCCTTTGCTGGGACTCTAGTAGCTTGTTGATGTTAGCTAGACTAGAGACGATCTCATCATCCCTATTCGGCTTCACCACTTGATGTTCAACCTGCGCTACCTCGCCAAGTACATATGATCCTCTATCTCTCACTACAGGCCAGTCACGTGTATTCATAGAGATGTCTTCAAACAACTTTTCCGCTTCAAGTGCTGTCTTAGATAACAACGCTCCTCCTGATGATGCATCAATAAAAATACGCGATTCACAATCCAATCCATAGTAGAAGATACTTATGTAGTCAGCCTTAGACATTTCATGCTGTGGACACCTCCTGAGCATGTCTTTAAACCTATCCCACGCCTCATAAAATTTCTCACCTTGATTCATAACAAATCGGGTGATCTCTTGCTTCATTCTTAAGATCCTTGAGGGTGGCATGTATCTCTCTAAGAACTTCTGCTGCAGTTGGTCCCATGTAGTGCAATCTGTGGCATCAAGAGTCTCATACCAAGCTTCCGCCTTATCAATCAATGAGAACTTGAATAAGACAATCCGTCTAGCATTATCATTAGCTCCAGCTCCTTTTTAAGTGTTTGCATAACCAAGAAATCTTCGGAGATGTTGATATGGATCTTCAAACCAATCTCCAGAAAAAGGGATTCTTCTCTACCATGTTAATAAGAGTGGGATGTATCTCAAAATCATCATCTTCCCCCCTTGCTCCTATCAACCCCATGTTACCAATTCCATAGTTCGTGAAAATTTCACGTATGGCAACATTATCCGGATTCTGCCTTGCTCCGGCCATGTTTAGCACAGTGTGTTATTCGTTCCTTTCCTTCCCCTCCTTTTTCAAGCACACAAGTAACTTGGAAAAATTCAAGGTTAGATAGAAATAAATAATCACAAATAAAAGAAAAAAAAATATCTTAGTTAAACTAGAAATAATAAAATTAATAATTACAGCCGTCCCCGGCAACGGCGCCAAGAACTTGATGAGCGTTTTCTCAACACACAATTAATCCCCAAGTATGAAGGATATCAATTGTAGTTTCGAAAGGTGACCAAGTGATTATCGAACCCAAGGGACGGCGTATTATCAATTTAATTATTATCTAAATTAATTAAGACAAAGCAATTACGTTTGAATGGTTATCTAACAACTAATATGCTGGAAATTAAATAACAAACAAAATAAAGTATCACTTGAAGAATACAAAAGTGGATCAAGTAGGAGAATAGGTAGCTCTAGGATAATCCAGTTTCACTAATTAGCTTCCCTTCCATGTGTCAATGTCCGACTCTGCCTTGTGGAATATGGACGCATCACTAAACCATGCATATCTACTCTATAGACACAAGTAAACATGCGTGTAACACGTGTGAATAACCTCGGAGCAAGAGATATAATTTCACCCCCCTTTCTAGGTACTATCAGTATCAATTATTTCCCCCTAGGATTGGTACTCTAACCTGATATGATCTCCCTTTATAGGTACTATGAAATTATCCTCTTTATCCTACTTATTAACCCGAATTCAATTCAATTAATAAGTATTCATATATGATAGTTCTAATGAAGCTTCGGAGTCCCCTCACTTAGAATCATAACATGGAATCCTGTTCAGCGGTGAACGCACTCAATCTACAACCAAGATATATATTCAGACTCTATATACCAATTGAAGATGCACAAAACGACCGTGAATATGGATTAAGAAAGCACAATCATATATAAAATAAATCCACAAGTAGTGTTGTACGGAGTGTATACATGGAAGTTCAATTAACTAGATAAAACCTTCAAACTCCTAAATCTACCAAAAAGGCTCTAGCCCATGATGTTTCGAAGAACAATCATGGGTGTTGGATAGATCTTACCCGGATGTCCGAAAAATACAAGATAAATTAGGAAACGAATAAACCCTTGATATGGCGTCTTCATGCCCTTCTCCATCTTGAATCCTCCTCTTGGTTCTCCTCTTGATTCCACAAACGAATCTTCAAAGCGATGGATGGATGGAGGAAAGGAAGTGGATGATGGATGGGGGGTGATCCCCCCTTGTGGGGTGTTGTATGGTTGTGGCCTCTCCTCGGTGATTGGTGACGTTTTTCTTGACTGCATGAGCCTCCTTTTATACTTGTAATCACGTCTCTAGGGCTTGGAATGGGCTTTTCAAGTGATCCCACGCATTTTGGCCTCTAAAATACGGATTTTCCCGCACGTAGGTTCGACCACGTCAAGCAGGTCGAACCCCTAGCCACAGGTCGAACCCCAGGTCGAACCCCGCTACTGGATTTGCGCAGTCTCTCCGTTTCACGTATAACTTTCACATCCGACCTCCGAATTGAGTGATTTTTATGCTCACGCGATCCTCTCTTCCTTGGATTTCTCTGAATATAAAGATGTCACAAAAACTCTAAGAATTGAATATGTAACAAGCCATGGAAAGTAGCACATCAGTTCTGTTCGGCACAGCTCGCGGCGTCACCACTTTGCTCATAACTTCCTCGTTCGGACTCCGAATGGGATGTTCTTTACACCAAAACGACCCTCTATTTAGTGGCTTTCCAACCATATATCACAAATCCAATTCAGAGCTCCACATCAATACATAATAATTACACAAGTTCGACGTGCATTTATCAGCATTCTTGCACAAATTGCACCTTTTCTCAAACTTGGCTCTTTTCATCCTTTTTCCACCTAAAACACAACAAAACACCTCAAGTGCACCTTATTCTCATATATATCGAATATAAGACATTTGTGCTCATATAAGACTACAATATCAATCAAAAAGATGTTAAATTGGACACTAAAACACGCTTATTTTCACTCTCATCATATTGACATCCAACAAACTCAGAATCAGAATACTTTATGACCTCCAACAAATTTGATTTCTGATAAGCAAGCATATTTCTTTAGTTCTCTGTAAATACTTTATAAAAATCCATGCTAGAATTACTTAAATGTCTACTTAATATACCAATATTAGAAGCCAAACTAGGTCTTGTACATACCTCATCATACAACAACTTCCAACAATTAAAACATATAAAATATTTCTACATTTATTAAATATTTAGTTTAACTTTATGGCACTTGATTGACACTACACTTGTCTCCGTTAATTTAAATCTTCTCCCACTGAATCACATAATCATCTACATTCATCTCAAAACCAAATGAGACAATTACTTTATGATATATGATGAATTGTGATTCCTTTCTAGGAAAATTTTCTTGAATGAATAGATGGATTTCCTTTTAGTTCTTAAATTGTTGAGATTGTTTCATCAACGTTAACCTTAAGAAATATTATCTTTACATCCATATAATATGATTCAAGATCAAAATGTGCTACTAATGTCATAATTATTTGAAAAGAGTCTTTCTTAGAAACTAGATAGAAAGTCCCTTGAAACAATGTCTTCTTTACCTTATGAGTATAATCCTTTACCAAAATGCAAACCTGATCATCTTGTATTGATTTAAACTCATTACTTATAGCATTAAACCCACTTTCAAGTATATGGACCTTGCATGACTTAATGAACATTGTTAGAATGTTCTACCATTAATTCCATAATGTCTTAATTATTTAGGAGAAAAACTGCATAATCATCCGAATTGTGTTTCTCCCAACTCTAATGGTTTCCTTAGTGATTGATCGTCGCTATTTCACCTAAATTTTAGTATATTTATTTGTAAATTTTTTAATATTTTTATCCGTATTTGTGTAGCTGTTGGTGGAGTTTTATGTTAATTAGGAGAAATGTGATATGAATGGATATAAGTGTTTAAAGCATAATACCGAGGATGAAGGTAATGTTGCAATAAACCTGTTAGGTGATGGGTAGAGTTTTTCTATAAATTTCCCTTATAATGTTGTGATTTATTTTGTTTATCACGTTGAAAGGAGAATAGCATGAAATCTTGGTTGAGATCGGAGAAGGAGAATTTGCTCCTAAGTTTGATGGTTTGAGGTTCATAGAGACCCTACTTACAACTAATTGGTAAGTTCTCTGTTAATTATGTCTAAGGAACAATGATTAGTTTGAATGGAGTAAGAAAGTTTACAGCTTAATCATATATGTAATATGGTTTCTGGGATCCTGCTTATTGTGTCTATGGTGATTACATCCGTAAGGTGTACAATTAAGGTATCCCCGTGAGACTTATTGCTACTTGTATTATGAATTGAAATTTTCTTTTGAGTAATTATAAAAATATTACAATTTGGTTCACAAAGCATGTCATTATCAGTGATGGGCGTTTTTTCAACACACAATTTTAATCCCCAAGTATGAAGAATATCTATCGTAGCTTAGATAAATGACCAAGTTATATTATCAAACCCAAATGACGGTTTGTTATCAATTTATTATTATCTAATCTAAAGAAACTTATTGATGGTAATTGTAGTGAAAATATTGATTAAACTATTGAACATATAATGAAATAGAAAATAAAATAGAGACAATATAAATAAACGAGAGTTGCTCAAGTGAGAAGATAGTTAGCACTTCAGGCCATCTAGTTTCACTAATTAATCTCTCTTTCGTATATCAATGTCCGACTCTGCCTTGTGGACTATGGACACATCACTAAGCCATGCGAATCTACTCTATAGACACAAGCAGACAAGTGTGTAACATATGTGAATTTCCTTGGAGTAAGAGATATAATTACACCCCCTTTCTAAGTACTATCAATATCAATTATTTTCCATGCACTAAGTACTCTAACCCGATATGATCTCCCTTTATAGGTATTATATAATTATCCTCTTTATCCTACTTACTAACTCGAATTCAATTCAATTAATAAGTATTCATATAAGATAGTTCTAATGAAACTTCGGAGTCCCCTCACTTAGAATCATAACATGGAATCCTGCTCAACCGTGAACGCACTCAATCAATAACCAAGATATGTATTCAAACTCTACATAACAGTTAATGATGCACAAAACAACTCTGAGTATGAATTAAAAATGCCTAGTCTTATATAAATAAATCCACAAGTAGTATTGTACGGAGTATACATACGGAAGTTCAATTAACTAGATAAAAACCTTCATAACTCTAGAACTACCAAAGCAGTTTTAACCCATGACGTTTGAAAAAATGTTCATGGTGTTCGGATAGATCTTACCCATAGTCTTAAAAATTACAAGAAAGATTAAGTTGCGAAGTAAACCCTAGATGTGGGCGCCGTCGCTTCTTGCTCCATCTTGAATCTTCACTTGATTCGATGTACGAATCTCTCTACAGCTCCGTAGAATGGAGTTAGGGTTTGGATGTGGTGTAGGATGGATGTAGAATCTAACTCTCTTTTTGACGTGATCAGCATCCTTTTTTATATTTGTTAAACTCTCCTTATGGACCTTTACTGGGCTTTTTATTGAAAAATATGACAATTCACGCACAGGAGAGTCGGAATTACTAAAAATAGGCACGCGTGTCCCCACTCGACCAAACTGGTAAGGTCGAGCGGATCTTATCCAGGTCGAGCGGTGGTTGAGCGGCCTCCCCGTACGCTGAAACTCTGTACAGAACCTCGCTCGACCAAATGGTCATGGTCGAGCGGCACCTCCTGAGGTCGAGCGGCCTCTCGAACTTCGTGTTTTTCGATTCTGAGCACTTCTGACCTATTTTTCTACATAAATATACTCAAATAATCTCAGTAGCCTCTAATTCGTGGATTTATCATAAACGTACCAATTTGCCTTAGTAATTGCCTAAATCATACTCAATTCCCACACAAATCAGAGCTTAAAATACGTGAATTATCACTCTCATCAACCCCCCAAACTTACTTGTTGCTCGTCCCGAGGCAACGAAAATCAATACAAAGGCAAGAGAGTGTGATTCACAAGATCCTCATATATGCACAACTTCAATAACACATGTAATTATCAAATCAAAACATGCAGCCATCATACTTTCATCTATGTAAGAACATCAATCAATCACAATACTCCTATGAGTGCTAAGTTATCTAGCTCACTAGATAAGTGTTTACTCTCGCACTCAAGTGTAAAAGATGTACACTTCAGGGTTAGTATATACGCTCATAGTCAATTCATACATTTGCTTAACCATAAGCTTGGCAAAGGTCTTAAAAATCAATTCATAATTTATTCAATATTAAGATCACAAAGGACTTGACTTATGGGTTGTAATGTTGGCTCTTTGGTAAAGGTAGAGAAATTTAGATAAAGTGACTTAATTCACTAGTAGTTAATCACCTTGGAGTTTTGATTTTCATCAAACAGCTTTATCTCACTACACCAAAAACGCTGATAGACATTGGCTAAAAACCGATGTCTATTTCACCAGCGAGCCAATGTTGAAGCCCCCCAATGTTGAAAGTGGGCGCTGATAGACATCAGTTTTTAGCCGATGTCTTTTTCATTGTACAAACATCGATTGCACCCATTGACATCGGTTATCCACCGATGTCTTTCGATGAAAAGACATCGGTTAGTACACATAAGACATTATTTTTTCACCGATGTCTTTCTTAGAAAAGACATCGGATAGGACCTAAATACATCGGTTATAAATCGATGTCTTTCTTGGAAAAGACATCGGTGAAAACACATTAGACATTGGTTATTTATTGATGTCTTTCTACTTAAAGACATCGGTTGGCACCTCTTTGATATCGTTTTTCCATCGATGTCTTTTTAAGAAAAACATCGGTTTTGCAACAAAACATATCAGTTTTCCACTGATGTCTTTCCCAGTATAGACATCGATTTTTACCTAATGTCTTTCATATTTTTATTTTTGTTTATATTTAATTTTATACATAAATTTATATTATTATTAAAATAAGATTAAACACAATTTTGCTTTATAACTCAAAACTTACGAATTTTTTACAAGAATTTCAAATACTATTTAATTTTAAGTACAAAAAAAATCATCCTCTAAATCTAAAAATACAAGAATATCCTAACTAAATACATTCAAACATCAAATTTACATATAAAATGCATCTCCATTATCATCAAGAAATTGGCTGCAAGCATATATCACTTCTTTGTATATCGAAAATCAAATTGATACTGCTATCAGTTACAATGCTGGGTGCTTCTCCATACACATGGTCTGAAATTGTGGCTATCATGAAATGAAATATTCCAACAAAAGATCTCAATCAATGAATACTTCTAAGAGAAAGATCCTGAATAATTTAAATATAAAGTACCTTCTCAATTCTGTAAAAAGGAGCAAGTGATTGTCTAAAAATTCTTTCTTTGGCAACTCTATTTCCGGGGCCTACCCATAACTGGAAAGTAAAAGAACAAAAGTTAAATATTTACATTGATCAACAAATAAGCATTAGCCAGAAAATTACATATAAGCTAACTAAAGTCAAAGATTAAAAAAAACCATGTAGAAATTAATGAACTTAACATTAATAACATCAAATGCTAAGTTCCACTGTGACTAAATTGCAGCACCAAATATTGTGTCATGTATTGTAGTGAATCAACAACAGCAACCCACAAAATATTATTACAAAAATAATCAGTTCAAAAGTAACTCTTGTTATTATATAATAATCCAAAGTTATCTTACTAATATTTAGAGGCCCTATTAAAGCTTCTCTCGAGCCACCCATGTTTCATATCCCCTGAAAAGGATAATCCATCAAGCACATCAATGATCCTTCTTAGAAAAAATAGTCTTGTGTAGTACTGTTAGCTCAATGAAATGGTAAATCACCTATGGAACTTGGACATATAAAAGAAACAATTAAAAATATATAGGCCCCAAAAGAAGATAATTAAAACTGCAAAAGAAACTTAAGAATCTCGAATTAAATAGCATTTTAAAATTGAAAATTTTAAGAACTTTTCTAACATTAGCTTCATGATTAGCTTAACTGTCAAATGTATCTGGAAATGCAGAGCCGAGTTCAATTCATTGGACTAATTGACAAACATCTTCAACCATCACTACAAGAAGATGGATCTTAATGACAGGATGTAAATACCATCATTAAAGTAGATTTTTATGAGAGGGAAAAGAGAAATGAAATCTTTTAATGAGAAATTTGATTTCCTCTCATTATTGTAAACAAATCCCCTCATTAAATACTAAAAATTGGGATGCCTCTCATTAATTGTTGGAAAAAAAAGGGCGGTCATTTTCCCTCATCCCCTTTTATTTTATTAATTAAAATAAGAAAGAGAAAATTATTCCCTCCGTCCCACGTATTTTTACCTATTCCATTTATGGTAAAAATACATAATATTTTATTACATACTTTTTACACTCCCAACAACTTTAATTACTTTTTTACACTTTATTTATCATTCCCAACAATTTTATTTACTTTTTTTCCTTTTAAATTACTAATTTATTCCTACTTTTTCTTACATTATATATTAAAAGAATAATACGCCTTAATCTCCGTACCTATACAAATGGGAAAAAATATCCGGGACGGAGGAAGTATATTCTTTCTCTTACCATACATAAAACCCTTGCGCAAAACCTTCCACCTCTCATTTTCCCTCTTCTGAGATGATAAATCTTCCACCATCTCCGTGAAGAGCTTCACACGTCTGAAATCAAAAGAAACAAATTTCAATTTCTTCATTCCCCATTTGACATCAATTGGTTCTTCCTACTTTAATCGAGCAAGTTCAAGAGTTATCGTTAGAAGTCATTGAAATTGAGCTGGTCAACGATGTAGAAGAATTGGATTAACATCCAGGGTTTTATAGAGGACGAACTAGACTGGTATGATTTCTTCCCATCTCTAATGATGAATTTAGTTCCCCACCCACTTTATATCTTGTTCTTTGCTTCCTTCTTTCATATTGTCTGTTTTTCTTTCTCTATTTACTGATTTTATTGGGTTTCGATTTGGAAATGGCATTTTTTCTTGAGTGAATTTTCGAAATGACAAATTTTGTTGTTCTGACTTTGTTGTTGTTTGTGGTTAAGTCAAAATGGATGTTTTCTATCATAGTCTAATGAAGAATATGTTCTAGTTCCATGAACTATCTTTGGAAGGATGTTCCGATTTTTCTATTTTAACAACAAAAGCACATGGGTCAGTTTAAGAAATTAAACAGTTTTAGGAGATATAGAATTTGGAGACGTGGCTTATATCATTGTAAAGCCGTGGAAGTCTAGTTTCTAAGAAATTTTGAATTTTTTAATTTGGAGTTTTGAGCGAAAAGTTATGACCAAATTTCTAAAGTGTGGCAGAATGGGCAAAAATCTGTCTGACAAGTGTATCTTAACCTTCAATTTCATTTTAATAATTTGTTTTTCGAGTTTATTAATATATTTTCAGATTTAAGAAGTTACATATTTTTATTAAGTTAAAATGGATGTTTTCAATCATAGGATAATGAAGGGTATGATCTAGTTCCATGAACCTATCTTATGAAGGATGTTCCAACATTTCTAAACAACACAAGCACGTGGGTCAGTTTAAAGAATTAAACTATTTTATGTGACATAGAATTAGGAGACGTTGTTTATATCACTTTAAAGCAATGGAAGTCTAGTTTCTAAGAAATTTTGAATTTTTGCAATTTGGAGTTTTGAGTGAAAAGTTATGACCAAATTTCTAAAGTGTGGCAGAATGGGCGAAAATCTGTCTAACAAACGTATCTTAACCATCTATTTCATTTTCATAATTCATTTTTTGAGTTTATTAACTTATTTTCAGATTTAAGAAGTTACTTATTTTTATTGAGTCAAAATGGATATTTTCAATCATAGGATAATGAAGGGTATGATCTAGTTCCATGAACCTATCTTTGGAAGGATGTTCCAATATTTCTAAAACACACAAGCACATGGGCCAGTTTAAAGAATTAAACTGTTTTATGTGACATAGAATTAGGAGACGTGGCTTATATCATTGTAAAGCCATGAAAATCTAAGAAATTTTTAATTTTGCAATTTGGAGTTTTGAGTGAAAAGTTATGACCAAATTTCTAAAGCTTGGCAGAATGGGCGAAAATCTGTCTAACAAACGTATCTTAACCATCTATTTCATTTTCATAATTCGTTTTTCGACTTTATTAACTTAATTTTCAAATTTAAGAAGTTACTTATTTTTATTGAGTCAAAATGGATGTTTTTAATCATAGGATAATGAAGGGTATGATCTAGTTCCATGAACCTATCTTTGGAAGGATGTTCCAACATTTCTAAACAACACAAGCACATGGGTCAGTTTAAAGAATTAAATTATTTTATGTAACATAGAATTAGGAGACGTGGCTTATATCATTGTAAAGCCATGGAAATCTAGTTTCGAAGAAATTTTGAATTTTGCAATTTGGAGTTTTGAGTGAAAAGTTATGACAAAATTTCTAAAGTGTGGCAAATTGGGTAAAAATTTATCTAATAAACGTATCTTAACCTTCTATTTCATTTCATAATTTGTTTTTCGAGTTTATTAATTAATTTCCAGATTTAAGAAGTTACATATTTTTATTGATTCAAAATAGATGTTTTCAATCATAGGATAATGAAGGGTTTACTTTAGTTCCATGAACATATGTTTGGAAGGACATTCCAAAATTTTAGTTGTTTTTAATATTTATAGGAACATGTCTCACAGCTAGCATACTATGAATTAAGAATAATATATGATCCTATGGCCTAATTTCATGGCTGGAATTGTAGCCTCCAAGTGTAAATGCAATTTAGATAATGTAATTTCTCACAACTATTTTATTCCTTATTTTTTAATTAGATATGGTAACATTGATAGATTTTATCATTTGGGGATTATTGGGTCAAGAGTGATCTTTGCACGTTTAAGAAGATAATCTTGATGCTTATTTACGAGGTAAAGTAATATTTTTATACTTCTCATCGATATAGTATTTTTGTTTTAGTTTACTCCTTATTTTCTTTTCTCTTATATGATTATTGTTGTACTAATTTCTTAATGATTCCTTACTCCTATAGATAAAATCAATATTTGCTAAAGGTAGCAATGATAACGTCCAAAAGACTGCAAAATTCATAGCTCCTGGGAACTTAGCTCGTAAATATGGACAAAAAACATTCAAACTTCAAGGAGACCACAATAGTACATTTATTTTCTTTTACGTTTCACTTAATGTTTTGGGTAGAGGTGTATTAGTTTTTAAAAAACTTTTAAAATTGTTTAATGTGTTATTTTCTTTTCAATGCATAAGCTCGTAAGAGTAAAAGTAAAAATCAAAGACTTCGGGATGAAGGACAAAAAATTGGAAACAATAGTCAGAACAGAATTGGTAAAATTCTAACACTTTGTTTTTGTAGTTCTACATCTTTTAAAGAAGTATGTTTATATAATAATATCAAATATTATCTTCTTTTTTAAGGTGGAGTTTCAGTTCATACACTAACTATTCATTTTGAAGAAGATGAATGGAAAGAGACAAATTTTGCAGAAGATAGCTCTTTTTGGACATCCTGGACTTGCGTAGAAAGTTCATTGATATTTATTCTATTGGTTTTAAAGTAATGGACGGAGATGGTAAGCCTATGAAGAATATAGAGATTTGTTGGCTATGATAAGAGATCATGAAGGTTTGGATAATATTAACATATATTTGGAAATTGATGAAACTGCCTTCCCAATGCTCTTTAAAATGCCGAACGACCATCCATCAATTACTTAACGTATGTTGGTTGTTTACTGGCTTACTTTTATTTTTCATCGTTTACATTTATCTTTTCTACTAATTTATTTTTTTATTATGTATGTAGCTTCTACTGTTAAGAATCCTGCAGTAAAAGATGTTTCTATATTAGGGAAGAATAGGATCCATAACAAAATCATAGTGCATGGTGATGTTAAAAATGGACTTGAAAGAGCTAATACAATTCAATTATTCAAAACAACATCTAAGTATTTTAATATTGAGACTGATTTGATACCTGTTAGTGAGTGTAGAACATTCAAAGTAAGTAATTGTGTTATTCATCCATTTGTTTAACTTTTGTAATTATAGTTGTTCTATGTATGATCTCCACATCTATCTGTTAATTTTATCTATAGGAGTTTCAAATACCATCCGAGGCAATTGGTCACTTTCTTGTTGCTATGTATACTCCTATGACAATTGATGGTAAATGTGGTGACCCAAAATATGCAATCACAGAAAAACTAATTGAAGGTTAGTATTATATTTCATTTTTAATAAACCTATAATGTACTTATTATGATTTTTTCATCCTAATCTTTTTTTAACTTCAATTTATGGTATAGATTCAATACCCCAAGTGGTGAAGAAAAGGCGAGGAAAAAACAAGAACAAGAGAGTTGGAATTTTGAAAAGTAATGAAAAACTTGAAATCGAATTCTTCAACAATCGTGCAGTTGGTTCCAATCATACAGCTTGGTCAAGACACCTGGAAAAAATCATACGAGACAAGAATATTTATCCGATAAGAGTGAAGACATGAAAAAAAATGATCGAATCAGATAAACAACATATGTGGTGCTCAATTAAGGTAGGTGAATCGTATTATTTTTCATTTGATATTGGAAATGCTTTTAAGTTTTTTGAAAAGTTTTAATATTCTAAATTATTTTTATTTACATATTTCTATATATAATTTATATATGTGAATGCTATGAAAATCCTAATATAGAGCTATATCGAAAGCATACGTTGGAGCATATGTGTGTTTTGTGGACATCATGGAGGTCCTCTTTGTACGTACATAATGTGAAGAATTGTAAAACTAAAACTAAAGTTTTAACAAATGTGCCTGATGGGATGGATGCTGGTGATTGGGAATGGCTCGTACATAACAAGTTTTTAACTAAAGAGTTTCAGGTAATTTATTACTTAAATTTATAAGATAAGATAATTTGTCTTTAACTTTTATATTCTTAGAATTTTAGAATAGGAAACAAAATATCAAAACTTAATATTGTTGTAAGTATTATATATTTTAATTTTCGTATACAGTTTAAATGTTCTTTAGAAAATCATAATTGTATAATTTTATTTGATAAATTGTGGTCAAAACACAAAAAATCACAAAAATGGAGAAATGCCTCATCGAACAGGAAGCCAACCTCATAGACAAATGATATATGAAAAGATAGCGTTATAGTTAATTTATCATTCTTATATTATATTAAGTAATTTTAATTTTTTTATAAAAATATATGTACATGCTTTTTCTATTTTAAGGAGGTAAACTCAATGTGGCAGAGATTTTTTATGAGACTTGACAGAAAAATGGAAACTTTGTTAAGAAAGAAGAAAAGGATAAATATGTAACGTTCTTGTCTTTTCAATTAATTAATATTTCTTCTTCTTTTTCTATAATTCATATTATATGCATAATGGATATTTGTAGTATGAGCTTGCAGAGATTGTTAAGGAGAACCTGTCACTCTCACAAATCATGATAATAGAAAAATATTTTGGAGTACAACACAAAGGCAATGTCATTGGTTTCGGAGGTGGGATTAAGAGAGTGTTTTCTAGATTCTCAATCAACTCATGTGAAGGAACTTGAGGATCAACTAAAAGAGAAGGAAGAAGAAAACAAAAATCTTAAAAGGCGAATGGACACATTTGAAAGTAGATTGAGTCAAATTGAGACTAAAAATCGAGCTGGAATTGATGTGTCTTCAATTGCTAATGACCAGGTACGTATCTTAGAGTTTTAAAAAAATTATAAGTTTAAGTGTTATACAATTAGAGAAGAGAGAGAGGGAGAGAGAGAGAAAGAGGAATTCTAGTATAGTTATTTAGATTTTCAATTATGGGTATGTCAAACATTTGTTTTGTATAGTATGTTGAATGAGTTGACATTTATTATATATTAATTTACATGGAGATCAACTTTAATATTTACATATCTTTTTTCATTTTAAATAGGAAAAATATAAATGATGCGAATCTTTATATTATCATTTTATTTCTTTTGCAGGTTTAGGTGGAGGAGAATATGATAAAGAATATTTTGGGCGACAATATTAATTATGATCACATTATTATCTTTTGAGTATTTTGATAAGGTAAGAAAATATATATACATATATATATGGTAGGCAATTTGCATGCTACATTTACAAAAAAAAACTCAATTTTTCAGCCAGTAACTTGGGGCTATTTTTCTTTTGTTGTCTATTTCCATGCTGGTATTTGCGTTGACCAACTTCTACTTAGAGTTTTTTTATTATGAATGTCATTGGTTTTGTAGCTTGGATATCTGATTTTTGTGGAGCTATATTGTTGTGCCTTATTGACTTCCCTATTGAAGGTACAAATTTTTGTTTTGTATTTCTGATTATTAATTTATGATAGATTTTGCAATTTTGTTGGTATCCATGCTGAAGTGAATACTCATGCTGCTGAATTTTATTTTTTGTTTTGTGTTATTTCCTTGGTTGTTGGTTTTCTGTTCGTTTCTTTGGTTGATGGTGTTGGCTTGAAATTATTGACATTTGACATTTCTTCTATTTCCTGCTATTGTAAAATTTTATAATTTTAGTGATGAGTGTTTGCAACAGGTAACTTGTTTTTGTTGGTATCTGCTCGTCGTTTTGTTGCTAGTTATACTAGTTATTGTTGCTGTTATGTTCATGTTGCGGGGATACTACACCTCTACTAAACTCCTCTTGCTAGTTTCTTGGGATGCATATGGTTGATAGCAGCTGGAATTACTAGTTTTTTGCCTCATTTTTTGAAGCAGCAATTATTCTAATTATTTCTGATGTAACTATGCAGACTACTAGTTTAGTAGTTAATTGAAAGTTTTGGATAGAATTCAGAATTAGTTAAATGTAGTAGCTTGTTTTGTCCATGCACTCTCAATGTATTGTACTTCATACATATATCATTTAAATACAATTTACTATTTTCCAAGAATGTCATTTAAATTTAGTAATATATATATATATATATATTTATTTATTTAATGAGAGGTAAATAAAGATTTGATGAGAATATTTTGTCATTAATGTATCATTTAATGAGAGGAAAATTATAATTAATGAGAGGATTTATTAAAATTTGAAAATATTTTTAATGAGAGTGTAAACCTCTCATTATAAGTACACCAATAATAATGACATGATCACTATCCTGTCATAATTGAGCATTATCTAGAGAGGCAACTATGATATATCCATCACAGGGAAATTCCTGTCATTATATGATTATAATGAGAGTATTTTATGTTTTAATGACAGGAATTCCTATCATTATAGGCACATTTTCTTGTAGTGCATAACACATATATTTAATTTGGCTTATCCAAGCAAGAATCAATTAACCAAGAAAGAAAGTGGAGCACTTATTTAGGTGTAAGAAAGAAGTAAGAATGATTTATAAGTCTGCAAAGAGATTTTCCAACAAGTTCTGTCATTTACATAATTCTGTGCATCTTAGATTCACGAGTGACTATACACCAGGTTAATGATTTCAGTGTATGAAAAGCGAGCTAACTTATTTAGGACTAACCAGCATTATTTTCTTCATGAACAGGTCCATTATGCTCCGAGATAAAACAACATGAGGAGATCATCAAACCGTGACAACCCATCCCGACATGTAAATTACCAGCTAGCAATATAAAAGTGCAGTAGAAATTCCAACAACTATGCTGCATAAAAGTGCAATAGAAAAACCAACAGAATCCAGTAACTTAAGAGTTGAAATGCAAAAAAATCCAGCAACTGAAAAAAAAAAAACAACAATGATACTACAAAACAGCAGGTTGTATCAAGAAAAGCTGAAAGTCCAGCAGCTCGTAGCAAGTAACAATTCTCACAATAACAAGACAAACAACTTCAAGGGCCAAAACAATATCAACAGAAAACCTACTACCTTAGAGCAAGCACAACAGAAATCCAAAAGCAAAATAAAACAGCTTAAACGAGAAAGCAGCTACTCTGCTACAAGGAAATTAGCCTAACCGAGACCCCAGGCCGAAACAACTTTAATGAATAGGATAGAGAAGTGAACATGTTTATTGACTTTAATGAATAGGGAAGAGAACATGTTTATTGACGGGCATATATGTGTTAGGTGCAAAAGAAATGAATGAGAACACAATAGGGAACATAATGTGATAGCTCCACACTTTTTTCCATTGCTGGTCTGCCATTCTTGGGTTAAAAAAAATTGATAGTGCTTCTGCTACAAATAATTCTATATTGAAATGAGTTACGGTAGAACAGTGATGAGAGTAAAAATAAGCGTATTTTAGTGTCCAATCTAACACCTCTTTGATGGGAATTATTGTTATACATTTGCTCAACTTGAGGTGTTTATTGTGTTTTAGGTGAAAAAAGGATCAAAAGTGCAAAGTTGGAGAAAAGGTGCAATTTGTGCAAGAACGCTGAAAAATGCATGTTCAATTTGTGTAATTTTTCTGTATTTGTGTGAAGCTTTGAATTGGAAGTGTGATATATGGTTGGAAAGCCACAGAAGAGAGGGTCGTTTTGGCGTAAAGAACACCTTGATCTGATTCCAAACGAGGAAGTCATGATTAACGTGGTGACGTAGCGCGAGCTGTGCCGAACAGAACAACTATGTCACTTTGCATGACTTGTTACACATGCAAATATTAGAATTTCTGTGAGTTATTTATATGGATAGAAAGACAAGGAAGAGAGAATCACGTGAGCACAAGAATTACTCAAATCGAAGGTCGGATGTGGAAGTTATGTGCGAAATGGTGAGACTGCGCAAGTTTGATCGACTTGGAGATGTTGCTCGACCAGAATCATCTTGGTCGAGCAGATGAGGCTTGGTCGAGCAAAATGACCAAAAACTTACAGAGAGCTTTCTCGACCATTGCTCGACTTGGAGGCTTTGCTCGACTTCTGAAGGCTTGGTCGAACTGAATGTCGCTGATGCTATTTTTGGTAGTTTTGGATTTTTTTTACCAAATTTGGCATGTCACAAGTATAAGCCCATCCAAGGTCCGTTAGGAGCACTTTACAAGTATAAAAAAGGATGTAGATCACATCATTATTCGGAAGATTAGAGAGATTGATTGGAGAGAGCCACAAACAATACTACACCCCACAAGGGAGGATCACCCCCCAACCATCATCCACATCCTTTTCTCCATCCATCTATCACTTTGAAGATTCATTTGTGGAATCAACAAGAGAACCAATAGGAGGATTCAACAAGAAGAAGGACGCGACGACTCCCGCATCTAGGGTTTATTTAGTTTCCTAATTTATCTTGTATTTTTTCGGACATCCGGGTAAGATCTATCCAACACTCATGATTGTTCTTCGTAACATCATGAGCTAGAGCCTTTTTGGTAGAACTAGGGTTGTGAAGGTTTTTACGAATTAATTTAACATTCGTGTGTAAACTCCGTACAACACTACTTGTGGATTTATTTTATATATGATTGTATTTTTTTAATCCATATTCACGGTCGTTTTGTGCATCTTCAATTTGTTGGCTTTCGATCGTTTGGTTAACGTGACCCGTTAGGGTTCCATGTATTTCTAACAAGCAGCGGAAGCAAGTAAACATGAAACGCATTACCTTTCACCAAGGGTTGATGTAGAGGTTGAATTCTCGCTGGCAGACTGCGCAATCCCACGAGAATAGCCATAAGTTCCTCTTCTGATGTCGGAATTGAGTGATCTTTGCGCTCAGACGATCCTCTCTTCGACGGCTTTCCGTCAGTGTATAATACATCAAAATCGGATAACTGTACGATTTTATATGAATTTTGTAACATGACGAACTGCAGCAGCAAACGACCTTCCGGTCTTCTGCTGTATGTCCCAAGTCGATCTCGACGTCGTGTGGGCGACGATCTACGAGACCTACTCAATCTGCTATCAACCCTCATCACACGTGAATAATGAATTAGATTAGGGTTCCAGATAAGCTGAGGTGACTTATATACATGGGCTACAGCAGGGACCAGGAGGAGAAATTGGGTTGGGCCTCCATTGGGCTTAAGTATCCAAGCTTAGCCCAAAGCTTATACTTAAGTCCAATAATAATAATATATTCCACTAAAATATTATTACTGCACTACCGTACCAATCCCAAAATTACGTTTTGGGCTCCTTCTTATTATGAGCCCGTTAGTCTCCCCATGTTTAAGATATACAATGTCCATTAATTAATTTAAGTTACTGACAACTCAATTAATTAATATCTCATCCAAGAGTAGTACCACTCAACCTCATTATCATGCCGGAATAAATTCCACCTGCAGGGTTTACATGATAATCCTTATGAGCTCCTCAAGGGGACATCATCAACCTATGACGGACACGGATTCCTTCTACAATCAACAGCACACCATAGATACAACACTATTTCCCAACTCACCGAGTTTATTGATTTAATTGCATCTAAATCTCACCCATTGATGAATCAAAGAAATATATACTGCCCTACGTGTCGAGGTTATTGTATAGGGATTAAGAGCACGAACCTCCATAATAACAGAGATCAAGTTCTTCTATAAGTCAGTATAAGTTGAACGATCTCAGGTGGTCCTGCTCAATACACATAAGTGCACTAGAGTGATTCTATAGCCAAGACAAGCTAATACCAAACCACACTACAACCATCCCGATAGAGAGTCCCCGTCTATCTCGATTGTGAGCATCTGTTTATACTTTATAAGGAAACCGATAATATGATCTTCCGCGTGTTGTCGCACAACATATTATCTACAGTATAAAGTAACTGGACTATTGCATCATGCATATAAATAAATTATAAGACGCAATTATTTGATCATATGATTCTCATTTCAAATTAATTGTTTAAACATTGTTCATACAAAAACCTAGACTTTTAGTATACAATCCAACAATCTCCCACTTATACTAAAAGACTATGATGTTATGTCTTCTACCATACATCTGATTTCCACTCCCACTACTCGGCCATCAAAAGCTCTCGCCTTAAGGTCCTTGTTAATGGATTTACTAGGTTATCATCCGATGCAATCTAGGTGACAACAACCTTCCCCTCATCATACGATTTCTCATAACAGGTGGTACTCGCGCTCCATGTGTTTAATTGCCTTATGGACTTGTGATTCCTTCAAGTTTGCAACTGCACCAATATCATCAATATAAATTTTGATATCCTTGGGCAAACTTAGAAACACTACAAAGTCCATCATGAAGTTTCTAGAGTCATACAGATACATTGGTTGCCTCATAGGCTCCAATTTATCATCTTTCCATATGGAGTCCGAAGTCTGAAATATATTTCTATATAACACTCCTCCACATTATGACTCAACTTCCTAAAATTAAACACATAACCTTGAGGTGGATTTACTGCCGTCCAATCTGACTAAAAAATCTGAATCTACGTAATCCACAAGAAGCAGTGAATCTGTCCAGTAAGCTTACATATAATTTCCAGTCCTTCTCAGGCACTTCATATATGTCTTACCACAGCTCATCATTCTTGTTCCAGGTTACGTTGATACCCATTGTTCTTGCATTTAGCAAAACAGATATCCATACTCATGTATAGCATTCCTTAGATTAGGCTTTCTCATTTGCCGAAGCATAAGGAACTGCTTTCATCTCCTTTATCTTCCTTTTGTGTCTCAAGACACATTTCCTTAGATAAAGTCACATGCTAAAACGAGTAAGGATTGTATCATTTCATGAAGCTTGAGATAAGCATAACATCCTTTCTTGTGATCCGTATTACCGTGATCAAAAGGATATTTTTGCTCCTCTTAAGTCCTTCATCTTATACCGCTTTATTAACCATACCCCATACGCCCGATAATACTCTTTCATTGTCTCCAATGAGCAAGATAATATCTATGTATAGTACAAGTAATACCACCACGTTTCCATCACACTTTTCAATACACAAGACACATCCGCGCATTGAATAAATCCATATCTTTGGATTTCCTCATCAAAACGGATGCATCATGATCTTGAAGCTTTCTTTAGTCCATCGATGGACACTTTTAAGCTTCCTATCACAATGCTCTTAGCCCTTTGCAATGAATCACTCTGGTTGCTTCACATAGATGTTTTCCTCAAGACTTCCAATTAGGAAAGTTGTCTTGACATCTATTTGCTATCCCTCATATTCCATATGAGTAGCAACATATAAAAGAATCCGGATCAATATAGGCACAGCTACTGGCGAACAGGTTTTCTCATAATCGAACCCTTTCTTTCTAAGTATACCTTTTCCTAACAAGCTTTACTTTCAAGGTTTTCACCTTACCGTATGATCCTCTTTTATTTTGTATGACCACTTCCAATGGCTTTTACACCATTCGTGGTTCTACAATCATCCAGATCTTATTTAGAATCCATAGATCATATTTCAACATTCATTGCAACTTATTAAGATTTCGCATTTCTATCTTGTAGTTCTTCGTCGTATTCGTGGGTTAACTCCATGTTTACTAGGGACCAAGCCTCACGACTCTCCCAAAACATATATCTATCAGGTTTTAGAACAACCTTCCCACTACGAGAAGACACTACACGCAATTGTGTATCAGATGTGACACGCGTCGCAGTTTACCTTGTGGTATATCCTCTTGTACACTTGGTACTAATACTTTGTGTTTTCCTCTCACTTCCTTTAGAACAACTTATACATGGGTATTTGATTTATTACATAGTTCTTTTTCCAAAAATCTAGTGTTTGTGTTAACAATCACTCTTCGATCTTGTGGACTAAATAAATCATCCTTCATTTTTCTAGGATATCCCACAAACAGAAAAACATTCTTACGAATTACTGTTCCTAGGGCATATCCATAAAATGAATTTAGTAATTCCAAATAATTCATCATTTATCTAATCACTACCATAAGAGTGCTATTCCTTCTATTCGTCACACCATTAAGGTGGGAAATTCATTTCTGAAGGTACCTTTCTCTTACTAGATTAGAAGACTCATTATTAATTACTATTTGTCACATCCAGGGGATAAACATGATTTCAGAGTATACAAATTGTTCACCAACGTACCATAACAGATTACAACTCTATCCTTCATTATAATGACCATGTCATTTAAATGAAATGGAGTATCCATCTATTAATGCATAGAAACCGAAATCAAATTCTTTCTATGAAAACGTACGTAAAGACAATTTCATAAAATCAAACGTTTATTCATATCGCAAGATAAATAAACAACTCCCACTGCAACAACCACTACTCTCGTAGTATTACCCATGTACATAAAAATCTCATCATCACTTAGTCGTAGGCTTTTAGTGATTCCTGTATCTACACACAACGTGTTAGTAGATGCCATCACTAATCACGATTCAACGACTAGTGAATGAGATACAAGTCTTGTTCACATCTTGATGAAATTGAATTTCCTTTGCCACATGTTTTGTCAGAAATTCCCCACCATATATAACCTCTTGTAATTTAGGAGAAACTTACTCAAAACATCTAGGCAATTATGGAGAATAAAATTGACTTAGGTTTCCCCTTCAACTTTTATTCCATGTATCCAATTCATTCATCAAATTCAATCATAACCTACCACCTTTTAACTTACTCAAGTATCTGAAGAGTTACATGAGACCATCATATTTCTATGAACCTCTCACCTCCCCACTAGAGACTTTAATATGCATCATGAACATCCTTAAGGGAGAACACATTTTTATTTTCTTAAGCAGTAAAATCAAAACCAAGATTCTTTTCTAATCATCTAATTTTGGACCAGTAAATATAATTTCTTTTAGTTAACAATAAGAGAGATAAAACCATTTGAAATTACAGAGAATCATAAATAAATATACCGATCAAATCTTCAAATTTTATCCTTTTATATTGATTCCCTCAAAACAATATAAAAATAAAATTCACCGACATCTCAAGCACCGTGAGTCTACAAGCCACGTTAGTGTGGACGTTTACAAACCCAAACATTTACAAGAGAAGGTTATACCCATTAATTTCATTTGTCAACCTAACTTTATGACAAAATAATTAATAGTCGGTTCCTCTTTAGCCATGCAAATAATAGCAGTGACTCCGTTGGGGAGGATACTAATTATTTACACCTAAGTGTACACCATTATTTGATCCCAAGTCCACTGCGCGAGCTTGTGTGCCTTACAGTTGGAGAAGTACACACGCCCTCGGATAGCTTCCTACAATCATCAATTATAAGTTTGTACCAGTGAGCCCCACATAAACTCATCCGTTAGGGAGGAAGGCCTATTGCCAACACGCAAGTTCATGTGCCACATTACAAACAATAATTATGTAATGAAGTCTGTACCAGTGATCTGTGAATAAACTCATCCGTTAGGGAGGAAGGCCTATTGCCAACACGCAAGTTTACTCACATCACTTACAAACCAATAATGGAGGCTGCGGGAATTTTTACCAATTCCCTCTCCCACTTAGTTATTTAAAACCGAGGGTTTTTACATGCATATAATATTCGGAATAATATACGCAATCCTAGCATGCTCCTATCACGGCACATAAGGCAGTAAATCCCAAAGAGTCATGCATACATATATAACAATAATCAATAATTAAATCAATCATTAACAATTGTATATCAGCGAATTCGATTGTTCGCCATCAGGCACGAATATCAGCAAAGACTTCCAAACTATCAAACTTTTGAAATTTCCAGATTGTCCAATTTTCGAAACCATCGATATCGACCGTCGATGTCGTCCAGATTATCAAAATCATCGATATCGACTAGATTATCAAATATTCGAAAAACATCAAGATTATCAACATTCCAAAACTATCGATATCGATCGTCGATATCGTCTAGATTATCGAAATCATCGATATCGACGAGCAACCATATACAACAATAATAGATAATTAAATCAATTATGTCAGTTATATATTAGGAATTAATTCAACATCCATATATAACAATAATAGACAATTAATTATAGCAGTTATATATTAGGAATTATTTCGACATCCATATATGACAATAATAGATTATTAAATCAATTATAGCAGTCATATATTATGAATTAATTCGAAATCCATATATAACAATAATATACAATCTATTATGGCAGTTATATATTAGGAATTAGTTTTCCTAAAATTGGATGTCTTATCCAACACTCTAGCAATACATGCATATAATATACCAAATATAATACGCAATCTAGCATGCTTCTATATAAGACAATAAATCATAGAGATCAGGCATCCATATATATATAACAATAATAGACAATTAAATCAATTATGACAGTTATATATATTAGGAATAAAAACGCCTCAAAATTTTAATGTCTTGTCCGACACTCCTACTGTGGAATCGATGCCTTACGCAACAAGCAGGATTGCTTGTGCCCCAAGACGTCCATCGTCATATCACACCATCAATCGTGTCAGGGAGCGCTCCAAGTGCCTTGACGAGCGCCCCTCGCCCAGACTGTCGCTCGTCCAAGGGCCTACTTGCATGGAATCAAGTTCAGCCCAACGCGCAACACCAAACTACACCAACTCTCGTTCGTAGTTCGAAACTGCAAAAATCTCAGAATCCAATCTCCACCGTCCAGAATCTATAAATGTAAGTTCTGAACATGCTGTCCAAATTACAGGTCGATCCAACGGTTATTGTGAGAGAAACGGCACTTTTCCCTCGACTGCGCAAAACAGAATCGGCCAAATATCTGCTTCTGTTTTCAGCGTAATCCCAACAAGAAAAAGCTCAAATTCGATCTCCACCGTTCAGAATGTACATCCATAAGGTCTGAACGTGCTGACCAAATTACAGCTCGATCCCACGGTTAGTTTGTGAGAAACGGCTCTTTTCCCTCGACTGCGCAAAACAGAATCGCCCAAATATCTGCTTCTATTTTCAGCGTAATCCCAGCAAGAAAAAGCTCCAAATTCGATCTCCACCGTTCAGAATGTACATCCACAAGGTCTGAACGTGCTGACCAAATTACAGCTCAATCCGACCGTTGAAACTCCTGTAATTGCTCTGCAATATCACTGCGCTGGATTTTCTCTCAAAAACGTGATTCTATTTTTGCCCTCTTTTTCTTCTTCCTTGCATGTGAAATTGACGAACAGTTTTCGTCGAATCCTCTCACACACAACCATGGACGAATATATATGATACAGGGTATATATCATATAGGGATATTCATGGTTTGCGCAATAAAACCAAAACCCTAAACATGTGATCCTAATTCCGAAAAATTAATCACATAAACCCTAGCCTAACGTGTCACGCTTCACCACGAAACCGAAGCTCTGATACCAATTGTTGGCTTTCGATCGTTTGGTTAACGTGACCTGTTAGGGTTCCATGTATTTCTAACAAGCAGCGGAAGCAAGTAAACATGAAACGCATTACCTTTCACCAAGGGTTGATGTAGAGGTTGAATTCTCGCTGGCAAACTGCGCAGTCCCATGAGAATAGCCATAAGTTCCTCTTCTGATGTCGGAATTGAGTGGTCTTTGCGCTCAGACGATTTTCTCTTCGACGGCTTTCCGTCAGTGTATAATACATCAAAATCGGATAACTGTACGATTTTATATGAATTTTGTAACATGACAAACTGCAGCAGCAAACGACCTTCCGGTCTTCTGCTGTATGTCCCAAGTCGATCTCGACGTCGTGTGGGCGACGATCTACGAGACCTACTCAATCTGCTATCAACCCTCATCACACGTGAATAATGAATTAGATTAGGGTTCCAGATAAGTTGAGGTGACTTATATACATGGGCTACAGCAGGGACCAGGAGGAGAAATTGGGTTGGGCCTCCATTGGGCTTAAGTATCCAAGTTTAGCCCAAAGCTTATACTTAAGTCCAATAATAATAATATATTCCACTAAAATATTATTACTGCACTACCGTACCAATCCCAAAATTACGTTTTGGGCTCCTTCTTATTATGAGCCCGTTAGTCTCCCCATGTTTAAGATATACAATGTCCATTAATTAATTTAAGTTACTGACAACTCAATTAATTAATATCTCATCCAAGAGTAGTACCACTCAACCTCATTATCATGCCGGAATAAATTCCACCTGCAGGGTTTACATGATAATCCTTATGAGCTCCTCAAGGGGACATCATCAACCTATGACGGACACGGATTCCTTCTACAATCAACAGCACACCATAGATACAGCACTATTTCCCAACTCACCGAGTTTATTGATTTAATTGCATCTAAATCTCACCCATTGATGAATCAAAGAAATATATACTGCCCTACGTGTCGAGGTTATTGTATAGGGATTAAGAGCACGAACCTCCATAATAACAGAGATCAAGTTCTTCTATAAGTCAGTATAAGTTGAACGATCTCAGGTGGTCCTGCTCAATACACATAAGTGCACTAGAGTGATTCTATAGCCAAGACAAGCTAATACCAAACCACACTACAACCATCCCGATAGAGAGTCCCCGTCTATCTCGATTGTGAGCATCTGTTTATACTTTATAAGGAAACCGATAATATGATCTTCCGCGTGTTGTCGCACAACATATTATCTACAGTATAAAGTAAGTGGACTATTGCATCATGCATATAAATAAATTATAAGACGCAATCATTTGATCATATGATTCTCATTTCAAATTAATTGTTTAAACATTGTTCATACAAAAACCTAGACTTTTAGTATACAATCCAACACAATTAGTATATAGAGTTTGAATATATATCTTGGTTGTAGATTGAGTGCATTCACCGCTGAACAGGATTCCATGTTATGAATACTTATTAATTGAATTGAATTCGGGTTATTAAGTAGGATAAAGAGGATAATTTTATAGAACCTATAAAGGGAGATCATATCTGGTTAGAGTACCAATTGGCCAGGAAAATAATTGATATTGATAGTACCTAGAAAGGGGGGTGAAATTATATCTCTTGCTCCGAGGTTATTCGCACGTGTTACACGCATGTTTACTTGTGTCTATAGAGTAGATATGCGTGGTTTAGTGATACGTCCATATTCCACAAGGCAGAGTCGGACATCAACACACAGAAGGGAAATTAATGCGTGAAACTGGATTATCCTAGAGCTACCTATTCTCCTACTTGATCCACTTTCGTATTTTTCGAGTGATATTTTATTTAATTTGTTATTTTAATTAATTGTCTATTAGTTAATCATTCAATCCTCAAACGTTATTGCCTTACGTCTGAATTAATTTAGTAAATAATTAAATCGATAATACGCCATCCTTTGAGTTCGATAATCACTTGGTCGCTTGCTTAAGCTGCAACTGATATCCTTAACACTTGGGGATTAATTGTGCATGCAAAGAAAATGCGCATCAAGTTCTTGGCGCCATTGCCGGAGACGACTGTTATTATTAGTTTATTATTTCTAATTTGATTAAGACTTTTATTTGTGATTATTTATTTCTATTTAATCTTAAATTTTTCTGAGGTACTTGTGGACTAGGAAAAGGAGAGGAAAGAAAGGAAGAAGTAACACATTGAGCTAAACATGACCGGAGCAAGACAGAATTCGGATAATGTTACCATACGTGAAATTTTCACGAATTATGGTATTAGCAACATGGGGTTGATAGGAGCAAGGGAGGAAGATGATGATTTTGAGATACATCCCGCACTTATTAACATGGTGGAGAAGAATCCCTTTTCTGGAAGTTATTTTGAAGATCCATATCAGCATCTCAAAAGATTTCTTGGTTATGCAAACACTCATAAGGGTGCTGGAGATCATGATAATTCTAGACGGACTGCCCTATTCGAATTTTCTTTAATTGATGAGGCTGAAGCTTGGTATGAGACTCTTGATGCCACATACTGCACTACTTGGGACCAACTATAGCAGAAGTTCTTGGAGAGATACATGCCACCCTCAAGGATTTTAAGAATGAGGCAAGAGATTACCCAATTTGTTATGAATCAGGGTGAAAATTTTATGAGGCGTGGGACAGATTTAAAGAAATGCTCAGGAGGTGCCCACATCATGGGATGTCTAAGGCTCAGTACATAAGTATCTTCTACTATGGATTGGATTGTGAGTCACGTATTTTTATTGATGTATCATCAGGAGGAGCGCTATTATCTAAGACAGCACTTGAACCAGAAAAGTTATTTGTAAACATCTCTATGAATTCACGTGACTGGCCTGTAGAGCGAGATAGAGGATCATATGTACTTGGTAAAGTGGCACAGATTGAACATCAAGCAGTGAGGCAGAATAGAAATGATGAGATCGTCTCTAGTTTAGCTAAAATCAATAAGCTACTAGAGTCCCAGCAGAAACAGATAGTAAAGTTGACATAAGAGGGGCCTAGTAGGCAGAAGCACGAAGTGAAGAGTGTTGAAGATACCTTCAATCGATACATGGCTGAGAATGATGCAAGGATTGATCGTCTTGAGGATACCATGAATGTTGATCATGCAGATTTATCTAAGCAGTTGAAGGACATTACCTTGATTATGGGGCAGATGGCCGCGAATGTGAATCAATTGACACAAACGTGGAAGAATAATGCCATCACATTGAGGTCCGAAATGCAGTACAAAGGTCCAATGAAGTCGGTGGACGAAAATGACAAAGACAGGGCTCCTGTTCGACCAAGCTTATGTTGTTCGACCAGAACTAATGGTCGAATAGTGGTCGAACAGTTTTTGGAAAAATAGAATCCCAATGCTCTATTTTATGCCTCGCCGTTCGACCAGAGCACTGCCATTTGACCAGACTACCTTGGTCGAATGGTGGTCGAACAACAACTGAGGAAGAAGAAATCGCGATCAGAGTTGCCATTCGACCAGACTACCTTGGTCGAACGGAGGTTGAACAACAATCGGAGAACTAGAACTTATGATCAGAGCATCAGTTTGACTAGTCACAGTCTGTTCGACCAGACCATTTAGGTCGAACAGTGGTCAAACAGCGTCATTCACTGCCTGTTTTGATACCGAATGCAACACCTGCTGTGCAGAGTACTCCAATGCCATCCCAAGAGCAGAATACTGAGCTAATAGTTGAGAAGAAGTGGGAAAGAGCAAAGAGGTTGAGAGACTAGAAGCTTAGACTGTAGATGGAAAATGAAGATGTGGTTTTCCCTCTTGATCAAACAATGAAGATGCCCATGGAAACTCAATCTTACAAGAGCATAGATGTAGTTCCTAACTTGTTTAATCTTGATTTTAATGAGACAGATGACTCTGAATTTGAGTGGAAGATTAACAAGAAGGTGTCTAGACAGCCATGGGAGGAAGGTAATTATGAGGATCATATACTTGTTACCAAGAAAGGTGAAGTGCTGAGTGTAGACATGAAGAGGGAAAGAAAGTACTTGAAGGTGAGGATACGAGAAGACCACCATCTGATCCAGTAGTTCGAAAAGTGGTATTTCTTCGTGACTCACCGACGTTAAATATGAGCGCCTGTTGAGGGCTTGTCCCTTCCATTTTATTACTTTATTTCTTTCGTGTGAGTGAGAATTTATTATATTTGAGGTGCTCACGTTTTGGCAATTACATCTCTTTTCAAACTTAGTTTCGACTTATGTTTTTACTAAGTTTGGGGGGTGTGATGTACTTACCTCGTCTTATGAGCACCAAGGGTATATTTTTTTCTTTCGTTGGTTGTTTGTTTGTTAGGAGGTTGATTTTTTGCAGCGTATTAATATTTTAACTGGTATTGGTATGTCGATTTTTTAAAACTTACCTAATGTTTAGTGTGTTGTGTTAGTGTGTCTAGTGTGTGGAGTCGATTAGATAATCAATTGAGTATTTCTTAAAGTTCTCCTATTTTATTTTCCTAATGTTTAGTGTGTTGTGTTAGTATGTCTAGTGTGTGATGAATCCTGTGATGATGAGGTATGTTGAGCTTTGATGATAGAAACAGGTAAACTGAGGCTTTGACCTGATCGAGTTGAACAACTTGAGGATCTCGTGCATACGTTGAATAAAAATCAGGTGCCCTCGTTTTCTTATTCTGATTTTTATGTGTGCTTTTAATTCATGGAGTGGAAGGATTGAGTTTATATTTGTGGTGATCTACATGAGCTTATATTTTTAAATTGTGCCTGAAATTCATATGCTCTTGAAATTGATTAAGGAAGTGTACTTGAGTTATATTGTGGTATGAAGTTCTATTTGTACTTGTGGGATATTGCTTACCGTGAAAGTGCTATGTTACGTGTTGAAAACCCATGTGAGATTTTGAGCCTTATTCATGTACATAAACACATGATTTTTCTTTTCTGGTGAGTATCGTTCTTGTGTGTGTATTCTAGAACTTGCCTATTGTCTTACTTGAAACTACATGTGTGTTAGATGATGGGAGATGATTTTAGTCCATCCTTGAAATTATGAGTCACTTTGCCAAATAATTTCCTACCAAATAATTATATATCCATAGTTAGCCCTTTTGAGCCTGAAAACCATATTTCTTTGGCAACCTGCGAAGATTGCCACTTTGATATCCTATTTGAGCCTTAAAATTCCAATATTTAATGGAGAATTAAATGCTGTCAAAGTGTGTGAAGTTGATTTTGATTGAGTTTAGAAGAAATAAAATATTTAGAGTTGTACAAGTGATTATGAGCTTAAAAATAAGTTTCTTAAGGGTAGTGCCCGAAACAGGTACCCCGAGATGTTAGAGGTAGTGCCCGAAACTGGTACATCAAGAGAAAGAAAAAAGAAAAGAAGAAGGAAAAATGTTGTGCTTGAAGAAAAAAAGTGAAAGAGAAGAGGAGGATATGCTTAATTGAAGTGAGTAAGAAGAATGAAGATCATGATCTGAGTTTTGAGTCACTTGTCCATATATTTCCTGCCTTAACCAAAGAGCCAAGTTACATAAAAAAAAAGTCCTTTTTGATCCTATTGTCGAATCATACTTTTAGTGGTGGAGAGTTTAAGATATTTGGCAAGCATGCACTTGAATTGAATCTGAGCGTAAACACCTTAGCCCATAAGTGTACATCTTTTACACTTGAGTGCGAGTGATATATACTTCCTGTGAGAACATGTGAATGGAGCATTTGAATTGGTGGTGACTGTCTTATCTTGTATGCTATGAATTGATTATTACATGTAATGAAAGTTGCATGACCTAAATTGAGGACAATTATATTTTGAATATGGTATGAGTCATAGTCCTTGTTTCCTCGCTAATTTTCTTACTTCTTTCACTTTATTTTTATTTTGTTACCTCGGGACGAGCAACGGGTAGTTTAGGGGATTGATGAGAGTGAAAATAAGCGTGTTTTAGTGTCCAATCTAACACCTCTTTGATGGGAATTATTGTTATATATTAGCAAAAGTATCTTATATTCAATATATGTGAGAAAAAGGTGCACTTGAGGTGTTTTATTGTGTTTTAGGTGAAAAAAGGATCAAAAGTGCCAAGTTGGAGAAAATGTGCAATTTGTGCAAGGATGCTCTGAAACGCATGTCCAACTTGTGTAATTTTTCTGTATTCATGTAGAGCTCTGAATTGGAAGTGTGATACATGGTTGAAAATACACAGAAGAGAGGGCCATTTTGGCGTAAAGAACTCCCCAATTAGATTCCAAACGAGAAAGTTATGATCAAAGTAGTGACGTCGCGCAAGCTGTGCCGAACAGAACAATTGTGCCACTTTGCATGACTTGTTATACATTCAAATATTTGGTTTTTGGAGAGTTATTTATATAGATAGAAAGCCAAGAAAGAGATGATCATGTGAGTGCAAGAATTACTCAAATCGGAGGTCGGATGTGGAAGTTATGCGCGAAACGGTGAGACTGCGCAAGCTTGCTCGACCAGAATTATTTTGGTCGAGTGGAAGAGGACAAGTCGAGCAAAATGTGCAAAAACTTACAGAGATCTTGCTCGACTTGGAGACTTTGTTCGACTTCTGAAGGCTTGGTCGAGCAGAATGTCGCTGATGCTATTTTTGGTAGTTTCTGGTTTCTTTTACCAAATTTGACGTATGTCTCAAGTAAAAGCTCATCCAAGGCCTATAAGGAGAGCTTACAAGTATAAAAGGAGATGTAGATCACATCATTAATCATCATAGAGTCATATTGGATTGGAGAGAGGCCACAATAATACTACACCCTTTAAGGGGGGATCACCCCCCAACCATCATCCACATCCTTTCATCCATCCATCCATCACTTTGAAGATTCGTATATGGAATCAAGAGGAGAACCAAGAGGGGGATTCAAGATGGAGAAGGATGCGACGACTCCCGCATCTAGGGTTTATTTTCTTTCCTAATTTATCTTGTAATTTTCCAGATATTCGGGTAAGATCTATCCAACACGCATGATTGTTCTTCGTAACATCATTGGATATAGCCTTTTTGGTAGAACTATGGTGTGAAGGTTTTTACTAATTAATTGAACTTTCGTGTGTAAACTCCGTACAACAATACTTGTGGATTTATTTCATATATGATTATGCTTTCTTAATCCATATTCACGGTTATTTTGTGCATCTTCAATTGGTATATAGAGTCTGAATATATATCTTGGTTGAAGATTGAGTGCGTTCACCGCTGAACAGGATTCCATGTTATGATTCTAAGTGAGGGGACTCCGAAGCTTCATTAAAACTATCATATATGAATACTTATTAATTGAATTGAATTCGAGTTATTAAGTAGGATAAAGAGGATAATTTTATAGAATCTATAAAGGGAGATCATATCTGGTTAGAGTACCAATTGACCAGGAAAATAATTGATACTGATAGTACCTCGAAAGGGGGGTGGAATTATATCTCTTGCTCTGAGGTTATTCACACGTGTTACACGCATATTTACTTGTGTCTATAGAGTAGATATGCATGGTTTAGTGATGCGTCCATATTCCACAAGGCAGAGTCGGACATCAACACACAGTAGGAAAATTAATGAGTGAACTTGGATTATCCTAGAGCTACCTATTCTACTACTTGATCCACTTTTGTAATTCTTCTAGTGTTTACTTTATTTTAATTGTTATTTTATATTTTTGTTAGTAGATTAATCATTCAATCCTAGAACATTGTTGCCTTACGTCTTAATTAATTTAGTAATAATTATATTTTGATAATATATCGTCCTTTGGGTTCGATAATCACTTGGTCGCTTGCTTAAGCTGCAACTAATATTCTTAATACTTAGGGATTAATTTTTATGCAAAGAAAATGCGTTCTTGCACTCACGTGATCCTCTATTCCTTGGCTTTCTATCTATATAAAGAACTTTCATAAATTTCAATATTTGAATGTGTAACAAGTTATGCAAAGTGACGTAGCTGTTCTGTTCTGCACAGCTCGCGTGACGTCACCACTTTAATCATGACTTCCTCGTTTGAAATCCGATCGAGCTGTTCTTTATGCCAAAACGACCCTCTCTTCTGTGGCTTTCCAACCATATATTACACTTTCAATTCAAAGCTTCACATGAATACAGAAAAATTCCACAAATTGAACGTGCGTTTTTCAGCATTCTTGCACAAATTGCACATTTTCTCCAACTTTGCACTTTTGAACCTTTTTCCACCTAAAACACAATAAAACACCTCAAGTTGTGCAAATATATAACAATAATTTCCATCAAAGAGGTGTTAGATTAGATACTAAAATACGCTTATTTTCACTCTCATCAATCCCCCAAACTTACCCGTTGCTCGTCCTAAGGCAACAAAATAAAAATAAAGAGAAAGAGAGTAAGAAAATTAGTGGGGAAACAAGGACTATGACTCATACCATATTCAAAATACAATTGTTCTCAACTTAGGTCATGTAACTCTCATTACATGTAATAATCAATTCATAGCATACAAGTTAAGACAATCACCACCAATTCAAATGCTCCATTAACATGTTCTCATGGGAAGTATATATCACTCGCACTCAAGTGTAAAAGATGTACACTTATGGGTTAAGGTGTTTACGCTCATATTCAATTCAAGTGCATGCGTAACCATAAGCTTGCCAAAAGTCTCAAACTCTCCACCACTAAAAGTATGATTCGACAATGAGATCAAAAAGGACTTTTCTTTTGGATATAATGTTGGCTATTTGGTTAAGGCAGGAAATATATGGATAAGTGACTCAAAACTCGGATCAATCAAGCATGCACTCCATCATGATATTCATTCTTCTTACTCACTTCAATTAAGCACATCCTCCTCCTCTCTTTCACTTTTTTTCTTCAAGCACAACATTTTTTTCCTTTTCTTTTCTTTTTTCTTTCTCTTGAGGTACCAGTTTCGGGCACTACCTCGCGTATCCTCCATAGGGTACTAGATTTAAGCACTACTCCATGCTTCTCCTTAGATGCATTATCAAAATCCATCACTATTTTAATACCAATTTCATTCCTTCCCAAGTTGTTATCAAGCTCCATCAACACACGTTGAAAAGCCATTAATTTTCTTCTAGAAGGACAATCAAGGCTCAAAAAATTCAGATGCTCAAAGTGGTTATTTCTCGTACGCTGCCAAATAATGAGATTTTAAGGCTCAACGGGGCTAACTACGGATAAACAATCATATGGTAGGGAATTATTTGGCTAAGTAACTTATAAATTCAAGGATGGCCTAAAATTATATCCCATCATCTAATACACATGTAGTTTCAAGTAAGACAAGAGGCAAGTTCTAGAACACACGCACAAGAACGATACTCACCAGAAAAGAAATATCATGTGATTATGTACATGATCAACGAGGCTCAAAATCTCACATGGGTTTTAACACGTAACAGAGCACTTTTCATGGTAAGTAATATCCCACAAGTACACATAGAACTTCATACCACAATATAACTCAAGTACACTTCCTTCATCAATTTTAAAAGTATATGAATTTCAGTACGCACAATTCTAGAAGTATAAGCTCACATGGATCATAAGCATAAAATCAATCCTTTCACTCCATGAATTAAAAGCACATATAAAAATTAGAATAATGAAACGAGGGCACCTGATTTTTCTTCAGCATATGCACAAGCTCCACGAGTCAAAGCCTCAATGTAGAACTCGTCTTGCCACCTAGTTAACCTTTTCTATCATCAAAACTCAAGCATACCTCATCATCACAAATTCATCAATAATAAAATAGGAGAACTATAAGAAAGAATCAATTGACTATCTAATCGACTCCACACACTAGGAACAACACTGAACACTAGGCAAATTATAAAAAATCGACACATCAAAATCGATTAAAGTTTCAACATATCACAAAAATCAACTCCCCTAGCAAACATTACAAAGAAAAGATTATACTCTTGATGCTTCAATGAGGTAAGAACATCACACACCCCCCAAACTTATTAAAAACGTAAGTTGAATCAATGTTTGAAAAGAGATGTAATTGCCGATTAGTAAGCACCTTAAATATAAAAATTTTCTTACTCACACGAAATAAATAAAGCAATAAAATGGAAGGGCAAGCCCCCAACAGGCGCTCATATTTAACGTCAAAAAGTCATGACGGATGTAACCTTTTGAACTACTGGATCATAGGACGGTCTTCTCGCATCCTCACCTTCAAGTACTTTCTTTCCCCTCTTCTTGTCTACACTCAGCACCTCATATTTCTTGATAACAAATATATGATCCTTAGACTTTTCTTCCTCCCATGGCTGTCTAAACACCTCCTTGTCAATCTTCCACTTAAATTCAGAATCATCTGTCTTAGAAAAATCAAGATTAAATAAGTTAGAAATCACATCTATGCTCTTGCATGATTGAGTCTCCACGGGCATCTTCATTGCATGATCTAGAGAGAAAACTACATCTTTATTATCTATCTGCAGTCTAAGCTTCTCGGCTTTTAACCTCTTTGTTCTTTCCCACTTCTTCTCAACTATAAGCTCACTATTCTACTCTTGGGATGGCTCTAAGGTGTTCTGAATAACAGATGTAGTATTTGGTATCGAATCAGATATTGAACTGTGTTGCTCGACTTCTGCTCGACCGAAAGGGACTGGTCGAGCAGATAGGTTTTGGTCTAGCCACCGCCTGATCGGGAGCTTCCATTCACTATGTGTTGCTCGACCTTCATTCGACTTGGGTAGTCTGGTCGAAAGGATGGCGTTTGGTCGAGCAGGTTGCCTGATCGCGAGCTCTCGTCCCCCAGGTATTGTTCGACTTCCATTCGACTTGGGTAGTCTGGTCGAATGGAAAAGTGTAAGTCGAACGGTGCACATGGAAATAGAGCATCGTAATTCTTTTCGTCCGGGAGTTGTTCGACCTTCATTCGACTATCAGGTCTAGTGGAACGGATTGGGGTTGGTCAAACAAGATTCCTGCCTCCTTTGTTTTCGCTCGCCGCCTTCATCGGACCTTCATACTGCATAGCTGACCTCAATGTGATGGCATTATTCTCCAATATTTGTATCAATTGATCCACATTCGGGGCCATCTGCCCCATAATCAAGGTAAGGTCCTTTTAATTATTAACTAAATTAATTAAGACGAAAGACAATAATGTTTGAGGATTGAATGATTAACTAATAGACAATTAATTAAAAAAATAAATTAAATAAAATATCACTCGAAGAATATGAAAGTGGATCAAGTAGGAGAATTGGTAGCTCTAGGATAATCCAGTTTCACGCATTAATTTCCCATCCGTGTGTTGATGTCTGACTTTACCTTGTGGAATATGGACGCATCACTAAACCATGCAAATCTACTCTGTAGACATAAGTAAACATGCGTGTAATACGTGTGAATAACCTCGGAGCAAGAGATATAATTCCACCCCCCTTTCTAGGTACTATCAGTATCAATTATTTCCCTGACCAATTGGTACTCTAACCCGATATGATATCCCTTTATAGGTACTATGAAGTTATACTCTTTATCCTACTTATTAACCCGAATAGTATTCAATTAACAAGTATTCATATATGATAGTTCTAATGAAGCTTCGGAGTCCCCTCACTTAGAATCATAACATGGAATCCTGTTCAGTGGTGAACGCATTCAATCTACAACCAAGATATATATTCAGACTCTATATACCAATTGAAGATGCACGAAACGACCGTGAATATGGATTAAGAAAGCACAATCATATATAAAATAAATCCACAAGTAGTGTTGTACAGAGTTTACACATGAATGTTAAATTAATTCGTAAAATCTATACAACCCTAGTTCTACCAAAAAGGCTCTAGCCCATGATGTTACGAAGAACAATCATAGGTGTTGGATAGATCTTACCCGAATGTTCGAAAAATACAAGATAAATTATAAAACAAAATAAACCCTAGATGCAGGAGTCATCGCGTCCTTCTCCGTCTTGAATCCTCCTCTTGGTTCTCCTCTTGATTCCTGATGAGTGATATTTTCACCTAGATATTAGTATCTTTTTATGTGAGTTTTCGTATATTTTTATCCGTATTTGTGTTCTATTTGGTTGTGTTTTATGTTTTTATGGAAATATGTGAGAATAAGCTTAAATGTATGATTTCTAGGTAAATATGGATTCTAGACGCAAGAAGAAAAATTTGGGAAAAAACGAAGCTTAATTCGGAGTTGAAACGAGGGAAAATGAGTCAAATTAAGCAAAATGCTGAAAAATGTACGTCCAACTTGTGTAATTTTATGTACTCTTGTGGAGCTCAAAACAAGAAGTGTGATATATGGTTGGAAAGACACATAAAAGAGGATCGTTTTGGTATAAGAAACACTTCAATCCGAGCCCAAACGAGAAAGTTATGATTAAAATGGTGACGTCGCGCAGGCTGTTTCTACTCAGCACGATTGTGCTATTTTGTATAACTTGTTACACCTTCAAATGTTAGATGTTTTGTCAGATCTTTATATTGATAGAAAGCCAATGAAAAGAGGATCGCGTGAGCGCAAGAATTACTCAAATTGGAGATCGGATGTGGAAGTTATGCGCGAAACGGTGAGACTGCACTGCACCGACCCGAACTTGACCCGAATTCGACCCATGCTCGGCCCAAAGTCATTTTTATGATTAGAATGTGTTCTAGAAGGTTCTAAGGGGTAAAAACACCCATTTTGGAGTGTAAATATCAGTGGAGATCAGATCTACACCTAATACACACCATTTTTCACACACTTTTCTCTCCATTCCATCTACCCTTCATCCCATTCACCATTCCTTGATTCCATCCATCTACACTTGATCCCCTCCATCAAATCCACCATCCAAGTGATCAAGGAAGCAAGGGAGAGTGAAGATCACAAGAGGAAGAAGGAGATCTCCATTGAAGACCTTCAAAGGGGGAATCTAATTCTAAGTCTTGTGAAATTCTTTATAGATTTGTCATGGAATTTGTGGATCCAATTGTCTATGATTGTTTTCTCTAAAACTATGATAGGCTAATCTCCTTTGTGAGATTAACTCTATGATTGGTGTTGGATAATTTAGTTTTTATGCAAATTGATTTTAATCTTGAATGGGCTTTGTGTTATTTCTATCATTGATTGTTGATTGCTTGATGTATATGATGATTTGTGTGATTAATTGTCATGGGCATGTGATTAGATTGAGAAATCAATTATGTGTTTAGGATAGTTCATTGAATCATTTCATCATACACTTCATGTGTATTAATTTAGAATGAGATAGAGATATCCTTCTAGATTTAGAACCCTTTGATAGAATATTTGATTAGCTTAATCGAGAGATTGGTTGATTAGGTGAGGAGAACCAAGCCATTTGTAAATTCATAGTACCTTAAAAGGGAATATTACCTATGATTTAGTACCTAATTAGGGAACTCATAGAGTAATTAGTACCTAGTGGGAGGTGTTTGCTATGGTCTCGATCCTATGTGCTTTTGGGAGTCTTGTTGAGGGCCTACATCCTATCCATCTCGAGAGAGAGTTTAGGTGGAATTAGTGATCGCTTCTATACCTTGTCCATGAGAGATTAGAATTAATTGCATGATTACTTAATTATCTATGCCATGATTGTTGTTAATCTCATCCTTGCATCATTTGGACCCCTTTTATCTTTGCATTCATTTTATCTTTATTTCTTTCATTAGTGTAATTGCGTTTATTTGCATCATATCCTCTCTTCTGTCGTCCTTATAAAATCACGATAAACTTGAGATCGCTTAAACTCTAGTACCTTCCTCCCTGTGGTTCGATAATTTCTTTAATTGGTCATGCCCACTATATTATGGCTAATCAATTCCACAAATGAATCTTCAAAGTGATGGATGGATGGAGGAAAGGATGTGGATGATGGTTGGGGGGTGATCCCCCCTTGTAGGGTGTAGTATTGTTTGTGGCTCTCTCCAATCAATCTCTCTAATCTTTCGAATAATGATGTGATCTACAACCCTTTTTATACTTGTAAAGTGCTCCTAATGGACCTTGGATGGGCTTTTACTTGAGACATACGCCAAATTTGGTAAAAGACACCCGAAACTACCAAAAATAGCATCAGCGACATTCAGTTCGACCAAGCCTTCAAAAGTCGAGCAAAGCCTCCATGTCGAGCAATGGTCGAGCAAGCTCTCTGTAAGTTTTTATTTATTTTGCTCGACCAAGCCTCATCTACTCGACCAAGATAATGTTGGTCGAGCAACATCTCCAAGTCGAACAAGCTTGCGCAGTCTCATCTTTTCGCGCATAACTTCCACATCCAACCTTCGATTTGAGTAATTCTTATGCTCACGTGATCCACTCTTCCTTAGCTTTCTATCCATTTAAAGAACACACAAAAATTCTAATATTTGAATGTGTAACAAGTCATATAAAATGACATAGCTATTCTGTTCGGCACAGCACGCGCGACGTCACCACTTTAATCATGACATCCTCGTTTGGAATCCGATCAAGGTGTTCTTTATGCCAAAACGACTCTCTCTTCTGTGGCTTTCCAACCATATATCATACTTCTAATTCAGAGCTTCATACTAATATAAAAAATTACCCAAGTTGGACGTGCGTTTTTCAGCATTCTTTCACAAATTGTACATTTTCTCCAACTTTGCACTTTTGATCATTTTTTCACCTAAAACACAATAAAACACCTCAAGTTGTGCAAATATATAATAATAATTCCCATCAAAGAGGTGTTAGATTGGACACTAAAACACGCTTATTTTCGCTCTCATCAAACAGGATCTTATATTATACCTTGAAAACCTCGGGTAGGACAACCCTTGTAAGAGGCCAATTTTTATAATACTTATCTGAACAAACTAAGAAAACAAATGAAAAGAAATATATACTGAGACAGTACTGAGACAGTGTATATCTTTAGAGAAGATATTCATTCATCTTTGCTTAATTTTATGAGTATCTACAAACCAATTATACTATATTTTTTGAAAACCTCGGGTAGGACAAGCCTTGTAAGAGGCCAATTTTTATAATACTTATCTGATCAAACCAAGAAAACAAATGAAAAGAAATATATACTGAGACAGTACTGAGACAGTGTATATCTTTAGAGAAGATATTCATTCATCTATGCTTAATTTTATGAGTATCTACAAACCAATTATACTACATTTTTTATCATATCAATGGAAACAATGGCTGCTATTCTTCACACTAACAATAAATACACAAACACACAAATGCATACTTATAAACCTGATGAAGATTTGAAAAATTAGCATGGTAAGTCTAAGATGACAACCTTCTAACTAAACACACAATGTTAAGGATGAAAAAAGGAATATTATGAAACGCTAAAATACAGTAAAAATAATCACCTTCGGTTTCACGATTTTCATCACAGCGCTAACCTCTTGCATCGATTTCTACATATGAATAAAAAAGGCACTATTGCGTTCATCTACAAAAATAATTCCATACATGAGAAGCTGCTGAAACTTGAGAAAGTCGTGATGCTAGAAATTTATTGAGACGAGGCTCGCCAGAGTCGAAGTAGATTCTGCGAGCAGGGTTTTGCATTGAGTAGTAATTTAAGGTTTTGGTATACAGAAACTTCTTACAAATTTCAAATATTTTTCAATCAAGGGTTTGAGTTTTGTACTATTTCAGTGACTTTCTAACAAATTGAGAGAGATTTGACAGAGGAAAGATGGAAAAGTTTTCTGGTTTACAATGTGGGAATTTTGATGTTAATTTCTCGTAATAGGGCTCGTGATTTGTATAAGCATTTGGGAGACAAGAATTTTGCACTGTGAGAGTAACTAACCCAAGTATGTAATGTCACGCCCCAATTTTTCAATAAATATAAAGGGAGATTTATTCGCAATTCTTTAATAATATTAACTTTCAATGTGGGTGTGAACTATAAAATAAAATTAATAAAATATCATAAATAATAAAAATTATATGAAAGTATATCATTAGAAATTTTATAAAAATATTTCGCGCAACACATTAATTAAAAAGCTTTCACGCAACGCATCCGACCCCGGTACGCCGTCGCAATCTTAACCTGAAAAGAGTTTGGAGTGGAAGGGGTGAGCGTCTGAAATACACTCAGTGTGTTAACTTAAATGATTGCATAGTTAAAAATAAATATGCATGCCAAATATACCATACGATGTAACATATGCCAATTTTAATAAAATAATTTGCACGTTGTTGTTCGATAACTCGTTAAAAATATTTTAGATCGAACCGTCACCCGATAACTTGTGTTAGTTGATCTGTGCATACCGGGCCATCACCCCAATAGGATGTTAACATACTTTGAAATACATTTTAGTACTGAGCCGACGTAATCAGTAACTTTTGTTAGTTGGTATATGTACATCGAGTCGTCACCCCGTACAAGTGTTAGTAGAAGAATATTTGTCATCGAACTAAAAGCACACATGGCACATAACATGACATATCAGTAACACATATCACATCATAACATAGCAATCATGACATAAAATGTAGCACTTGGTAAAGAGTGAAAGTTACCCCACCTTGAACTTTCTTGAAAATTGTAGAGTGGACAAGCTTGCTCTTCGATCACAGAAATTCTTGAAATGATATACTAATTTTATTACAAATATAAAATAAAGATTCTATATTGAAAACAATAATATTAGTAAAATTATAATTAGTACTATTTAATAAAAAGTTAAATATAAATTATAATAGCAAAATAGTTGATGAATTGAAATCGGCTGACAACCACATTCCTTTTTCAAAATTTCATTTATTTAATTTATTATTAATATATTTTTATAAATTGCAATCAAGTCCCTACATTATATTAAATTCTTATTTATACATACCCTTAACTTTAAACTTATTACAAAATGACCCAACTTGAGTTATATAACTCCGTTTGATAATTCAAAAGTACGTATAGAGTCCTTGCAAGACAAGGATCACATGTATATCAATTTTACATTAAAATAACAAAGTTTAAATGGGACACATTTTCGAACTCGAAGTGGATTTCTTTGTAAATCCTTCATTTTACATCAAAACTCAAAACTAACTATACATTTGTGATCCTCGTGAGGAGAGTTTCAAAATGATCTATAATATAAAAGCTAACTCATACCGAAACAAAATATGCTATTAAAGGCTTAAAAACTTCGACGGAGCTTTTCTAGCTCAAAATGATATCTATTTTATAAAAGAATTATATATTTGGAATATACGCTTCGAGCCGAACATTTTAATATAAAATATACAAAAAACTACTAAGAAAATGAGGAACCAAAGAAAGCATCAGTGTAAATTTTATATGTACATATATGTATGAATGCGTTGATTGTCTATATATATACATAACAAACTTGGTGGCAAAGTTTGATCACATCACTCACACACGTCACTCTCTTTATCCAAAATTTTTAATTCTTATCCAAAATTTTAATCCACTTGCACACACACGCACTTGTTATTATTGTTATTATATACAAATATATATATCATTTATAAAAGATATAATATACTAAAATAAATAATATAATTTTATTTAAAAGTCAAATTTACAAAAATATAGATTATGAAATATTGGGGTGTTATATTTAATGAGCAAAAATGTACAGTAATAGTAACAACTACAAAGAGAACCATTGTTGGATTGAACATGTATACCAATTGAAGAGTGGACAAGCTTGCTCTTCGATCACAGAAATTCTTGAAAATGATATACTAATTTTATTACAAATATAAAATAAAGATTCTATATTGAAAACAATAATATTAGTAAAATTATAATTAATACTATTTAATAAAAAGTTAAATATAAATTATAATAGTAAAATAGTTGATGAATTGAAATCGGCTGACAACCACATTCCATTTTCAAAATTTCATTTATTTAATTTATTATTAATATATTTTTATAAATTGCAATCAAGTCCCTACATTATATTAAATTCTTATTTATACATACCCTTAACTTTAAACTTATTACAAAATGACCCAACTTGAGTTATATAACTCAGTTTGAAAATTCAAAAGTACGTATGGAGTCCTTGCAAGACAAGGATCACATGTATACCAATTTTACATTAAAATAACAAAGTTTAAATGGGACACATTTTCGAACTCGAAGTGGATTTCTTTGTAAATCCTTCGTTTTACATCAAAACTCAAAACTAACTATACATTTTTGATCCTCGTGAGGAGAGTTTCAAAATGATGTATAATATAAAAGCTAACTCATACCGAAACAAAATATGCTATTAAAGGCTTAAAAACTTCGACGGAGTTTTTCTAGCTCAAAATGACATCTATTTTGCAAAAGAATTATATATTTGGAATCTACACTTCGAGTCGAACATTTTGATATAAAATATACAAAAAACTACTAAGAAAATGAGGAACCAAAGAAAGCATCCGTGTAAATTTTATATGTACATATATGTATGAATGCGTTGGTTGTCTATATATATACATAACAAACTTGGTGGCAAAGTTTGATCACATCACTCATACACGTCACTCTCTTTATCCAAAATTTTTAATTCTTATCCAAAATTTTAATCCACTTGCATACACACCCACTTGTTATTATTGTCATTATATACAAATATATATATCATTTATAAAAGATATAATATACTAAAATAAATAATATAATTTTATTTAAAAGTCAAATTTACAAAAATATAGATTATGAAATATTGGGGTGTTATATTTAATGAGCAAAAATGTACAGTAATAATAACAACTACAAAGAGAACCATTGTTGGGTTGAACATGTCAATTGCATGCAGCAGCAACTGCAAAGATGATAAGAGGGAAACATAGAAGAAAAAGACAAATAGAGAAAATTATTTGCTAAATATCAAACGCATATGTGTGATTTTAAGATTTTCTAATCCATACCTTATAATCATCACCATCCCAAAAGCTCTAGATTCAACATTTCCTTCAAATTCTCTAAAAGTTGAGCAAGCTCCTTCACCAATACCACGTAGAGGTTCATAAATTGGCACTGATAAATACAATTAAAGTAGGGTAGAAGTTTCAATTTGAATAAGATGGACTACAGGCTTAATTAGTCTTGAACAAGTTAAATAATTACTGAAAAAAGAAAATTCAGGAAGTTTAGAGAACATACTCCATTACCTAGGTTGTCGACTTATCCTCGTTCTATTTTTTCTCAACCAAATGCTGTAATCAATCTTCAATTTCTGCTCATCAAAAGGATTACAATGTGAGAGAAAAGCCCTAACCCCTTTCAAGACCTATATGTCGAATCGATATTCAATTTCTTAAATTGAAAAACTAACTCAATCGACACAACGGAATTGAAGTGAACCCTAAATCAGAAATCCAGTGTTACCGGTCAAGGTTCTCAAACACCGAAAAGAAGTCAGAGCTATTCGCATTCCACTTCCTCAGACCACACCGCCAAAGCTGCAAGAATCTTAGATGAGGGAATGCTCCCTCCATGCTATCCCGCCTCCAGTACCCCTGTCCGCCGCACCTAGATCAAGAACAGATATGGAAATTCTGTTGTTAATTTTGATTTGATTTGACGAAGGGTCTAAATGTTAATTTCTAATGAGGAAATTGGGGATTTTTTTAAGAATTGACGAAGAAGTATTATCTTGGTGATGAATGGATGAAGATTCACATTCGGGATGAAAATTGGTAGTGAGGAATGATGTTAAGAAAATTCTAAGTGTTCTCACTATGCCAAAACTGTGGAAAGACAACGGAGAATCCCCGTTGTCGTAGCCCCTGCAGCTCCGTTGTTAACCCGGGAGTTGTTAAAAGTCTGAACTTTTAACAACGGTGAAATACCCATTGTCGTAGGGCATTTTTAACAACGGATTATCCCCGTTGTTGTTGCTAATAAAATCCGTTGTCAATCCGGGAGTTGTTAAAGGTACCTACCCTTTAACAACGGTTTTGACCCGTCGTCGTATGTCTTCTTTAACAACGGGGAATTCCCGTTGTCATTAATTGAATCCCCGTTGTTGTAGATGAATTTAACAACGGGGATTACCCGTTGTTGTACCTCAAAATCTCCGTTGTCAATCCGGGAGTTGTTAAAGGTACCTACCCTTTAACAACGGTTTTTGACCCGTCGTCGTATGTCAGCTTTAACAACGGGGAATCCCCGTTGTCATTAATTGAATCCCCGTTGTTGTAGATGAATTTAACAACGGGGATTACCCGTTGTTGTACCTCAAAATATCCGTTGTTAATCCGGGAGTTGTTAAAAATGTCATTCTTTTAACAACGGCATTTTCCCCGTTGTTGTAAGTACTCTTTAACAACGGTGAATCACCGTTGTTGTTAGTTTTATCCCTGTTGTTGTAGATTAATTTAACAACGCAGATTAACCGTTGTTGTAGCTCGAAATCTCCGTTGTTAATCCAGGAGTTGTTAAAGGGTCTTACTTTTAACAACGGAATTTTGCCCGTTGTCGTAAATTCTATTTAACAACAGTTTATCACCGTTGTTGTTAGTTTTATCCCCGTTGTTGTAGATTAATTTTAAAAATATTGTTCTTTTTAACAACGGGCAATCCCCGTTGTCATAGCTCTCTTTGACAACGGTTTATGCCCGTTGTCGTATGCTATATCCCCGTTGTTATTATCAAAATTTTAACCTGTTTAATAATTAAAATAGTCATAATCCCTGATCTTCAATACAACATAACTAATTCAATTACATCAATGCATTCAAAAGTAATTGAACTCCAAATACAAAAACCAACATCAATACGTTCGAATATAACATCCCAACATCTCTCTAACTAATACAATTCACCAACAACAATTAAAATACTTCATAATGTATCCATGATCGACAAATACCGTCTTCCCATAAACATAAACAACAAAGCGTTCATCATGTTTTCCTTTCCCTTAGACACACTTTAGTCTTTTCGTAAGGCTGGTAAAGAAGACATAAGCTAAGGTTAGCACAATCGTATAAGTTATTATTCTCATTACAAGATATATTACAATGTTTACCTCTTCCTAGACGAGTCGTTGACATGTGCTGTTGGATGCATGAAGCCTACTCTTTTCGCACTTCATCGATATCCATTTCGCTGTAATTTTTTCCAATGAACTATGGGGCACTGCCTTTGCCTTCACGATTATTATAAAATTCTTCTTCCAGCTTTCGCAAGCGCATCTCTTGAGCCATGATGAATCGTTCTTGTCTTGCTAATGGCTCTTTATCAACTTTTTTTCCTTTTCCAATGTTGAAGTAGGTCGATGGAGTGACATGACCTCCAACACCTCTAACACGCCCAGCATGTTCATGGCAAAAATGGTTTGCTTTCAAATTATTTTTTAAGTCTGCAAGAGATATAGCAAGTTATGTTACCACTCTAAATCCACAAAAGAACTTAAAGAGATAAAAGGTAAAGGTCTAATATTGTAGTGTTAAATTCCACAACAACATATTGTTCTACCCTAATGAACAAAATTAAAGCATTATTCAACATATAAAACATAGTTTAAAGAAAAGATCAAATGCATACACATTATTTCATAGAAAGTGATATCACAATATAAACAGTGTAGGTAACAACAAGAGAAATGTGATAGTTATATGACCTACATTTTAGTAATTTTTATCCACTTAGACATAAATAATCATTTCTATGTAAAAAGGATAGAAGTAGTACAGGGATGAAACTACGCACACATTATGGATACCACGATGATGAATATCATCTATGCAACGATCCACCAGCTGGATAGATGAACAGCAAAAAATCACCAATTAGTTTAATCCACAAAAAGTAACCATCGATTACTATATAATAGTAAGACTTTTGCATTTATTTCAACCCCTATAAAGTTCATATCTTTCCTCCTTGTCTCCATTCCGAACAAGAACATGCCATTTCCTGTCAAAACACCCAAATATTACTTCACTTCTATTAGCAAATCTTTTTAGACTGAATAATTTATACAAGAATTAAAATAATAATAAATCTATTGAGCAATTATTTAAACAAAAAAGTTTCTGCATATTAACAAAAATGTCAGAGCAAAAATACTATTTCCTCATGTGGGGTCAAATTGAGAATTTCAATTTTATTCTGATATAATAAATTAGCCATCTCATAAATATGTAAATGATTTTAATAAGTTTTTCCTATCTAGTTTGGGATGATTTCATGTAATAGGTTGAAATAGCTAGAAACCAATTTTGGTGCAATAAAGTGATGTGGTTAAATTTAAAAATCAAGCTACAATATGCAATAGCACAATCATGAGCATTAGTTGAGTTAAAATAACCATCTCTGATATCAAGAAACAGAGGCCTCATTGGATCATCATAAATCATACTCTCAGTCTACCTTAAAAGGGTATGGCTGTGCAAAGTTCAAAGAATACGAGGTACATGAACATTGTTAAGAAAAAAAATTGATTTCCAGAATTTATAACAACTGAAGTTTAAGTTGGAGGGAGAAGAATGAATGTGATAGATATATGCTCAACAAATGCACATGATCGTTTATAAAAATTTCCACCAAAAAAATCATTATTTGCACATAAACAGAGAGATTGGTTTTAGAGATGTACTTTGTCTAATGCCATGAGCCCAGGAAGCTTTGCTCCTTTAAGAACCTCCCAAACAACAGCTGCACTTCTAAAAAAATTAACATTTGAAGAAAGCTTAGGTTTGTTCAGCAATTCTTTCCCAACAAAAGATACATCACAACTGCTTAAAATACCAAGTGCTTCAACCAGTTTAAGTGTTCCACCGTTGTCCTCTTTTGTAGTGATGAATCTCCTCGACCCAATCCAAACTATCTTTCTGGAAAAAAGAGCAGATATTCATCCAAGAGAAAAAGAAACAAAGAGAAATCAGGTTTAAAAACTACTTCAAAGGAAGGGTCACACAAGAATACGTTCCTGCATTTACGTTGATATAACTAGTACTGGAATTTCTCAAAATCTCGAGAGTTACTGAGCTTTGGTTAGAAAAGATCAATTATATGAACTGAGAGTACAACAAGAGCAGTTATAGAAAAATACATTAATAATACTCAACATATCATTAAGAAGGTGATAATCACCCCGCATAAGGAACAGAAATTCCACTTAAATGCAACTATAATATCACATTGATATGAGTTAGATAAACATAATCGACACAATATTGAATGGAATTTGTTTGATTTTGAAATCCTTAAGCATCAGATTGTTTCTTATCAAGTAAACTTGAAGACTGTTCACGGTCGATCACTATCAGAGAAGCAACTTCGAAACGATTAATCTATAGGACTTACATCATATTCATCTAACTCATATTCACCTGTGCTCATTATATTCATTGTTACTAGTCTCTTTGCACAGAATGATATTCTTCTTTTAGGAAGTACTGATATTGTAAGCATAACTAAACCACACTAGATGAGAATGTCATCCATACTTTAAAAAATAAAAAACTTGAAAACATGCACTGTAGTTTACTTTTTGCCCCTTTTGCCATAACCTTTCTCTTATCTTAATTTTTTTTACTTAAAGTAGACAGGATTAGGACATATGTTTTTATCCACCTTTCTTCCGCCCTTGTATGCATAAATTCATTACTCGTCGAGCTCCGTGGAATTCTTGTATAATGCATATGTATATTATCTATCAAACAAAATAAATATCACATGCATTAGCAAAAGGAACAGGAGCAGCATATTGCGCCAGCAAAAATCAACACAAGAAAATGCAAACAAACTTCTTTCCACATATTATATAATGGTCATCAACTAGGTCATGCCGTATTATCAATAACCACCTAAATATAACCTTGAACAACCAATTTCAATTAAATTTTAGATCACCTGACTTATGACTATTGTCATTCCTTGGTGCTATCCTAATATCCAGCATGCTGTAGAAACACCAAAATTATTTAACCACAATTCTTATATTCATCATTTAGTCAAGTACTGAGGTCAAACTCTTTCACAAGTAAGGATCAATAACATATTAGAAATGGGAACTGAAAAGGGAAAAATAATCAACATCTCTCCTCTATCGAAAATCCTGATTGTAAAATATAGAAAAACAACAATGCAATACTCTGGCCTTCAAGCAAAAAAAAATTGACACTGTACATTAAAAAGGAAACATCAATAAATGAGTGGGCTACACCCACTGGAGCCTTTGGTGGAACTAAAACTGACTGAATCAGTTCAGGCACACTTGTAGAGAAATTTGGACTAAATCAGAAAAATTTAGACTAATCAAGCAGACTACAACTTAAATTTGGAGAAATTTTCTTTATCAAAGTCACTATTACTACTACTACAACGAATAAGTATATAACTAAAGGAAGTATTAATTGATATAAAAAGTGGGGAAATAACACTAAAAACAAAAATTAAGGATTGATAAAGTAGCAGAAGAAAGGAGTTTGAGTTCCTGTTTTAGCACTAGTGCAGAACAAAATAAGAAATAAGCATCTGGGAGAAGTAAGAAAACAAGTGCAGAACAAGAAAAGCCCTGAGCCCTATGAAGGGCCCAAATTGAAATAGAGGCCAAGCAAAAGAAGCATGACATTGGAGCAGTAAAATATTGAAAGAAATTCCCCAAGAACCAGAAGAGGAAAAAGTTAAAAATAAGACTTACACAGAACAACCCAGGTGTCGAATATCAAAATCAAAGTGCGACGAAATGAAGCGGGGTGTCGTTCTCGTTCCCTAGTGAAGCATTTCCGGTGGCTGTCGGTCAATTCTTACATACCGTGGGTCGCCTTTGGTGAGGGAAGGAAGAAGGGTTTTCAACGGGTTTCAGCACGGAAGCAACCCAGGTAGAGTTTTGCTTCGTTGATCATTTCTTCGATGGGTATCAGCACGGGGGTCGTCGGCAGCAACAATTTCGTCGTCGGGCGTCGAGGGTAGGGCAACTTTGAGAGAGGGGAGAATGAAAAATTCTGAAGTCCAGAAAAAAAATTCCAAGTCCTGTTTTTATACCCAAGACAATATTTAATTTAAAAAATAAGAAAAAGGATAGAAAATTCCATTAACAACGCACTTACAACAAGGGAAGAAATTCCCCGTTGTTAATGCGCGTGTCTTTCAACTTATAACTACGGGATTCATTTTTAGTCTTTTTTTGCCCTTTTAACAACGATTTTTCATTAATCCGTTGTCATTCCACCGTTGTTAATCCACAGTTTTGGCATAGTGTCTATTTATATAAATTAATTTTTTATTTATTAAAATAATTTTTAAAAAAGAAAAAAATATTATCGCTTCTAGACATCACTGCAAATACATCGGTGCATAAAATCCGATGTCTATCGGCGCTCTTGCCACACAAATTGAGAATAGACATCGTTGGAAAAACATCGGTTATTCAAATCGATGTCTATCAGCGCATTTGGATTTGAAGTCTTAGATAGACATCAAACGAAAAACTTCGGTTAACAAAAACCAATGTGTATCAGCATGTTTTTATTTTAATTCGAGAATTATATCGCTGGAAAGACATCAGTTTCTAAAAATCGATGTCTATCAGCTCATTTTCATTGAAAACCGATGTCTATCAGCTTTCTTTTCGCTGATAGACATTGGTTCTAGAAAGGACATCGGTTTCTAAGGATAAGACATCAGATTATAAGAGTACCCGATGACTATTCGGCGATGTCTATCAATATTTTTGGTGTAGTGTTTCTTTGCTCCACCATCATTCTCATGATCTTTTCGATTTATTATCTCCTTCTTTTCCTTGGATTCAACATGGTTTTTCTTAAAAGAACAAGGGTACCAATTTCGGGCACTACCCTTCTAAAGCAGTCGGGGTGCCGGTTTCAGGCACTACCCCGGAACAAGATTTAACCATAATCTTCCCTCTCTTATCATTAACACAGCTTTCCTTCCTCTCTTTCTTTAATTTCATCACTTAGCAATTTATTAACCTCAACTCTCTACTAGTAAAGAAGGTATTTCAAAGCTAAAGTAATAAAGGCTTATATCACAGGCTTGCCCAAGAAAAAGCTTTTAAAAGCTCAACAGGGCTTCCAATGATTTATACATTACAAGGTAGAATAACTTTTGGCTAAGTGGCTCAAATATCAATAATGGACTAAGATCATTTTCTAGTATCTATCAATCATGAATTTCAAACAAGACCCCAAGCCATGTTCTAGAATACAATTGTATGAACGATTCTCTCAAGAATAAACTATCATGCTTTAGTGTAGCATGATTAAAAAGGCTAAAATTCTTACATGGGTAATAGATTCCCTAAGTACTTTTCAAAGCATGCAATCAATTTCAATTCGCACATAAACTACAAGCAATAACAAACAATACATGCTTCTTTTCAACAGAATCAATATATATCACAAGTATATCGCACATGCATACCAAAGAGTCAATATCAAATTATCCATCATCATCAAATGCACAATATCAATCAACACCATCAATCTCCCAATATCATCAATACAGTACATACCACTCATGCATAAATCTCATAAAACCCAAATCAACCACCAATTAAATCCCAACTTGTAAAGTGAAAAATAAAAGGAGATGAAAGGAATCAGAGAAAAGAAAAACCTGGCGCACTCTACTCCTTTGGAGCATCATCATCATTATCATTGCGCCAATTATCGAAGTTCCTGATAAAACTATCGACCTTTCTATCAAGTGCCTCGTAATTCTCATTCATCTCTCCCAACCTTCGATCCATAGCATCATACCTCAGATTGAGCGCAACATAATTCGTATTCGCCAAAGCAAGTTGGCGATTCGTCTCCTGCTGATTTGTATTCAATATGGCAAAGTGCTCATTCATCATCCTGAATTGCTCTCTATAAAAGCGATCCTGAGCCTGCCAGAAATCATACTACTGTGGCTGCTGTGGTGATGGTGGCTGCATCAGAGGAATACCCATCTCCGAAATGTCGTGATCGTGAGGCATCTCCATATGTACCTCAAGTATCAGATGCTCAAAAGGTGGTGGTTGCTGCTGTCCATATTGGTGCTGCTGCTGCTGTGGCTCATACTCCTCATACTCCGTCTCTCCCACTAATATCATATTAAGATCGAGATACACACCTTGAAGATGCATATCTACCAAAGTTCGCTAATCTCCTCTATTGCAACAAGTAGTAGAGATCGCGACATGGGGAGGAGTGTTCATCAATAAGTTTGCATTGACCTGAATCGAAGTAAGATCAATGAGAGAAAAGGGCATTTGAAAAGAAATTAGATTCATCCCTCGGATGAACATCCATACACCGTCTTCATGTTGAGCCAAGTTCATTCTCACACATGTCGAAAGAATCAAATTCGGCTCACCAACCACCGGCCTATACCTAGATAAATCCACATTGTAATGCTCGGCCATGGTGGATCCATCATTCAATATTCACCTTCTGAAATGTATGTGTAGTGAACCAATGCAACTGCTGCAAAACGTAAGCCCCCAAGTTGAAGTGGACTCCATTCATCATACACTAAAGGATATACAATTCTCCTCTCGGAATATACCCGCCCTCAGCTCGGGCAAAGATGGTGTTTCCAAGGATCCTATCTATGTACGCAATCACCAGATTCCGAATAAAATTAGCCCTCGAACGCTATGGATCATAAGCCCCTTGCAAACCCGTGATTGATCTCCAGAACTCATCAGCAACAAAGCCTTCGTCCTCATGTGTAGGTACATCCTCCAGGCATCCAAACATCCTATTAAACTCACTTGCATATAGATATCTCAGCTCACCTCCAAGTCGAAACCATGCCGATATAGGAAGAACAAAATTTTCCCGAATCACCTCTAGAGTACATCGCATCTCTGTTGTAATGTGGAAGTACGTCTCCCTCTTCAAATCTATGAATCCACTGATTCCCACTTGGCTAAGCATCCATCTGATATCATTGATTGTATACATCTCCACCATGGCTTCATCATCTTGGTATCGAGTTCGAGAGATCTTCCTTGAAATCGCTCCCCAAAGCTCTTTATTCTTATCCCAATCCGGTATTTTCAGCCCAAAATCCGATGGCATCTTCCCTTCTTTCTTACTTTTCTTACTCGATTCTCCTCTCTTTAGTCTTCCATTGTCCTTTCTCTTCGAACAAGAAGCAATGCCTTTTCCTACAAGAATTATACTTTAATGCAAAACATAGACAAGAAACAAGTATAACAATCTTAGGACTTATTATCACATAGATCCTACTCAAGACTTCAAATCGTATGCTCAACAGTTTAAACTCAATTCCTCCACAATCTCACATGTTTAACCAATAATACGATTAACTTGACACATGAAACCATGGAAAATCAACATTATAAGTCTCTAAGTATCAACAAAGAATCAACATACCCACATATGCTTAACTAGGATTTCCAAAAAGAATTTCAAAATTTCCAACTCAATCCTAAGTATCGACATTATTCCACACTTCAAATTCATTACCAACGTCACTCAAAATCAATGAGCCATACAAAAACTACTCAATTAAACTCAAGCCCGTGACATATGCATCATCAATTTCATAAAATTCCATCAATCCAACATAAATTGAACTCATACAACTCATATAAAATTTCAACAAAAACACCCAATTTCATATCATAATTCAAACCAAAAGCATGCTTAATCAACTTACCCATTTAAACTAATTAAAGTACAATCTAATTCAAGGATTGAGAAAACATACCTTTGTCTCCAGCCATGGGTACGTGACAGTGACGAAGAACAACTACTCAAATTTGAGAAGAAGCCCCACAAATGAAACTTGAATCTCCAATTTTTGATGTGGAATGTGTGTGGTTTTGGGTAAAGAAAAGTTTTCTAAGTGATTTGGGTAAGAATCGTACTGTTCGGGGTAGTTGCTCAAGAAAGGGTGGTGAAAATTGATCGAGCAGCGCAAAAACTGACCTTATATCGTGAAAACTGCTCCTCCGCTCGGGTCGAGCAGTTTGGTCGAGCGACCCTTTGAATGATCGAGCGGCGACCTTGTATGCTGAAGCCTCTCCTGTACTCCGCTCGAACTTTCGCTTGACCCAGATTTCCTGGTCAAGCGGCACCTATTTGGTCGAGCGGACTCTCTGTGCTCTAAAATTCAAGGATCCACTTTACAGTGGTCTTCTCGACCTCCGTTCGACCTCAATGACTTGGTCGAATGGCTCACTTTTGGTCGAGCAGCCTTCTAATGCTCTGAGGTCTCGTGATTTCTTCATCCCCTGTAAAACTCAGACTCAACAACAACATTAATCCTCCTATGAAACCAAAACAATAGCTAGAGAACCACTAATTAAACTTTAAAATTAAGTGTACAAAACTTCGTTCACACTATAAACGAAACACCACTAAACACTAGGCAAATTGCAAAAAAAATCGACACATCAAAACCGGTTAAAGTTTTAATATACCGCAAAAAATCACCTCCCCTAGCAAACGTCACTAAGAAAAGATTATAGTCTTGGTGCTACAATGAGGTAAGAACATCACACCCCCCAAACTTAGTAGAAACATAGTTGAAACTAAGTTTGCAAAGAGTTGTAATTGCTGATTAGTTAGCACCGCAAATATAAAAATTTCTTACGCACACGAAATAAATAAAATAATAAACAGGAGGGTAAGCCCCAACAGATGCTCATGATTAATGTCGGAGAGTCACGATGGTACCACTTCAATGCAATGTATCTTCAAAGACAACGCAAGCATCATCCGGCGACTTAAAGTACTTCAATCGATTCCCATTCGCCGCTATGATGTCTCCATCTTTATCTATGTTCTCAAAACTCCCCCCTCCGCAGGCTCTACGCTCCCATTAGGTGACATATAATGCCACTCTTACTGTAGCACTATAGTAGCTCTATTCTTGAGATTCTATCTATTCTTGCTTTCAGTCAAGATTAGATATTTGTCGAGACATTATGTAGCTCTCTTAGTGCCATAATATTAGGTATAAGTAGCTCCCGGACCATAGACTATAACTGCCGGATAGGGACATGAGAGGGGTGAGGGATGAGATTGCTATGATGAATGGTCTTGTCCACTTCGATTTTAATTTTTCTACAAAAAGCTTCAATCGTGAGTTAAAGACTAGTACCTCATCTCCTTCCTTGAACTACTTGAAAGTGATATTTGAATCATGTCATTTCTTTATTCTCTCCTTATAGATCACCGAGTTCTTAAAAGCTTGACTTCTAAACTCATCCAATTGATTGACGTGAGTCAACCTTAAGTCCTGAACCTCCTTAATGGATAAGTTTAAACTTCTCACTGCCTAAAAAGACATGCTGAATCTCTATGGGTAAGTGACACGGTTTCTCATAGATTATTTGATAAGGTGATATTCCTAGCACAGTCTTGTATGAAGTTCGGAACCCCCATAAGACATCATCGAGCTTCATAGCCCAATCTTTCTTATTGGTTCCAACCACTTTTTCTAAGATTTGTTTCACTTGCCGGTTAGAAACTTCCGCTTGCCTATTCGCTTGAGGATGATAGGGTGTAGTAACCCTATGATTTACACCATACTCCTTAAGAACTCTTTCAATGAGCTTATTGACGAAGTGGGAACCTCCATCACTTACAAGTGCTCTAGGAACTCCATAGCAAGAAAAAATGTGTTTCTTCATGAATGACAAGACCTTTTTTGCATCATTTATGCAAGTGGGAATAGCCTCCACACACTTAAAAACATAATCAACGTCAAGCAAAATTTATAGGAATCCATTAGATGGGGAAAACGGCCCCATAAAATTAATTCCCCATACATCAAAAATCTCTACCACAATGCTTGGCTGAAGTGGCATCTCATCCTCTTGCTTATGTTTCCCATGCGTTGACATCTATCGCATGTTGCTACATAGGATTCATAATCTTTAAATAAGGTAGGCAAATATAAAGCAGATTGAAGTACCTTAGCTGCAGCCTTTTGGGCTCCAAAATGCCCCCTGTTAGGTGTGTATGGCAAAATTCAAGAACACTTTCCATCTCCATCTCAGGCACACACATACCAACGATAGAATCCGTACAAATTTTGTAGACGAACGGATCATACCATATGAAAGTCTCAACATCTCTCTTGAATTTTTCAAGTTGATACCTATTGAGATCTTTCGGAATTTTACCTACGGCTATGTAATTGACATAATTCGCATACCATGGATCCATTCCTTGAGCAGCTATGACACAAGCTTTCTCCGCTCCTTCAGTAAACACTGACATAATCTTCTCATCCGGGAACATCTCCTCTATATATTCGAACGGCTCATCAAAATGCTTCCTTGTTTCTAAACTTGATAGGTGATCCGCCAAAATATTCTCCGTTCCCTTCTTATCCTGGATTTCCATATAAAACCGTTGCAGAAGAATCCATTGGATAATCCTTGGCTTAGCGTCCTTCTTCTCCATCAAATACCAGATCACAGAATAATCTGTGTATACTACAGTCTTCATGTCAACCAAATACTGTCGAAACTTGTTAAATGCACACACAACAACTAGAAACTCTTTTTCAGTTACAGTGTAATTCTTTTGTGCTGCATCAAAAGTCTTACTCGAATAGTAGATAGCACAGAACTTCTTTTCTCTCAACTGCCCGAGCACCACTCCAAGTGCTAAATCACTTACGTCACACATTAGTACAAACAGTCGAGTCCAATCCAGTGTGATTAAGATATGTGTCGTAATAAGCGCCTCTTTCAAAACCTGAAAAGCTGTTAGACATTCATCATCAAAAACAAAAGGAACATCCTTTTCAAGTAAGTGAGATAAGGACTTGGAGTATTTTGAGAAGTCTTTGATGAATCTTCTATAGAATCATGCGTTTCCAAGGAAGGACCATACTCCTTTCTCATTAGTAGGTGGTGGAAGCTTCTCAATCGCCACCACCTTTGCTCTATCCACCTGCAATCCTTTAGCCGAAATATGATGACCAAGAACAATCCCATCTCTCACCATGAAGTGGCACTTCTCCCAATTCAAAACAAGTTTAGTTTCTTGACATCTCTTCAAAACAGTAGATAGGTTAGACAAACAAATATCAAAAGAGGACCCAAACACAGAAAAATTATCCATAAACACCTCCATGATTTTCTCTATGAACCCATCAAATATGGTCCATACAGCATTGAAATGTAGCAGACACATTGCACAATCCAAAAGGCATCTTCCTAAAAGCAAAGGTTCCATATGGGCAAGTAAAAGTGGTATTTTTCTGATCCTCGGGTGCAATCATTATTTGATTATAACCTGAATATCCATCCAAGAAATAATAAAACTCATACCCTGCTAGACGGTCAAGAATTTGATCTATGAAAGGAAGAGGAAAATGGTCTTTGCATGTATTTTCATTCAATTTCCTGTAATCAGTACACACACGCCATCTCGTAGGAATCCTAGTGGCTAAAGTCTGCCATCTTTGGCTTTCACAATAGTCATGCCCCCCTTTTAGCTACTACATGCAATAGACTCACATGGGGACTATCACTAATTGGATAAATAATTTCTGCATCTAACCACATTAGGATTTGCTTCCTAATCACTTCTTGAATCGCAGGTACCCTCCGCTGATTCTGAATACATCCCTTAGCTTCATCTAACAACCTTATCTTATGCATACAATACAATGGACTAATACCTTTCAAATCATCAAGAGACTATCCAATAGCAGACTTATACTTTCTAAGCACATCTAACAGCTCTTCAAGTTGGTCATCAGTTAAAGAAGAAGATACAATTACCGGATATATTTCATTATTACCTAAGTAGGCATACTTCAAGTGCTCCGGTAGCGGTTTCAACTCGTCCTTCTTTTCTTCTTTTGTTGTGCTTTCTCTATCTAAAGGTAGGTATTATCTAGTTGTTGAGAGTGAAAATAAGCGTGTTTTAGTGTCCAATCTAACACATTTTTGATAGGAATTATTGTTATATATTAGCACAAGTGTCTTATATTCAATATATGTGAGAAAAAGGTGCACTTAAGGTGTTTTATTGTGTTTTAGGTGGAAAAATGATCAAAAGTACAAAGTTGGAGAAAATGTGCATCTTGTGTATGAATGCTGAAAAATACACGTCCAACTTGTGTAATTTTATGTGTTTTGTGGAGCTCAAAACTAGAAGTGTAATATATATTTGGAAAGCTACAGAATATAGGGTCGTTTTGGCATAAGGAACACCTCAATTGGAATCCAAATGAGAAAGTTATGATCAAAATGATGACGTCGCGCAAGCTGTTCCTGTTCAACACGGATGTTCCACTTTGTATGACTTGTTACATATCCAACTGTTGGAGTTTCTGAGAGTTCTTTTAATGGATAGAAATTCAAGGAAAAGAGGATCGTATGAGTGCAAGAATCACAAAAATAAGAGTTTAGAAGAGGAAGTTATGCTCAAAATCGTGAAGTCACTAAAATTGCCTATTTCTTGGAGCACAATTAATATCCTTATCACATAATCCTCCATGATTTACCCATATCTTCTATTTCCTTATTTAAGTCCCTTCTCACATCTATATATATTTTACATTATTATTCATTGTAAGGAGAGCTACATCCATCCTACACCACCCCACAAGGGGGGATCACCCCCCAACCATCATCCACATCCTTTCATCTATCCATCCATCACTTTAAAGATTCGTTCGTGGAATCAAGGGGAAAACCAAGAGGAGGATTCAATACGGAGAAGGACGCGACGACTTCCGCATTTAGGGTTTATTTTGATTCCTAATTTATCTTGTAATTTTCCAGACATCCGGGTAAGATCTATCCAACACCCATGATTATTCTTCGCAACATTATGGGTTAGAGCCTTTTTGGTAGAACTAGGGTTGTGAAGGTATTTACGAATTAAGTGAACTTTCGTGTGTAAACTCCGTACAACACTACTTGTGGATTTATTTTATATATGACTGCACATTTTTAATCCATATTCACGGTCGTTTTGTCCATCTTCAATTAGTATATAGAGTCTGAATATATATCGTGGTTGTAGATTGAGTGCGTTCACCGCTGAACAGGATTTCATGTTATGATTCTAAGTGAGGGGACTCCAAAGCTTCATTAGAACTATCATATATGAATACTTATTAATTGAATTGAATTCGAGTTATTAAGTAAGATAAAGAGGATAATTTTATAGTACCTATAAAGGGAGATCATATCGGATTAGAGTACCAATGGGCAAGGAAAATAATTGATACTGATAGTACCTAGAAAGGGGGTGGAACTCTTGCTCCGAGATTATTCACACGTGTTACATGCATATTTACTTGTGTCTATAGAGTATATATGCATGATTTAGTGATGCGTCCATATTCCACAAGGCAGAGTTGGACATCAACACACGGAAGGAAAATTAATACGTGAAACTGGATTATCCTAGGGCTACCTATTCTCCTACTTGATCCACTTTCGTATTGTTCGAGTGATATTTTATTTAATTCGCTATTTTAATTACTTGTTAGTAGTTTAATCATTCAATCTCAAATCTTATTGCCATCTTGTCTTAATTAATTTAGTAAATAATTAAATTGATAATACGCCGTCCTTTGGGTTTGATAATTCACTTGGTCACTTTGTGTATATTCTAGAACTTGCCTCTTGTCTTACTTGAAACTACATGTGTGTTAGATGATGGAAGTTGATTTTAGGCCATCCTTGAATTTATAAGTCACTTAGCCAAATAATTCCCTACCTAATGATGTTTATCCGTAGTTAGTCCCGTTGAGCCTAAAAACCTTATTCTTTGGCAGCTTACAAGAAATAACCACTTTGAGCATCTGAATTTTTTGAGCATCTTGATTTTCAAAGTGTGTTGATGGAGCTTGATAACAACTTGGGAAGGAATGAATTTGTGTTGAAACAGTGATTGAGTTTGATAAAGCATCTAAGAAAAATCGTGGAGTAGTGCTTAAATCTAGTACTCCATGGAAACCCTAGGGTAGTGCTTAAATCTAGTACCCTACGGAAGATGCGCGAGGTAATGCCCGAAATTGATACCTCAAGAAAAGAAGAAGGAAAAAATAGAAGAAAGAAAAATAGTTATGCTTGAAGGTGGAGAAGGAATGAAAATCGTCTGCAATGAAAAGAAAGAGAGGATGAAAGTTGAAATGATCAATCAGCTTTAGTTCTCTACTATTTGACTCACATTGTCCATATGTTTTCTACCCTTACCAAAGAGCCAACATTACATCCAAAAGAAAAGTCTTTTTTGATCCCATTATCGAATCATAATAATAGTGGTGGAGAGTTTGAGACTTTTAGCAAACTTATGGTTACGCACGTACTTGAATTGAATTTGAGCGTAAACACCTTAACCCATAAGTGTACATCTTTTACACTTGAGTGAAAGTGATATATACTTCCTGTGAGAACATGTCAATGGAGCATTTGAATTGGTGGTGACTGTCTTATCTTGTATGCTATGAATTGATTATTACATGTAATGAGAGTTGCATGACCTAAGTTGAGGACAATTGTATTGTGAATAGGTTATTTGTCATAGTCCTTGTTTTCCCGCTAATTTTACTCTCTCTCTCTTTATTTTTATTTTGTTGCCTCAGGATGAGCGACAAGTAAGTTTGGGGGATTATTGATAATGAGAATATGCATATTTTAGTGTCCAATCTAACACCTTTTTGATGGGAATTATCGTTATATATTAACACAAGTGTCTTATATTCAATATATGTGAGAAAAAGGTGCACTTGAGGTGTTTTATTGTGTTTTAGGTGGAAAAATGATCAAAAGTGCAAAGTTGGAGAAAAGGTGCATCTTGTGTATGAATGCTGAAAAATGCACGTCCAATTTGTGTAATTTTTATGAATTTGTGTTGACCTCAAAACTAGAAGTTGATATATGGTTGGAAAACTACAGAAGATAGGGTCGTTTTGGCATAAGGAACACCTCAATTGGAATCCAAACGTAAAACTTATGATCAAAATGGTGACGTCGCGCAAGCTGTTCCTGTTCAACACGGATGTTCCATTTTGTATGACTTGTTACATATACAACTGTTAGAGTTTCTAAGAGTTCTTTATATGGATAGAAATACAAGGAAGAGAGGATCACAAAAGTACAAGAATCACTAAAATAGGAGTTTAGACGAGAAAGTTATGCTCAAAATCGTGAAGTCGCGCAGATGGCAGAGATAATTTCTGAGAATTTCCAGAAATTTCCGAAAATTGCCTATTTCTTGGAGCACAATTAATCTCCTTATCACATAATCCTCCATGATTTACCCATATCTTCTATTTCCTTATATAAGTCCCTTCTCACAACTATATATATTTTACATCATTATTCATTGTAAGGAGAGTCACATCCATCCTACACCACCACATAAGGGGGGATCACCCTCAACCATCATCCACATCCTTTTCTCCATCCATCCATCACTTTGAAGATTCATTCGTGGAATCAAGAGGAGAACCAAGAGGAGGATTCAAGACAGAGAAGGACGCGACGACTCCCGCATCTAGGGTTTATTTTGTTTCCTAATTTATCTTGTAATTTTTCAGACATCCGGGTAAGATCTATCCAGCACCATGATTGTTCTTCGCAACATCATGGGCTAGAGTCTTTTTGGTAGAACTAGGGTTGTGAAGGTTTTATGAATTAATTGAACTTTCGTGTGTAAACTCCATATAACACTACTTGTGGATTTATTTTATATATGACTGAACGTTTTTAATCCATATTCACGGTCGTTTTGTGCATCTTCAATTGGTATATAGAGTCTGAATATATATCTTGGTTGTAGATTGAGTGCGTTCACCGGTGAACAGGATTCCATGTTATGATTCTAAGTAAGGGGACTCCGAAGCTTCATTAGAACTATCATATATGAATACTTTTTAATTGAATTGAATTCAGGTTATTATGTAGGATAAAGAGGATTATTTATAGTACCTATAAAGGGAGATCATATCGGGTTAGAGTACCAATTGGCCAGGAAAATAATTGATACTGATAGTACCTAGAAAGGGGGGTGGAATTATATCTCTTGCTCCGAGGTTATTCACACGTATTACAAGCATATTTACTTGTGTCTATAGAGTAGATATGCATGGTATAGTGATGCGTTCATATTCCACAAGGCAGAGTCGGACATCAACACATTGAAGGGAAATTAATACGTGAAACTGGATTAAACTCGGGCTACCTATTCTCCTACTTGATCCACTTTCATATTCTTAGAGTGATATTTTATTTAATTTTCTATTTTAATTACTTGTTAGTAGTTTAATCATTCAATCTCAAATCTTATTGCCATCTTGTCTTAATTAATTTAGTAAATAATTAAATTGATAATACGCCGTCCTTTGGATTCGATAATTCACTTGGTCACTTGCTTAAGCTACAACTGATATCCTTAATACTTGGAAATTAATTTTGCGTGCAAAAAAAACGCGCATCACTAGCCCACTTCACTTTTTCTATCTTGGTTCTTTTCAGTTCATACCTGTCATCACCCAAAGCAAGCAAGTTTTCAAGAAATTCGATACATACCTCGTTGGAGAGCTCATCTAGCTCCGTGGTGGGAAAAGTAAGAGATTCTGCCAAGCATGTCTCTAAAGGATCCTTTGAAAGGATCAAGGACATGTCTTCTTTCATAATCTCCTCCACCACATCAATGCTATAACATTCTGTCTCCATAGGCATCTTCATTGCTTTGTCAACGTTGAACAGAACCTCTTCATTATCCATACAAAGTCTAAGCTCCCTCTTTTTAACATCGATCATAGCACCAGTTGTGGCAAGGAATGGCCTCCCTAAGATAAGAGGGACATTATCCTTGTCATCTTCCATCTCTAATACAAGAAAATCCACAGGAAAGACAAGCTTCTCTACTTTTACAAGTACATCTTCAATCACCCCCTTGGGAAAAGTCATAGACCTATCTGTCAATTGTAGAGCTATAGTTGTGGGAGCGAGCTCTCCCAAACTTAGCTTCTTAAATATAGATAAGGGAAACAAGTTAATGCTTGTACCAAGATCGCATAAAGCTTTTCGTGCCGGCCCCTTTCCGATTTCACATAGAATAGTGTAGCTTCCCGGATCCTTCAACTTTGCAGGTAGCTTTCTCTAAATGATTGAGCTGCAATTCTTAGATAGATTAACAGTTTCAACTCCGTTCAAGCTCCTCTTTTTCAATATGATATCCTTCAAAAATCGGGCGTAGTATGGCATCTCTATGATTGCATCAGAAAAAGGAATGTTCAAGCTTATTTTGTTCATGATATCAGAAAACCTCTTGAACTTTTCTTCCAATCTTTTCTTGACTATCCTGAAAGAACACGAAGGAGGTATCTTTGTTTTAGGAATTCTCTATTCATCACGTTCAGCCTTTTCCGCTTTATCCTTCTCGGCTCTTAATCTTTTGGCTCTTTTCCACTTCTTTTCAACTATTAGCTCGGTATTTTGTTCTTTTAAAGGTATTGAAGTATTCTGAACTGCAGATGTAACATCCTGTATGGAAGTCGATGGTGTCGGGCTTTGCTCGACCTAAAAGGTTTTGTCGAGCAGTCTGGAAGTGGTCGAGCGAGGTACCTGTAATCTGGTTTTGGCTGTTCAAGTGTACAGTAGTCCGCTCGACCTCAGCTTGACCAGGTAAGTCTAGTCAAGTGTCTGTGTTTTGGTCGAGTGGGATGTCTGTACTCTGGCCTTGACATCTTCGGTCTTCAGAATGCTGCTCGACCTCAGCTCGACCAAATGGCTTGGTCGAGCACTGGTCGAGCGGGAACACGACCTCTCCATTTTCTACTACTGGTAACATTGGACCTTCATACCGTTCTTGACCTCAAAGTGATGGCGTTACAAGATTTTGGGTTTGTGATGCTTTGAGAAGGAAATTTACCTTTCTCAACTGTTTGCGAAAGCTTGTTCATATTTCCCGCCATCTCTCCCATCAGTAATATAAGGTCTTTCATCTGCTTTGATAATTCCTCATGATTTGAGTTAATCTTTAGTTCCAACCGATCCACCCTTGCATCATTCCTAGCCACATATCAGTTCACAATATCCTTTAAACCAGGTTTTCCTTCTTCGACCTTAGCACCCGGATCAACACTAATAAGAGGTTGTACTACTGCATTCGGATTGCTCCATGATAACTCTGGCCTCCTTGGTTGTTGATAATTATCCAGGGGGCCACGATTGTTGTAGTTTCATTGGTAATTCCAGTTTCCTTGATGTTGAAACCTAGTTCCTTGAATACTTTGACCCATAGCATAGTTTGCTTCTTCTACTTCCTCTTGGCTAGCTCCTTCATAACAAACATCCTGCTGCAAAATTGATACTCGCTGCGCTATATCAGTAATATGCTTTTGCTGAGAGTCAAGTAGTTTGTTTATATTTGCCAAGCTTGAGAAGATCTCATTATCTCTGCTTGACTTAACCATTGTGTGCTCAACCTGCGCTACTTTTTAGAGAACATACGTGTCTCTAACTCTATCAGTTGGCCAATCTCTTGAATTCATCGAAATATCCTCAAAGAGCTTTTCGACATCAATGGATGACTTTGTAAGCAGTGCTCCATTCGAAGAAGAATCAAGTAACACTCAAGAATCAAAGTCCAATCCATTGTAGAATATACGGATATACTGAGCTTTTGACAAGCCATACTGCGGAAACCTTCTAAGCATGTCCTTGAATCTATCCCATGCTTCATGAAATTTCTCATTACAACTGACAGCAAATTGATTGATTTCTTGTTTCATCTTAAACACCTTTGAAGGTGGCATGTATCGCTCCAAGAACTTCAATTTCAATTGCTCCCAAGTAGTGCATTCAGCAGCACTAAGAGTATCATACCAATCTCTCGCCTTTTCAGTAAGCGAGAATTTAAACAATAAGATCCTTCTTGCATCTTCATGAGTTCCTGCATTTTTTTGTGTGCTTGCATAACCAATGAACTTGTTAAGATGTTGTTGAGGATCCTCGAAAGATCCCCCAGAGAAGGAGTTTCTTTCTATTATGCTGATGAGAGTGGGTAAAGATAAAAATCCGCATCGACCCCTTTTGCTCCTAACAACCCACATTGCCTCCTTCGTTGTTCTTAAAGGCTTTATGGATGGCAACATTATCTGGATTCACTGCCATGTTGATTGATTTTGCTTCTGAGTTATCTCTGATTGCAGCTTTAATCGCTTCCGGGTTCAGCACTCTAACTTCAACTCCTAGATTAAGAGCTTCAGTTGGTTTCACGTTTTTGTTCTTGTTCTTCTTCTTCTTTTTCTTCCTCGACGATGCTCCAATCTCCGAATTATAAGGTTCTAAATCTCTTACCTTTGATCTAGTGAGCATACACCTAAGAAAATAAGCGTTAGAAAATTTTAACAAGAATAGAATAGTTTCAAATAAAAATAAATAACAATAAAATTGATAAGGCCAACCGTCCCCGGCAATGGCGCCAGAAACTTGATGGGCGTTTTCTCAACACACAATTTTAATCCCCAAGTATGAAGGATATCTATCGTAGCTTAGATAAGCGACCAAGTTATATTATCGAACCCAAAGGACGGTTAGTTATCAATTTATTATTATCTAATCTAAAGAAACTATTGTTGGTAATTATAGTGAAAATATTGATTAAACTATTGAACATATAATGAAATAGCAAATAAAATAGAGACAGTAGAGATAAACGAGAGTTGCACAAGTGAGAAGATAGATAGCTCTTTGGGTCATCCAGTTTAACTAATTAATCTCCCTTCCGTATGTTAATGTCCGACTCTGCCTTGTGGACTATGGATGCATCACTGATTGCTATTTTCTTTCACCCTCAGGTGTAAGGGATCAATTGTAGTGCGTGTGACCAAGTGAAATATCATTCCCATGATATAGTTATAAACTTAACAAGTAATTCTATTAATGATAAATTAATTGCATGACAAATTCGGGGGTTTTTGAAGGAATGACTAATTAAACTAATAAAATTGAATTAAAATAATTAAACTAAGCAAATAAAATAAATTACGTAGAGAAAACGATTTAGAATTCAAGAATGGAGAATTGGTAATACTCGGGCAAACAGCTTAACTATGTGACTAATTTATCTAGACCCGAACTTATTACCTGCAGATGTTTATAAGAGGATCACCTTGATCGAGTAAGATCTAACACTTATAATGAGCTGAAAATCCTAGGATCAATAAGGAATTAATTCTCTTTCCCTCTATAGGTACTTCATGCTAAATTCTAATTAAGGCTAGAGTACTAGACTTCCCTTTCTAGGTACGCAATTGTTAATCCCTTTTATCTACTTACCAATTACCTAATAATGATGTTTTGCCAAGTAATTAATATCCCAAATTAATTGTCTAACACTCTTAGGTATTATAGGCCAATCCCCTAAGACTATCACAGGAAACAACAATTATTATGCAGAAATAAAGAAACCTATTAACTATCAATTAGTGATACCGTCAAGAATAATTAAAGGAATCAAAACCCAAAAACACAATAATATGAAGTCTTAAAATATCCTCTTCAATAAGGAAATAAACAATCTGCAAAATAATCAATCCAAGTCTAGGGCAATCAAATCACATAGTCAAAACTGTTTTAATGCCCTAACATTACCAACAAAAAAGCTTAGCCCATTGAATTACGAGGTCAAATCACAAAGATGTAGTTAACCCTAACCATTGTGCTAAAATAATAAAGATAAATAACTAAAAATAAAGAACCCTTTTGGAGGACTCCATCTCTTCAATTACGATCTCCGTCGGGATCTCCGTCTCCGATCCAAATAGCAACTCCGATCGTCTCTCCAGTGGAAGGATGGAAGGTGAGTAATGGGTGGAAGTAAAGTGAATTTTCGTGAACTGGAGAAAAGCCCTCTATTCATGCTCGAAATTTTCCCTTATATACTCTGAAGAGGCTGGATGGAATCCAAGTAATGGGCTTAGAATAAGTGAATTAAATTGGGCCCTCAATTCATGACAATTATAATTTGAAATAGGATGTCTACTCAAAGCAGAGCTCAATTTGAATAATTTGTACAACTCAAAGTCAACTTTGACTTCTTATTTTTGGCCCACCACTAATTTGGATACAATTAGATTCTTGAATTGATGCTCACATGGTAAGTTAAATGAATTGTATCATAAATCAAGGGTCCCACAATTAATCCAATCCATTCTCAATTCATGTCTTCAAATTATGTAATTTTTGGGCTGTTGACTGTTGGCCAAACTTCACCAACCAGGCCTTGTAAACTCTTTACGCAAATAATAACGAGCATAATGGCCCATAATTTCGTGAATTTCGTCCATCCCATCTACAGTGCGTGACCTCACCGTTTCGATCATAGCTTCTTTATTCGAGATCCGATTGAGGTGATTCTTATGGCCATGCATTTCTCTTTTTCGTGGCTTTCCAACCATATCTTACACGACCAGTTTCAACTTCCATACGAATACAGAAAAATTCTAGAAAGTACGCGTTTGTTTGTTTGCATGATTTTACAAATTCACCATTCATTCCAACTTTGCATTTTAATCTCTTTTCCTACCAAAACACAACAAAATACCTCTCAAGCACCTTTCAGTCAATAATAATTCAAAGTATTAATATTTGTGCAAATAATATCAATTATATAGTCAAAGAGGTATCAAATCGAATCCAAAAATACATGAATTTGCACTCTCATCAAACCCCCCAAACTTAAGGTGTTGTTCGTCCTCGAACAACGAAATGATAAACCAACAGAAAATAATGAGATGGAAAGTCATGTTCTAAAGGAACGATCAAAACATCAACTAAGCCTTCAAAAGATGTAATCAATTTTAACTTGATTCACATAACTTAAAATTCAAAAGTATCAATTCATTCAAAAGATGCAAGTTAAAATAATTACTTCACCAATTCAAGTGCTCAATTCACCTATGCTCATAGGATAAATATAGTGTAACTCTCACGCTCATGGTGTATAAAGTGTACACCTATTGGGTTATATATATATGTACTCTCAAATTCAATTCAAGTGCATGCGTAATCATAAGCTTGCCTATTGTCTCATCTCTCCTTTTACTTGTAGCAAGCAAATCATGAATCAAAAAGGTCTTTTTATTTAGTTGTAACGTAGGCTCTTTGGACAAGGTTGGAAATATATATGGATAAGTGACTCAAACTCGGATCAATCAAGTGGCCATCTATCGTGATCTATCATTTTCCTCATCACTTTATTTTCAAGCACAACTCCTCCTCAACTCCAAATTATTTATTTCTTTATTCAACCATAGTAATGAGAGAATTATTTTTCTTCTTTTCTTTCAGCATCAAGGGTATGTGCACTACTCCACAAATATTTTTTCTTTCTCCCTTTATCTTTTCTTTTTAACTCCTTCTTTTTCCATTATTTTCTCTTTTACAACTCATTAGGATTTTTGTATCCTTTTTCTTCTTCTCCTTTCTTCATCATCCTTTTCAACTCCAACACATTCACATTCTTCTTCCAACCTCCTCAACAATTACTCAATTGATCCAAGTAATACAAGGAAAAATCAAATACTGATTAAGTTCAAACAGGTTATTCAAAGAATGGGTATTTCAAGGCTCAATGGGCTTAATACGGATTAAATGAATTCAGGTAAAGTGTATGGAAAAGATGGGCTAAAAATCAAAGATGGCCTAATATCATTTCCATAATTCACTAGACTACTCTCGAATATTCAAGGAGACTCAAGGCAAGTTCTAAAATATACGCACAAGAACGATACACTCAAGAATAAAAATATTATGCATCAATGTATCATGATTCAAAGGCTCAAATCTCACTTGACTTTTTCATAGAATAAAAAACTCTTCATGGCTATGCATACATCATAACAAGTACATCAAGAATTTCAAGCACTTAAGAATTAAAGCATGTTCCCCTTGTTAAACATAATCAACATCATAGGTAGAAAAATAATAGATCAAAGATCCCCATGAAATTCAGGTCATAGAATTTAAAGTTTATGCTCCTCACTCATAAGAATTCAAAACTCACAGAAAATTTAGAATAAGGAACGAAGTAACCTGATTTTAATCTCTTTCATATCTTACAAGTCCCTCGAGTTATCCAACTCGGTCAGGCGTATGCCTCACATAGAACTCACTTTGCCACTCCAATACCCTTCTCAATCAATATAGCTCAACACAAAACTCATCATCATAGGATTCATAAGAAATAAGAATATCAGAGACTTCAAAAAATCAAGGATCAAAAGTATCAGATAGACGAAAATCGATGATAGAGCACCAATGGGCACACACACGAACAAAAACACACAAGACACCTGGATAGTCGCAAAAAAATTCAAAAAATCGAATAAAATTTGAAAGTTCTAAAAAAATTGACTTCCAACCACACTTACATTAAAACGATTTAGAGTAAACATACCTGGGTGCGGATGGAATAAGGGAAGAACATCACACCCCCCCAAACTTAGATGAAAACATGAGTTGAATCAAAGTTTAAAGGTTGTTTTTACCTAAGTGTAAGCACGCACCTTGAGTATAATTCACCTAACATAAGACACAATAAAAACAAAATAAAAGCAATAAAACGGTGGGTTGCCTCCCACCAAGCGCTCTTATTTAACGTCGAGGAGCTCGACGGAATGCAAACTCAGAGATTTTTGGACCCATGCATCAACATTTCTTCTTCATGTTTCATCTTCACTTTGAAGTGTTGTTTTGCCATCTTTCGATCCATCCACATTATCTCTCCCTTCTTACTCTCAAGGATCAACTTATCTGGATCTCTATCTTTATATGCTTCCTTCCTATTAACATCAAGATCAGACAAATGAGAGTCACATATGTCCGGAGGGACTGATGGAATTTGAGTCCATGTTCCTCCTTCAATCCATGACATCTTTCTTCTATCATTCCTACAAACATTCACAGCACTCAAACATTCTGTTAGTTCATTAGATAAAATATCAGATGAAAAATCAGATTCAACATTAGTAGCAGGAGTAGATAAAGAAGGAATATTGCTTATGCAAGATTTCACTTGATCCTTAGACATCATCAATGGCAGCTTCTCCTCTACACTCTCATCAACATCAATGCACTTGCAGCTGTACTCTTCAGAATGATGCTTCAAAGCATCAAGTGAGAACATGATCTCCTCATCCCCCACTCTAAGCTTCAACTTCCCATCTTCAACATCAATCAAAGCTCTAGCAGTAGCTAAAAATGGTCTACCCAAAATGATAGGTACATTACTGTCCTCTTCCATATCAAGCACCAGGAAATCAACAGGGAAGAAGAATTTATCCACCTTCACATGTACATCCTCAACAACTCCTCTAGGGTGCGTAATAGACCTATCGGCTAGATGCAGTGTAATCGAAGTAGGCTTCAACTCCCCAAAACCAAGACTCTTGAACATGCTTAAAGGCATAAGATTTACACTAGCCCCTAAATCACAAAAAGCTCTACAAGTAGCATTATTTCCAATTTGAATTGGGATGGTGAACTTACCCGGATCCTTTACTTTAGGTGGCAACTTCCTCTGAATGATGGCACTGCACTCTTCAGTCAAATTCACTGTCTCCTTATCCACTAAACTCCGCTTCTTGGACATGATCTCCTCAAGAAACTTCATATAGTGTGGCATCTACTCAAGTGCTTCAGCAAAGGGCATATTGATCTGGATCTGCTTGAAAATGTTCACGAACTTCTGAAATTTCTCATCAAGTCCCTTCTTCAAGTGCCGAGAGGAAAAAGGAATAGGATATTTCATCTTCGGAATCCCCAAGCTATTTCTCTCAATTTCATCCTTTTTATTTCTTTCTCTCTTAGCTCTTTCCCACTTCTTCTTAATGACAACAGGCTACTCAGTATCCTTGTGAAAGTCCATAGTATCACTATGCTGAAGAACAGAATCATTCCAGACAGAGTCAGAGTCACTCAATTATGGATGGGTATATGTCCCCGGTGCCTCGCGTGTGTGCTCGGTACCAAGCATCGCACCAAGCGGGGCACACGGCAGTTGCTCATCATCCGGCATCCTCAGTCCCTCATACTGTCTACTACTTCTCAAAGTAATAGCATAGCACTGATGTTCTTTCGGATTCAACTCAGTCTGAGCAAGAAACTTTCCTAGTTGTTGCAACTTACCAACTGCAGCATTCAATTGACTGATAGCAAGGTCTGTTTCTTTCTGTTTCCTTTCTACTTCCTTGTACATTGCTTCAGCCTCCTTATGTCTTACTTCAGCTGTTTCTTTATTTTTGACCATTAACTTGAGCATCAAATCCATCTTATCTTCCATTGATGATTTCCCTTCATCATGTTTCTGAGCTGGCTCATATCCCGGAGGTGGTGCAACTGCGCTATTATGATTTGAGTAAGACAGATTCTCATCCCTTCTCTGATTGTTGAAGTTTGAATTTCCTTGGTTCCAACCTTGCTGAAATTGACGGTTGATCCCTTGTTCGTTTCTCCCCTAAACTGATCATTCGGTCTAAAATTTTTCCTATTTATGTATTCCCCTTGAAAGTTCTGTCCCATAGCATAGTTTGCATCCTCAAACTGCTCCTCATCTCTAGCCATCATTACTTCCTCTCTATTTCCTTTGGTGAGATGGTTTAACTTTTTATATAGTTCATCAAGTCGATCATGAATAGCTGAAACTTCATTCTTTCTGGCTTGTATCTCTATCTTAACCACTTTGTCAAAAGAAGCATCTCCATCTGCTCTCTCTGCCTGCCAATCATAAGTGTTTGATGCCATCTCCTCGAATTTCTCTTCTGCTGCCTCTGCGGACTGCTTGAATATAGATCCACCCATTTTTGCATCCACCAACACTCTTGAATCTCTTCTAAGACCTTGATAGAAGAAGCCTAAGTAAGTATCCTTTGAAAATCTGTGTTTGGGACAGCTTCGCAACTGCTCTTTGAATCTCTCCCATGCCTCATAGAAACTCTTCAAGGATCCTTGTTTGAATTGTGTAATCTTTTTCTTGATCAAGAAACTCTTGGATGGAGGGAAGTATTTATTTAGAAACCTATCTGCCAGTTGCTCCCAATTAGTACAACATCCTTAAGGAAGGTTGTTGTACCACTCCTTGGCTTTTCCCGTAAGTGAGAATGGAAAAAGCCGCATCCTGATAGCATCCTCCGAAACATTCTTGTGCTTCTGTGTCCTTGCATACTCATCAAACATCTGCAGATGCTCACTAGTATTCTCCAAAGGATTTCCACTAAACTGTTGTCTCTCTATCATTCGGATCAATTCGAAAGGTAACTCAAAACTCTCTATGGTGATCGCAGGTCCATTCAACCCAGCATTAGTGGTGTGCTTCAATTTATACTAGTCCCGCATAGGGGTCGGGGCCTGATCTTCAGCCATCTCTCTAGTCTCAGTCTTCTCCGTTAAGTTAACTTCGCTAAATATTTGTGAAAGTTGTTCGACCTCTTCTTCTGACGAATGAAAACTATCCAAATCCAAACTAGGAATAGGTGTAGCAGGCTGCTTTCTCTTCCTTCTGTTCTCTCTAACAAGTGCTTCAAGTTCAAGGTTTAATGGTTCGATTGCTCGTCCACTTGACCTAGTGATCATATATATGTTAATCCTTTCTAGGTACGCAATTGTTAACCCCTTTTATCTCCTTACCAATTACCTAATAATGATGTTTTACCAAGTAATTAATATCCCAAATTAATTGTCTAACACTCTTAGGTATTATAGGTCAATCCCCTAAGACTGTCACAGGAAACAATAATTATTATGCAGAAATAAAGAAACCTATTAACTATCAATCAGTGATACCGTCAAGAATAATTAAAGGAATCAAAATCCAAAAACATAATAATATGAAGTCTCAAAATATCCTCTTCAATAAGGAAATAAACAATCTGCAAAATAATCAATCAAAGTCTAGGGCAATCAAATCGGATAGTCAAAACTGTCTTAACGCCCTAACATTACCAACAAAGAAGTTTAGCCCATGGAAATACGAAGGCAAATCACAAAGTTGTAATTAACCCTAACCATTGTGCTAAAATAACAAAAATAAATAACTAAAAATAAAGAACCCTTTTGAAGGACTCCGTCTCTTCAATTACGATCTCCGTCGGGATCTCCATCTCCGATCCAAGTAGCAACTCCGATCGTCTCTCCGGTGAAAGGATGGAAGGTGAGTAATGGGTGGAAGTAAAGTGAATTTTCGCAAACTGGAGAAAAGCCCTCTATTCATGCTCGAAATTTTCCCTTATATACTCTGAAGAGGCTGGATGGAATCCAAGTAATGGGCTTAGAATAAGTGAATTAAATTGGGCCCTCAATTCATGACAATTATAATTTGAAATAGGATGTCTACTCAAAGCAGGGCTCACTTTGAATAATTTGTACAATTCAAAGTCAATCTTTGACTTCTTATTTTGGGCCCACCACTAATTTGGATATAATTAGATTCTTGAATTGCTGCTCACATGGTAAGTTAAATGAATTGTATCACAAATCAAGGGCCCCACAATTGATCCAATCCATTCTCAATTCATGTCTTCAAATTCTACAATTTTTGGGCTGTTGACTATTGGCCCAACTTCACCAACCAGGCCTTGTAAACTCTTTAGCATAATGGCCCATAATTTCGTGAATTTCGTCCACCGGTCTGCAGTGCGCGACCTCACCGTTTTGATCATAACTTCTTTATTCAAAATCCGATTGAGGTGATTCTTGCGGTCACGCGTTCTTCTCTTCCGTGAATTTCTAATCATATCTCACACGACCAGTTTTTACTTCCACATGAATACAGAAAAATTCTAGAAAGTAGGTGTCTGTTTGCTTGCATGATTGTACAAATTCACCATTTATTCCAACTTTGCATTTTAATATTTGTGCAAATAATTCCTACCAAAACACAACAAAATACCTCTCAAGCACCTTTCTGTCAATAATAATTCAAAGTATTAATATTTGTGCAAATAATATCAATTATATACTCAAAGAGGTATCAAATCGAATCCAAAAATACATGAATTTCCACTCTCATCAATCACTAAGCCATGCGAATCTACTCTATAGACACAAGCAGATAAGCTTGTAACACGTGTGAATTTTCTTGAAGCAAGAGATATAATTACACCCCTTTTTTAGGTACTATCAGTATCAATTATTTCCCGTGCACTGAGTACTCTAACCCGATATGATCTCCCTTTATAGGTACTATATAATTATCCTCTTTATCCTACTTACTAACCCGAATTTAATTCAATTAATAAGTATTCATATAAGATAGTTCTAATGAAACTTCGGAGTCCCCTCACTTAGAATCATAATATGGAATCCTGCTCAACTGTGAACGCACTTAATCAATAACCAAGATATGTATTCAGACTCTACATAATAGTTAATGATGCATAAAACAAGTCTGAGTATGAATTAAAAACGCATAGTCTTATATAAAATAAATCTACAAGTAGTGTTGTACGGAGTATACATACGGAAGTTCAATTAACTAGATAAAAACCTTCATAACCCTAGAACTACCAAAGCGGTTCTAGTCCATGATGTTTGGGAGAACGTTCATGGTGTTCGTATAGATCTTACCCATAGTCTTGAAAATTACAAGAAAGATTAAGTTGTGAAGTAAACCCTAGATGTGGGCACCGTCGCTTCTCGCTCCATCTTAAATCTTCACTTGGTTCTCACTTGATTTGCTGCACGAATCTCTCTCTACAGCTCCGTAGGATGGAGTTAGGGTTTAGATGTGGTGTAGGATGGATGTGGAATCTAACTCTCTTTTTGATGTGATCAGCATCCCTTTTTATACTTGTTAAACTTTCCTTATGGACCTTTACTGGGCTTTTTCTTGGAAAATATGACAATTCACGCATAAGAGTTGGAATTACCAAAAATAGACACGCGTGTCCCCGCTCGACCAAACTGGCGAGGTCGAGCGGATCTTATCTAGGTCAAGCGGTGGTCGCGCGGCCTCCCCGTACGCTGAAACTCTATACAGACCCTTGCTCGACCAAATATGCCCTCGCTCCGCCAAATTGTCATGGTCGAGCGGCATCTCGGACTTTGTATTTTCTGATTATGAGCATTTCTGACCTATTTTGTACATAAATATGCTCAAATAGCCTCAGTAGCCTTTGATTCGTGGATTTACCATAATTGCCTTAGTAATCGCCTAAATCATACTCAATTCCCACATAAATCAGAGCTCAAAACACGTGAATTATCACTCTCATCAATCAGCTCTGTTAGACTTGACCAACTGATCATGGATGCTTCATTATATTACTCCACATTTCTCATTGTTATGGTATGGTATGCTCCAACCACTATATTATTATTGTTCTTAATATATGACACTGCACTTGTGCTGTCTACTTGTTTATCACACGACTATATTATTGCCAATTCTCACAACACGTCAGCCCTCATTCACATGCCCTGTTTCAGTTCTCACAACACGTCTCACAATACAATTACAGTAGTTAAAATGCTCTCAATCCCTTGTTGCTTATAATGTTTGTATTCTTTTATATTTAAATTCTTAGGTCAGTCCTTGTGTAGAGGCACCAGAATTTCTGCGACAAGAGTGCCTGCTTCGCTGCTGCTACGTAACATTTTGGGTATAATGAATTTGATGTGCATTATTTCCACTTGCAACTATTTTTATTTTTTCGTTTGATATATTAAAACTCACATATAACATTTCCTCTGTATGGTGCACAAGTTCAACCTTGAGGTGCTCTTAAAACTGACGGGGATAACAAGACCATAGAACAAGCAATAGTCTCAAAATTAAAAAGGACAATTTGGCAAGATTCTCGTTGAAGGTTTAGGCTTTATCCCTTTGTTACTCTATATTACTTTATACAAAAGTTTCTCTTCTTTCTACAATCATATTTGATAACCTTGATAGTTTGTTGATCAGAACTTAGTTGAGTTACATTTTTGCACCAATTTACATGAATACTTTATGTTTATTTTAACTAATATCTTGTAATTTATGTTTTCCTTTCTTGTTTTTCAGAATCCAATAATTTAATATTTTGATGAAATGGAGCATGGACGTTTTTGGTGATTGCTGGTCAAATGTGGAGTTATTATATCTTTTTAGCTTATAGACATAGACATTTGTCTTAGTTAATACTTAGATTACTTGGGATTAGAGATGTAAATAATTTCTTATTTTATTAAACACTCAAGTACTTAGAATGTTGAATCTTTTTAGAGTTTAATTATTTTGAATTAAAAATTATCACTTTTCATTTATACTATAAATTGTTCATATAGTTCATTGCATTGTTATCTCTTTTCTTCAAATTTGTTGATTTCTACAATAATTTTCTTTTTTCATTTGTGATTAAAAAATCATATATAATATTTTGTTGCAAAAAAAAAATTACGATGAAATAAAATATTCGTTGCAAATATTTGCAGCAACAATTAAAATTTCATAACAAAATATTAGTGGTGAATGTATCAATTTTGTAGCAAATTTTTGCAGCCAAATTCGATTTTCATTGTTAAATTTTTGCGGCTTTGTATTGCAATTCATAGCAAATCCTATTGATGAAATAAAAAAGTTTGCCGCTAATATTTTGCGATGAAATGACAAATTTTTGTAGCAAATATTTGCGATAAAATTCTTAATTTTTCTTGCTAAATATCTGCGACTAAATAAATCAATTTGCAGCAAAATTTAGCGAGAAATTTTTTAATTTGCCGCTAATTGGATTTGCAACGGGTATATTCTCATCAAATTTAGCGACAAAAATATTCATTGATAAATTAAATTAGCGACGAAATACACTACTTTAGCGACAAAATATTTCACAGCTAAATCACTGTTTTCTTGTAGTTAGATGGATTACCCCTTAGTGTAACGCACTTTACTGATATCAGTTATTTGTTCAATAATATCTACAATTAAAAAATTAGTAAATAATCACAATTAAAATTTATGTAATTTTACATAGTAAAATATTTAAATAATGTGATCTAATATATCACTCTTAGAACCATCTATGCTTCGTAAGCTGTAATTTCAAAAGACATAATGAGGCAGGTATGCAGGAAGTTCAAAACAACACACACACCATGATTCTTCCACTCTGTTTGTAATATTGCATCAAACGGAATGAAATCAAACTCATATTTAGGTAAAATCACTGTAGTGCAACCTCTAAACGTTGTAAATCTAAGAAATTTTCAATCATATAGTCATGCTGAGCTGTTTGAAAATCTTGTTGATTCGCCACAACTTTATAGTTTTAAATACTGACGATATCACCCTCTTTTAACCGTTGCAAAGATTTATCCAAGACAATCTTATCTCTCGCAAATCCTTCAATTTTTGAGCCCTATAATTTAAAAAAAATTAAAAATCAAAGATAATATTTATTAATTAATTTATATGACGAAAGATAGACCAATACATGTTCATCCATAAGAACGACATTGAGATATGCAACTCTTTTAAATTATTCGAACGTGGTACAACCCATTATCGAATAAACCCTCATTGTAATTGTTTATAGTGCCCTCGCAGGAGTTAAATCAATAATAGAATTGTGACGTGTAGTCATTATATTATTGATTATAATGAATCACTCAACTTTTTTTTTGTCTCGATTGTTTTGAATGTTGAAATTATAATGACAATATATGTTTGTATATAATAGGATGAGATGTTTATTTATGATATGAATTTTAAAATAATAGAATTAGTATCCACATAAATTTTATTTTATATATTATAATATATTAATAATAATAATAATTATTATTATTATTATTATTATAATGGAGCATAGTGTGTATTGGGCTGACTTAGTCTCATTATACAATTTTTTAATCTAACTCCAAAATGAATTTTACCTAATATAGAATTATGAATAGTAAAGTCTTACTGATTGTACCATTTATTTTTTAATATAACTCCAATATAAATTTTACCTAATTTAGAAATATGAATAAATAAAACCTAATTTTAATAAAAAAGCTAAATAAAAGGGGAATACATTTTTTAAAATTAAAATATTATTATAATAATATTAATAATAATAAATTATACTTAATTTAGATTTATGAATAATAAAGTTTTATGGATTATACTATTTTATTTTTTAATCTAACTCCAAAATAAATTTTACCTAATTTAGATTTATAAATTAGTAAAACCTAATTTAGATTTATGAATAGAAGAGGAAATACATTATTTAAAATCAAAATATTACAATATTAATAATAATAATAGATTTTTAATTAATTATTTATAAAAATCAAATAAATGTATTTTTAAAATATATTTTCTTAATTTATTACTTAATTTAGATTTATAAATATAAAAGGAAATACATTATTTTAAAAAATAAATACAAAATAAGGAAATTAATTATAAGAAAATAAGGAAAATATAAAAAAATTATTTAAAAATTAAAAAATATGAAAAAATTACACGTCATAATTGAGTGCTCTGAAGACGACGCGCAGACAGAAAAGTTTCTGCTATAGTATACTTAAAATATATTATTATTATTTTATTTTTTTAATAAACTTAGCCCACCACATCGAGAATCTCTAGATCCGCCACTAATTACACTGATCTCACCAAATCCAACCAGTGACCCCGAAAGTTGATATAAGCATATTTTTATTGAATGTATAAGCGTGTTATTCTCATCTACTAGGGATGATAATTTGGCCTGGCTCGCTCACGCCCCGTCCCGGCCCGCCTCGATTGGGCCGGGTCCGCGCCCCGTCCCGTCCCGCACAGAGAGTGGGGCGGGTCCGCCCCGTCCCGTGCACGGGCCAGGTCGGGTCTGGGTCCTAGCCTCGCCCCGTCCCGCCCCGTTACTAAAATATTAAAAAAAATTAAAAAAAATTATTATATTTATTATATAATATAATTTATTAATATGTATTAAATATTATACATACATTTTTATTTAACTTAAATAAAAAAATCATATATAGAAATTATATATAACTATTATAAAATATTTTATTACAATATTATATATATCAATTAATATATAATGTAATAAAATAATTTTAAAAATGAAAACAAAGTTTAATTATTTAATTTAAAATTTAATTTTACTTAATTTTATTTTAATTTAAATTTTTCTATTTCAATTTAGAAATATTTTCATTATAGGACCTGAAAGATAGGTAAACTATCAATAAGGGACCTGAAAGATTTTTGTTATCAATTCAGGACTCGAAAGATATGAAACTATGATATTGTAATGTATTTTTATCAATTCAAGACCTGAAATTTTATAATTTTAGATCCTGTATTGATAGTTTCATATCTTTCGCGTCCTGATTTGATAACAAAAATCTTTCGGGTCCCTAATTGATAGTTTACCTATCTTTCAGGTCCTATATTAAAAAAACCCCTTAAATTTATTACTCCATTCGTCCCATAATAACTGTCTTACTTTTCATTTTCGTCCGTCCCACAATAACTGTCACACCCCAAAAATGAAAATTTCACATCAACCAACAACCTCAAAAGTTATCTTAATTTCAAAAATACCACTCCACCTAACACACATAACATACTTTATAATTTATTTATTACTTAAAAATACCACAATACCCTAAAAAGCCAATAAAGTTGCTCAAAAAGTAATTTTTTTTAAACTCCGTGTCTACAGTAATTACGACAAAATTGTGGGAGGGAGGGAGTATAATTTATAAATAAAAAAAATGAGGCGTGGCGGGGAGGACCCGCCCCGCATAGGGCCGGGGCATGGGTCCTCAATGGCTGACCCATGGCGGGGCACGAGGCGGGACGGGGCATCTTGATACCCGCCCTGCCCCGCCCCGGTCCATTGTCATCCCTATCATCTAGCTATATAATTTTCGGAGTATATATATGCGCTCTTCTTTTTCTTTTTCTTTCTAATATTTAATGGATCGATTAATAATAGGTACAAAACGTTCTTAATTATTATTAAACAATATATTCGCTTTAGAAAATTACTTATAAATATAAAATTTTGTGTTGTATTACCCATAATACCCATATCCATCTGAACTTCAATGTGCATCGTTAAGAGAGAATGAAAAAAGCACGATTAAATAATTGTACTAATGTACATCATCAATGTGATCCTTGTGAGAGAAATAAATTCATGAGGGAGAAATAAAGAATAAACTATCAAAATCGTCATTGAAGAGTACACGCTGATGTACACCAATGTTCAATCTGACCAAAAGAAAGAACATGCCATTAAATTTCAATGTACAGCAGTGTGCAATCTGACCAGATGAATGAACACACTATTAAATTTCCCCAAAATAAGAAACCCATTAACTTTCACTTTACTGTACATTAGTGTGCAATTCGGAGATATTAAATTCCCTTAAAATAATAAACCCATTAAACTTTCACTTTACTGTACATTAGAGTCACTACAAAAAAAATGCTTAGAAATACATTAAAAGGTGTTGTAATAAGTAATATATTGATACATTTTACCTATCATCACATTGATTTTTTGTGTGGCCCATTCTGCCGTGGGGATATACAATACCCCTATCACCACACTTTAAAGTATGAAGAATTATGTATATTATCACACTTACTTTTATTAATACACTTTAAAGTATGAAGATATGTGACTTATTAATACACTTTTAAATGTCACAATAAAATAATATTACAGAAAATAAAATCAAAAGTATTTTTTCTTAAACTCGATCCTGTATCACTTGTATTAGATCCTTATTTTAAGTCAGAAAGCCATTAAACTACAAGTAATTCTTGTAATATTTTATTAAAAATAATATATATATAGAATACATAATTAAGTTTTATACTGAATTTTATAATATTAATTTTATATTATCAGTTCAATAGGTATAATAAAATAAAATTAAAATTACTAATTAAATTATAGTATAAATTTAATTTTGTAAGATAAAATATAATTATATAGAAATATATATAACTAATTATTCTAAAAATAATTAATTTAAAGTATAAGATTTTATTATTAAAATAATTATAAATTTTATTTTCTTAATCATTAAATTAATTAAAATAATTATTTATTATAAAAAAATAAAAAAATAATTTAATTTTTTAATAAAATAAATGGTTTCATTTTAATATTTTAACAACGAAAAAAAAATTAATAATTTATGATCTTTCATCGTGTGTTGTAACAAAATATATATTTACACATGTATTCTTAAGTGTCTCTAAATAGTACTTATAAGGACACTTGTTCTTATGTGCTAAAAAGGTGTAGCAAAAGTGATACTAAAGAGTACATATAAGGATACTTTTTTGTGTAGTAAAAAAGATATAGCAATAGATAAGTGTACATTTTGAAGTGTGGTGATAGGATAAATATCAACACACCATTTTATTAAGTGTCTTTAAAGAACACATATTAATACCCCTAAAAATATAATGTAGCAATACAGTACTTATTATCACACTGATGTTAAAATGACATAAAAATATGTGGTTAAAGACATTTTTTCTTGTAGTGAGTGCAATTCGGAGAGAGAAATGTAGAAGATATTAAATCACGATTGAAGAGTGAACGCTGATGTACATCAGTGTGCAATCTGGCCAGAGGAAATAACACGCCAATAAATTCCCCCAAAATAAGAAACTCATTACACTTTCACTTTACTAATTCAGAGTGAAAAATAGAAGATTGGGTAGTTCCTGAAATTTCTCCTTAATGCGCGATTGATGAGTACAATGGGTTATACTGGAAAATAATTAAGCCTTCTGTATCTATCAGTAATTATATTTAATCAATATATTTATTAATAATTAAGCTATACAAACGCATACCAATGAATAATAATCCCAATATTAATTTATGCCATTAGTTCATTTTGTTTTAGTATAATATTTTTTTAAATAAAAAAAATAATTTATCATTTATAAGTACTTCCTATTTTATTTTCTTAAAAAAATTATAAGATAAATAAAAGTAATAGTATTTTCCTTAAAAAGTGATACTTGATAAAGAAAGAAGCGATAACCAATCTCTTAAAAAATAATAATGAGACGAATAAAATGTAATAATATTTTTAATAAAATGTGATACTTAATTAAGAAAAAAGTGATAATTGATCTCACAAGATAAATTTATGAGATTTATAAAATATAATAATATTTTTAATAAAAAGTAATATTTAAATAAAAAAAAAGTGATCATCCAACTATTGAACTAGTTTGTGACAATTAATATGAAAAATAAAAGGTGATAACATTTTTAATAAAAAGTGGTAACCGATCAATAAAAGTGATAACCATCCATTGAATTATTTCTTGTATACTTAATTTATTTGAAAATCGAAAGTGATAACATATTAAATATTAAGTGATTCTTGATCATGAAAAGTGATAATCGTCCAATTTAATTATTTCATAAACATTAAATAGTAGAAGGGTAAAAGGTGATTATATATATATTTAATAAATATAATACTCCCTCTGTCCACTTATAAGGTATTCATTTTACTATTTTTGACGTTCACTTCAAAGGTATCCATTTCCCCTATTTAATAAAAAAATACACAATATGGCACATTACTTCCCTCTAATACAACTATCCACTTTACATATAATAATAATACTTCAAAAAGCAAATGAATACCTTAGAACGGCATGGAGGGAGTACTTAATAAAGAAAAACTATAGTCATCAATTAATTATTTTATACATGAACAATTTATAAGATAAATAAAATGTGATAGCAATTTAAATAAATAATGACATTCCACCAACGAAATCCATTTAATTAAATTATTTCGTTTGAAAATTTATTTTTAAAAAATATTTATCTTACATTTTAATTAAAAAAATTAAATAATACTCCCTCTGTCCCATACTTATATTCACACTTTCCGTTTTCGTCCGTCCCACACTTATGTTCACCACCCAAAAAAGGAAACTTTACATTAACTAACAACCTCAAAAGTTATCTTAATTTCAAAAATACCACTATCACCTAACACACATAACATACTTTATAATTTATTTATTACCTAAAAATACCACAATACCCCTCAAAAGTCAATAAAGTTGGTCAAAAAGCAACTTTTCTTAAACTCCGTATCTACAGTGTCGGTGAACTTAACTCCGGGACGGAGGGAGTACTATATTTTGGTGTCTCATTTCAATCTTTACATTTCCTTTTTGGTAAATAGACTCACCTAAAATAATTAATATATCATTATGGACCCACATCCAACATTAATATACCTACGCACTTTACATTAAATATTATATTTTTCTACTCATTATCCTTCAAAATACAATATTTTTTAATCAACGTGCAAAAGACAAACGTAAACATTGAAATGAGACGGAGTAAATACTCCCTCCGTACCACGTTAAGGTTTTCAATTTCTATTTCAGTTTGTCCTAAGTTAAAGTTTACGTTTCTTTTTTTTAAGTTGGACCCACACAAAACAATTAGTTATTCCACCCACACACAACGCTAATAAAACTACTCATTTTAAATTAAATATTATTTTTCTCATCTTATTATATATTAAAATATTATATCTCTTAATATACATGCATAAATGTTAATATGGAACAAATGGACTATTTAAAATTTGATATGTGGAGAAAAGGGAAGGTGGTGTGGTGGTGCTGTGCATGGGTGCCACGTGTATAGAGATTAAGAGGAGGGCAGGGTGGCCACACTCTGTTTTAGTGCATTTTTAATACGAACAAATGTTGTTACACGGATATTTGTGCATCACGTGGTTACTCGCTTTCTATTGGGTGGATACCCTTGACCGGTCCTCTAGTAGTAGTGCATATCTCTTCCCCATCTGCTAGTGCCACTCCTTCCTTTCCTACCTCCACTCTAAACCCTTTCTTTTCTTTCCTTAATCACTCTTTCCATTTTATAAAAATTTTCATCTCTTGCCAAACAATCAAAATAACTGATCTCTCGTACATTTTATAAATAAAAAATTCACCTTCACTTAACATATCTAAAATATTTTATAGTTATAGGGGATCGAGAATAAAAAAAAAAAAATACTACTTGTGTTATTGAACTTCTAGGGTAGCTAGTTTGATATTTCTAGAAAATAAATAAACACAAGCATTTATATAAGCATGGTTTATATATTTGTAGGTAAACTTTATTACACTTAGTACATGAAAAATTATTCTTTAGGCACATACATATTCACTTTTTAAAATTAAAAAAATTACTTATCAAATTCTAGTAAATCTTGATTTTTTTATTACTCATTAATACACGAAAAATTACTCTTTAGAGACATGAATTATAACTCTTTTGTATAAAAATTAAGAGTATTACTTTACAAAAAGTAATTTTTTATACAATAAAGGGTAATTTAAAAAATAGGGTTAAATGTTAATCCATTTAAACCCGATTTATATGAGACTCCCCATAAATAAAACCTTGATAGAATAATTATGTTTGTCCATCATAATTGTTTTAATTTGAACCATTTTTAAGAATTAATTTTCAAACAATCTAACTTTTAAAATTATTCAAACTTCTCCTACATATTTTTATATTTTACATTTTTAATATTTTTATTTTTATTTTTGACAAGTTCATTGGAAAAAAATATTTTTAATAATTTCTTTGTGATTTGCTAACTTTTGAAAGAAAAGAAAAGTGTTAGTTTATTGATATTGGATTTAAATTCGAAATTATAGATGAAAAGCTCATAATAAGAGGTTAGTTTTGACATCAAGTTTGTAAAATTTTAATGGTTGGATTAGTTGGAAATCAATTTGAATAACCTTAAATCTTCGGGTGTCATATTTTGGCCGAGTTTACCATACCTCCCCTGGATCCGTTTGTCACTAAGTAATGGAGTAAGGGTTCCGGGCATAGTGCCTTATGGCAGGGCGCAGGAGCTATAAAAAAAATTCCAACAAAATTATAATACAAATAATACACGTCTAAATATCGAATCTAAAATATAATATAGTAGATGATAAACTTATGAGAAATCCTATAATTTAATATAAAGTTTGAAATTCTTTTACTGTCGGATTGTTTGCAAATTAACTCATATTAAAGTTATACATTAATGTTAATATTTTTTTTGCAGAAGGGCATAAATGATAGTGCGTGAATGTTTAGTTCCAAATTGTAAAGATTCCATTGTATAAAAATAAAGGATATGTTCGGACAAAAAATACTTTAAGGTTTTATTTGATCTTTGAGGGGTAATTGATCATTCGCCCTTTATTTATTATCAAAAAAATAAGATAAAACACTAAAATTGATCACTTTTCCTACTCGTCATGTTAAGGCTAAGATGAAAATTAATGAGAGTAGAAGTAATATACTAAGAGTTAGTCTTTTGTAAACTTCGTATATATATTGTAAATAGATGTAAATTCTTTTAAATCATATGATCCCTCTTAATTTAAATACACTTACATTATTTTTAAATCATGTGGTTCCTCTTAATTTAATTACCCTATTAATAAATAAGCTATATAAAATTAGAAGGGACCACAAAAATTAAACCAAAAATGAGTTCGGTCAAGACATTGAGAAGGGGGATATATCGGAAATGACAACATTAAATTTATAGCATGGAGAGATGAATTAAAAATTCCATCACATAATTTTAGAAATGGGAAGAGATTAGTGTGTATTTCACGTGATGGAGAAGTTTCAATTGGATAAATAGAGATGATAACACAAGAGGCTGACATGGTGTACCACGGGTGCATCTACAACCATGTTTCACGTTCTGGCACACCACTCACGCACCAGATTGGATTTTATGTGTCATTTTGTATCTATTTCATATTGTTAGATGGATGACACGTAGGAGAGGGAGAGAAACTATACCCTCTTTAGGAATGCTTAAACCATAGGGTAATTGTTTGATTTATTTTTCCTCTTACGAGTAAATTATTCAAGGTGTGACATAGAAGATGACGCATGAAAATAGCGTAGAAGATCCGGTTGTTCACCGGCTGCATCATCCATGACGTGGATAACAAGTTATTTATATACTATATTTTGATGTCTCTACTCTCAACTATTCAATGTATCGTCATTTAATGCATATTTCTTTTCCAATGTTGGTTTCAGACATTATTTACTCAAGCAACCGCCTCAAATTTATTTTTTAAAATTAAAATGAAATAGTTTTAAATTTAGTCTCTAGAATTCGTAAGGGTGAAGGAAATGACGTACGTATTCCGGTTCATAAATATTGTAGGCTTAAATTTGTTAAAATTTCTGTATTTAGTCTTATAAACATTCTTAATTTGCTTCATTCTATTCAAAATCATGATTTTTGTGTATAGTAATAACTCATTTGAATTCAAACCAGACCATGGTGTAACTAAATATTCACAAGCTAAGGAACACTATATTCCTGATAAAAAGAAATATAACATGTTTTATGTGAGACTGTGTCAGGGTGAGATAATTTTATACTTTCGTATTTAGTTATTACTTCCACTATAAAATGTTATTTTTTTTATCTTTACTATAAAAATTATTTATAATTTGTTACATTATGGTCACTTTTCATTAATTTAGTATCATTTTTTATTAGCCAAACGCAAGTCTGTTCCAAATAAATCTAAAGAAAATGGTATGAGATTATCTTAATTACTAAACGCAAAGCTGCTATGAACTTTCTTTAATAAATATAATTGAAAATTAGATTTCTATTTCACAATTCATGTTTCAATTGACATTTTATAACATGAAAAATTATACCCACAATTGATGGATTTGTGGTATTAATTTAAGAAGAGCATTAATGACACATTCTATTCATTTAAAAAGTAAAATATAAAATAAAATAATAAATTTAAATAGGTGATCGTATATGCCTCAATCTGAAACATTTCATTCATTTAAAAAGTAAAATATAAAATAAAATAATAAATTTAAATAGGTGATCTTATATGTCTCAATCTTCATACGCGGAATGATATAAAACGACTGTCTTTAAAATGAATTACTATCTTTTTGCAAAGCAAATCAAATAGTTTGTTCTCTACCATAAAATCAGCACAACCTACAATTTAACTATTCCAACTAATTCTACCATTTAATAATTCCAAATTCATATGGAGTTGCAGGAGCACTAGAATACACCATATGGTAAGATATACATCATGTCTTACAGGTTAATAGTAGGGATATAACTCATTTGTATTTTTATCAATTTTTATGTTTAATTATTAATTTTTGGGTAAAAAAAAATTACTAACGTATCATAAAAAATAATTATTTTTATTTAAATGAATACCAGATTAAAGAGTAAATTTTAGGAAAATTAAAATATAAATTCAATAATAGTTTGTCATAATTTTTGTTACAATCTCCATTTTGATTTTTATAAAAAAATTTCATATTTTATTCAGAAGTTTTAAAAAAATCAATATTTATAAAAAAAGAAAAAAAAAACGTGTGCAAGAATCGCGCTACTTGCGGATACGGGGTTGTGCGTGTACCTCATCACATCCGTTAGGCCATCTCCAGCAATGCTGGATATGGGCCTTTAAACGAAAATTGTAGCCACCAATACCCTCCAGCAGGCTTGGAATGCAAAATGTGGAAAAACACTGTAGCGTTTGGAAAATCCAAACGCTACAGTAATGGATGCATCCTATTTTCTTTTTAATTTATTTATTTATAATTATTAATTTAAATAACATAAAATATTTAAATGGTTAATAATAAATTAATATGTATGTTGTATACATTTAGCGTCCACTTTTTTTGTATTTTTTAAATTTTTTTACTTATTTATAATAATTAATTTAAATAAGTGAAAAATATTATGATGGTTAGTTTTAATAGTAAATTAATACATATGTGAATAAAATTCTATATTTTAAAATAAGTTTAATTTGATATTTATTTATTTTGTAATGTAATTTTAATTTTGTGTGTTGTCTTAGTTTCATGTTTAAATAAATAAATTATACCGTAATTTTAATATTTATGTTATTTTAATTTTAGGCATATTAATATTTTATGATATTATTTTTTGTATTCAAAAATAAAAGTAATAATGAAAAATAAATTAAATGTAAAAATAAATAAAATATTATTAATAAAATGAATGTCCTGCAAAATGGAGTCAACTGCTGGAGATAATTTACGGAATTGACTGCATTTTAGGGGTGAATGTGCTGCAAAATGAAATTAACTGCTGGAGATGACCTTATATGTTTTTCAACCCTATTCTTCTTTATCCCTATTCTTCTTTATCGTTCACCCTCCTTACTATCCTCAAATTCAATCAACATGGTTCACAAATTTTTATCTCCTTTAAACTAACCTATTGCCATCTCCGCCATCTCCCAAATCAATTTATATAGTTTACAACTTTTAATCTTTTTTAACTAACCTATTTTCAGTCAATTCAGAAACTCTCTTTTATAATTCACAAAACTTTGTTTTGCTGAGTTTGGGGCCAAGGATCAAAAGCTATATTTCCACGTGCTGCGCAAGCCCATTCACGAATTGAAGTCTGAGGTGGGATCAAATATCAACAATTCTGTTTCCACGCGTGTGAGTATTTACGATTCACACTCAGTCCACTACACAAGTCGCTCAACCATTCTAAAAGTTCAACAATATAAAGGTTTGAGCACTCTTTTTCTAAATCACTCATGTTTCTCCAATTAGAGTGGCGTTTTTGAGCTTGAGTCTTTCCCGGAGACCTTATGTAGTTAATATTTATAGGTTTGAGTCGCATTATCGAGCGAGTGTTCATTGCTTAAGAGTATTTTTCTCACCACAAACATAACATCACTAAGTTTCTGTTGGTATTTAAAATAATTTGATGTGTGTTATTTGGGATATGGTAGAAAATACGGAGGAGAGAGGATAGTTAAAAGACTAAGTGGGAGGCATTGTTATTGAGAGAAAGAATTTAATTGATGGGATTTTTCGTTGATTACAAATATGCATGCTACAACCCATATTTATAGAGGATAAAACTTAGTTACTAAGTATTCTTTTATCTTAGTTACTATGTAATATTAGTTACTAAGTATTCTTAGTTACTAAGTAATCTTAGTTACTAAGTAATCTTTATTCTAGACTAATTAATTTTTCTCAAATATTCTAGAATTATCTGTTACAAAATTATGTTTAATATTTCAACACCCCCTCTTAAACTTTATTTTACATTCCAAGTAAACTTCGGAGTCTTGCAAACTCTTCGTACTTGAGTGGCTTTGTGAAAATATCGGCTACTTGGTCTTGTGATTTCACGTACTCCACTTGAACTTCTCTCTTTGCAATGCATTCTCTGATATAGTGGAAGTGAGTGTCTATGTGTTTGCTCCAATTATGAAATACTGGATTTTTTGCCAATGCAATGGCCGACTTGTTGTCTACACAAATCTTCATAGGATTCTCTTGTATCCATCCGAGCTCCCGTAAAAGACTTCTATTCCATATGGCATGACAAACACTTGATGTGGCGGCTACATACTCGGCTTCATATGTAGATAGTGTGACTATCGATTGCTTCTTCGACATCCAAGTGAAAGCGGTGTCTCCCATGAAGAACACAAATCCACTTGTACTCTTTCGATCATCGTTATCTCCAGCCCAATCACTATCACTATAGCCCACAAGCTCATAGTTATTAGTATTTGAATAAAGTAGGCCATAGTTTAGTGTACTTTTGAGATATCGAAGAATTCTCTTTGCCGCTTTCAAGTGCGTTGTGGTTGGATTCTCCATAAATCTACTCACAAACCCTGTTGCGTAGAGTATATCTGGCCTTGTGCAAGTTAAGTACCTTAGGCTTCCAACCAAACTTTTAAAGAGCGTCGGATCCACTTTTTCTCCATCTTCATGCTTGGATAGTTTACTTCCACACTCCACTGGAGTGTTTATTGCCTTGCAGTCTTCCATTTTGAACTTCTTGAGGATCTCCTTCGTAAAACCTTCTTGTGTGATGAAGATTCCTTTCTCAAGCTGCTTGACTTCAACTCCAAGATAATATGCCATGAGCCCAATATCCGTTATCTCAAACTCTTTAGTCATGGCCTTCTTGAACTCTTCGAACATCTTTCTGTTGTTTTCTGTGAATATAAGATCATCCACATACAAGCACACAATTAAGACATCATCTCCTTTAATTTTGACAAAAAGGGCATGCTCATGTGGGTACTTGGTGAAACTATATTCTTCCAAGTACTTATCGATCCTGCTATTCCACGCCCTTTGTGCTTGTTTTAATTCATATAGGGCCTTTTTCAACTTCAACACCTTTTCTTCTTGCCCTTTCACCTCGTAGCATGGTCGTTGCTTGATGTAGACTTCTTTATCAAGTACACCATTCAAGAAGGCTGACTTAACATCCATATGATAAAATTTTCATCTATTTTGGGCTACAAGAGAAATGATTAGTCTGATAGTCTCTATTCGGGCGACAATAGCGAATACCTCATCATAATCGATTCCAGCTCTTTGACTATATCCTTTGGCGACAAGCCTTACTTTGTTTTTCTCTACTTCACCTTTAGAGTTCTTCTTTGCTTTATAGATCCAATTAACTCCAATGACCTTGTGATCCTTTGCCAATGTTACAAGCTCCCATGTATCATTCTTTACAGTGGCCTTAATTTCCTCGTCCATTGCATCTCTCTATCTCTTGCTTTGTGTAGCCTCCTCAAAAGCTACTGGCTCACAATCAGCAAATAAGCAAAGTAATGTGAGATCTTCTAACCTTTCAGTGTCGTCATAGATCTCATCCAAGCTCCTCACTCTTGAGGTGCTTCTTTCATTTAATAAAGATGGTGGCGAGTCTCCAACTTCTCTTACTGGTAAAGCGGGTGGAGTCACTGACTCTTCACCTACAGCTGCTTGCTCGATTTCCACTTCATCTTCAAATTGTGGAGTTATAAAGTTGTGATCATTGATATTGGAATCGAAATCACAAGCACCTTCTTCATAAAACTCCACATCTCGACTTATCACACTTTTCTTTGTGAGGGGATTATATAACTTGTAACCTTTAGAGTTAGAGTCATACCCGATGAATATGTATGGCTCACTCTTGTCGTTGAGCTTTCTTCTTGTCTCGTCTGCCACGTGAGAATATGCTTTGCTCCCGAATACTCTTAAATGAGCGATTTCGGTCTTTCTCCCACTCCATGCTTCTTGTGGAGTCTTTTCCCATGCACTCTTGAGTTGTAGATCGATTGGACAGGTACACCGCGCACTCCACTGCTTCTGCCCAAAATTCTTTTGGAAGATTCTTCTTCTTCAACATGCTGCGCGCCATCTCCACTATGGTTCTATTCTTTCTCTCCGCTACACCATTTTGTTGAGGAGATCTTGGAACAGTAAGAGGCCTCCAAATCCTGTTTGCTTCGCAATACTCCATGAACTCATTGGATGTGAATTCACCACCTCGATCGGTTCTCATGGATTTGATTTCTAGCCCGCTCTCCTTTTCAATGGCAACCTTAAATTTCTTGAAGGCTTCAAATACTTCTGATTTTTGCTTTAAGAAATACACCTACGTTTTTTTAGAAAAATCATCAATGAAGAGCAAGAAATAATTATTGTTACCAAGAGAACTTGGTTTTATTGGCCCACAGACATCGGCATGGATTAACTCCAATGGCTTTTTTGCTCGCGAGGTTGACTCCTTTGGAAATGGCCTTCTAGCTTGCTTCCCGAGTATACATCTTTCGCATAGTTGGTCAGGATGCTTGATGGATGGTAATCCTCTTACCATTTTCTTCCTTGATAACAACTCCAATCCTCTAAAATTTAAGTGCCTAAAATGTAGGTGTCATAATCAAGACTTATCCTTAAAGCAAGCTTTAAGGCATTTTGCCACATCATTCCAGATATTTAATAGAAACATTCCTTCATGTGAATGTCATAACCTTTCTCTAAGAGTTGTCCCAAACTCAAAATATTATTTTTCATGTTGGGCACATAATAAACATTCGAGATAAAATCATGACCACCATTTTTTAAGCGAATCAAAATTTTCCCTTTTCCTTTCACCGGAATTTTAGATTCATCACCAAAGAAAACATTGCCACTTACCGATTTATCTAGCTCCATGAACATGCTCCTTTTGCACGCCAAGAGCACACTTGTATTTTCTTCTTTTTTGCTCTCAACGAAGTTGGCCTTCTCTTGAACCTTTTATTTTTCTTTCAACACTCGGAAGCATAATGCCCAAATCTATCACAATTATAGCACTTTATAAAAAATTTATTATACCTCGATTTTGGATTAATCCTTCCTCGACCAAATTCTTTTTTCTCTCCATGATTTTCATAGCCCCCTCGTCTACGTCCACGACCTCGACCTTGTCCTTGGACACGACTTTGACCTCTACTTGGGCATTCGTCTTTCTCCTTTGCACTCTCTTGTAATTTTAATAATTGCTCCACCATATCTTGTTTTCTTTTTTGTTTCTCTTCATAAGCTTGCAACGACCCCATCAAGAGAAAAATTGTCATCTCCTTCAAATTTTTAGTCTCCTCAATAGTTACCACAATATGCTCAAAATTTGGAGTCAAAGAACGTAGTATTTTCTCCATTATTCTAACATCCTCCAATTTTTCACCATTTCTTTTCATTTGATTAGAGACAGCCAAAACTCTTGTAAAATAATTCGAAATAGATTCGCACTCCTTCATATGTAGAGACTCAAATTCTCCTCTTAAAGTTTGAAGGTGTACCTTTTTAACTTGATCGGCTCCTTTGCATGACACTTGGAGCTTGTCCTATGCTTCCTTGGCGGTAGTTGCACTCGAGATTTTCTTGAAGTCATCATCTCCCAATGCTTGGTAGATGAGGAAGAGAGCCTTCTTGTCCCTCTTTCTTGAATCTCTCAACTTATCCTTTAGTTGTTGAGATAGTGTCGCCTCGTCTTCCGGTTGTTCGTACCCTTTCTCTACAATCTCCCAAACATCATGAGCGCTTAGGGGTGCCTTCATTTTGATACTCCAATTATCAAAGTTGCTCTTGTTGAGCAACGGGACTTGAAAGAATTGATGGTTGCTAGCCATCTCTCACGGGAGGATCTTATGGGTCGGATACCACTGTTGGTATTTAAAATAATTTGATGTGTGGTATTTGGGATATGGTAGAAAATACGAAGGAGAGAGGATAATTAAAAGACTAAGTGGGAGGCATTGTTATTGAGAGAAAGAATTTAATTGATGCGATTCTTCATTGATTACAAATATGCATGCTACAACCCATATTTATAGGGGATAAAGCTTAGTTACTAAGTATTCTTTAATCTTAGTTACTAAGTAATCTTAGTTACTAAGTAATCTTTAATCTAGACTAATTAGTTTTTCTTAAATATTCTAGAATTATCAGTTACAAAATTAAGTTTAATATTTCAACAGTTTTTTCAAATATACTCTTGTTCAATATATTAGTTTTTTCAATACACTCTCGGTTGGTTGATTAAATTGGGTTGGTTAAATAGCTTCTAAGTCGGTTGGTTGGTTTTGTTTCAACATCTTAAATGCGATTGTTGCCCATTCTTTTGATCCAAAATTTTGGTCGAATTATTTTTTAATCTAATGCAATTACACTAAAAAATCTAATTTATTAAACATGATAATATAGTTTTTTTTTATTAACTCTTAATCTAAAATATAGAGTTCCTCTATTTTTTGATATATTTTATTTTAAAACATTCACGGCAATTCAAATCAATTAAAACAATCAAAGAAAATAAAACAATCAAAGAAAACAGGTAATTCTAAACTATAATAATAAAAATTTATATAAAGAAAATATAACTGAATAGTTGCCAAAACTATTAAATACTCCCTTCTTCCCATCTTAAGAGGGTTATTTTTTCATTTTGGTCGTCCCACCCAAAGAGTCTCATTTTCTTTTTACACACATGGGACCCACACACTTCCTCTAATACAATTAAAATATGAGACACACACTCCCACTAATACAACTACCCACTACACATTAAATAATAATACTCCTTAATCTACGTGCAAAAAAGCAAATGACCCTCTTATGCAGGGACGGATGGAGTATGTTTGTTCGGTATTAATAAAGAATAAAAATAATGATATCATTGATAATATCAATATTTTAATTTTTAATATAAAATTTATAAAAAAATATTATCAAAGTTGTATATATTAAAGAAAATACTCCCTCAGTCCCGTTTCAATGTTTACGTTTCTATTTTGTGCGTCTCATTTTAATGTTTACGTTTTCCTTTTTGAAATATGGGATCCACCTAAAACAATTAATATATCATTCAACACTAATACACCTACCCACTTTACATTAAATATTATATTTTTACACTTACTATCTATTAAAATATTATACTTCTTAATCAACGTGCAAAAAAACAAATGTAAAAATTGAAATAAGATGGAGGAAGTATAGAATAGTGGGTCTGTTTAACAAACACTAGCTTGCTGCTAAGCCCAAATTAGATGTGGGCTAATTTAGTACAAAAAGTTTAGCATTTGAACCGCAACAAAATTTTAGAAGTCTTTCTATTTTCATTTGTTTTAATTTTAAATAGAGACTCATTTCTGTCTTTGCATTTATTTTATCTTTTTTCTTTTTTTAAAATCACATTTTGCTTATATTTTCTGCAATTTTAACCTTTAATAAATAATAATATAATAATAATAATAGCAAAATTACAGAATTTAATTACCATAAATAATCTCAATTATATAATCGACTTTAACCCCAAAACTGAACTGATATACATTAGAGTTGTGTTAGAGTGATGGTTAAAAAAGCATACTCTAATCCGTTAAGATTTGTTCTAACTAGCTTTGAATTAATAAAATATATTGAATTTATGGAATCTATATAAATGAAGGGTCCACTTACCTAATGAGGGTTCATTGGAAAACAAAATATCATAAACTATATTTATATAAAGCTTTTTTTATTTATTTATTTGGTTTGAAATGTATTAATGTCGAGTGATTATGACGATTGAGGTGTTTCATATGATGGTTTTATTGAGTACAAAATAACCCCTATTAATTGAAACTATTGACTTAAAAATGAAAAAAATAATTGAGGTATTAAATTGCAAAAAACATTTAGAAATAGTTACGAGGGTTACTTATGTGACCACGGGTTACCCATGACCCTCTCACATGAGGGGGTGGGTGCCCACATGTCAGGGGATGGGCACCCACCCCTTCATGTGAGAGGGTCATGGATGATCTCGGGTCACCCAACAATCACCCAATAGTTACAGTTCAATTGTCTAATCATTAGGATAGGGTTTGGATATAATAATTTGAATTCGACTAGTATCATATTTAATGAGGGTGGATTTTATAATTTTGTCATTTTATATCCCTCAATCTAAATATAATCCCAGAAAGCTCATACTTCCAAAATTTAGTTATATCTTTCATTTTCATTTTCTCCTTTGTTTCAGGTTTGACCACACCGAGTAGAATTTGGTCCCTTGCACTATTTCTCACAGAAGATTAGTGACATTGGATTCGAGTTCAAGTATAGTATTGAAGCGGTTGGAGCACAACACTTGTGACACACTGTTAGATGGATGACACTTAGGAGAGAGAGATTTTTTCCTCTCTTACGTGTAAATCATATAATGCGTGGCACAGAAAATGATGATGTACAAAAATAGCGCAAAAGATGTTTATAAAAACATAATTCATCAGACTTTTCACCTACAAAGAGTCCCCAACATTGAAAAAAATGGTGGAGTGATCAGGTGGGACTACCACCACGTAGAGACCCGCTACATTGTTGGACCTCAACACAGGTATAATCTGTGGGTCTGTATGCTCCCTGAACCCTACCAAGCTCCAACCCTTCAACGGTTGGAGCTTCGGACAAGTTGGATAGTGGTTCAGCCTAAGACAGGAGTTGTTGTTCACATCTCTAATCATTTTGCTCAGAGTGTCCTTCGACTCCATACCTATCTCTTCGACGATCATTTCAACCACTTCACAGGTCATGTTCTTAACTGTGGTCACATACTCCTTACACATATACACATGGCGTGTGGGTTGCGGGAGATGCATTATGGGTCGCTGCAGAACTTGAGGTACTCCATCCACCCAACATTGTCGTTGCGGCCAATGTTCTTGCTCCCGTAGTTGAACGGGCTGGGAGGGCCCAACATATCCTTCTCAGGCTGGGACAACTTGAAGAAATTGAGCGCCTCCTCCTCCAATCTGGCCTGAAACTCCATGCAAATGCCGTGGTTGGTGAGTTTGAAGAAACCAAACTCCCTAAAAGATTTGGTATTGGGAGAGAGAAAGTCGATAACAGGAACATCAGTGATAACGTTAGACGTGGGTCTGTATGTACTGATCATATTGGATATGTCTTTAAGAGCCTGGTGAGAAATTACCACCATTACGAAAATAATAGATCAATTGGAGAGAGAATGTGGAAAGGGAGAGAGGAGTGCAAGTGAGGGTTTTTTATTTGAGGATTGAGGAGGTGATGGGGGGTTATATCGGGGTGAAAGGATGATGGGTTATGTTTGCATGGAAAGTTTATCTTACTAATTAAGAACGTGAATTCACAATTCCAAATGATATTACGTTTGGTGTTCCAACAAAAATATATGGACGTCACTTCACACTTTTAAAATTTTTAAAATTTAAAAAATATGAGGTGACATTCGATCTGATATTTTTGGAAATCAGATGGAATACCACTTGGAATAGGTAATTCCAAGTGACTAAACACAAGTTGAGATTATCTTTCTTAAATAAACATAATGCAATTATTTCTATTTCACAATTCATCTTCTTTGTTAATTCATTACATAAAAAATTATATCCACGAGTGATCATTAAAATTTTAGGATTTGTAAGGTTAATTTAAGATTCAATAATGACATAGATCATTTACTTAAAAAGAAAAATATAAAATGATAAGTGGTTTTATGTTATTTATTAATTCCATAGAACATACACCAAATAATTTAAAATGAAAATTTGAATCCTATATTTGACATGAATGGTAACTTACAAAGCACAGACAAACAGTAGATCGTCAAACATAAGTTATTTGAAACGCTTTTTACAATTTAACTTAACTTTCCACCAATTTCTATAATATAATACTTCCATCAATATATTTAGGACAGGCAGTAGGAGGCCAAGGGCATGCCAAGGTGTACCATAACTAAAGATATTTTAAGGAATAAATTTAGTAGTATGACTAATTTGTATTTTTATCATTTTATATTTAATTATTAATTTTTGGGTTAAAATATTATAACAGGGTTGAGAAATAATTATTTTTATTTAAATCATAATTTGAGAAGTAATTATTTTTATTTAAAAGAGAAATAGATTAAAAAGTATTCTCTCCATCTCTTTTTAAATTACACACTTTTTATTTTAGATTGGCTTACAAAAGTTTGCACTCTCTTTAAAAAAGTCAAACGTTAAAATAATCACCATTACTCATACATTTTATTTTAAAAAAAAATCATTCCTACCTAACATATTTTATCATTTATTTATTAAAAAAAATCATAATATCTTTAAAAATTTCATGAAATTTTCTTAATTTTAGTATCGGGGTGAGAGTGTAAACTAAATTAGTAACCACAATTTCCTCTGATCACTATTACAATCTCCATGTCGATTTTCATAAATTTCAATATTATAAAAATAATAATAATAAAAATAAAAAACCACACGTGCACTTTACTACCTCTATTTTATAAAAACCAGTATTTCTGCATTTGCAACTTTGATTATTAAGAAAAAGTGGTCATAATAATTGTTTGATAACAAAATTTTTACGTGTCTTACGTGAGAGCATACGTAACACGGATAGAAAGTGATAATTTTTATAATGAAAAGTGATAATGAACTAATAAAAAGAGAAAATGCTATTTCATGAACAATTTAGTATAAATAAAAAGTGATAACGTTTTATAGTAAAAGTGATAATGTTTTATAGAAAAAATGATAATCATTCTAAAAGTTTAAAATGATCTTACGTGAGACAATTTCACGCAACAACTACTCTTATTTGATTATGAGCCAAGTGTCCATACTTGATGAATATTTTTAATGAAATAGAGTATGCACAGGGCCGATCCTTGTTTGAGTCGAGCGAGTCGATCGACTCAGACCTAAAAATTTTGATGAAATTTAGGGGCTCATATTTTTTAAAAAATTCCTTTATATATATAGTTAGAGGAATTTATAAAATTGAAGCCTTGTCCAAGTGATTAAAAACACTATACATGTATATTCTAGTATACGGTTCGAATTCCTTTCTATGCACCTAGTATACGGTTCGAATTCCTTTCTATGCACCTCTTTTTAATTTTTTTAAATAGTAATACTTTATTTCAATTTATTCAAAGGTATGTAATTTTCTTATATATATATGTTAAATCATATGAGAAAAAAAAGCGAGAATTGAAGATTTAGTTCAAAGTCAAGCTAGTGATATCAATAAATAATTTAGTTCTAATAAAAAGATTGTCGTAGAAAATAATGATAAAAGAACTTGCAGAACAACTTGATTATATTAATTTTATTAATACTTTTGTTATTAAAACTGCTATGCACGTTGTATTTTAAAAATTATAATATATCAATATATCCGTTCACTTTTTAATTTTGCATTTTATAATAAATATATCTATGAAAACAAATAAATACTATAATTAAAAGAGTGTTATAATAAGAGAGACATTTACAGAACAGGAATCCTTAACAATCAATCCTAAATTATTTCATGCGTATTGTACCAATAAAAAAAATAATAAAAAATATCATGCATATTTTAAAATCATAAATTTTGTGAGACTACGATGTAGGTTTGAGGTGCCTTTAAGGTTTCTTCAATCCAGCTATTATTTCTCTCTTGTGTGCGCCTAACAGTGTAGGTTTGAGGTGTGTTTTTTTAGGTCGGTGATGGCTTGGGGTGTCTCGTAAAATCATAAACTTGTGGGCTAAACTGTGTGGGTTAGAGGTGCCTTTATAGTTTCTTTGAGGTCACAGGTGATGGTTACACACTGCTGCAACAATGCTATAATTGTGACGTGGGAACACGCAAGTAGAACAAAAGACCATGTTTTCTATGAAGTCAGATGAGCCAGCGCAATTGCGTCTATATGAGATACCACACGAAAGTAGAACACAAAGACGATATTTTCTCTGAAGTCGGATGAGCCAGCGCAATTGCGACGAAAGTAGAACACAAGACAATGTTTACTTTGGGATCGGATGTGCCAGCAATGGCTACGAAAGTAGAACACAAGACAATGTTTACTTTGCTACGAAAGTAGAATACAAGACAATGTTTACTTTGGGATCGAATGAGACGAAAACGAGAAGAGAACAAAAAAGAGTATTTTCTACTAAGGCAGATAGCCACCATCGAGAACATAAAAATATATTTTCTCTGAAGGCGGATGAGCCACAGTCGAACCGTGGCAATAACAACGTGGTAATAGAGGTAGCTCAATTTTCTTTGAGAAAACTGGAAGAAAAACCCTAATTTTAATATCTAGGTATCCATTTTTTTCTCTAAATTTTCTTTAAAAAAAATGAAAAAAATGCCCTAATTTTGATATTCAAGTATCATTTTTACTGGACCGATCTTTGATACTGTCTTAACATAACACATGGCCATACACATGGAGGCCCTTCCTCGAATATCAAAGTCGGTCCATGCATTTATACCGCCATTCTCTTCATTAAAAAACAACATTCACAAGTTTAACTAAACAATACCAATTGCAATTCATAAGAAATGCCCAACTCCGATAGGAAGCTGCAATGGTTAGATTTCCTTTCCCGTGTCAATCATGTGGCGTGTGTTAAAGGAGATGATGTACGAAAATGGCGCAAAAGATCCGGGTGTGCACATGGAGGCCTTTCCTCATGATATCAACATCTCTAACCAACAACTAGCTGATGATGATGGAGGAGAGGATAATTTTTCTGTTGGAGAAGGAGAAGGAACAGGAAAGACTGTAATGGCTGTAGAACCTATAGTTTTACAGGGGGAAGACTACTCGTTCTTTGCCGTCTATGATGGCCATAATGGATCCAAGGTGGCGGAAATGTGCGGACAAAAGCTACATACTATTGTTGAGAAGCAAGTAAGAATTGCGAGGTTGGAAGAGAAAAACCATTTTAATTGGGAAAAGGTTTTAGAATTATGGATGAAGAGCTCCAGCAAGAACACATGATGGCCGAGCTGGAGGGATTGAATGAGCAGGAGAAGGCTGAGAGGAAAACAATAATAGAGAATACGTGTTCGATGGGGTCAAATGTCAATAGTTTTACAGGTGGAGGACTACTCTTTCTTTGCAGTCTATCATGGGCATGGTGGATCTAGACAATATTCTTGAGAAGCAGGTAAGAATGGGTAGGTTGGAAGAGAATAATGGTTTTAATCGAGAAAAGGTGATGTCTAAGTATTTTAGAAATATGGATGAAGAGCTTCGGCAGGAATACATGATGGGTGAGCTAATCTACAGGGGTTGAATAAGGAGGAGGAGATTCAGAGGAAACCAAGAATCAAGGGCTGTTCTTAATTAGCCCCCCTCTTTCTCCATCCACTCTATCTGACACGAATCCACCTCTAAACTCCTCTATTTGCCGATTATTGCTCCGAGGTTGTCGGTTCCTGCGATGGCTTGCTTTTATTATCAAACGAGGAATTCCATAAGTTCTTGAGGAAGCATTCTGCCATCGAGTCGGATGGGAAAGGGTGAACAAGTGTGTGTAAATCCTTGTAGTCTCATGTTGTTTGTCTCTCTTTAGAATGATTTAGTTTCTATATGTTGTTTATCTTTCTTGAAAATGAGATATCACCTAAAGATGCTCATTCTTTAAAAACCATCCTCATCTTTCTCGATAGAAATATTTCTCACAATGATTTATCCCTTTCAAGAAAGGCTGTTAGTTTGAAGCTTCAAAGTTGATTCAAACTCAAGATTAATTAGTAGTTTTTATTCAAAATTTAATTAAGATTAATGATGTTGAATTCCCAAATAACCAAAAGGATGTGGAGAAATTAATACCTGGGAGAAGATTGGTATACACATCCAGAAACCACAGCTGTAAAACACCAAAGCAAAGAAGGAAGATAACAGTAATTGGTAACTAGGAGTAATTAGCAATGATGATGGGAGGAATAGGATTAAGGTAATAATTTAACAGTGTTAGAAATTTAACTTGAATACATGAATCTTTACTCTTCGAATACATGAATGTATTAATTGCATTCATGAATCTATCTTAAGTTTTGTGTTCATGTACGTATTTATTAATAAATAGCATTGTAATGTGATCTTCAAAGAAAATCATTTGGAATTCAAGATAATTAATATTTTAGTGAATTCCTCTTCTTCCTGAAAGTATATTTTGAGTCTGCTGCATTCAAACAACCAGGGGTTATTGGAAACAGCAGTAGAGGCTTGAAAATCACAGCTTCCAAACAATATTACTTTTCTCTGATAATAACTATTGACAACATAATCACAGATCGTCCCCATGCATAATCTATGTTCTTATGAAGAACAGAGAATGATTACAGAAACAGTATGCTGCATCCAACCCACAGATAATACATATCAGCCCATATTCAGATCAGAGAGAGATGATCAGTGGAGGTGTTATATCACAAAATATTTTACAATATACCCTCAACTTCTCACACTCAACTTTTCTCATACTCTCTCATAAGCCACACTCTGTTTTTCACTCTTCTTTTATCTCTTGCACTTGTACACTCTGTTTTCACTCTTCTTTTATCTCCTGCACTTGTACACTCTGCTATTATATTACATCCCTATTTATAGTAGCTAATGGAGTATTCTAGTGTCATCTCCTAGAGAATTCTACCAAATTCTTTATTTATCTAGAATGGAAAGTGGTGGAGAAGTGTGTGTAAATCCTTTTAGTCTCATGTTGTATATGCCTTTAGAATTATTTAGTTTCTCTGTGTCAGTTTGATGTGGAACCTTAAGTTAAATCTTAAATGTTGCTGTAGTGATTACCATTTCACACTAAATGGGTTGTTTGCTGCTTTTTATTTACTTTTTTAATTAGTGTAAAGTGTTGAAAAGAAAGGGCATTGCAGATATATGTGCTGCTCCACTTCTATAGATATTAGAGATAATGTATTAAAGTCGCATAATTTGTCCTACTTCATGTACACTCGATTAGGCCATTTTTATTTACGTTCATGAATCCTGGTTAATTTGCAAATTATATTTTCAACATAAAGTTGCATATTACAATGATAAGAGTAGTTTTTTTAGTTGTATTCTTGTCGTTGAACTTGGTGAGAGTGATATCGGAGGAGCAGGAAGGGTGTGAGATACGGGCTTGGATTCTCTATGTCATTTGGTACATCAAAAAGAAATTATAACCTAAACCTTAAATCCTAGAGCAATGATTGGATTTATTTCCCCATCTCTTACGTGTTAATCGTTTAAGGTGTTACACAAAAAATAATACACCAAAATAAGATCAAAAGAGAACAGAATTTGGGAACTGCAGTGGGAGGACTCCAGAATCTTTTTTTTTTTTTTTTTAATTATCCTTCACATCAACTTCTCATTCATCTCTATGTGAACACTACCATCACTAAATTCACCTTAGATGAAAATAATAAAAATAATCATAAAAATCTTAATAATAATAATAAATAATAATAATAATTCACCTTTGGAACGTTAGTGTCAACATTTATGAGATGATTATAATTTAATAGAAATAATAATAATAATGAGACCAAAATAAATGCTATTGATCCGAGATGAAATTTACAAAAACAAAAAATTAGAATGCTTAAGAGATTAATTTATACGACTCTAAAAAAATTGTTTTTACAAACGAGGATAAAAGTCTCAATTCCATTATTAAATTGGTTTAGTAACGATTAATAACGGAATCCGTTGATAAATTTCCGTTGGTAATTAAAGTGGTGGTTGGTAAATTTTTAACAACGAAAATTCATTTCCGTTGGTAAATTATTTCGTTTGGTAATGCATTCTTAATAATTCCATTGCCGTGGATTGAATTCCGTTGGTAAAATAGAGAATAAATTCATTGGCATTCTATTGCTAAAGAAAAAATGTTATTTTTGTTGCTATTTCATTGATAAATTACCAATGGATTGAATTTCGTTAGTAACAAAAATTGATGTTCTTTCATTAGTTCATTAGAATGAATTCAAATCCAATCCGTTAGTAACAAAAATTGATGTTATTTTTGCCCTAAAAAAGATAAATGGTTCAATTTTGCTCTATAACTAACTAATCGTTTCAATTTTGGTTCAATAGCATCCGATCCACCTCTTTGTCTTCGTGATGTTCTTTCATTAGTTCAATAGAATTACAAGCACCACGATTTTTAAATAATAAATCTACATGAATGGAGCCACCAGACTACACTATAGTCAAAAAAGAAAATTTTAGGAAACTTAAATTAAATGTTTTTTTTAGAAAATATTACTTTATTCGTCCCAAGTTAAATTTCACACTTATTATTTTCGTCCATCCCACATTAAACTTCACTACCAAAAAAATAAAATAAAAATAGTATATCAATCCTTACCATAAAAGTATATGTTTATTACAAATTTGTCACTCTCAAATAACACACATAATATATTTTATAATTTATTTATTACCAAAAATACTATATTACCCTCCAAAAATTAATAAAATTAGTCAATTTTTTTTTCTTCTAATGATACAATTTAAGTTGAGATGGAGGGAGTACAAAATTCCCTCGTTATTACATTCAGTGCAACTGTCGATTAAAAAACCGATTAACGTTAATTAATCATGGCTCTTTCAACTGCAATAACATCAGCAAGTTCCGATTGCAGGCTGTTCATCCCTTGCACCTGCATAATATGAATGATATCAAAAAGGTTTTTCATAGTAGAAGTGGAAGAAAACATTGAGCATATATGGACATATAAGGTCTCACCTTAGAGAATGGAACTTAAAGAGAATTCCACTGCATTTGAGAGTGATTATTTAATTTAAAAAAAAAGTAAAAAGGCATTGTAATTAATAAAAAATAATAATTAGACACGTAATACATTCATCTTTTTTAATAAAAGATAATACATTGTATTCCTTCTTATTCGGGAATACTGGCACGTTTTTACTTGCATGTAGTTTAAGAAAAAAATACTTTTGGTGTTGTGATGTTAGAAAAAGTAGGGTTTTTTTTTTAAAAATTAATTGAATAAAATATATGGTATAATTATTTTTGACTAAATTGTGTGTAAAAAAAATTGATAATTTTGTAATAATGTGGTATTGTAAGAGTATTGATTGATATTATATGTGTTGTTTTCATTTTTAGAATTTACAAGTTTTTTGAGATAGAATAGAAAAGAAAGTGTGCACATACTCTTGGGACAGAGATAATAATATTTGACAAAGTCTCTTGTGAGACGCTACTTATGTGAGACCATTTTTGAGACGTGTTAAAGTATGCATATTATATAGATAAAGTATGCTTAATAGTTGTTAAAGTATATTTTGTAAAGTATGATGGATGATGAATTAAAGTATGGTTTTAGGATGTTATAATATGATTCATTATTGACATACTTTAACTACAAATAAACATACTTTATCTATATGATAAACATACTTTAATAATGGTTCAACCCATCTCACAAAAAACTCATCTCACAAGAGAGTCTCTCATAATATTTATAAAAGTCAAGTTAAATTATAATGGCAATAACTAATAATTATGAAAAATATTAATGGATGGTAAATAAGCAAATAATATAATTGAGTAGGGATATTATAGTGAAAAATATTTCTCATTCTTATGACCCTTACATACTTCATCCGTTCAATTTAAAGATTCTCATTTGCTTTTTTTCATGTGTACTAAGGAGTATGAGAGTGACTAGGGTAGGACCGGTCCTACCAATATTTGGTGGAACCGGATCTCACACTCTATATTGGGCAGAAATTGAATTACAATAGGCGTTGAATTTTCAGAAGTAGAGTTCCACCGCGTTCACCTCCCCTCCGGCCGTCTTCCTCTTCGCAGCCCTATCACTGTCGTTTCTCAATCTCCAAATGCTGTCGTCCCACCTCAACAACTATGACTTCAGCTACTCGCTCCATCGATATCCCTCCCATCTCCATCATCCGCTCCGCAATCATACTATGTGAGTTGGGTCTACTCATATTCAGCTTAACCTAAACCTCCAAATTCGTTATTCTTTCTGATTCTTCTGAATTCGAGTTAATTGTTTTAATCTATTTGGTTTACAGGTGTTTATGGCTTCTGCGATGGGTCTAGACTATCAAGGGTTAGAGGGTCGTACTTGGGGATCACCATCGCTTGATCGGCAGCGCCACTGGTGTTTGTGTTGATATAAGCATCTTATGTGTTCATGATTAACGGCGACAAGAAAGGCTGGTATGCGAGAGTGATGGAGGTGGTGCTGTTTGTTTCGTCGTCGGTGTTAGCAAATGGGCATGTGGTGGCGGCCTACAGAACTAGCTGTAGATAGAGGAGAAAGTTTCTGGTTTGCAACATCGACTTTGAACCAGTAAGTTAAGCCTCTCTCCTATAAGCAAAATCCTGCTCATATGGACTTTCTGGTCAATCCACGCTGCAGCATTTGTACCCAAATCCCTGTTTGAGAGTTTTTAGGAAAGTGGCTAATTTTTACTTCTTCGTTATCAGTATCTTGTCTTTCACACCACTTGCCCTTTATTCTGCCGTTAGTTTTGTTTTACTTTAGTAGTTATTGGAGCAACCATAATTAAATAAGGGAATGAAGATTGGCATCTGATCGTCGTCATTTTCACCTAGATTTTAGTGTCTTTATTTGTGGATTTTTGGATATTTTTATCCGTATTTGTATAACTTTTGTTGGAGTTTCATGTTAATTAGGAGAAGTGTGATATAGATTAATAAATGTGTGGAAATAAGCTTAAATATATGTAAAATAGGTAAAAAAAGAGCAAAACAAAATCGGGAGCTGAAATGAAGAAGGTGGATAGAACTCGACCACACTTGAGTCGAGCTCTGAAGCTCAAGTCGAGCTTGTGCTCGAGCTCGTGTCGTGCACAGCACAGGGGCCTATAAGAAGTGGCTGTGCGCTAGCACCTGAAACAACTACATGCTCATGTCGAGGCCATGCGCAGCACATGGGTCGAGCTCCGTCAACACGCAGAAACATGCCGAGAAAAGTGAGCCGACTCGAGTCGAGCTCTGCAGCTCGAGTCGTGCAGAAATTCAACATAAGTTTGCACATGTTCTAGAAGATTCCAAGGGGTATAAATGCCTAATTTTAGCGTGATTTACGGGAAAAAGTCATTTGATAGCAGTTACAAAGATCCAACACACACTTCCACACAATTTCTTCACACACACTCTCTCCTACATCCAAAATCCATCAAATTCATCCATTTTTACCACTTTGAATCCATAATATTTCACTTAATACATCCTTCACCCATTACATCCTTAGAGAGATTTGAGGTTTATTTGTTTGGAATGCTATTGGAGGAAGGAGATCAACCCTCATCTACAAGGGAAGAATTTCTACTTTCATTTTGTAATTCCTTTGATTTGAAGTTAGCAATGGAATTTTATGAACTTTGTAAGGTTTGTAAGATGATTATTGTTGGCTAGACCTCTTGTGAGGCTAGCCACATGATGAATTGACGTTAAACTAGATTTGTGAGATTTTTAGTAGTTAATTGAATTGATGATGGATTTCTTCTTATAAATTGTGATTCATGTTTCATTTTATTAATTGTGTGATTGATTTCTATACACATGATGTTAGGATGCCATTCCTATATTATATGTTAGGGGTTAATTGAATCAATTAGTGAAATGATCATGCATGTTAGTGTGAGGGGAGATAAGTCATACCCTTCTTATACTTAGAAAACTTGTAAGAGGACATTTGAGTAATTGAATGAGAAGAACAAAACTTAGAATCATAGTACCTTCATGGGAATTGATGATAAGACCAATCTAGGGGGATTTAATCTTGTAAAAGTGATAATAACCTAGTCACCTAGGCCAATAGGGAACCGCCTTTATTTATTTTATCCAATCTCGTGCATAGCATTCTATAGATTAAACTTCCTTACTGCCGAAGCATAGGGAACCGCCTTTATCTATTTTATCTTCTTTTGTATCTTAAGACACAAATCCTTAGATAAAGTCACATGCTAAAACGAGCAAGGATTATATCATTTAATGAAGCTCGAGATAAGCACACCATCCTTTATTGTGATCATTATCACCATGATCTTGATAGCATATATTTGCAACATAAATTTAAACACTCACTAATATGCAAATGACACTATATTCCGCAAGTATACGGGACATATGTGCAAGCAGATAGGTAAGGTATCGAATCCACATTGAATGATTAAAATCAAATTAATTTAATATTTATTCAAGAATAAGGAAAATATCAGGATGTTTGAGAATTAAATAAACAATCAAATAAAATAATAAATATGCAATGACTGGACTCAACAGATGCAGAATATGAATTGGATGAAATTAAGAATAATAAAAATAATTCTAGGTATTACACTTTCACTTGGTTTGTCTTGCAGTGGGTGGAACTTCTTAATTCAATTCAAGCATAATTTCCTAAAGCAATCTATAATTTATGTAATTAATTCTTTCGAATCTAATCACAAGTAGATAAATCGATGAATATAATAGTAACGCAAATATCACATCAATTAAATCCCAACAGATTTATCAGATTGAATTCTCTCACACCTTTTGTCTCACAGTAACGATACGACTACTAGATGTGTTATATGTGTGAAGTGATCAATATTAACCCTCAACTTTCGTTTCTTGGTTTAATAAACAAATATGAGTAATTGGTCGTGAATCAATTAATCATGTAGAAAAATCACACATATAAAAGAAATAAAATGCTTGAATTAAATAAAGGATTCACACACTAAAACAATCCAAAATCAAATTACTCGTGCAATCCTGGAATTTGGAAGTTTAGGCTTCCATACAGAAAATACAGAAATAAAATAATATTGAATTCAACATTAAATTAAATAATCTAATAAAACCCGGATGAAGGAATAAATGCCGTCTCATCCCTATACTTTTGTCTTCGTGACTCCATGACGTTCTTAGAATGCGGATTGACTCTGTGGATGAATGTGTGAATGACTTGATGAATTAATTGATGTTCTCTCTTTTTTGATTTAATTGTATATTTATAGGAGTAGGGATCCCATGGAATTGTGGATTAATGGGCCTGGGCTTGGAGAACAAGTTTGGTGAAAAGTGAAATTCCCGTGTGAAAATAACCCATGATTTGCACAAATTAAAGGTGATTTTATCCAATTCGGTGGGTGATTGTCGTTATTTTTACCTAAATTTTAGTATCTTTTTATGTGAGTTTTCGTATATTTTTATCCGTATTTGTATGTTATTTGGTTGTGTTTTTTATTTTTATTGAAATGTGTGAGAATGATCTTAAACATATGTAAACAGGTGAAAATAGAGTAAAAAATGAAGACGGGAGATCAAACAAGGAAGAAGGAACAAAAGTGCAAGAACACGGCTGGCCGTGCTCGCAACACGACTCGTGTTGCAGCACACGGCCCGTGTACCAGACACGGGCCTGTAAGCGACGGCCGTGCGGAGCCATCCGTTCATGCAATACGGCCACCCTTTGACCGTGCGACACAGCTCGACTCGTGTTGCAGCACACGGCCCGTGTACCAGACACGGGCCTGTAAGCGATGACCGTGCGGGAGCATCCGTTCATGCAACACGGGCACCTTATGGCCGTGTTGCGCCACACGACTCGTGTCGTGTCAGGGATCAGAAAAAGTCAGAATTCTTCTAGAAGATCTCCATGAGGTATAAATACCAATCCATTCAACATTTTGAGAGGAGAAGATCCGAAATTCCAGCCTCCCCATACACATCACACACCATTTCTTCTATTTTACACCATCATCTTCATCTATTCACCATCCATTGGATCTACAATCATCCTACCATCAAAATCATCATCCAATTGAAGAAAAGAAGTAAGGAAGAGAGGAAGATAACAAGGGAAGGAAGGAAATCACCATTGAAGTGACATCAAGGGAGTTTCCAATCATTTCTTGTATTAAACCTCATAGTTTCATCATGTTTTGTAAGGATATTAATGTCTATGTTAATTTCCTTATTAATATGGTAGGCTAATCTCCCTTGTGAGATTAGCAACATGATAGTTGTTGGATAATTTTGGGGATTTGTGTATTTGAATTCATATATTTATTGGATCTATGATTTTCTACCATTGATCATTAATTGCTTGAATTGTATTGATGATTTGTGTGTTTAGTTGTTCTAGATATGTGATTAGATTGAGAAATCAATTATATGCTTAGGATAATTAAGTGAATCATTTCATCAAACACTTCATGTGCATTATAGATTGTGAAGAGATTGAGAAGTCCTTCATAGTTTAGAACCCTTTGGTAGGACATGTGATTGGTTTGATCGAGAGATTGATTAATTGTGTGAAGGGACTCTCATTTAAGCTTAGTACCTAGTTGGAATTGTTTAAGTGAGAACCAATCCATTGAGCTATTTGATATTCATATCCTATCCATCTCGAGAGGGAGTTTAGGTGATTTTAGTGTTGGCCCTTAGCCTTTTTCCCATGACACATATGAATTCATTGCATGATACCTAGATTTTCCATGCTTTAAGTATTTCTAATCTCATCTCTATCTACTTGGCTCATTCATCCATCTATCCTTTTATTTTATTGTCATTTCTTGATTATCTCCCCTTCTCGTTCATCTCTATAATACTATGACAAACACGAGATCGCTTAGACCCTAGTACCTTCCTCCCTGTGGTTCGATAATTTCTTTAATTGGTCATGCCCACTATATTATGGCTAATCAAATGGCGCCATTGTCGGGGAGGCAACGGTTGCTAGTAGCTTGAAGAAGGATCGTTTTGAGTAATCTTAATAGAGACATTATTTTATTTTATTTTTACTTGTATTTGCTTTGTGAAACTTTGTTCTAACTTCTCTCATTTTTGAAGGTATATGCAAATAAGATCCAAGGGGAAACAAGTAGAACCTATTGATTTGGAGATTGAGCATACTTTGAGGAGAAGGAGAAGAGAGAACAAAATCAAAAATAGTAATTCAATGGAGAATTTTCAAGAAGATAATCGTGTGGAGATAGAGCATGATGGGAAGGAGGACAAAATGTGAACGTGCATGACAACGCACCTCAATTCAATGCAAATCTTCCTCAACAAGCCTATCAAAATCATGGAGCATTTAACAACCAACTTTTGCTTCAACAAATGGTGCAACAAGTTCTAAGGCAACAAGGCTTTCAACAAGCTTATGCTCCTCCACAACAAGCATATGTACCACCACCACCACCTCCGGTGCAACATGGAATGCAAAATGATCAAAGGGTGATCCGGGATTTCTTCATGCCGAGGACAATGCCACAAATGATGGGACCACCAATTCATGCCAACAACTTTGAATTTAAAATGGGCTTGATTTCATTGGTGAGAGAGCAACAATTTAGTGGAACTCCGAATGAAGATCCTAATGCTCATCTAGCTCAATTCATTGAGATTGCTAATACCGTGAAGATGAATGGGGTGAGCGAGGATTGCATAAAAATAAGGTTATTTCCATTTTCTTTGAGAGATCGTGCTCGCACATGGTTATCTACTCTTACTCCGGGTACGTGCAACACTTGGGAGGAACTTGCACAAATGTTCTTGAACAAGTATTTCCCACCTTCCAAGACACTTCAAATGAAGAGCTTGATTACTCAATTCAAGCAATTGCTTCAAGAAAGCTTTTACGAAGCGTGGGAAAGATTTAAGGAAATGCTACGCAAGTCTCCTCAACATGGATTTCCGGAAAATCAACAAGTGGGGATTTCTACCAAGGTTTGGTAAATGGTCAAAGAGTGCTTTTTGATGCTTCGGCGGGTGGATCCGTACTTGGAGTGACTCCGGAAAGGGCTATTCGAATTTTTGATGAAATTGCTACAAATGTCTACCAATGGCCATCGGAGAGGGTTAGTGGATGCTATGGGTTTGAGAGCTATGATCAAGGTCAACACTCGAGTGTGAAGAGTGTGAATGTTGAGCCACAAACGCCAAGCATGGAAATGATAATAGCGGAGGTAATGAAGCAAATGAGTTTGAAACAAGGAGTGACTAATCAAGGAGTTAATATGGTTGATGGTCAAATGGATCAAAGTGTGCTTCCTCAAAATGGTGTTAGTGGGGAACAATGGGCTATGACAATGCCACGTGTGGAGGATGTGCAATACATGCAAGGAAGAAACTACCAAGGGAATTATCAAAACAATTACCAAGGTAGTTTCAACCAAAGTCAAGGAAACTATCCACCAAGGCAAGGAGGTTTCAATGGTCAAAGTAGTAGAAGCTCATACCCACAACAACAACAAAGGCATGGTAACTTTTCCTACTCTAATCCGAGCAATGCGGTTGCGTATCCTCCGGGATATCAACCGGGGGCTAAGACACCGAACAATGAGGGAAGAGCATCAACCGATGAGCTACTTGAATAATTGATTGCATCAAACAAAGCTAGAGAAGTATCGGAAAAAGCTAGAGATGAAGCTAATGAAAGAAGATTCAAAGCTATTGAGGAACATAGTGATAGAAGATGCAAAGCTTTGGAATAAAATGTTGGACAAATGGCAAGTTCATTGAGTGCTCAACAAAAAGGAAAGTTTCCGGCCACAACCGAAGTTAATCCAAAGGCTCAATGTTTGTTGGTTGATATGAAAGAGGAACGAAAGGTTGAAGAAGGGTTGGTGGAAAGCAAGGTTGTTGAAGAAATGGAAGAAGTATGTAAGAAAGAAGAGAAGAGGCCTAAATGGATACCCAAGTGGAAGAGGGTGCAAGAGGAAAAGAAAGTAGAGGAGAAGGTCAAAGAAGAAGAGTACAAACGTGACTATTGGGGTATCCCGATCACTCCATTCCCTATTCCCTATCCACAAATATTTGTAAAGGAGGAGAAGAAGAAGGAATTTGAGGAGTATGTCATGTCGCTCAAGAAGAAGTATGAAGAGAAAAAGAAAAGGAGCAACCCGAATTGAGTAAGTCGATGCAAAAAGGGGGACCTACGAAGGTTGGTGATCCGGGAAAGTTCATAATTCCTTGTGATTTTGAAGGAAAAACACCCTTGATGCATTGTGTGACTTGGGGGCAAGTGTCAACGTGATGTCTCATGCCACGTTTAAAGACCTTGAAATTGGAGAGCTAAAGCCTACGACTATCCGTCTTGAAGTGGTAAATGATGAAGTTGTGAAGCCACTTGGGATTGTTGAAGACGTGGAGGTGAAAGTGAAGGGGCTAGCTTTCCCGGTTGATTTCATGGTGTTGGAAGTAAAGGCGGACCCTCGAGTTCCACTCATTTTGGGAAGACCATTTCTAGCCACCGGAAGAGCAAAGATTGATGTTGGGAGAGAAGAGCTTTCTTTGAGCTCAAATGAAGAGAATGTCACATTCTTGTGCAAGAAAGATAAAGGGATCAAGCCTCATCATACAAGGCCTCCGGATGATTTCGATGATCATGATTCTCTTCTCTTTGACAATTTAAATTCATTTCTTCATGATTTTATGAAATTTTCAAATGATAACTTATCTTCTTATGATGTTAATAGGATGAAAGAATCGGAGCTTGATTGGAAAATCGATAAAGGAGAAAAAGGAAGTCCACTAGAATCACTCCTTGATGAAGATTTGATGCTTGTAAGCAAGAATGGAGAAGTTGAATTAGTGGACAAAAAGAGGGCTAAGCTATTGTTCAAAGTGAGGATGCGAGGAGAAAGTGAGATGGACCATCCTTTGGTTCGATGAGCATGAAAATTCCGTCCGGCTTGAAGACGTTAAACTTTGCGCTAAATGGAAGACAACCCATTCTTTTTATATTTTGATGCTTTTTGTTGATTTTGGTCATGTAGGTGGATTGAGCTCGTGAGAAGAAAGCGTATTGAAGAAAAGAGAAGTGTTTCATGGCTTCTCCACAAGAAGACTATCAATGGAAACTACAAGGGTAAGTCTCACCACTTTTTGCAAACTTAAGTCTCAACTTGTTTCGATTTAAGTTTAGGGGGAGAGTGTGTGGTGTGACTCACCAATTGAGTGTGCTTGATATGATGATATTTTGATAATGATAAGTCTTCTTGTAAAAATTGGTCAATTTTAAAATATTTCTTATGAGTTTTGGTTGGATTTTGGTATGATTGGTTGTGTTGAAGTTCATGATTGTCCATATTTTTATGAAATGTTGAGCTAATGGTGTTTGTTGAGTCTTTGAGCATGAGTGAAAGGTATTGGAAGCATGAATGGAGCTTGGAGCCAACGCTTTCATTATCAAATGCCTATTGAGGGAGTACTCTACACCTTATCACTTCTAGTTGCTTGACGTATTTTGATTTGGATTGATGGATTAACATGCTACTTTATGTGTTATGTCTTTGGGAGGTTTCCTTTTCAATCAAAGATGGAGATGATTGTGAGCTTATATTGTTATGGATGATTGAATATGTGCTTCATTTTCTAATGATGGTGATTGTTGTTTTTGCATGTTATGTGTTTTTGTTTTGTTTCTTGTTTGTTGAGTCTTTATTTTATGTTTTGTGTGTTTTCTTATTTTTGTCTTGGTATGTTTGTGGTTTGTTTTGGGATGTTGTGAGTCAATTTTGAACATGAGTGGTGATATGTTGTGGTAGTAAGTGATGACAAGTTATGATTAAGAATCTCTACACTTTCGAATTGTGACATGTTTTACTTAACTTGTTCAATTTTGAGATGAATGTGGTGAAATAAGTTTCTTAAGGTCCAATGCATAAGCTTGTGAGAATTTGAGCCTCAATCGTGCATACATGGTTTTTCTTCATGAGTGGATTGGTTGTGTTTGATAAGCTAGAACTTGCTCAAGGACTATAGGAACGAGCCCGATTTGTGGAGATTAGTGAAATGATCTTAGGCCATCCTTGTTATTCATAGTCATTGCCATATATGTTCCTACCATGTACATCATCCCTAGTTAACCATTATGAGCCTTTAAGCCTTTTTATTGTGAATATAGCACATTACAAGCCTTGATTACCTTCTTAAGCCATGTATATATACCCTTTGTGTGGGTGATTGAGGAGATGGTAGCTAGTAAGGTTTGATAAAAAAAAAGTGGAAATGGTAAATAAATAAGAAAAAGGATGAAAAGAGCAAAATGAAGAATGCACATGCAACCTCAAAACAAGAAATATGAGCAAAACAACAATAATATGCTCAAGTACTTAAAAATCCAAAGAAGGAAGTATGAATCATAAGAAGCTCAAGAAATCCAAGGAAAGTTGATGAGTAGAGCTTGTGAGTATCAAAGACAAGAAAGGAAGAAAGAAAAGTGGAGAAGTTGAGGAAGTTGATCATCTCTTCGATTACTAACACTTGTTTAGTCACAATTATCTATATTCTTCCTACCTTACCAAAGAGCCTATCATTACATCCAAATTAAAGACCTTTTTGATCGCTAATGGAAACTTTGGTGGTTTGTGAATGTAGTCCACGAGCAAGCTTATAGCGAGTCGAGTCAATCGATTAATGAGTGTTGATTTACCTTACTTTAAAGAGGGTTGAGTGACATTTATAACCTATGTGAGGCTTGGACCAAAAGGAGACTATATTACACTAATATTCTCTTGTGATTGAACTTGTTAATTCTTCATGTCATGAATCTAATGTTGTAGGATGCCTTAGCATAGTTTGTAATTCTTATTATTATCGATGTGTTGTTACTTATGTTCGTTTAGTCTTTTCCTAGGTGAAAATCACTCTCCTTGGTTTATCATTTTCGTTGTGCGGGGACGCACAACACTTTAGTTTGGGGGTGTGATTGTCGTTATTTTCACCTAGATTTTAGTATCTTTTTATGTGAGTTTTCGTATATTTTTATCCGTATTTGTATGTTATTTGGTTGTGTTTTGTATTTTAATTGAAATGTGTGAGAATGATCTTAAACATATGTATAACAGGTGAAAATGGAGTAAAAAATGAAGATGGGAGATCAAACAAGGAAGAAGGAACAAAAGTGCAAGAACACGGCTGGCCGTGCTCGCAACACGACTCGTGTTGCAGCACACGGCCCGTGTACCAGACACGGGCCTATAAGCGACGGCCGTGCGGAGCCATCCGTTCATGCAACACGGCCACCCTTTGGCCGTGCGACACAGCTCGACTCGTGTTGCAGCATACGGCCCGTGTACCAGACACGGGCCTGTAAGCGATGGCCGTGCGGGAGCATCCGTTCACGCAACACGGGAACCTTATGGCCGTGTTGCGCCACACGACTCGTGTCGTGTCAGGGATCAGAAAAAGTTAGAATTCTTCTAGAAGATCTCCATGGGGTATAAATACCAATCCATTCAACATTTTGAGAGGAGAAGATCCGAAATTCCAGCCTCCCCACACACATCACACACTATTTCTTCTATTTTACACCATCATCTTCATCCATTCACCATCCATTGGATCTACAATCATCCTACCATCAAAATCATCATCCAATTGAAGAAAAGAAGCAAGGAAGAGAGGAAGATAACAAGGGAAGGAAGGAAATCACCATTGAAGTGACATCAAGGGAGTTTCCATTCATTTCTTGTATTAAACCTCATAGTTTCATCATGTTTTGTAAGGATATTAATGTCTATGTTAATTTTCTTGTTAATATGGTAGGCTAATCTCCCTTGTGAGATTAGCAACATGATAGTTGTTGGATAATTTTGGGGATTTGTATTTGAATTCATATGTTTATTGGATCTATGATTTTCTACCATTGATCATTAATTGCTTGAATTGTATTGATGATTTGTGTGTTTAGTTGTTCTAGATATGTGATTAGATTGAGAAATCAATTATATGCTTAGGATAATTAAGTGAATCATTTCATCAAACACTTCATGTGCATTATAGATTGTGAAGAGATTGAGAAGTCCTTCATAGTTTAGAACCCTTTGGTAGGACATGTGATTGGTTTGATCGAGAGATTGATTAATTGTGTGAAGGGACTCTCATTTAAGCTTAGTACCTAGTTGGAATTGTTTAAGTGAGAACCAATCAATTGAGCTATTTGATATTCATATCCTATCCATCTCGAGAGGGAGTTTAGGTGATTTTAGTGTTGGCCCTTAGTCTTCAATCCATGATACATATGAATTTGATACATAATTCCTAGAATTACCACTTCTTGATTGTTGTTAATCTCACTTTTAATCAATTTGGTAAACCACTTTTCATCCATACATCTTGTTCGTGTGATCATTGCTTGTTCACTTGCATTGATTGATTTAATTTCTTGTTTGATCAACCTCCCTTTGATGATTAGTCTCTATAAAATTATAAGAAACGTGAGATCGCTTAAGCACTAGTGCCTACCTCCATTGGGTTCGATAATTTCTTGAATTGGTCATTCTCCACTAAACTATGGCTAATCAGTGGGTGGTTCGCCTAAACCATGGATGATTTGGTTTAACGATCGGCGTTAATTTCCTGGGAGCTCAAGGCCTTTTTTGACTTGGTCTAACAACATGTTGATTCGCCCAAACTGGGCTTCTGTTCGCCCAAACGAGGCTTCAACTTGGTCTAACATGTGTTGGCCGCTAATCAGCTACCACATTACTCCTTTATTTCATCTCTTATCTTCTTCAATTAAAGTCCTTCTTTTATTCTTCAATTAGGCCTAAAATCTGGAATAGCTCCAAAATACCTGTGAAGTTCTAATATTCAACAATTAAACATATAACTTCACAAAATAAATGAAATCATGCAATAATCAACTATGGAACAGCCTATATAAACACCTAAAATCCGTGTTTATCAATGATCGCAAGGATATATTTTGCTTCTCTTAAGTCCTTCATTTCATACTGCTTTATTAAACATACCCATACGCCCGACAATACTCTCTCATTATCTCCAATGAGAAAGATACCATCTATATACACACAAAAAATACCACCACGTTTTCATCATTATTTTCAATACACAAGACCCATCCGAGCATTGATTAAATCCGTATGACTGGATTTTCTTATCAAAACGATGTTTCATGATATTGAAGCTTGCTTTAGTCCATCGATGGACACTTTTAAATCACGAATTAAATATGTATGACTGGATTTCCTCATCCCTCTGGTTGCTTCACATAGATGTTTTCCTCAAGACTTCCAATCAGGAATACTTTCTTGACATCTATTTGTTGTACCTCATAATCAAAATGAGCAGAAACAGATAAAAGAGTCCGGATCTACATAGGCATAGCTATCGGCGAACAGGTTTACTCATAATCAAACCCTTTCTTTCTGAGTATACCTTTTCGCAACAAGTTTTGCGTCCAAGGTTTTCACCTTACCGTATGATCCTCTTTTATTTTGTATGACCACTTCTAATGGCTTATACACCATTTTGTGGTCCTACAAACTCCCAGATTTGATTTAGAATCCACAGATTTTATTTCAAAATTCATTGCAACTTATTAAGATTCCTCATTTCGATCTTGTAGTGCTTCGTCGTGTTCATGGACCGATTTCATGTTTACTAGGGACCAAGTCTCACGACTCTCCCAAAACATAAATGAATCCTTTTGGTTGTTGAACAACCTCCCACTACGACAAGGCGCTACATGTAATTGTGTACCAGATGTGACACGCGATGCAGCTTACTTGTGGTATATCCTCTTATATAATTGGTACTAAAATTTGTGTTTCCCTTCTCACACCTTTAAGAACATTTTATACATGGTTTGTGATTTATTACACAGTCCCTTTCTAAAAAACTAGTGTTCGTGTTAACAATCACCTTCTGATCTTTTGGACTATCAAATGAACCACACTTTATTTTTCTAGGACATCCCACAAACATTAATATGACATGTTGTTTCTAGGGGTTACCCATAAAAAGAATTTAGTAATTTCAAATAATTCATCATCTATCTAACCATTTCCATAAGAGTCCTATTCCTTCTTTCCGTCACACCATACAGCTGGGGTTTACCCAGTGTTGACAACGTGGGATTCTATTCCAACCTCTGATTAATAGCTCCTAAACTATCCTAAGAGGTACTCGCCACCATAATTAAATCGTAGTGACTTGATATATTTTCCATGATGCTTCACCGCATCAGCCATGCACTTCTTGATTTAATCATAGTACTCGGACTTGCAGTGCATCAAATAAATATATCTTGTTTCTAGTATAATCGTCAAATAAAGTAACGAATATTCATAACCACCTTTCGCCTGGACAGTTTTAGGATTGCATAAATCAGAATGAACCAATTCCAACATATCCTTGCATGGCTCTATACCCCTTTGCCTTGACAAGACAATTAACCATATTCACTTCCAAGCAAAACTCACTAGTTTGATAGTTTCCATTTCCAATAAACCCAACCGTTCATCGGCTATCTACTTTTGAATTCTACTCAAGTTAATAGGATTTAGTCTTAGATGCCAAAGGTATATTTGGTTCACATCCGAAGGTTCCTTTATCTTATTTATGATTAGAAGACGCGTTATTAATTACTATTTATTGCATCGTAAGAGAAGCATGATTTAAGAGTGTACAAATTGTCAGTAACGTACCAAACAGATTATAGCTCCATTCTTCATTATAATGACCATGTCATTTAAATGTAATAGAGTATCCATCGATAAATGCATAAAAACCGAAATGAAATTCTTTCTATGAAAACGTACATAAAGATAATTTCTCCAAATCAAACATTTATTCCTATCATAAGATAGATAAACAACTCCCACTGTAACAGCCACTACTTTCGTAGCGTTACCCATGTATACAGTAATCTCATCATCACTTATGTATAAACATTTAGTGATTCAGGTATCTACACACAACGTGTCAGTAAACGCTATCACTAATCATGCTTCAATAAATAGTGAATAAGATACTAACATTGTTCACTCCTTGATGAAAATGGCTTTCTTTTGCCACACGTTTTGTCAGAAGTTCCCCACCGTATGCAACTTCTCACGCTCGGCGACAAGGTCCATCACACGGTTTTCACTCGGCCCCCACTCGGTGGTGTGCGAGTGATCATGTGTGTGTCCGGACCAGTTTCCATTGTACGTATCAGGCATCCTCAGTCCTAAATACTGTGTACTACTTCTCAAAGTAATAGTATAACATTGATGTTCTTTCGAATTCAACTCAGTCTGAGCAGGAAATTTTATTTGATGTTGCAACTTACCCACTGCAGCATTCAACTGACTGATAGCAAGATCTATTTCGTTTCTATTTTCTTGTTCCTTGCTTCAGCTTCCTTATGTCTCACTTCAGCTATTTCCTGATTTGTGACCATCAACTTGAGCATCAGATCCGCTTTTCCGTCACTAGATTTCTGGGCTGGATTTATTTCTAGAGGTGGTGCAACTGCGCTATTAGGATTAGAGTAAGGCAGATTCTCATCCCTTCTCTAATTGTTGAAGTTTAAATTCCCTTAGTTCCAACCCTGCTGATACTGACGGTTGTTCCCTTGATCATTCCACCCTCCAAACTGATTGTTAGATTGGGAATTCTGTCTATTTTTATATTCCCCTTGAAAGCTCTGTCTCATAGCGTAATTTGCATCCTCAAGATGCTCTTCATCTCCAACCATCATTACTTCCTCTCTGTTTCCTTTGGTGAGGTGGTCCAACTTTTTATATAGTTCATCAAGTCGATCATGAATAGCTGACACTTCATTATTTCCAGCTTGTATCTCTACCTTTGCTACTTTGTCAAAAGAAATATCTCCATCTGCTCTTTCCATCGACCAATCATAAGTGTTTGTTGACATCTCCTCGAATATCTCTTCCGTTGCCTCTGCGGACTGCTTGAATATAGATTCATCCACTGTCGCGTCAACCAACACTTGAATCTCTTCTTAGGCCTTGATAGAAGAAGCCTAAGTAAGTATTCTTTGAAAATCCGTGTTTGGGACAGCTCCACAACAGCTCTTTGAACCTCTCCCATGCCTCATAAAAACTCTCCAAGGATCCTTATTTGAATTGTGTGATCCTTTTCTTTATCAAGAAACCTTTGGAGGGAGGGAAGTATTTATTCAGAAATCTGTCTGCCAATTGCTCCCAAGTAGTACAACATCCTTGAGGAAGGTTATTGTACTACTCATTGGCTTTCCTCGTAAGTGAAAACGGAAAAAACCGCATCCTGATAGCATCCTCCAGAGCGTTTCTGTGCTTCTACATCCTTGCATACTCATCAAACTTCTGTAAATGCTCACTAGCATTCCCCAGAGGTGTCCCACTAAATTGTTGTCTCTCCACCATCCGGATCAGTTCTAAAGGCAGCTCAAAACTCTCTATGGTGATCGCAGGTCCATTCAATCCAGCATTAGTGGTGTACTTCAGTTTATATTTGTCCCGCATAGGTGTCGGGATTTGCGAAAAATTAGCCATCTTAGCTGCTTTTACCTGTGCTCACGCGGAAGATCAGAATTGTTTGGATCTAAATAAAATTAAATAAAGCAAGTAAAATTTAACGTCCTACAAGAAAATAAATCTCTATAGAATTAAATTTAAATCTATTTACTATCCCCGACAGGCGGCGCCAAGAACTTGATCGCTATTTTCTTCACCCTCAAGTGTAAGGGATCGATTGTAGCACGTGTGACCAAGTGAAATATCGTTCCCACGAGATAGTTATAAATTTAATAAATAATTCTATATTATAATTCAAATACAAGACAAATTCGGGGATTTTTGAAAGGATAATTAATTAAACTAATAAAATTAAATTTAAATAATTAAACTTAGCAAAGAAATTAAATCACGCAGAGAAAACGATTAAGAATTCAAGAATTGAGAAATTGGTAATGCTCTGGCTAGCAGCTTAACTATGTGACTAATTTATCTAGACCCAAATTAATTACCTGCATACGTTCATAAGAGGATCACTAAGTCTAGTTAAATCACCTTGATCGGGTAGGATCTAACACTTATAATGAGCTGCAAATCCTAGGATCAATAAGGAATTATCTCTCTCTCTCTCTCTATGGGTACTTCATGCTAAATACCATTGAAGGCTAGAGCAATAGACTACCCTTTCTAGGTACGCAATTATTAACCCTTTTGTCTCCTTACCAATTACCTAATAATAATATTTTACCAAGTAATTAATATTCCAAATTGATTGTCTAACACTCTTAGGAATTATAGGCCAATACCCTAAGACTGCCACAGTAAATAACAATTATTATGCAGAAATAGAGAATCCTATTAACTATCAATCAGTGATACCGTCAAGAATAATTATAGGAATCAAAACCCAAAAACACAATAATATGAAGTCTCAAAATATCCTCTTCAATAAGGAAATAAACAATCTGCAGAGTAATAAATTCAAGTCTAGGTCAATCAAATCATATAGTCAAAACTGTATTAACATCCTAACATTACCAACAAAGAAGCTTAGCCCATGGAATTACGAGGACAAATCACAAAAATGTAATAAACCCTAACCATTGTGGTAAAATAACAAAAATTAATAACTAAAAATAAAGAACCCTTTTGGAGGACTCCGTCTCTTCAATTACTATCTTGAGTGATGGCGGAATTTATAGGGGTACTCTCAGTTCTGTTCCTGACCAAGAAGGAACTGTGTTGAGTGCTAATTCCCCAAGATGGAATTCACGTGTGTGTATATACATACAGCAGGGGAGGCGGTGGAATTAGTGTTCATGTGGGCTTAGAATATCATTGATTTTAAAATCAATTACATATTTGTATGGCCCCAATGGCAACCTGATCTTCAATTAATTTCCAACAGTGGATAATGGATGCTGCAGGACATGGGTTGGACTCTGACACACGTAGAATGGGCTGCTTCTCATCTCAATTAGATTAAACTACATTGCCCACTAATTATTTTCCATGGCCTTTCATGCATGGCCCACCACTTCATATTTTTATGGAAAAACTTTCATTACTCCCCATCATGTATGTGGCACAATTCATAGTACGCTGATGGCAGGTTGGGCCCACTTGAATCATGAAATTCACCAAATTTTCGTGAGTTTTGAAAATTCGTTGGCAGTTGTGCAACCTCATCGTTTTGATCATAACTTCTTCATTCGAATTTCGATTGAGGTGATTCTTGCGCTCACGCGACCCTCTCTTCCATGGCTTTCCAATCATATCCGAAACGACCAGTTTCAACTTCCACACAAATACAGAAAAATTATGAAAAGTGATCCTCTGTTTTCTTGAATGTTACACAAATTCAACCTTCATTCCATCTTTACATTTTTTGTCCTTTTTCCTATCAAAACACAACAAAATACCTCTCATACACCTTTTAATCAATAATAATGTAAAGTATTAATATTTTTTGCAAATAATAACAAATAAAAAACTCAAAGAGGTATCAAATCGGACCCCAAAAATACATGAATTTTCACTCTCATCAACCATCATATTTCTATGAACCTCTCACCTCTTCACTAGAGACTTTAATAGGCACTAGAGAACATCCTTAGTGAGAACACATATGTATATTCTTAAGCAGTAATAATTAAAACCAAGATTCTTATTAATTACCTATTTTGGACTAGTAAGTATGTTTTCTTTTAGTTAACAATAAGTGAAATAAACCATTCAAAAATCCTGAGAATCAAGTAAATAGATACAATGATCAAACACTTCGAATTTAAAATTTATATTGATACCTCAATAAACAATATAAAATAAATTCACCTATATCTCAAGCACCGTGAATTTGCATGACACGTTAGTGTGGACGTATACAAACCCTAATATTCGCAAAAGAAGATTTTACCCATTAATTCCATACATCACAATTAACCTTATGACTCAATGATTAATAGTCGGTTGTTCTTTAGCCAGGCAATTTAATAGCAGTGACTCCCTTGTGGAGGATACATATTAATTGCACCTAAGTGTATACTATTATTTGATACTAAGTAGTTACCTAAGTTTGTGTGCCTTACAGTTGGAGAAGTCCACACGAGCTCAAATAATTTCCTATAATCATCAATTATTAATTTGTACTAGTGATCTGCAAATAAAACTCATCCGTTGAGGAGGAAGGCACTATAGCCGACTCATAAGTTATGTGCATCACATTACAAATAATAATTATTTAATAAAATTTATTCCAGTGATCCACAAATAAAACTCATCCTTTGGGGAGGAAGACACTATAGCCAACTCATAAGCTTACTTGTATCATATAATAAATCAATAATGGAGGCCGCGGGATCTATTAACCAATCTCGCTCCCACTTAGTTATTTAACAAGAGGGTTTTTGCATGCATACAATATACCATATATAATAAGCAATTTAGCATGCTACTATTTAAAGCATTAAATCAAATAGAACATTCATCCAAATATATAACAATAATAGATAAATAAACCAATTATAACAGTTATATATAAGGAAAAAAATGCCAAAAATAAGTTGACTTGATCAACAATTCAGCAAATAAGACGATGACTTGCGTAAGAAGCAAAAGTCCTTGTGCCCTAAGCCATATCACACACGAACCCACAGCAACCGGGAACCACTGCCTAAAGCGGCGCCGCTCTAGCCATGTAACTGCCCACCAAAAAATTGCTGTTTGCCGGAGCCTTGTTATCCAGCTACCATTTATAGCTCGATCCATGCCGTCCGCTGCCAGCTTCCATGCCGGCAGCAGCTACCGGTCGCTGCTGTCATACGGTGAATCTATCGCCAACCCTCCTGCCATTAATGCCAACAGTCTCCGATGATCACGCGCGGTGGAGGCACCAACCCTGCCGTTGACTTACCAAGCTTTCCAACACTCTGCTGCCACTCGTCTCCAGCCCTTTCCATATAGTCACGATCGGCAGAGAAAACTCCATTGAGATCCGACTGGCTAGTTAAGAGACTCGCCTGGAAGCACGTGAGGACCTGCCCCAAACACTTTTGACTCAACTTGAAACTACAGCAGACCTGCTCGGAGGCTGCAGACTCACTCGGAACAAGCTAAAGACTCACTCAGAATCACATGTGACTCGCCCAGAACCCCATGTGACTAGCCCGAAACCACATCTGACTCGGTCCGCCATCTGCTAATCTCATTCTTAAATTGTCTGCGTCGCAACCAGGCGCTACCAGCAGCATGATCGATGCACGATACTGCCATCGTCCAACAAAGACTAGGCTGTCTGCCGCCTATCACGCGCCGTTAAGGCGCCAGCCATGTTCCATCGTGCGCGCCCAGCCATGCCGCTCCGTCAACTTCACGTCAACTACCAACTATCGTGCCGCCGCACAAAGCCAGCTTTCTCTACGCCATCACCGTCTGGTTTCTCCAACCCTAGTGATTGAAACTGCCATGCTAGTCGCCCGGCTGCAACTTGTGCTGACCCCAGTCACCGCGCCTCCTTCCGGTGGTCACTGCCCCATCGCCGGTGCAATCACGCCATCATCAGCCATGTTATACTGGCGCCAAAATGCCATTCGCTCACCCCGCCGTCCACATCAGGTACGATAAAATCTCGTCAACAATCCCCATTCATCCACTGCCCAACTACGTGCGAAGCACGAACCATCCATAGTTTCACGTGCCATCACGTCATCCAACTCTGTCACCAGCCAGTCACATTGGGTAGTCGTGCGGTGATTGTGTGTGCCGTGTACAGTTAGGGTTTCATCAAGAAAGCAAGTTCTAAACCCTAATATCACGTATTCCTCTCAAACCCTAGCCTAACATGTCACGTTTAGCCATAGAACCTACGCTCTGATACCAATTATTGGTGTTTGGATCTTTTGATTAATGTGAACCATTAGGGTTCCATACAATTCTACAGCAGCGGAAGCATAAGTGTAAAATCATATTACCTTTCACCTGGTTTGATGTAAAGGTTGAACAGCAAGAAAAAACGACCTTCAGATCTTCTATTGTATTTCTAAGCCACGTCTTGATGTTATGTGGGAAACGATCTCCAAGATGAACTCAAACCGCAGTCACTCTCTCTAACTCATGATTTTTAGGTGTGTAAAAGTGATTATCCAGACTTCTGAGATTGGCTATTTATAGGCTACAATAGGGAACATGAGGAGAAATTAGGGGTTGGGCCTCCCATTGGGTTTATGCATCCAAGTTTAGCCCAAAACTTATACTTAAGTCCAATAATAATAATTCAGTCCACTAAAGAAATATTATTGCACTGCCACCCTAATCCCAAATTACGTTATGGGCTTCTTCTTATTATAAGCCCGTTAATCTCCCCGTGTTTAAGATTCAATGTCCATTAATTAATTAAGTTACTGAAAATTCCATTAATTAATATATTTACCGAGAGTAGTACCACTCAACCTTATTATCATGCCAGAATAAATCAACCTGCAGGGTTTACATAATAATCATTATGAACTCCTCAAGGGGATATCATCAACCAATTCCGTTAGGACACAGATTTCTTCTACAATCAACAACACACCATAGAGACAACATTATCTCCCAACTCACCGAGTTTATTGATTTAATAATCTGACCCATTGATTAATCAAAAAAAATAAATACTGGCTTACGTGTCGAGGTTATTGTATAGGGATTAAGAGTATGAACATCCATAATAATAGAGATCTAGTTATATTATATAGTCAGTATAAACTGAACGACCTCACTGCGGTCCTGCTCAATACACACAAAGTGCACTAGTGCAATTTTATCGTCAAGACAGACTAATGCTAAATCATACTACAACCATACCGATAGATAGTCCCCGTCTATCTCGGTTGTGAACGTCTATTTATACTTTATAAGGAGCCGATAATATGATCTTCCGTTTGACGCCACACACTACATTATCTATAGTATAAAGTAAAGGGACTTTTTCAACAATTCATAAATAATTATGCAAAATGTTTTATCACATAATTCTCATTTCAAATATTGTTATAACATTGTTCATACAAAAAGCTAGACTTTTAGTATACAATCCAACAAGGGATTAGGAGTACAATAGTGATTGTTTATAGTCCATTGTCAATGATGTTTGCTACTATAATATTGCATGTCTAGGTTGCTTCCTTGATTTTGATTGTGGTTAGTCTTGTATTCTTCCTAAGATCTACTACACTCATTCCATTTCTTCCTTGTTCCTTGATAATTGTAGTTTTTACTTGCTTTTCTAGTTAATTGCTTATAGCATAATTGTTAGATTAAAACCAAAACTAAATTCTATCACTTTTACAAAGCATGATTTTACAACGATTTACAAAAATATTCTATAAAATTTACTTTTTCCTTGTTCCTTGATTTTACTTTTTCCTTGGGACGATATTCTAATAAATTTGTACTTGGTCACTACGATTTACAACAATGATAGAGTTCTCTTACTCTTATTTATTTTAACCTAGAAATGAAGCTAAGAACATGGCGCTGCTTGCCGGGAAAATGTTAAAATCTTGGTTGTAACGAGTTTGAATTTAATTAGTTTTTATAAGAGTATTTCTTTTATTTGTTTACTTGTTTACTTGTCTTGGTTGTTTGGTGAGCTAATTTGGAAATTCTTTTAGGTACATGCGAACTCGTTCGAGGTCTCAATCCATTGAGCCTTTGAGTTTGGAATTGGAAGCTACCTTAAAAAGACAAAGAAGAGAAGTGTTAGTCATACGGAGGAAGTTATAGAAAATGAAATAGATAATGCCAATATGGTTGATGAAGAAGGTCATATGAGGAATTTTCCAAAAGGACTTGATAATGCTCATGGTGGACATGTTAACCCGAATTTTATGCCTCAAGGAAATGCTCAACAAGTGCACTTGCAGAACCAACAATTGCAAGCTATTATTCAACACTTGTTGGCACAACAAGAGACTAGAAATAATCAACAAGCTCCTCCGGTAGTGCAACATCAACCTAGAGGTCATGGATATAATGGAATGGGGATGAATATCCAAGATCATTTCCAACCTCAATTTGGGAATTATGCTATGGGACCACCCATTAATGTCAACAATTTTGAGACCAAAGTGGGGTTGATTCAAATGGTGCAAGCCAATCAATTTAGTGGAGGTCCATTGGAGGACCCTAATGCTCATTTGACACAGTTTACGGAGTTGGCTAACACCATTAAGATCAATGGAGTGAGTGAAGATGTTATCAAGATGAAGCTCTTTTCCTTCTCATTAAGGGATCGAGCTAGGGCTTGGTATAGTATAATATCTCTGGGTTCTTGCACTACATGGAGAGAGTTGGCTCAAAGGTTCTTAAGCAAGTATTTCCCACCATCGAAGATGTTACATCTAAAAGGTCAAATATTCCAATTTAAGCAAATGCCTCTTGAAACTTTTAGTGAGGCTTGGGATCATTTCAAACAGAAGCTAAGGAAGTGTGCACAATATGGTTTTCCCGAAGATCAACAAGTGGGATTTTTCTATGCCAGATAGAATGGAAGTGAGAGAATGCTTATTGATGCTTCGGCGGAAGATTCTATATTGGGGCAAACTCCAGAAATAGCCATTGCTATATGAAAAGAGATTGCTTTGAACACGGGATAATGGCCTATGGATAGAGCATCGGGGATGTATGAAAGGGAAAGAATTGCTAAGATGGAAGAAGTGTGCATCAACAAGTGAAGAAGGTGGAAGTACCTAAGGAGGATGTAATCGAAAAGGCAATTTTGGAGATACTAAAGAGGATGAATTCTATTTTGCAAGTGTCTCCAAATTCTATGCCTTTGATGAATCAACAAGTGCTTCCAAATCCTCAACAAGTTATGCCTATGCCTTTGATTAATCAACAAGGCATTTTTATGCCTAATATGGGTCAATCTTCTCAAAGTTGTCAAATTCCTACACCTATGCCTCAACAAGGTATGTCTCCTAATTTTGGATTTCAAGATACTTGGTGTCAACCGGAAATGTCACTTGAGGAAGTTGTCTTCATGCAAGGGAGGAACTTTCAAGGAAATTATGGTGGTAATTTTGGTAACCATGGAGGGGGATATCCGCAAAGGCAAGGGAGATTTCATCAAGGGAATTTTAGTGGTAATTTTCATCAACCTCGTAGGTATGAAAACTTATCACATGAAAATCAAAGAAATGCCCTTACTCTTCCATCGGGCACTAATCCGGGAAAGAAAGCTCCAAATGGTGAAGGGAAGCCTACGGTGGAAGATCAAATGGCCAGGATATTTGAATTTATGAAAGAAGAAAGAGAAGATAGGAGGCAAGAAAAGGAAGAGAATAATCGGAGATTCAAAATGAGTGTGTCTATAGAAGCAAACACTTTTTTAATTTTGTATTTTTAATGAGTGTATCTATAGAAGCAAACACGTGTGCTGGGTGCTTTAAAATTAGTTGTAGTATGCATCAACAACTGGAACAATAATTATAGAAGAAATCTGTACAGATCTTCTCGTTAATGGATAATGAAAATAAATATAACAGGATTAGTTGGTCTATTCGTGAATTAAAAAAAATCAAATAAGAAATTTAAAGAAATTACTCCCTCCTTCCAAAAATACATGCATCGTATTTAGTGGCATGGAATTTAAGAAAAATAGATAGAATAAAGTGTATGATTGATTTTGATTAGATTGTGTATGTAAAATAAAGTAACACTTTTATAATATTGTACTAGTATTTATATTGTAATATTTCTTATTAGATTGAATGTAAAAAATCTATGTAAAAAGAAGGTGATACTTTTTCAATATTGCATTAGTATTATATTGTAAGGTTATTAATATTTTATATTGTTTTATTTTTAAGGTTTACAAGTATTCTTATAATGAATTAAAATAGAAAGTGTGCAAGGAGGGAGTATTATTATTTTTATTTCGATATCTATATCTCATGTGTCTTCCGCTGTCGTTATGTTTTCTCAAACTCGTCCCACAAATGCTAGAACACAATGTAGATGTTTTCTTATTTAGACATGTTTTTTCAATCTCGGCTAGAACACAACCTCTACAACAACAACTTGAATCCCCTGTTATATTTTTCAGGTTCCATTGGTATTCCATAAAGTAATAAAACTATACCCTACAATTTACCATAGACAAGTATTGAATTTTGGCCATTAATTGTGACACGTGTCAGTATTTTAATATATGGAATATTAAATGAAACATGAGAGTGTAACAGGTGATCTCATTTGCTACAACCAAGATGAACACAACACAAAAAAGCTATTTTCTCAATTTCATCCTCATCCCACATAGGCGACAAAGAAGTAGTTTTCTATTCGTTATTTAGAAACGAAAGGTGAACATAAAGAAGATGTTTTCTTTGAAGTCGATGAGCACAGTTGCTGTCATAGATAAATACATATAAAGAAATGTTTTTTTCTGAAGGAGAGCCAAGAAGAGCCACCGTCGAAACAAAGCGGTAATAGTGAGCGTCAGTAGAAACAACGCGATGATGGGAGGGCACAGAAAGGAGAATACAAACATCTCCACAAAAAAGTTACATAAAAAACCCTAATTTTAATATTTAGAAAATGAAAAAATGTCCTGATATTCAAAGGATCATTTTTACTGGACCGATTTTTGGTACTGTCTTAACATAACACATGGAGGCCTTATCTCTTGATATCAACATACACATGGAGGCCCTTCCTCGAATATCAAATTCGGTCTATGCATATATCTTCATTAAAAGACACAACATTCACAAGTTTCACTAAACAGCACCCACTGCAACAATTCATAAGAAATGACCAACTCCGATCTTCCCGAAAAAATCCCATCTTTCCACGGCTGCCGTTGAAATCCATAGGAAGGTGCAATGATTGGATTTCCTTCCCTGTGTCAATCATGTGGCGTGTGACGAAGAAGATGATGTAAGAAAATGACCTAAAAGATCTGTAAATAATAATTAAATATTATTTATTTATATTATTATCCACATATGAAAATATGTGGCACGCTGCATGCAAGAAGGGAGTTGGAGTCTCGTAACTCCTGCGGTTTCCACTCTGTTTCCTTCTTATTGTTTTGGATAAAAGGAAACTGAAAGTAGAGTCTCAAAGGGTGTGAAACGAAGAACAGTTCTGAGGAAACGCTCTCTTTTTGTTTTCTTCTTCATTATTCATCGTCCATAAAAATACAAACTCGTGAACATTTATCTTTCAACCCCGTGTTGAAGATTGGATCCAGAGATTGCAACGTGAGTGTCAATCGGTTCTCAAAACTCTTCCGCTGTAACAGAATCCATTGGTGAGAGGTAATAGGATTCCTCTCTATGCATCCTGATGAATCTGTGTGTTTCCAACATTGGTATCAGAGCCAATGATTGGTACTTCGTTTTCATTCTCTGGATTTCTTGCGTTAAAGTTTTCTGCTTTTAATTTTTGAAACATTCTCACATTATTTTGTTTGAAGTTATATGATTAGTGAATTGTGTGACTTTGATGAGTTATTTATGTGAGTATGAGGCAGATTAAATTTGTTTCCAGTGTATATGTGTTAATGACGTTGTGATCCACCATGAAACTTGAAAGTGTGATTTTTTCGTCATTTTTTTGTGCAAGAAAAAGCATGTTTTGTTTATACTACTGGATAGGTCTCGTCGAGAGGAGTCCGTCAGTATTTTTTGTGCATTTTTTTGCCTTTTAAAACTCTAGATATGAATTTTTGAAGTTGTTTTCGAACTTGAGGCTAAATTGCAAAGTTTCAGAAACTTCAGGGGTCATTTTTGAAAATTTGAGAAAGTTCAGGGACCTTTCTGTAATATTAATCATAACTGTTTTTGTATTGGGTCGGGCCGGGTCAGCATATTTGGGCCGGGTCGGACCAGGTGGGTCATCCCGGAGCCGAATCCACCGGTGAACAAACGGAATACGGAGGCGCGTGTAGAAGATGCTCCGGCACGATAGTGGCGCGTGAGTTTCACGCGCCGGTGATCTTTCGAGCACGTGAGGCCCACGCGCCGACTAAAAACCGTCACCGGCGGTGGCGCGTGTGATGCACGCGCCGGGTTCAGCCTGCTGACAGCCGCGCGTGGCGGCGCGTGGGAAGCGCGTGGATACTCCAGCCGGCGCGTGAGGCCGCGTGGAGGCGCGTGGATGCATTTTCCGGCGTCTGTCCGATGTAATCTGACGTGTTTCGATGCGTGGAGTCCGATGATGATGTTTTCGAGAGTGCTTGACAACATTTTTAGTGTGTGTGTGTGGTTTTACTTCGTTATATGACATTTTTGTTGAATAAAAACCTTTATGGTAGCTATTTGGTTGCATTTTATTTTGATTATGCACCTTATAATGTCATTTAATCATAAGTTCATTGTAATGTTGAATTGTTCAAACTCTTGTAGCCTATGAAAGTGGGAGTCAATAGAGTTGAACTTATTCACTTGTGAATATGCCTATTGTATCTTGGAAATTTGTTTCCATGTGCATTATGTGGAGAGGAAATTCATGTGATATAGTTTGACTAACACGGGTGTGTTTTTATTTTGGTTGCTCATTTTTCATAGGCATGGCATCAAGGAGGAGAACAGTTTCCACAAGGGACAGCAAAACTAAACGGATAGTCCTTAATGAATTTCTGAACCACAAAATGATACCACAACACAACGTTAGGGACCATGTATTGGAACTATTTGAACGATACAACCATTTGTTGTTCTTGATCGATAAAAAGCTTCTCCCATCTAGTGAGTACAATAAGATTTCTAGTCTTGAAACCTGGGCTAACACTTTACCTTCCTACTTGCAAAAGGAATTTTGGGCTCAAAGGAAGACTTATAGTGTGGAACCGAATGGTCGTCAATTGATGTATGATCTGATGATTGCTTCTTTAGAAGAAGATAATAGACAAGCACTAAGATCAGCTTGCTTAAGTATGGGTGGGGTTTGACGATCTGATTTTCTAAGACTGAAAAGTCGAAGAAAGGATCAAATTAAGAATCCTCTTGCTGATCCTTTGGCACGAGCTATCTATAGTGTGGGGACTAGAGATTTTGATTATATTCGTTATTTTGAATCAAGTGACGTATATGGAGGTTCTATTCGTAGACGTTCATAATTCCATTTTCTAATTGAATACTCGAGGAGTCCATTAGAATTTATGTGATTTCAGACTTGATTTATTTACAATGATGGATGGTTGTTGATGTTCTATTTATTAGTGGCTGTTCAATATTAATTGTTGATTACTTGAACCTTAAATGTGTTTTACGTTTTGAAACAAGTATCTAGTATTATGACACTTGATGAGATTGATGATTAGTAGTCTCCGAGCTATTTTTCGAGATTAAGTCTTGTGTTATTGATCAAGATGTATTTTGTTTAAGCTTAACGTAAAATTTGATAAAACATTATTAACATAATGAATCACTTTAATCTCTAATTAAGATCATGGCATCGAAATCAATTGTCACTGAGTTAAACAAAGGAGAGAAACTCAATGGTGACAACTATGACACTTGGCGTCATAAGATTTGGTACGTGTTGGATGAGCAAGATGCATTAGACGCTATAAACCAAGTCATGGCTAATCCAGGTGTGGGAAATGGAACTCAAGGGAGACGTGACCAAGAGGCATACCTGGCTTGGAAAAAGAAAAATTCTGTTGCCCGTGGTATCCTCGTTAGCTCGGTAATCGATCCGATGATTTATGAGTGTGAACAACATCCCACTGCACATGATATCTGGGTGTATCTGTGTGAAAAATATGGTGGAACATCGATTACGAGGCTTAGGCAGTTGACTATTAAGTTTGATACCTACAAGAAGAAACCTGAACATAACATTAGGCAACATCTCAGGGAGATGTCTAATATGATAATGGAACTTAAGACTGCTGGTCACATTCTCTCTGATGAGCAACAGATCCAAGCACTGATCCGCTCTCTACCTGATCGTTGGGAATATCTTAACGTTAACTTGACTCATAATGAAAGTATTAAAACTTTCAATGATGCTGCTCGTCATGTTGAGTTGGAAGATGAGAGGCTTGGAGCCTCAAAGCCAGCTTCTGGGGTTTTCTATGTCAGTTCTACTTCCAAATGAGCTTCGGGCTTCAAAAGGAATAGGAATTGGAAGAAGAACACGAAGGGTAAATGATCTGACGGTGAGAAGCATGACAATAACCCAGCAACCAAAATTGATGAACAGAAGAAGAAAAAGAAGCAAAATAAAAAGAATAAAAAGGATAAGAGCAAAATGTCATGTTTCAATTGTGGAAAACTTGGTCACTTTGCACGTGAATGCCCTGAGCCCAAAAGGGACAAGGTAGATTCATCTTATTCTTTTGCGTGTGAAATTAATGTCTCAAGTACTGTCTTGTTAACTGATTCTTATCCGTTGTGGATTATAGACTCAGGAGCAACGGACCATGTGACGAGAGACAGAGGAGCTTTTGTAGATTTCCGTCGTGTTCCAAAGGGGACTAGGTGGATATATGTGGGAAACAACGCTCGAGTCGAAGTCAAAGGACTTGGGACTTGTAAACTGGACCTTGATAATGGTCGGGCCTTTATTATACATGATGTTCTCTATGCTCCAGAAATCACGCGAAATCTAATCTCTGTTTCAGTTTTAGTTAATTTGGGTTATGATGTATTATTTACTAAAAATACTGTGGTAATTAGCATTATTGGTACTTGTTATGCATCGGGACATATGAATGATGGTTTTATGGTTTTAGATTGTAATATAATGACTTTTAGTTATTATGATGATTATTCATATTTACTAAATGCTTGTTCTTCTAGTAATGCAAATGTGAATGATAATGTTTGGCATGCTAGATTGGGTCATATTGGGCAAGATATGATGAATAGACTTGTAAAAGAAGGATTGTTGAATCTTTCATCAAAAGTTGTATTATCCAAATGCGAACATTGTCTTGCTGGAAAAATGACTAGAAAATCGTTTGGTAAAGCCATTAGAGCTGAATCTCCATTAGAAGTAATCTATTCCGATATATGTGGTCCTGTAAATGTGAGAGCACGACATGGAGCTTATTATTTCATTACGTTTATTGATGATTATTCGCGTTTTGGATATGTCTATTTGATATCTCATAAGTCTGAAGCATTGGATTGTTTTAAACGATATTTGAACGAAGTCGAAAATTAAAAGGACAAATCTATCAAAGTTTTAAGAACTGATAGAGGACGTGAATATCTATCGGAACAATTCAAAGAATTTTGTAATAAAAAGGGTATAGTCCGACAATTAACCATTCCTTATACACCTCAACAAAATGGTGTTGCTGAAAGAAGGAATAGGACTTTGTTGGAGATGGTGAGATCCATGATGGCACAAGCTAATTTACCGATCTCTTTTTGGGGAGATGCGTTACTCACGGCAGCATATGTGCTTAATTGAGTGCCTTCCAAATCAGTTGCTTCAACTCTATATGAACTTTGGACGGGTAGAAAACCTGACATAAGTAACCTTAGAGCTTGGGGATCAGCAGCTTATGTACATGATTCATCGAGTCAGTATGGAAAGTTGGGTCCCAGAGGCAAGAAGTGTATCTTTATAAGATACTGCAAACATTCTAAGGTTTACGTGTTCATAGGAGATCAAGATGGGAGTTTAACTGAGACAGAATCACGCAATGCTCATTTTCTGGAAATGGAATTTCCTAGTAGAGGGGGCATCAGGGATGCCGAACCTATTTTCGAGGTAGTAGAAAACCAATTCCTACAAGATCCAAGTGGGAGTAGTAGTTTAGCTGATAGTGTGGATCTTGATAGATATTTGCCAATTGAGGATCAAGCGATTCTCAATGAGAGTATTTTGTCTATAGAAGATCATCAATAGCTATCTCGAAAAAGTTCTAGGAAACATGTGCCCAAAAGGCATTATGATATTGAAGGACATGCTTCTTTATTTCACCAGAAAATGGAGATGTTTCTCCTGTTAATGAGGAAGAGCCTAGGAATGTGAAAGAAGCTCTGACTTGCCCGGCGAAGGAGAAATGAATGAAAGCGATGAAAGAGGAGATGGAGTCTATGAAGTCAAATCAGTATGGGAACTTGTAGATCTTCCAAAGGGACGAAAGGCAATTGGGAATAAATGGATTCTCAAAATCAAAAGAAAATCAGATGGCTCAATAGAGAGGTATAAGGCTCGCTTGGTGGCAAAAGGTTATACTCAACAAGAGGGTATAGACTACGAAGAAACTTTTTCACCTGTAGTGAGGTTTGCCTCGATTCGTCTACTATTGGCTATAGTGGCTAGTATGGATTTAGAATTACACTAAATGGATGTTAAGACCGCATTTCTCAATGGAGAATTAGAGGAAGAAATCTACATGCAACAGCCTGTAGGATTTATACTTCGAGGTCAAGAGGATAAAGTTTGTAGATTGAAGAAGTCAATCTACGGACTCAAACAATCCTCTAGACAGTGGTATTTAAGGTTTCACAATACGATTATCTCATATAACTTCGTTATGATAAATGAAGACCACTGTGTTTACGTTAAATAGTCCAATGGTAGTTTTGTGATTCTATCTTTGTATGTGGATGACATACTACTAGCTAGTAATAAAAAGAGTATCTTGAAACCATAAAAAGATGGTTATCTTCAAACTTCGAAATGAAAGATATGGGTGAGGCAGAATACATACTTGGTGTGAAGATCCATAGGGATCGTTCAAAGGAGTTATTGGGTTTGTCTCAAGAGACTTACATCAAGAAACTTTTGGAACGGTTCAAGATGGAAACTTGCAAGCCCATAGATACTCCTATAGTGAAAGGCGAATCATTGAGTCAACATATGTGTCCCAAGACTCAAAATGAAATCAATGAAATGTCCAAAGTGCCATATGCCAATGAGATTGGAAGTCTTATGTACACAATGTTGTGTACAAGACCAGACATTTGCTATGCCGTTGGTCTGGTTAGCAGGTATCAATCCAATCCGGGGAAGAAGCATTGGATGGCTGTTAAAAGAATTTTCAGATACCTAAAAGGGACTGCAGATTATTCTCTTTGTTATCAAGGGAATAACAGTACACTAAATGGGTATTCAGACGCTGACTGGAGTAGAGATTTAGATGAACGTAAATCAACTTCTGGTTATGTCTTCTTGCTCAACAATGGAGCAATCTCATGGTGTAGCAAGAAAGAGAATTGCATCGCATTGTCCACAATGGAAGCTGAGTTTGTGGCATGCGCGTCTGCAGTTCAAGAATCTATCTGGTTGAGAAGATTCATGAAACACTTGGAGGTCTTAAACACTTCAGTGGGAGCTGTTTTAATCAATTGTGATAATCAAGCGGCTATTGCTTACACAAAAGACCCCAAATATCATGGAAAGACCAAACACATTGATACTAAATTCAACTTTGTTAGAGATATTATAGAAAAGAAGAAAGTGATTCTTAAATACATTTCTACTCGTTCAATGTTAGCAGATCCTTTTACCAAACCAATTCCCAGAGATGTGTTCGTAGGGCATGTAAAAGGATTGGGTTTGCAAAGGATTTAAAATGATGTATTGAATATGTTTATGTATGTTAATGGAATGGTTAATGACTTAACTATTTATATATGTTTTATAAATTATATGTGATGATTCATGTATAATAGTATGTCGGCAAGTTACGATTGGCTCTCTCATACGAGCAATCACCTCTGGCTAAGTGGGAGCGCAGAGATAAGATTACGATAATTAATGTGATCGAGATAGATTTAGCCACGAATCTAATCCAACTTGTTATAAAGCTAAATCGATGGAGATCCTATACGTGGGAGGAAGGATATCCGAGTTAAGTGTATGGGACACACTTGAACTTTGATTTACACAATGTCTATATTAAAATAATATACGACATACACTTTCATGGAAGGAAGTTAAAGACATTGTGACAAGTGTTTTAGGAAAACGACTTGTGCTGAGTTGACCACAAAAGGATTGAGAATATTATTCCCATTTTCTCAAATAGTATGAGTCCTTATCTATTAGTTACCCTTATGACTTTCTACTATATTCTAAGTCTTCACTTTAGTGTTGCTACTTTAGCATGTTACCAAAAGAGCTATGGTTAATAACGGCAATGCGATGCATTTCTAGGAAAGCAGCTGCAGTGGGAGACTGTAGATACTTAGTGAGACGGGAAGAATGTCTTAATTTAACATATACTATTGTGATTCATTGACTAGTCAATCAAGCAGGGTCTTGATTATGAATACATAGTTTTTTGCAAAACGGTTGAATATGCTCTTACATATTAAGGGGATTGAAAAGAGATATGTCAACTTATCTTAAATATTCAAGAGTTCTGGGGTATAGCGAGCTTGTTGAGTTTCTTCGATAAACTGGTAGAGTTGCTATATATCTCTAACAAGTGTATAGCAATTAAAACTCGTATCTCGTGGGTCACACGATGTATTAATCTGGACTAGAATATGATTCATGAAGAAAATGAATCAGGAGATTTTTGATTTCATATGTGAGTGGGAGATGTAAATAATAATTAAATATTATTTATTTATATTATTATCCACATATGAAAATATGTAGCACGCTGCATGCAAGAAGGGAGTTGGAGTCTCGTAACTCCTGCGGTTTCCACTCTGTTTCCTTCTTATTATTTTGGATAAAAGGAAACTGAAAGTAGAGTCTCAAAGGGTGTGAACCGAAGAACAGTTCTGAGGAAACGCTCTCTCTTTGTTTTCTTCTTCATTATTCATCGTCCATAAAAATACAAACTCGTGAACAATTATCTTTCAACCCCGTGTTGAAGATTGGATCCAGAGATTGCAACGTGAGTGTCAATCGGTTCTCAAAACTCTTCCGCTGCAACACAATCCATTGGTGAGAGGTAATAGGATTCCTCTCTAAGCATCCTGATGAATCTGTGTGTTTCCAACAAGATCCGGTGTGCACATGGAGGCCTTTCCTCATGATATCAACATAGGACCTTCCTCGAAAGTTCGAAACCCTTGTGAAGAGACACCGCCTTCTAACCAACAACATGGTGATGATAATGGTGGAGAGGAGAAATTTTCTGTTGGAGAAGGAGAAGGAGCAGGGACAACAACTTAGGGCGACGGAGAATGATGGAGGATGTCACGACACTGTGCAACCAATAGTTTTACTCTTTTTTGCAGTCTATGATGGGCATGGTGGATCTATGGTGGCGGAGATGTGTTCACAAAAAATGCACAATATAAGATCCGGTGTGCTACGCCTCTACATCAAAAGCAGGAAAGAAACGTAGTTCATATATTACATAAAAGAATAGGCTTCACTTCATCGGCAGTAGGACAATAACGCTAATAGTGTCACTCCTTCCATTGACAATTGACAGTTTGCACGCTTCATTTCATCTGCACGACAATAGCATTAATATTGTCTTCACTTCCTTCTAACATTGCTGATTGTCACTAATATTGTCTTCACTTCCTTCTAGCAATGCTGATTCAGCAATGTTAGAAGGAAGTGAAGACAATATTAGTACTATTGTTGTGTAGATGAAATGAAGCCTGCAAACTTTCAATTGTCAATGGAAGGAGTGACACTATTAGCGTTATTGTCCTAATGCCGATGAAGTGAAGCCTAAACTTTTATGTAATATATGAACTACGTTTCTTTCCTGCTTTTGATGTAGAGGCGTAGCACACCGGATCTTATATTGTGTATTTGGAAACATTTTGCGATCGAGTCGGATGGGAAGTGGTGGAGAAGTGTGTGTAAATCCTTGTATTCTCATGTTGTGTGTCTTTCTTTAGAATGATTTAATTAGTTTCTATGTTGCATGTCTTTCTTTAGAAGTTTCTATGTTGTATGTCTTTCTTTAGGAAGCATACTGCCGTTTATATCGCAGGTTCGAACCTGTGCTTAACTTTTGATAATGAAAGGTATATGGTTCATTTTTTTGGTGCTTTGTGGCCTCTGATCTGCCTTGTATATGTTGTGGTATTTTAGAATCTTGAGTTCATCTTGCGAGTGCCAACTATTGGAATTGGTTAATTAAATAGGATGTGTCGAGTTCATCCTTCATCGATATTCCTGTAATGTTTCATTTGTTAGAAATGAAAACAAACTGCATATTAAAAATTATGTCATGAGTAGATGAATTTTATTCATAATAATGCAAGTTTAACATGAATAATGTTCAATGGAGTTGCAAATTTTGTTGCATTTAAAGCTTCTATCTTGCTTCCTTACACCACACAAGATATTTTGTATTGCTAGTTTTATGGATGGAATGTAAGAGAGAAGGAAATTTAATTTTTGTCTTCAAGCTTTTCTTTTGGAATTGGTTTTCTCCTTCCACCCAGGAATAATTAATTGATAAAAAATCGCTTGAGGAGATGGGGTGACAGGAAAGTTTCCTTTGGAGTAAGAGTTACGTTTATCCTTTTACACTAGACAAAAAATTCCTATGTGAGATTGTGAGCATTCAAAGGAATTTTCTTAGGTGTGATAGAAGTGAGAAAAAAATTACCTGGATTTCTTGGAAAAAGATTTGTAGGAAAAAATCTGATGGTGGCTTGAGAGTCAAAGATGTGGGGTTGGTTAATAAATCTTTGTTAAGTAAGTGGGGATGGAGATTTCTTAGGAGGGTGACAAACTATGGGTTTGGATCATTAAGTCTAGATATAGAGAAAATTGGGGGGAGATAGGATATCAATGAATGGAGATTATTCAACTAAGGAAGCTTACCCACTTTTTCTTAATCAAAGCAGTCCAATGTCAATCTCAAAAGAGCTCTCAAAGGGATTCAAACTAATATGGAAGAATTATGCGCCTGTTAAAGTGGTTGCTCATACGTGGAGATTGCTTTGGGATCGTCTACCCACCAAATTCAATCTCTCAAAGCGTAAGGCGATTGATCCGATTAATTGCTGATATTTTTTGCTTCTTCTGCAAACAAGAAGTGGAAACTGAGATTCTTTGAATGCACGATTACTCATCAAATTTGGACGTCTATCTTTCATTGGCTTGGATGTATCATGGTGATGCACTCAGGTACCTTACGAAATTTGCTCATCTTTAGTAAGCGGCTGTGAGTATTTGGCTTGAGATAGTGTGGCTCATCTGGAAATTGTGTAGTGCAATTATCTTTAAAAATGAGAAATTTTCACTAGAAAAGTTAACGTGAGAGCTTAAGTCTAGAGTTGGCTTGTTATTGAATTTCCTGAAAGTTCTTATTTCTGTGATTGACAAAATTATTATAGAAGAATTTTAGAGGGCGTAATATTTTCTTGGTGTGGATTCTCTACTTATAACTCCTTTTGTGTCTTGACGTATATGTATACCTTAAAACACTAAATAATATTTTTTTACCGATAAAAAAAATATTCATTGATAAATTCTTTACGAATTATCGCTTCTTAATGATTATTATATAAAATTCAATAGAAGTGATAAAACTTACCACCTTCGTCCCAAAGAGAAGTTTACGATTACTGTAAATACGGAGTTTAAGAAAAAATTACTTGGGATTAAATCATTTTATGAACCATTCGTAGGATCGATAAAAAATGATAACATTTGGTAAAAAGTGATAACTGTTAAAGAAAAAGTGACAATTAACCAATTAAATTATTTCATGAATTTGAATGAAAAAAAAAATGATAACAATTTTAATAAAATGCGATATTTGATCAAATGGGCATTATTTTATAAAATAATAAAATAAACTAAAAAAACTATATTGCCCTGTATAAAATTGATAAAATAAATCATTTTCTTGAACTATATTACACTTTAAATCCAAGATTTTCTCTTCACATAGTGCTAGATTCTGTCCGCGTGTCTTCACACGATCGAGTTGGTTAGAGCCCTAATCAATTAATAAGTCCAAAGATACATCACTCTTACAATGGAGTCAGGAATTGCAGGAAAGTGTAACAAATATTAACCTTATTTTTGTGCGTCATACTCATTCAAAGATACATCACAAAACATACATCAATTGCTCAAAAAGTTTGTCTGAAGTACACTACTGCTATTGACAAAGAAAGAATATTTATATTAAATAATAATACTCCTTAATTCACGTGCAAAAAACAAATGACACCCTTAAAGGCAAACGGAGGGAGTATCTCTTAATCTCTGTGCAGAAAAGCAAATCGAGGAGTATACTTTCTGGCCTGAATTTCTTACTCGAGATCTTGTGATCTTAGTGACAAATTTACTCAGAAGGTGAGGCTCACAGTCGAGAAAATTTGATTAGACATTCATCCTCCTCACTTCGGTCCGTAACCGTCACCTCTGGTTTGCAACACAGATATGGCTTTAAAAAGTTGTCACCTATCAAATTAGGTCTTAGGGTTAGATTCACATATAATCAAATTTATTTGAGTTAATTATTTAAATATCTTCTATATATTTCATACCAATAGCTCTGGACATTGCAAGAACTCCCCAGACACGTCCGGATAAAAAACTCGGCCACCCACAGCTAGTATTCGACTTAGCTCATCCGGTCTATCATTTCATATTAATGTTGAGAAATTGAGGTATTAATTTAAACAAAATTGAATTTAACCCTACAACTCGACTTAGCTCATCAGTAATCTGGCTAGATTTCATATAAATGTTGAGAAATGGACTTATTAATTTAAACAAAATTGAATTTAATACTATAACTCACCTTGTGGTCACTATGGGTTTGCCGCCACGACAGAGTACCGCTCGCCTCCGCGCCGTCTTCAAAGGGCCGGCAGCTCTTCCTTCACTATCTGCTGCCACCATAGATCCACCTTGCCCATCATAGACTGCAAAAAAAGAGTAGTCCTCCCCCTGTAAAACTATTGGTTCTACAATCATGACATCCTCCATCATTCTCCGTCGCCCTAACGTTGTTGCCCCTGCTCCTTCTCCAACAGCATCATCTAGTTGTTGGTGTTGTTGGTTAGAAGGCGGTGTCTCTTCACAGGGTTTCGAGGAAGATGTTGATATCATGGGAAAAGGCCTCCATGTGCACACCGAATCTTTTGCGTCATTTTCGTACATCATCATTTTGCCACAGGCCACATGATCAACATATAAGAGGGGAAGGAAATTCCCCTCCCTATGGATTTCACCGGCAGCCGTGAAAAGATGTTTAACACGATTTCTTCAGGAAGCTCGGAGTTGGTCACTTCTTATGAATTGTTGTTTAGTGAAATTTGTGAATGTTGTTTCTTTTAATGAAGAGAATGGCGGTATATATAAGTGCATGGACCGACTTTGATATTCGAGGAAGGGCCTCCATGTGTATGTTGATATCATGAGATAAGCCTCCATGTGTTATGTTAAGACAGTATCAAAGATCGGTCTAGTAAAAATGATCCTTGAACATCAGGGTATTTTTTCATTTTTTCTTTTCAAAGAAAATTTAACAAAAAAATGGATACCTAAATATTAAAATTACGGTTATTCTTAATTTTGTTAAAAAAATTGAGTTACCTATTTGTGAAGATGTTCTTTGTACTTTCCTTTCCATTCCCCTACCACCGTTGTTGTGGTTTTGTCGACGATCGCTCATCCGAGAAGTGTGTATTCATGTGTAATATCAACTGTGCTCATTACATTTCAAAGAAAACATCTTATTTGTGTTGTGTTTTTTTTGTTCTTCTTTCGTTTACTGTACGTAATTACCAGACGAGATTGAGAAAACATTTTCTTTGTGTTCTCCTTTCGTGTCTAAATAACATTTTTTGTTCTCCCTCCATTGTAAGCATCCTTCCGGCATTCTTGATTATATAAAAAAATAATAATATTTCTTTAATTTTTTCTTTTTTTTTCTTAAACAAAATATTTTTTTATATAAGAAATGGAATAAAGGGATACTCCAACCATGATGAATATAAGTTCTAAACTAAAGACTCCTATTTGCAAACATATTTATCCCATAATATAGCTGTCAATTTAACCACAATATTTATTAGATTTATCACACCACTCCAAAAAGTTGTAATCTCTTAGTATGCTCGCCTTTGCCGTTATCCAACTCCACGTCCTGACTTTGATTTCTCAAATTAGTTTGCTGATATTATGTATCTCCTCATGGAAAGTCACTTTATTTCTGTAATTCCATAGAACCTAATTTGTGCAAATCCAAACAGTTGATGCTACATTTGCCCAATCTCCACTATCCCAAATGTCTCCATGCTGTAAAAAATTTATGATTGGGTTTGAATGTGCAACCATCGAAACACCCAACCATTCATATATCAAACCCCAAACTTTTCGAGAAAATTCACAACTTACGAATAAGTGTACTGATGTTTCTGTTTATGCGCCGCATATGCATCTTGTGTCATCTGCATCTGTAAGAATACCCAATCTTTGAAGCTTACCCTTGGTAGGCATTCTATCATGTAACAATTTCCAAATTATGGACTTATATCTCCTGGGCATGTAACTTTTCCATAATCTGTGAAAAGCCAACACTCTGTCTGGATTGTCATACTCGCTGCTATTTGCAATTCCATGGAAGTAGGCTGCTTTTATTGAGAATACTCCATTGTTTGCATGTCTCCATCTCTACCGATCTTCCTCCTGTTGATTTATTTGGATCCTGTTAAGATAAGAAAGTAGCTCATTATATTGTTCTTGTTCTCTACCCCTCAAATCTCTTTGCCACTTCAACTCTCCCCATGAACCCATGTCACAAACCCTCACCTCTTTTTGACTATTAATTTTAAAAATTCTAGGAAATTTCCTACTAAGTTTTTCATCCCCTACCCACACTTCCTTCCAAAAGTATGTGCTCCTATCATTTCCCACCACTCTAGTTAAATCACGACACATGCCCATCCCTCCACTTCCAATATAAATATTACAAATTTCTCTCCACCATCCTAATATATCATTTCTAGAACCTAACCCTCTACGTCTCCCTACCTCTCTGTAAAATATCCACTCAACTACTCCATCCAAACATCCATATCTAGACCTAATAACCCTCACCCATAACCTCTCAGGTTCTTCTAAGGATCGCCATACCATTTACTTAGCAACGCCACATTGAACCTCCCCAAATCTCGAATACCCAGACCCCCTTTATTTTTATCCTTGCAGATGGTATTCCAATTAATCCATGGTGTTCTACATCTCCCCTTACCCCCCCCCCCCCCCAAAAGAAAGTTTCGTTGAATAGCAATAAGTTCTTTAATAACTTTTTTAGAGATACGATAAAAAGAGAGACAATAAATCAAAACTGAAGAGAGAACAGATTGTAACAAGGTCACTCACCCGCCAAATGATAAATTTTTTCCTTTCCATTTTGCAAGCCTGCTCCTCACCTTTTCAACAAGAGTAGCCCAAGAAGAGACCCTGTAATGGATAATGCCCACATGTAGACCCAAATACGTTAATAGAGTCTGGCCAATTTCACACCCCAAATAAACTGCAGATTCCTCGAGCACCTCCTGATCAATATTAATCCCCACCAAACAACTCTTATAGAAGTTGACTCTCAAACCTGATAGAAGCTCAAAATTTCTGAGGATATATTTGATGTTTCTCAAATTTTCTGGAATTCCTGAGCATACAAAGATGGTATCATCAGCATACTAAAGATGCGTAACCAACACTTTATCTTTACCCATTTCTGCACCTTTTAACATCCCACGTTCCACTTCTTTAGATATCAATCTACTAAGGCCGCTAAAAGGAATAGAAATGGAGATAATGGATCACCTTGGCGAAGTCCTCGTTCCAATCTAAATTCCTCTGTAAGACTTCCATTCACCAAGATTGACATGGAAGCTGCAGATACGCATTCTTTTATCCATTTCTTCCATTTAGCATTGAAATTCATCACCTCCATAACTTCTTCTAGGTAGTCCCATTCCAATGAATCGTAAGCCTTGGCGAAGTCAATCTTGAAGATGAATCGGCTTAATTTTTTCCGTTTAGCTTCATTCAGTATTAATCCTCGAAATTGCAGCACACTGTGGTCGTAGGAAAAAAGTAATAATATTTCTTAAATTTTCTGATTTTATTCTTTTCTATTTTTATAATGCATCCATATATCGACTAATAATGTTATAATTATTTGTTTTAATTACAAATAAAATCACGAACTTTACCCCTATTGCAAGTTAATCCCCACTTTTAAGAAATTGCAAAAAAAAAAAACTACCACCTTTAAGTATTGTTGCAAAACGCACTCAAAAAACCCATACTTATAGTAAAAAATTGGGTGTGGTTTGCAACAGTACTTAAAGGTGGTGATTTTTTTTGCAATTTCTTAAAAGTGAGGATTAATTTGCAATAGGTGTAAAGTTCGTGATTTTATTTGCAATTAAACCTAATTATTTTCATTATCCATTAACGGGCAACTTTGTACAAATTTCTTTCATAATTGTAACACCCTACTCATTGTATATGCATATGTGCTTCATATGTTTCAAATATGACTTTAGACACTTAGTTCAGTTGCGACCAGCTCTATACATACTTTTTCATAATTATTAATTGTATATGTGAGTTTTGAATATGACCTAAGACACCCTAAACCCTCACCTTAGGTCTTAGGTCACCCTAAACCCTCACCTAAAACCTTGAAATAATTCTAAAGCATCCAACATTGCATGTGTTTGTTACTCATTATAAAATGCAAAATTAAAAAGTGTATAGATATATTGATAAATATGGATATAGATAGTAATATTTAGGGAAAACAACTAATAGGTACGCACTTTTACCCTAAATTATTATGTGATACAATGAGTTCAAATAATTACTCTCACATACAAAATATTAAAGTAAAATATCAAATATAACATTATAATCTCATACACTTTTAAACCATAAACCCTACCCCTCACCCACCCATCCACTACCGGACCGCTGTCGGCTGGTTGTCGGACATCCGTCGGACCACTGACAGCCGGTTTCCGGGCTTCCGTCGGATCGTCGTATGACCTCCGCCACCGGCTGCTGGACCTCCGCCGAAACTTAAAATGTGCAAACAAAATGTGCAAAAATAAAATTGTGCAAAATAAATTGTACAAAACAAATTTGTGCAAACAAATTGTACAAACACATAGGGGTATTTATGGTATCACAATTATAATTGTGTAGTTATGAGTATTAGTGCTTTGAATCATGTAGTTTATAACAATTATGCATTATTTTGTGTATCAAATAGTAAGTGACCCTAATATTTATATAATAATTCGTTTATTAAAAAAAATATATGTAAATAAGTTAAACTAATACAGTTAGTTATTAACATATGTCATTTATTTTTTTTAGAGTCAATCGTATTTTTTTTGTCGGAAAAAGAAATTTTTTAAAAGAGTACCGGTGGTACATAAGAAGTGGAGTTACTTATATATTAAGAATTACTAATTAAATGAGAGTAGTGTCAATCGTATTAACTATTATTAATTAATGTAGGTGTGATTTTTATATGATGATAATAATATTATTTTGGGTTAATTGCATTAAAATACACCACCTTTTTTCTTTTTTTTCAATTTAATCATGAATTTTTTTATGTCAACAAAATAAATGATTTTTGTTTCTTGTTTCGATTTAATCATGAACTTTCTTTTTTCAATTAAATACACGGTCTTTTGTATTTTTTTAATTTAATCACAAACTTTTTCATTTTTATCAATTAAATACATTAAATTTTTATTTTATAATTTAATTCATATTCTTATATTAATAAAAGTTCTGACTAATTTAATTTATATTTATCAATACATATTAAATATTAGAATACATAAATTATTTATAATATTAAAATATTTATAAAACATTTCATATACAACATTTATTTATAGTAAATTTGATAAAGCATACTGTAAATAAACAATCGTAATATGTTACAAGTACTTACAACAGGTTTTGGTAAGTACTTATTATTTATGAATAAATTGGCAGTATACAAACTTTTTAAAAGTTTAATCGTAAAACAATTAGTTATACTCATATATGGCATATATTTATATACAACAATTTGTGATTAGATAATATCTATAAATAAATTTCTTATAATTTTTTTAATATTAATTATATAATTTATGCATTTATATTTTAAATATATATGTATTGATTTTTATTAATTAAGTTAGTCATATATTTTATTAATATAAGAGTTTGGATTAAATTATTTAAAAAAAATAAGAAAACATGTATTTAATTAAAAAAGAAAAGGTTTGTGATTAAATTGAGAAAATACAAAAAAAATCGTGTATTTAACTGAAAAAAAAAAGAAAGTTTGTGATTAAATCAGAAAAAGAAACAAAAGTCATGTATTTTTTTGACATAAAAAAAAGAAAATGATTAAATTGAAAAAAGAGGAAAAGGTACTGGTGTATTTGATGAGAGTATAAATTCACATATTTTTGGCTCTGATTTGCGTGGAAATGGAGTACGATTTAGTCTTTTATTGAGACGAATCGGCACATGTATGGGAAAGTCACGAATCAGAGGGTACAAGGACTGTTTGAGCATATCTTTATAGGAAAACAGGTGTAGAAGGTTCGGAATTGGAAGACACAATTTTGGAGGCAAGATTCGAGTGCTGTTCGACCAAGAGAGCCTGTTCGACCAACATCAATTTCGTCGAACAGGATGGATAAGTCGAGTAGATTGCACAGACCTGTCCAGAGAGGTAGCTCGACTTGGAGGTGTTGCTCGACCAACATCGGCTTGGTCGAGCAGATGAGCAGAGGTCGAACGAAGTGGACAAAACTTACAGTTAGTTTGTTCGACTTGAAGGTCTTGCTCGACCAATATCTAAGTGGTCGAGCAAGAGAAGGTTGGTCGATCAGAATGTCAAAATCGAGGTAGCTCGACGTGTTTCTCGAGTTGGAGGTTTTGTTCGACCAGTCAGGTTTGGTCGAACGGCATGTCGCTGCTGCCATTTATGGTAATTTTGGATGTCTTTTACCAAATTTGACGTGTGCTTCAAGTAAAGGCCAATCTTAATCCCAAAAGGAGGTCATATGAGTATACAAGAAGAGTTTTCGCAGGAGAAAAGAGGACACAAGACAACATACATCTTCCTTCATTCATCATTCACCAAACCCTACCATCATCCGAAGGAGTCGTGAGGAGAGGTTCGTCGGGCAAGTTAAGTAAGATCATACCAACTAGCCATGATTGTTCCTAGATCAATCATGGCTAGAACCACCTTCGTAGTTCTAGGGTTATGAAAGTTTTATGAGTTAATTGAATTTCTATGTGTAAACTCCGTACAACACTACTTGTGATTTATTTTATATAAGATTGTGCTTTTTCAATTCATACTCACGGTCTTTTTGTGCATCATTAGCTGTTATGTAGAGTCTGAATACATATCTTGATTTTTGATTGAGTGCGTTCACCGCTGAGCAGAATCATATGTTATAATTCTAAGTGAAGGGATTCCGAAGTCTTATTAGAATTATCTTATATAGATACTTGTTAATTGAATTGTATTCGGGTTAATAAGTAGGATAAAGAGTATAACTTTATAGTACCTAAAAAGGGAGACCAAATCGGGTTAGAGTACTAAGTGCACGGGTAATAATTGATTATAATAGTACCTAGAAAGGGGGGTGAAGTATATGTCTTGCTCCGAGGATATTCACACGTGTTATACGCTTGCTTACTTATGTCTATAGAGTACGCTTGCATGGTTTAGTGATGCGTCCATAAATCACAAGGCAGAGTCAGACATCAACACATGAAAAGGAAATTAACGAGTAAAACTGGATGACCTAAAGAACTACTATATTACTTACTTGAACACAACTGAGTTTTCTTTATTGCTTGATTATTCACTTACTTATATGTTATTTAGTTTTATAACCAAACAAAATTTGATTTGCCACATAATCTTAGTGAATTAGAATATAATTAAATTGATAATTATCCGTCTCTTGGGTACAATAAATACTTGGTCACCTATCGAAACTACAATTGATATCCTTATACTTGAGGATTAATTTTGTGTGTTGAGAAAATGCTCATCAGTATTTTAATGCAATTAACTCTATTATTTTTTATTATTAAATGTATTCAGTTATGTTTATTTTTGTGTTAGTTATTAAATTCACATTTATATACACTAAAAAAATGTCTTTTTAACAATGGAAAAATTCAATAATTTGGTATTTATCAATTGATTGAAAATAAAATTTACATTTTTATTTTAACAACAAAATACCTGATTACCAAAAGAATTGAAAAAATTTGATTGCTAAAAATTTAACAACCCTCACTTTACCAATGAAAAATTAGTCAATGATTTCGTTAGTAATCCATTGATAAATCAATTTAACAATATAATTAATTCAAAACAATTATTTTAGTGATAATCAATTAAATTATTTTAAATTCTCTTAAAAAATGCAATTTTTTTTTTTTTACAAAAATGTAAAATCAAAATGAACAAATATATCATGAGGGAGGGAGGTAGCTAAAGATCCACCTACTATAGTTGGTGCAGTACTTGGATGCTCACATAGAGTGATTACAACATGCTTAATCTGTTCCAAGAAGTGCAATGTAAGTGAGCTTCATATCTGTTCGGATGCTATCTTTGAACCTTGCGGGCTCCTTAATTCGAGCGCCCTAGCCTGTATTAGCCTTTGCTGCTCTGCTGTACGGCGACTCCTTCAAGCGAGTTGGCCTCTGCTGGGGTTTGGAAGGGCTGCAGCTTGATCCTGTCCTGCAGGGTGGCCAAATTGTTCGAGGTCTTGCACGACGGGATCTGTTATTTGTAAGAGGGGTCTAGTTCGTGTAGTATCCTGATATTGAATAAAACATATAGTTACATAAAATCAAAATGAACAAATATCAATATAAATATTGATATAAATATAAATTTTGATAAAATCTTAAAAATTAAAAAATAATATGTTTATTAGTAATAATATTATACATTATCTAATCACACCTAATACTAATGGTGTCAGTGTCTATGTGTTGTGTTAAAATGTTAGACAGTATCAAGATCAATTCAGTAAAAATTGATCTGAATGGGCAACTTTTTATTTATTATTTTTTTTAAAAGAAAATTGAGCAAAAATGATACCTAAATATCAAAATTAGGATATTTCTTCATTTTTCTCAAACAAAAATGATTGTGTTCCAGTGTCTTCATCGCAACCAAATATTGTGGTGGTTTATATGGGTAGCTACTGTAGAGCGAGTCGAGTCTGTTGGGCTCGTTGGACCTGTTGGCACAAATGTTCGTCTTCTATCTCAAAGTATTGGGTCAAATGTGTTTGGCCAATAGCCTTACACCAACATCCCATTTAATCCACCAATTTGTGAACCCAACTGTGTGGTTGGAGCGTGTATTCTATTCTTAGTGAGTAACGAGAATCTGAGCACCTCCCGATGCCACCATCTCCCGTGGTGGGTTCCAGCGATGCTCCGGTGATGAAGACGACCGGCACGATGATGAGGACGTCCGCATCAACTCAACAGTGGTATCAGAGTGGATTTTATCGTCCGTTCATCTCCCAAAGCTGCTGACTGTCACTCGCCGGTGGGAGAACGTCGTTGTCCTGCCGTCGTCGAATCTGCTCACCTAAAATGGCGATTTGCTCGCGATCTGCAGGATCGAGCCGCCACCCGTCAGATCATAGCTACCGCGACTCGATGCCGCTACTTAGTTTTCAGCTAGGGTTCCGGAAGGCCACCTGCTGATCGCTGCCCGTTGACCGCCGCTGAGGAGTCAAGATCTGTTCTTGAGGAACGCTCATTCGCCATCGGGGTCAAACCAGTCGGCATCCATCACCACTGATCGTCAGCCGAAAGTGCCACCCCGTTAGCCTGCTGTCCACTGATCGCCGCTGTCTGCCACCAGCCTCCTAGTTCGTTCAGTTTAGCCAGAGCTTGGCCGTCCGTCGATGGTTCCGGTCATTCCAACTGTTGGTGCGGTGAATGTGGATTTGCGTGGCGGCGCTAGGGTTTTAGGGGAGGGCTCCCATCCATTGACCGCGGCTGACCATCCACCTCCAGCCGCCACCGCCTGCTGACCCGCAGTCTCCACCTTTCGGCCGAAGTAGTCCAGTCCTTAGTGATAAGGGAGTATCTTTCCATTTTCAAATTTTCTATTCTGTTCTTAGTGTTTACAGGACTGATATTTTAAATTTTAGTTTGTCGATTTATTTGACTTATTTTACAGGGCTGCTTGTTGAACTGGAGGCACGAGTGGGTACTGCTCGAAGGGACTGTGGTGAGTTCAAGCTTGGTAGCGCGCAGGGTACGGCTCCAAGGTGGGAGTTGCTTGTCCGATTGCCACTTGAACAAGCCTTCGAGGGAAGCTGGTGGCTCGTAGGGGTGGTACGGTGTTCGTCCACTGCTTCAGGGGGGTTTCTTCATTCCTTTAAACTTTGTGTTTTTTTCTAATTTGTTCAGTTATATTATATCTTTGTGATATCCTGAGGTGGTTGGTCCTCCTTCGTGATGCTCTGAGGTGGCTGGTCCTCCATGCTTGTGATTCATGTGCTATAAAATTAGAGATTTTTTGTGATTTATGGCCTGGATTGGTCAATTTCTGTGTATCTCTAGTTTTTATTTGCTTGAAATTATGAGTTTTCTATCTATGTGATATCCTGGTTTGCTTGCGCTGCTTATCTTGTTTTTTCTGAAATTTTTTGCTCTTTTTGCTATGTGTGTGAATTGAGTTCGTTTACAGGCCCTAAGATAGCATTTGCTCACCTGTGTGTGTGATCGTGTTGTTTCTTGAATCTGTGTGAGTCGATTCACTCAACTTTAAGCACCAATGGCTTCTCCTAATGCATTTGGGCAAGGAGGCTTCAATATCTAGAAACAGAAGATGAAGTATGAGAGGATGTTCAAAGCTGTGAATAACTCTTATGATTAAGAGGTAGTTTTTGTGTGAATTATTTGTGCCTTTTAAAATCTTGTGTATTTTTTTAATTGGATAGTTAATTCTGCATGTTGATTAGAAAATTTGTTTTTCTACCTTGTTTTACTTTGAATCTATGTGCTTCTTTGTGAATTTGTGTTTTCTTGTATGAAAATTTATTAGAAATTTCTATGTTTTGTGCTTGTTTATGTGTTAAACTTGCTAGGTTTTAGGCTGCTCCTAGTGAGGTGGAGTATTTGCATATGTGTTATCTTTATACTTTTATGCCTAGTCTACATGCTTTTTTGTTTCTCTTAGTGAGGTGGAGCATGTTGTGTGCATTCGAATGTGGTGTAACATTTGATTGTTGATTGTCTATGTGACTGTGTGCTTCTATGTGAAGTGTCTGTGTGACTTTTAATTGCTATAGGTTGTGTGTCTATGTGACTTTTAAATGTTATAACTTGTGTGTCTATGTGACTTGATTATGTGTCTGTATGAATTGTGTATTCATGATCTTTGTGATCTCTTATTAGCTTTGTGCTTGCTTTATTTGTTCTATGTGAACTGTTCGTGTGTCATGAGAATTGTGAGTTCTAATCTATGTGATTACATGACTATGTGAACTTTTGTGACTTTGTGTCATTTTTTACTAACTTTGTGTTTGTCAAATTTTCTAGATCTTGCATCTAACTTTGTGTTTTTTCGTTTTGCAGGTGTCCGGGAAAAGGTGTGATGATGAATTCCTAGATGAACACGATGGTGAATGATTTGGGCCAAGGTGGAGATTTGTTAGGCCAGTTGGGCCTATTGGCCTAAATGTTGGTCTTCTATCATAAAGTATTGGGCCAAATGTGTTTGGCACATTGCCTTACACCAACATCCCATTTAATTCCCCCAATTCGTGAACCCAACTGTGTGGTTGGAGCGTGTATTCTATTCTTAGTGAGTAATAGGAATCTGAGCACCTCCCAATGCCACCATCTCCGGCGATGGATTCCGGCGATGCTCCAGTGATGAAGACGACCGGCGCGACGACGAGGACGACCACATTAACCCAACAGAGTCCTTTCATATCTACATAACGATCGATAAAGGTAGCTGTGGGAGGAGATCAAGAAACACTATTTTAAATAACGGCCAAAGGTTGACCAGAAATTGCAGCGCATTCATCATAAGTATATCGATTAAAAAATGACAGTGTCTTGTGAGATGTTACTTACGTCAGACCGTTTGTGAGACATATTAAAAGTATGTCTATTATATACATAAAGTATATTTAATGATTGTTAAAGGATATTTTCTAAAGTATATTTAATTATTCATTAAAGTATGATTTTAACATATTATATTATGATTGATTATTTACATACTTTTTTTATCAATTTTCTTTGAGGAAGCAAAAATTTTATTCAATTTAGAAAAATGTTACAAGAGCACAAGGGGTGCTTCACTGACAACCGGCAGACATCACAACCATAGTATATTACAAACATTTTATACCATCTAGAAATTATTGATATACTTTAACTATAGATAAACATATTTTAGTGATGGATCGTCCCGTCTCACAATAATCTATCTCACAAGAGAGAATTTCTTAATAATAATAATTAATATATTTTATTAAGTGAATATTATATAATTTATTAAAAAGAAAATTTAAATTTATTTTGTATAGCCGTTTTATACATTTTAGTGAAGCGCTAAACTTAATGTTCAATGCAATTGGCGCTTTTAATTAAACAAAAACCAAACAGAGCCCTCTCTTTCCTTCATTTTTCTTTTAATATTACAGAGACGGAGCGGAATGGGTGGAAGACTAAAGCGGAATGGGACAGACAGACAACGAGACGGCAAATTGCAGACTCAGTCGCCAGTAAACAATCAGGAATTACGGTGAAAATCAAATTCTTTTGTAATATAGTAACATTTTCTAGATAATATGAGTACAACTAGGGTGCATTTGTACAATCTTAACCGTTAGATTAATTTGTAATTTAATCTCTACCATTAAATAAAATAAAATAATTTATTTTTTTATTAAAAAAAAACTACCCACTACTTATTTTAAGTTATAAAATTGGGGGTGCACCCGTCCAGCAGATGCACCAAAAAATCACCCAATAGTATATACTCCTTCCGTCCCGTCCTAATAGTTACGTTTGCTTTTTGCATGTGAATTAATTAATATAAAATTTTAACGTGTGTTGAGGTGAGAAAAATAATATTTTAATATAAAGTAGGTAGGTGTATTAGTGTGATGTGTGGGCCATGAGAAGAAAAATAATTAATTTATATGTGTCTCATATATCAATAGGGATGTCAAAAATGGCTCGGCCCGCCCGAACCCGCCCTGAAAAATCTACCTAATTGGTTTCATGAAATAGTTCCCGACATTGTTATAACTTTTCATCAAGTAGGTATCACTTTTCATATAAAAGTTGTCACATTTTATAAATTGATATTAAAATTAAAAAATAAATTAAATAAATAACAAAATTTAAATTATTACTCCCTCCGTCCCATAAAAGATTGCACCCCCAATTCCAGCACGGAGATTAAGGAAGTGATAACTTTTAGGGATATAATGGTATTTTGTTGTAATACATACTCCCTCCATCCCGCACCAAGGGTGCATTTTGCTTTTTTGCACGTGGACTAAGGAATATTATTATTTAATGTGTAGTGTTAGTTGTATTAGTGGGAGTGTGGACCCCATATTTTAATTGTATTAGTGGGTGAGTATGGGACCCATGTGTATAAAAAAGAAAAGAGGACACTTTGGGTGGGACGACCAAAATGGAAAAAATAGACCATTTGGGTGGGACGGAGGGAGTAAATGATAAAGTATGTTAGGTAGAGATGATTTTTTTCTAAATAAAGTGTATGGGGAATTGTGGTTGTTTTTTATTTTTTGCTTTTTATAGAAATGTGCAAATTTTTGTGGGACAACCCAAAATGGAAATTGTGTTATCTAAAATAAGACGAAGGGAGTATATTTTTAAATAATAACAAATACTATAATTTAAATATATATATATATATATATATATTTTTTAAAATTCTTTTTAATTTTCGGAGGATGTTATAAGCGCTTTTTTTCTTTTTTTTCTTCTTAACCCATGTCACTTATTACTCAAATTTTGAACAGGCTATTACTCGTAACTAATACATATATATATCATTTTTTTTTATTAATTAACACATCTTCCACGTCTTTTATGCATTGGCTAACGCTCTATCCTAATTATTAACACATCAATCTTCATTTATATTTCTTTGCAGGAATATTATTAATTCTTTTTTAAAATAATTAATATTCGAGCATTTCAAGTAATTATTCATTACAATTAAATAATTCACTACACCATTATCACTTTTTCATTAATTGAGTGTTATTTTTTATTAAATTGTAATCACTTTTTATACATCTCATTGTAATAATGACACAATCTCATACTACTCTTTTGCTTTTTTTTTTTCATTCGTCTCAAAGTCACTTTCCTAAACAAAAATATCACTCGACATTGCAATTATACATCAAAAGTCACATTTATGAAATTAGCATGCTTGTAATAATATGAGATTTATGTCTTTAGTATTAGTGTATAATGATTAGGTTGTGTATTGTGTATCGACATGTCTTGTCGTTGCTGTACCCTTAGTTGCTTTGCATGATTATCATATGTGAGTTTTTTCCCTTTATTATATATGGGTTTAATATAAGGGGAAGCCTAGTCAAGGAGTTCTTATGTTTAGAACAACGTAAATGAACACTAGTGAGATCGCTTGTGCCCGAGGATTAAACTAGTGAAGGGAACCCCATCCATACGAACATAGTACCTTGAAGAGAATTGCAAGTAGGATCGATCCTATGAGCTTTTTAGGGGTTGTGCAAACAATCTACATCCTATTCACCATGACCATTGGGGATAGGTGAAAATCGTGATCGTCCTTACCATGATTTGCTTAAAAATGGAAAATAATTAAAGATATTGGATGATTAATTATATGAGTGTATCATGAAAACTACTATGGCATTGAAAATCCAAAAATATTGTAATTAGATTTACTTTTCCATGCATTTTATTTTCTTTTATTTTTAAACCTCCTCTTCGATCGTCCCTAACTAATCACTATACTATACCTAAAGGTCATGAATCCTAAATTCCCTTGAGTTCGATATTTTGTTGCTTGGTCGTCCCGACTATAACGACCAATCAAATGGCGCTGTTGCTGGAAAATTTAGTTGTATTTGTGACTTTGGGTTTGTTGAGTGGTTATGATAGGGACATTTCTTTTGCTTTGATTTATTTTTTTTATTTTATGGTTGTGTTTGTAGGGACTAAAGCGTGTAGTCATGGTATTGGCCTTGAAGAGCAAATGAGTGGTGCAAATTGAAGTAACAAACATCTTCTCAACTTAAATTCGACTTTGTCTAATTTAAGTTTGGGGGGAATGTAGTTTGTTACTTGACTTTTCTACGGTTTGAATTATAAAAATTGCATCCATGAACTTCTACTTGAGCATATTGCACCGGCGCACGTCTAAGTCCTTACTCTTTTCTTTGGCACGTATTTTTTCCTTTTTTGTTGTTTTTGTTTTTCGTGCTTTTCTTGCTTTCAATAAGGATAAAATCTTTCTTGGCTCTCTTGTGCTTCATTGTGAGAATTTTTGAGACTATGATTTTTGGTTGGAACTTGTGACTTGATGGATTTTTGTTTGTGTACTTGTTGTGCAATGGTTTATGCTTGTTTGTGTTGTCTTTCACTACTATAAACCCGTGAGCTTTTTGAGCCTTAAAATCATTAAATCAAATGGTTTTTCCTTTCTTGTGTGTGCATCATTCTTTTGTGTGCATTCTAGATCTTGCCATTGTGTCTTCTTGAAGCTATATTTGTGTGAAGATTGTTGAAAATGATTTAAGGCCATATTTATTTTGACAAGTCACTTAGCCAAATTTATCCTACCAAATGAAATCATTTCGTAGTTTGCCCATTTGAGCTTATTATCCTTATTTCTTTGGTAACCTACAAATTTAGTCATTTTATTCATATTTTATATCCTAATCACCTTTGTCGATTAGTAGAGGATTAATGGGGATGAAGTGGTTGAATTGAGCTTGCAAGAGAATTTGGAAAGAGAGTGGTGAAAGTGTAAGAAAAGAGGGAGAAAAGATGAAAAAAAAATGGAGGTTGTGTGAAAAGAAAAATTGAGTGAAGCTTGTATAAAAGAAGCATAAAGGAGCTCTACAAGAAAAATGGAAAGAGAGCCCTTGGGGAAAAAGAAAAAAAAAATCTCAATAGTGGAAGAAGAGAAGAAAAAGGTTTTTTAATTTGTTGGATGGATAAATTATATTTTTGATTAAGGTGAAAAATGAAAAAAAAAAATGGGAATGGGAGTTGAGGCTACCAACCAACTTGAATTCTTCACTAATTTGAGAAAAGAGAGAGTGCGAGTTGATAATGGCTGTCAATTTAAATTCTCTACTAATCTTGAGCTTACTTTTCTTAAATATTTTCCTACCCAGTACCAAATAGCCTACACTACAACCCCATATAAAGACCTTCTTGATCCAAAAATTAACACACGGTGGAGTGCTTAGGCTTTTAGCAAGCATATGGTAATGACATACATTTGAATCGATTTTTGAGAGTAAACACTTCTCCCATACACCTCTTGAGTGTGAGAGTGAAAGCAAAATCTAGAGAGGAGTAGTGAAGGTCTCACTTGCTTGCATATTTTCTAAACTTAACTTGTATGCACTTAAATTGATGTCTTGTCACTTATTTTGATTGAATTGAAATAGTTTTGAATTGACTCAATCTTTATTGATATCTTGATTTAATTCTAGGTGAATTCCCCTCCTCGTTCTTTCTTTTCTTTCGTTGCTCGGGGACGAGCAACACTTTAAGTTTGGGGGGTTTAATCGGTGTGAAATTCACCTAAAATTATGGGCTAAATTGCATGAATTTACTTGGATTTATTTGGCTTTAATTCAATAATTAAGTATGATTTTAATGAAAAATACTATTAATTGCTTAATTAGTTTGAGAAAGGTATTTTTGTGCATTTTTGCAGAGAAATGGGTATTTTTGAGCTGGAAAGAGTGATGGAAGAAACGGAATTAAATCAGGACGAAGACGAAAAAAAATGGTGACAGACTAATAAGTTCCTAAAAGTGATTATGAAGATAAATGGTGATAAAAAGCATGTAGAAAGGAGAAAGTTGAAGAAAATAGAAAATTGGCCAAAATACATAAAAACACGCTCATGTTTTTATGTAGTGCCCGTATTTTTCTGCAAGTGCAAAAATATACAGAATGCTGAAATTTTGCAGATAAACACGGTCAAGTGCAGGAAAACACGCCCGTGTTTTCCTGCACTTTGGTTAAAAAGCGTGCCCATGGTCAAAAGTGTTGATGCAGGAAAACACGGGCAAATGCATAAAAATACGACCGTGTTTTTATGCACTTCTGCCAAATTTTAAGTATGACATTAGGGCTTTCCATTGGGGGTATAAATAACCCCAAATCTCAGTCCTCCAAGAGAGGAAGAGCAGAGGGAGGCTGCCTCTCACCCACTCCAACATCATCTCCCACATCTACACCACACCACCATTCTCCATCCATTTTCACTCTCCACTAGTTGAGATTCCTCCCCTTTTTGGGGAGGAATCCATTTCTTTAAATTTTTTCTTAGAATATGATTTTATTGCTTTCAAAGAAGCTGGAGACACCAATGATGGATAATCTTCATGAATGTAAAACTTCATTAAGGTGTAATCTAATTCTACTTATTATTTTTCTATTTTTTATGTTTTGGTGGTTGATTGATGTCATGATTATTGATTAATTTATGAAAATGTCTTGATTGAATTTCCGGCTTTGATTAGGTTTCATTTATGAAATTAGCATGCTTGTAATAATGTGGGATTTATGTCTTTGGTATTAGTGTATAGTGATTATGTTGTGTATTGTGTATCGACATGTCTTGTCGTTGTTTTACCCTTAGTTGCTTTGCATGATTATCATATGTGAGTTTTTTTCATTTATTACATGTGAGTTTAATATAAGGGGAACCTAGCCAAGGAGTCCTTATGTTTAGAACAACGTAAATGAACACTAGTGAGATCACTTGTGCCCGAGGATTAAACTAGTGAAGGGAACCCCATCCATACGAACATAGTACCTTGAAGGGAATTGCAAGTAGGATCGATTCTAGGAGCTTTTTAGGGGTTGTGAAAACAATCTACATCCTATTTACTATGGTCATTGGGGATAGGTGGAAATCGTGATCGCCCTTACCATGATTTGCTTAAAAATGGAAAACAATTAAAGATGTTGGATGATTAATTATATGAGTGTATCATGAAAACTACTATGACATTGAAAATTCAAAAATATTGTAATTATATTTACTTTTCCATGCATTTCATTTTCTTTTATTTTTAAACCTCCTCTTCGATCGTCCCTAACTAATCACGATACTATACCTAAAGGCCATGAATCCTAAATTCCCTTGGGTTCGATATTTTGTTGTTTGGTCGCCCCGACTATAACGACCAATAAGTGAGAAGATATTTTGTTATAAATTATTAATTATATTAATTTATTTAATTGTGTAAATTAAATTAAAAGTAATTTAATCTTAATTTAAGATCGTGTAGGTGCATCAATGTGAATTGCAGTTAGTCTCAATAATTTAATGCTAAGACTTCTCGAATTTAAAATATGTTTTATTAAAAAAATTAACCAAAGACGAAGTTTTAAATAGTTAATTAATATAAAAATAATAATTAAAGAATTGCTTGTATAGGTTGTCCTGCGGTTTATTATTAAATTCGTCATTTAATTTTTATTGATATCCAACTATTGTAGTGAGATTGGGTCATGTGATCAAGGTCACACAAAAATCTGCCTTAATTTATATCATTAGTTCATTTTGTTTTAGTATAATATCTTTATAAATAAAAAATAATTTATCATTTATAAGTATTCTCTATTTTATTTTCTTAAAAAAATATATAAGACAAATAAGAAGTGATAGTATTTTTTTTAGAAAGTGATACTTATTAAGAAAGAAGTGATAATCAATCTCATGAATTAACAATAATATTGAGACAAATATAAAGTAATAATATTTTTAATAAAATGTATACTTAATTAAGGAAAGTGATAACCAATCTCACAAGATAAATTTATGAGATTCATAAAATGTGATAATATTTTTAATTAAAAGAAATATTTAAGTGATCATCCAACTATTGAACTAGTTTGTGACAATTAATATGATAAATAAAGAGTGATAATATTTTTAATAAAAAATTATTACCATCAATTGAATTATTTCACGTATACATAATTTATATGAAAAATCGAAAGTGATAACATTTTTAATCTTCCTCCGTCCATTTTCAATGTATCCATTTGATTTTTGCACGTGGATTAAGAAGTATTATTATTTAATGTGTAGTAGGTAGTTGTATTAGTGGAGGGTGTGAATCCCATATTTTATTTGTATTAGTGGAGGGTGTGGGTCCCATAGTTCAAAAAGGGAAATTGATAGTTTAAGGATGAACGGCCAAAAATGGTAAAATGAATAAATAGACAGTAGATGGAATGAGAGATTCTTGATCGTGAAAAGTGATAATCGTCCAATTAAATTATTTCATAAACATTAAATAGTAGAAGGGTAAAAAGTAATGAAATATTTTTTTAATAAATGTAATACCTAATAAAGAAAATTATAATCATCAATTAAATTATTTTATATGTGAACTATTTATAAGATAAATAAAATATGATAATAAATTTTAATAAATAATGATATTCAACCAACGTAATTAAATTATTTTGTTTTAAAATGTATTTCTTATAAAATATTTATCTTACATTTTAGTTTAAAAAAATTAATAATATTTTTTACCTCACATTACATTATATTTAAATAGATCATGAAATTAAATATTTAAGATTTGATACGTGGAGAAAGAGGGGTGGAGCTGTGCATGCGCGCAACGTGTAGAGGGTGCAGCTGTGCATGGGCGCCACGTGTATGTGGATGATCACGTGGTTTATCGCTTTCTATTGGGTGGATACCCATGATCGGTCCTCTAGCTTATCTCTTTTCATCTGCTATTGCCACTCCTTCCTTTCCTACCTCCACTCTAAACCCTTTCTTTTTCTCCCTTAATCACTCTTTCCATTTTATAAAAATTTTCATCTCTTTAATAGGCCAAACAATCAAAATAACTCCTCTCTCGGACATTTTATAAATAAAAATATTTTACTCTCTCGGTCGATATTATATCCCGTGTGTCTTTAGAATTTTATGTTAAACTGTATACCCTTTAGTATAAAGATGTGTATCCTTTATTTTTTGAAGGAAAAAAATATTAATGAAAAGTGTATACATTTTAGAACAAAATAGTGTATCCTTATTAATTACCCTTTAGAACAAAAAAATGTATCATTATCAATAATACTAAATTCTAAAGGCACACGGCGTGAGCTCATGCGCACGCAAGTCTCACTCATTTAAATTTACAGTTATAGTGGATTGAGAATTAAAATAAAAAATTACCTGTTTCTTAACTTTAATTATTTTGATATTTTTAGAAAATAAATGAAATCTTTTATCTTTACATCATAGAATAATTATGCTTCTCTATCATGATTATTTTGAAGCATTTTTAAGAATTATTTTTCAAACAATATTCTAACTGTTTAAAATTATTTAAACTTTATATTAAAACGAACATCTTGAACTTTTCTTATATTTTTTTATATTTTTTAAATTTATTAACAATTAATATATACTCCCTCATTTTACATAAAGAGGTAATTGCATTAGTGGTGAGTGGTGGTCACTAAAAATAAAAAATGGATACTTTAAGATTGGACGGACCAAAATGATAAAATTGATACTTTTGTGATGGACGGAGATAGTATATATATTTTTTTACAAGTTCATTGGGAAAAAATATTTTTAATAATTTCTTTGTGATTTGCTGACTTTTGAAAAAAAAAAAAGGGTTGGTTTATTGATATATTGGATTTGAAATTCGAAATCATAGATGAAAAGCTCATGGAAAGAGGTTTGCCTAAAATTTTAATGGTAGGATTGGTAGCTAGGAAATCAATTTTAATTAATAACCTTAAATTGTAAATGATAACTAGTGTATACTTGGTGTACCGATGCACCTAGTTAATATGAATTTTTAGATTTAAAAACTACCTAATAACCACCTTTGGATCAAAATAAAAAAGTAAAAATTTTAAAAATAAAAATAAACATACCCTTGAAAATAGTTTATAACCCCTAGACTAGATGCACAAGTGTACCCGATGCACCACGTAATCACCATAAATTGTATAGTTATAAAAAAAATTCCAACGAAATTATAACATAAATAATATACTTCTACAAATATCAAATCTAAACTCTAAAATAGTAGATGATAAACTCAAGAGAAATCCTTTAATTCGATATAAAGTTAGAACTTTTTTAACGGTAAGATTGTTTGCAAATTGACTTATATGAAGTTATACATTATTAATGTTAAAATTTTTTGCAAAGGGCATACATGATTCATTTATAATAGATAAAGAGGATGAATGTTTAATTTCAAAATTTAAATATATAAAGAGCATGGATGTTTAATTTCAAAATTTAAAGGGAATAATTGTTCCATTATATAAAAATAAAGAATATATTCATAAAAAAATACTTTATAAGAGTTTATTTGATATTTAAGATGTTATTGATCATTTGTCCTTATTACCACAAAAATATGATAATACCCTAAAAGTGAACCCTTAATTTCCTACTCTCCAAGGATGAAAATTAATGAGAAGAGTAGATTTAACATACTAGTTGGGTATGATGGAATGGAATGATCTTAGGAATTGAATAAAGATAGGAAATGAATGATTTAAAATTAAAACTCTCATGGTATGATTTAGGAATAACATTGGTAATGAAAAATGAATTTATTAATTCATTTTAATTTTATTGTTAATAATTTACCATATGGTGTAAGGATTGCATTATTTATAATAAATCTAAATTTATTTTTTAATATAATTTTTTTAACTTTTTTAATATAATATTTTTACTTAATAATAAAATTATATAAAGATTTTTTTAACTTAAATTATGAAATTAACAAATATTATAAACTTTTGATTTATTTAAAAATACTTTATTTTATGTTATTAAATACTTAAAATTATTTATATATTTATTTTTTTAATTTAATAATTAAAATATGAATCAAAATAATTAAATGTATTATTTATATAATTTAAAATTATTCAATTTTAAATATAATTATTAATGAATTTATTTTTAATTTTCAAGTAAAAAAATTATTATATAATAAAAGATAAGTAAATATTTTATATATGACAAAAATAAATTGATTTCTTCATCCATGAGAATAGCTAAACTCATGATTTAGAAAGGAATCACAATTTCTCACTTTTGAGAATACTCATTCCTTATGGAATGGTGATTCCCATTTAAAAAGTATATCAATTATAATAATAGGAATTAAATTAGAAATACTGATTTCATTCCCATTTCGTTCCTTTATACCAATCTTTTTCCCTAAAATATTGATTCATTAATTTGTTGACACTACCTACAATTAATGTTACAGACTCACACTATTAAGTTTGTGCAAGCTTAATATTTCAACAAGCTTCAAGTATTAAGTGTGTGAAAATGCAATTACTAGACATCATAAATTTTTGTAATACCTGTGGTTCCCCAATTTAAATACGTTAGGATATAAAATATATAAAATTGAAAAGAGAAGCACATAGTTTACATCGTAAACCCGGTTTATACAAGTGTTTGTAGTAACTAATAGAGCGGCTTGCTACAGTGTATAATTTATTTCAAAATATTTAGTGTATAATTTATTTTAAAAAATTTAATACCACGTTAATAGTTGCATTAGAGTGCAACATCATTCATTAATATTAATTTGATAATAATAGAAATTTCATTTGGAAAAATTGAATTTTAATTCCTTTATTACTAGTTTTGTGAACTACTACTATTTATTAGTCAATTTAATTCCTTTACTAGTTTTGTGAACACAACTTGTAATGGTGTACCACGGGTGCATCTACATCCATGTTTCATGTTCTGGCACAACGTTAACGGTGTCAATGATTATTTCATGAACAATTTATAGTATAAATAAAAAGTAATAACATAGTAAATAAAAGTGATAACATTATAACAAAAGTGATAATAAATTTATTATTTTATATCCGTCTCACGTAAGGGCTTATGTAAAACGATCTCACACAACACCTAATTGCTATAATGAAGAAGATCAGTTAAACATATATTTTTTCCTATATAAGATTTTATCTTTTTTATTAATAGAGTTTATCACTTTCATTTTATTAGATATAACTTTTTATTTAGCATGTTGTCACATTTTATCCTTCCTGTAATTTTTAAAATAATTAGTATACCATTTTTTCTTAATCAAATATCGTTTTTTATTAAAAATATTATCATTTTTATTTATTTAATGAATCTTGAAATAATTCAATTGGATAAATATTACTTTTAATTTAATATTATAAATTATTTATGAAATAATTTAATTGAATGATTATCATTTTTCCATGATTAAGTTCACTTTTTATTAAAATTATTATTCTATCACTTTACTCCATCCTACAAATTGTTATTGAAAAAATGTTACTTCATCACTTTTTTTCCATCCTACCAATTGTTTTTGAAATAATTTAATTTAAGTTATATCACTTTCTCTTGAGTTGTTATCATTTTTTATTAAAAATATTATCTCTTTTTATTCATCTAATTGAATTTTAAAATAATTAATTTGACCGATATCATTTTTATTTGATCATGTATCACTTTTTATTAGAAATATTATCACTTTTTGATTGATCGCGCGACCTTTGTATGTTGCTGTGCCAATATGCCATCAATTTACATTGTTAGATATTGAAATTGAAAATGGGAGCGGCTATTTGCACCCCCAAAATTGTTAAATGAACCCTAATAATTTATAGAATTAAAATATGATAACGTGAGAAGACGTAAATACCCTTTTATAAATAATAAAATAAAATAAATTATAATTAAATTTCTAAATGCACCCCAATCAAATTTCTAAATGTATCCCATTGTTATAATCACTAAACCACGATCAAACCTAAACCTTGAGTTGAATAGGTTCTACGTAGTCAATTTATGCGATATGCTAAATCATTTCGTTATAGACCGCTATGATGTAGTGTTCGATCACAACAGTCGAACAGTTAAATCTGTTCGACATTTGTGATCGAACAGTGGCCATGGCATGGGGAAAATTTAGAGGATGAGATAATAAAGTACCTCCTTCAAGAGGTCACTGGCAGGAGAAGTTGGTTTGCCCTATAATGACAAATGCTTGGAGGCTAAATTAAAACGTATCATCCAAAAGAAACAAGGATCATCCAAAAGAAACATAGCTAGTGTAGTAGTGATTCAGGAAATAAAAACTAATTCAAGTTTAAAAGCACCATCTGCTTAAAAGATTCAACCTTAATTCAAAGATAGACCGTTATGGTGTAGTGTTCGATCACAGCAGTCGAATATTTAAATCTGTTCGACATTTGTGATCGAACAGGTGTCGTTTCTAACCGTTCGCTTCCTATAACCAAACAGATTTAATCGTGTTTGGTTGTAGTAACCGAACACACTTTTTTTTTTGTCTGATGTGTCAAGCCTTAAAGCGATATCTGATACATTATTCAATAATTCCTAAAAATATTATTTTTAAAAATGTAATGACACGGCAAAAACTAGCGAACTCATGGAAGGTGTACACGCAAGAAGGAGTTCTTGCGTCTCCTTTCCTTTCGCTTCTTCGCAGCAGATTTGCCAAACACACCAGTCGTTGTTCCAACGTGTTCTTCTCTTTTTTCTTTTCTTTTTAATTTTGTGAGTAATTATTTTTTCTGGTGTATAATTAATTAAAGGGTGAGTCTTGCACGAGATCGTCTCATGAATCTCCTTATATGAGACGGATTATTCATCAATTAATTAAAACAATATATAAAATAGAAAATAAAGAAAAAAGCCGCAATGGCCGGTAACCCGTAAACGACTTCTGGCCTCTGGTAAGTAACGCATTAACGAACATACTACTGTGCAATTAATTAACATGACATCTTTTTTTTTCTTATATATTTTTAAATTTTATATTATTAATTATTAAAATTAAAAATAATATTATTATACTTAATATGATCAATAAGAAAATTAAAAGTGGTAGTTGAAAATTCAATAGTGATACTTATGAAAAAAGGAAAAAAAGTATACATTTCTTATTAAACTATTTCATGAAAATTTTATAAATTAAAAAGTGATAATGTTTTTAATAAAAAAATATATGTGAATATAAAAATGTGATACTCGACCAATCAAATTATTTTATAAATAATTTGTAAGAATGACAAAAAGGGATAACGTTTTCAATTAAAAGTGATAACTTGATTAAGAAAAAGTGATACACATTCAATTAAACTATTTAATGAAAATTTTTTAGGACAAATAAAAAGTGATAACATTTTTAAGAAAAAGTGACATATAAACATAGAAAATTAGTGATACTCTAGTAATCAAATTATTTTATAAATAATTCGTAAGAAAGATAAAAAATGATGACATTTTTAATTAAAAGTGATAACTTGATTAAGAAAAAGTGATGATACACATCCAATTAAATTATTTAATGAAAATTTTATAGGACAAATAAAAAGTGATATCTAATCGAAGAAAAAGTGATAAATGTCCAATTAAATTATTTAATAAATATTATATTCTTTTAAAAATGAAAAGTGATAATATTTTTAATAATTAATAATAACTGATAAAGAAAAAGTGATAATTATTTAAATGAATTAGTTATCACTTTTTATTATAAAATAAAAAATGATAACTAATTAATAAAAAGTAAAATTATTATCCATTTTTTTTCAATTAAGTACTACTATTATTTTTACACGATTGTGTTTCTAAATAAAATATTTTCTTATTTTATTTACGAGTAATAATATAGATTTAATCAATAATAGTATATGTTCTAAAATAAAATCCTAACTCAATTGTGAAAAAATAAAAAATAAAAAAAAACGAAAGAAGAGAGTCAAAAAAAAAAAAACGAAAAAAGAGAGTCAAACGCAAAATGAATTACAAGTTAAGATGATGACTGGACATCACATATATAGCAGGTAATAAGTTGAATTAGGATCCGCGATTTTTTATTCAGTATTTATTTGACCCGTCTCACGAAATGAGATTCGTGAGACGGTCTCGTACAAGTCTTTTTCTTAATTAAAAGAATAGAGTTGTCTTTGTATGGAGTGTATTTAGTATTTTAAATATAAAACTTTTAATTTTAGTGGGATACGTTTTGTAATTGGGGTTTATTAAACAATTTTGGTGGTGCAAATAGAAGTCCCCATTGAAAATACGATTCAGTGAAAAACTGCTAGCGCCTCAAGCGGGTAAAATAAGATCCGTCTCACGAAGTAAGATCAATGAGACGGTTTCGCACAAATTTTTATCTAAATTTAAATAGGTGATCTTATATGCCTCAATTGAAAATTTCTAATAAGATATATGCTATGCATGCACAAATCTACACTGGAAATTGGATTTTTATTTCACAATTCATGTTTCTTTGACACTTTATAACATGAAAAATTATTAATATTATTTTAAGAAGCATTAATGACACATTTCGTAAAATATAATATAAAATAACAAATTTAAATAGGTGATCTTATATGCCTTAATCTGGAAAAATCTAATAAGATATATGCTATGCATGCACAAATCATACTCGAAATGATTAAAAGGAAAATTCAAATCCTGCTTTTAAAATGAATTAGATCTTTGCAAAGCAAATCAAATATATAGTTTGTTCTCTACCATAAATCACTCTAATCACAAGCTACAATTTAACTCTTCCAACTAATTCTACAATTTAATACTTCCAAATTTTAAATGAGTAAGAATATAACTCATTTGTATTTTTATCATTTTTATGTTTAATTATCAATTTTTGGGTAAAAATAATTACTAAGGTATCATAAAAAAATTAATTATTTTTATTCAAAAGAATACCAGATGAAAGAGTAAATTATTTTAGTAAAATTAATATATAAATTCAGTGACAGTTTGTCATAATTTTTGTTACAATCTCCATTTTGATTTTTATAAAAAATTTCATATTTTATTCACAAGTTTAAAAAAAGAATTCAATATTTATAAAAAAAAACACGTGTGCAAGCATACGTCCTACGTGCGGAACCTCTATTTATATGGGATTGTATGACCTTATCACTTCGCATTACTTTCCTCCTAATCCGGTTATCTGCTTTTCGACTCTGTTCTTCTTTATCGTTCACTCTTCCTACTATCCCCAAATTCAATCAAATATAGTTTAGAATTTTTTTTCTTCTTTAACCTAACCTATAGCCATCCCAAAATCAATTTATATAGTTTACAACTTTTAATCTTTTTTAACTAACCTATTTTCAGTCAATTCAGAAGTTCTCCTTTATAAATCATAAACTTTGTGTTGCGAAGTCTGAGTTTGGGGGCCAAAGATCAAAAGCTGTATTTCCATGTGTTCCATGTGTTGCACAAGCCCATTGACGAACTGAAGTTTGAGGTGGGATCAAATATCAACAGCTCTGTGACACAGCTCAGTCCATCCCACAAGTCCTCAACCACAAGTCGCTCAACCATTCTAAAAGTTCAAAAAACAAAGGTTTGAGCTCTCTTTCTCTAAATCACTTATGGTTTCTCCTGCGTTTTTGAGCTTGAGTCTTTCCCGAAACCTTCTGTAGTTAAATCTTTTAGTAATGTGTATTTATAGGTTTGAGTGACACTGCGTTCACCAGCACCACAAACATAACACCACTGCCGCGGGTAAGTTTTTTCAACACACTCTTGTTTCAATCTATTAGTTTTTTTCTCGGTTGGTTGATTAAATTGGTTTGTTAAACAACTTTTAAGTCGGTTGGTTAATTTTGTTTCAAATCTTAAATGCGTTTGTTGCCTATTCTTTTGATCCAAAATTTTGGTCGAATTATTTTTTTAATCTAATACACGCAATTATACTTAAAATCTAATTTATTAAACATGATAATATAGTTTCTTTTTATTATTATTAATGCTTGATCTAAAATGTATAGTTCCTCGATATATTTTATTTTAAAACATTCACGGCAATTCGAATCAAGTAAAACAATCAAAGGAAACCGGTAATTCTAAACTATAATAATAATAATAATTTATGTATAGAAAATATAATGTATAGTTGCCTAAACTTTTAAAAATATTTTTTCGGTATTTATAAAGGATAAAAATATTGATATCATTGATAATATCAATATTTTAATTTTTAATATAAAATTATAAAAAAAAATGTTATCAATGTTGTATATATATAGAATAGTGGGTCTTTTTAATAAACCTAGCTTGCTGTTGAATCTAATAAAATGATGGCCCAACTTATATGACACTTATATGACATGGGGTTAGCATGAGGCGAAAATTGGCCCGGCTGGAATTAAAATAAAGTGCTGGGCCTTGCTATTTAATTCAAATTGGGCCAACAAATTAGATGTGGGCTAGTCTAGTACAAAAAGCTTAGAATTTGAACCGCAACATCTGAGTTGAAATTTTAGCTTGTTTTGTCTTTCTATTTTCATTTTCATTTGTTTCAACTTTAAATAAATAGAGACACATTTCTGACTCATTTATTTTACCATTTTTTTTAAATCACATTTTCCTTATATTTTCTGTAATTTTAACCTTTTAACAAATAATAATAATAATAATAATAGCAAAATTACATAATTTAATTACCATAAATAATTTAAAATATTGAATTTATGGAATCTATATAAATGAAGGGTCCACTTAATAATGAGGGTTCACTTGGAAACCAAATATCACAAACTATTTTTTATAAGCTTTTTTAATATTTTATTTTTTATTTTTTTATTTTGGTTTGAAATGCATTAATGTCGAGTGATGATTATGATGACTGAAGTGCCTCCTATGATGGTTTTATTTAGTTAAAAATAACCCCAGGGTTCACTTGGACACCAAATATCACAAACTATTTTTTATAAGATTTTTTTAATATTTAATTTTTTTTTATTTTTATTTTTTTGAATTGCATTAATGTCGAGTGATGATTATGATGACTGAAGTGACTCCTATGATGGTTTTATTTAGTAAAAAATAACCCCAATTAATGAAAACTATTGACTTAAAAATGAAAAAAAAATTGAGGTATTAAGTGGCAAAAACATTAAGAAATAATTACTGTTTGATTGTCTAATCATGACGACAGGATTTGGATAAAATGATTTGAATTTGTCTAATATCCTGTTTAATAAGGGTCGCTTTTATAATTTTGTCATTTCATACCCCTCAATCTAAATGTAATCTTAGTAAAGTTCGTACTTAAAAAATCTAGTTATATTTTTCATTTTTGTTTTCTCCTTTATTTCAGGCTTGACAACACCGAGTAGAATTTGGTCCCTTGCACTATTTCTCAGAGAAGATTAGTGATATTGAATTCGAATTCAAGTATAGTACTAAAGCGGTTTGGAGTACAACACTTGTGCCACACCGTTAGATGGATGACACTTTGGAGAGAGGTGTTCTCCTCTCCTGCGTGTCAATCATATAATACGTGACACAGAAAATGATGATGTACGAAAATGACACAAAAGATATTTATAAAAACATAATCCATCAGGCTTTCCACCCGCAAAGAGTCTAAAGAAAAAGGTGGAGTGATCAGGTGGGACTGCCGCCACGTGGAGACCTACTACATTGTTCGACCTCAACATAGGTATAATCTGGGGCCTATATAGCCCTGGAACCGGACCAAGCTCCGACCCTTCAACGATTGTAGCTTCGGACACATCGCGTAGTGGTTCAGTCTGAGACAGGAGACGTTGTTCTCATCTCTGGTCATCTTGCTCAGAGTGTTCATTTCTGATCATCTTACTCAGAGTGTCCTTTGACAACATACCCATCTCTTCGGCGATCATTTCGACCACCTCACAGGTCATGTTCTTGACTGTAACCACATACTCCTTCACCAGCTCCCTGCACCAATAAACACACATACATATGGCATGCGGGTTGCGTGAGATGCATTCCGGGTTGCTGCAGAACATGAGGTACTCCAGTCACGCGACATTGCAGTTGCCAATTTTCTTGCTCCCGTAGTTGAACAGGTTGGGAGGGCCCTACATATCCTTCTCGGGTTGGGACAGCTTGAAGAAATTGAGCGCCTCCTCCTCCAATACCAATTGGGCCAGGAACTCCATGGAAACATCGTGGTTGGTAAGTTTGAAGAAACCGAACTCCCTACATGCCTTCACTATAAGAGTTTAGGCATTAGGAGAGCGGAAGTCGATAACTGAAACATCAGTGAAAACGTTAGACGTGGGTCTGCATGTACTGATCATATTGGAGAGCTCTTTAAGGGCCTGGTGAGAAACTACCACCATCACTAAAACAATAGATTAATTGGAGAGAGAATATGGAAGGGAAGAGAAAGGAGTGGAAGGGATGGTTTTTGATTTGAGGATTTGAGGAGGTGATTGGGGATTATATCGTGGTGGGGGGATGGTGGGTTATGTTGCATGGAAAGTTTATCTTACTAAACATGAATGTGAATTCACTATTCCAATTGATATTGCGTTTGTTACATAATCCAACAACAACATATGGATGTCACTTCACACTTTTAAAATTTCAAAATTTAAAAAGTATGAGGTGACATCGATCTTTTGTTTTTGAAACATTAGATAGAATATCACTTGGAATAGATAATTCCAAGTGACTAAACATGAAGCTGAGATTATCTTTCTTCAATAAACATAATGCAAATTATTTCTATTTCACAATTCATCTTCTTCGGTAATTCATTGATCATTAATATTTTAGGATTTGTCGCGTTAATTTAAGATTCAATAATGACACATATCATTCACTTAAAATGAAAAATATAAAATGAAATATCAAATTAAAATATGTGACCTTATGTTATTTATTAATTATACAAAACATAAGCGAAATGATTTAAAATGGAAAATCGAATCCCGCCTTTGATATGAATTGTACTCAAAGTAAATCTTCAATTATAAGTTATTGAATTGATATTAGGTGCACCCGGGTGTAAGGGTGCATCCATATATGTATAACTTTTTATTCTATTTTGTACACTACATGTTATTCTATTTTGTATACATATTTCTTAATAATTGTATATTTTTTCACACTCAATTTTTAATTAAAAAACTAGTATCCATATGTGTATTTTTTTATTCAATAGTGTATACATATTTTTAATAGTTGTATACTTTTTTACACTCAATTTTTTATTATAAAAACTAACAAACAAATTATATATATTTTTATTTATAAAAGTGGATGCACCGTAGGATGCACCCGTGCACAGTAATATTAGGCTAAGTTATTTGAAATGCATTTTACAATTTAACTTAACTTTCCACTAAATTCTACAATATAATACTTCCATTAATTTTTATAGGATATGGCAAGGTTATACCATAACTAAAGATAGTGTAAGGAATAAATTTAGGAGTATGACTAATTTGTATTTTTATCATTTTTGTTTTTAATTGGATTATTAATTTTTTTGGTTAAAAAAATTATAAATTGTCAGAATATAAGAAACAATTTTTTTTATTTAAATCATAATTTGAGAAGTAATTAATTTTATTATTTAAAAGGGAGAAATAGATTAAAAATATTCCCTCCATCCTTTCAAATTATACACTTTTTATTTTAAATTGTCTTATAAAAGTTTGCATTCCTTAAAAAGAACACACCAAACATACTTTATCATTTATATATTAAAAGAAATATTATAACATCCTTAAAATTTACGTCAATTTTTCTTAATTTTCTGTTGGGTGAGAGTGTAAACTGGGACTAAGGGTAATTTTTAATAAAATTAAAGTATAAGAAACCACAGTTTCCTCTGATCTCTATTACAATCTCCATGTCGATTTTTATAAATTTCATTTTTTAAAAAATAAAAATAAAAAAAATAAGAAACCACACGTGCACTTTAATACCTCTTTATATTTGGGTGAGGGAGTATTTCCGCATTTCCGACTTCGATTATAAAGAAAAATTGATCTTAATAATGACAAAAACTTATATGTCCGGGACACACCATACTCTTATGAAACACAAGAATTTATAGTATTAAATTATTGTATTCTCATGGGGCAAGGTGTATCTCCGGGGACACAAGAGATCAACTCCTTAATTATTATTTGATCTCAAAGAATTGTGTGAGACCATTGCAAGAGCTTATATGAGACGGACATAAAGTAAAAACTTTTATAATAAAAAGTGATAATAAATTAATAAAAAGTGATAAAGCTATTTTTATGAACAATTTATAATATAAATAAAAAGTTGTAACATTTTATACTGAAAGTAATAATTATTCTAAAAAGTGTATAATGGTTTTATGTGAGACGGTCTCACGCAAGACCTAGCTTTGTTTGATTAAGGGGTATGTCTTGCTTGAGACCGTCTTACGTGAGATCATTTTATTTGAAATACTTATCACTTTCGCTATAAAACGTTATCACTTTCGCTATAAAATGTTATCACTTTTTATTTATACTATAAATTAATTGTTCATGAAATAACATTATCACTTTTTATTAATTTAGTATCAATTTTCAATATAATAAAGGTTATCACTTTCTGACCGTCTCACGTAAGCCTTTATGTGAGACGATCTCATACAAGTCTTTGTGTTGATTAAGAGCCAAATATCCATACTTGATGAATATTTTTAAGACAAAAACTTATACGAAACCATCACACGAATCACATTTACGGATCAAATATAAACTTTATTAAACACTCGCATATCCACATGCATCCGCCAACTTAGTACTGTCAGCTAACTACATGAAAGCCCACTCAATTATACATGAAAGCACACTTAAAACTCTTTTTATACATTAAATTTAATACTCTCTCCATTTACGGTCAATTTATTCATTTTATTATTTTGAGCCGTCTACTCTTAATCTATCAATTTTCACTTTTGAAATACATGGGACTCACCCACCCACTAATACAATTAATATATGAGATCTACAGTCTATACACCCCATTAATACACCTACCTACTATACATTAAATAAAAACTCTTTAATCCACGCGCAAAAAGTAAACGGATAGATTGGGGATGAACGGAGGGAGCACATTAATATAATTATCCGAATATTCCCCTTAAAGAACACAATTATGTAAATCGTGTCAAAATAATATATAATTGAGAAAGAAATTTGGATAATAACTTCATTTTTTATATATTAATTACCACTTTTAACCCCCTCCATCCGGATTCAAGGGTGCCATTTGCTTTTGGAAACGAAGATTAAGGAGTATTGTTATTTAATGTGTAGTGGGTAGTTGTATTAGTGGAGGTGTGGGTCTCATTTTTTTAGTTGTATTAGTGGGTGTGTGGATAAAAAAGAAAATAAGACCCTTGAGAGCGAACACCCAAAATGAAAAAATGATACCCTTGAAACCGGAGGGAGTATTTATTATATTGATAGTATTAGTTATAGAATCATAATATGGACATTTTTAATAAAAAAAATAATATTGTAATATCTAATAAGGAAAAATGATATCTGTCTAATTGAATTATTTTATAAACAATTTATATGACTAATAAAAAGTGATAGTATTTTTAATAATACGTGATACCTAATAAATAAAAAGTTAAAGTAATGGAATTGAATCATTTTATGAACTATTCGTAGGATCGATAAAAAAGTGATAACATTCAATAAAAAGTTATAACATTCAATAAAAAGTGATATCTATTAAAAAAAGTTATAACTAACCAATTAAATTATTTCATGGATTTGAATGAAAAAAAATGATAATAATTTTAATAAAATGCAATATCTTATCAATAAAAATTAATAATCATCTCATTACATTATTTAATAAACAATTCGTAAAATAAAAAAAATATTATAGTATTTATAATAAAAAGTAATATCTAATTATAAAAATGGGATAACTTTATTTTATAAAATAACAAAAAAAAAACTATATTGCCTTGTATAAAATTTGTCAAAAACTCACTTTTCTTCAGTTCTTATGATTACATTTGCTTTTTGCTCGTAGATTAATGAATATAGTATTTTAGTGTATGGAGGTAAGAGAAATAATATTTTAATGTAAAGTGGGTAGGTGTATTTGTGTGATGTGTGGGCTATGGGGTGAGAAGTAATTAATTTGTGTGGGTCCCATATACTAAAAAGGGAAATATAACTATTAGAATAGGACTTCCAAAAAGAAAATATGTATCATTAGGATGGGACGGAGGGAGCTGATGCAGCGGCTCTTTTTTTTTTTTTTAAGTTCTGTCATTATATGAGAGAATTTTGGGGTCCAGTGTAATTACTATAATTCCACCACCGCATCTTAATCTCTAATCTCATTTGGGCATTTTTCAGCGCGAGGCCTACGCCGTTCGCTACTCCTCGCAGCCGCATCTGACGACGCCGCGGGCTTTGTACCGTTCAACGCCGATGCGGAGAAGGGCCCGACGCCGGCGGCCGATCAAATTATTCCATACTGCTTTTCTAATGCACGGTTTAATGAATAGCACCTTACTTAAAAGTACATAACAATGTTTTTTCATGTCTTTTTAACTAATTTCTGCTTATAAGATTTTGTGGTCTCTGAGTGTTACGTGGCCTATGTCAGCAACTTATTTCTTTGTTTAGTCACCGCAGATATGGATAATGGAGGCTCTCTGAGTTTGTTTCCACTGCACCGCTGCAAAACCATTCACCTGGTTGGTATTAGATTTTGCTACTTAAAAGTTTCTAACTGCATTCAGAGAAAGTTTCTAACTCACCATGTGGTTCGAAATAGTGAATCATATGTTTTTAAAATGTTTTATGAGGCTAGACAGTCTGCCCCATGAGTTCTATTCTTCGATGAGCTCGACTCAATTCCCACACAGATTAACCCCTCTGTTGTTAGTAAATAGAATACCATCTTCTGAGTAAAAACGAAATTTGTGTGTTAACAACTATAATTGATTTTATTACTACTTCATAGTTTAGACACCCTGCACATTTAAATTTAGTCATAGCTTCTTCATGTTGTTGCAGAGACGAGGCAGTGTTTGGAATCAGCTACTTACTGAAAAGAATGGAAACATGCCAAAAATACAGTTTTTATTATTGTGGAGGGATTGCAAATATGCTTTTAGAGAATATTGAGAAACTAGGTTCGTCCCTGTCCTTGTGAATTATGTGTCAATAATTATCTGTATATATAATTACCTTACAAGAAGGGTCGCTTGGAATATGCCTCAATTTTGTATTCTTAAGATTGTTTGTGCTGCCTTCATTTGCTAATTCGTGACATTCGTCTGTAGACATTGATGCCTTTTGGAAAAAAAGCAAAATACATCTTACTGGCTGTGTGGATTTGTCTATGCTTTCAACCCCTTCATATGCTAAACTTAGTGGGTAGTCATAGGTGTGATTCAATTGCAAATGTTTAGAAATTGACACAGTCATCTTTATATACAAGATTACAAGTAAGCAACTGTTGGGATAAGGCAGATCCCTATTCATTCCTAAGGGACAAATAAAGAAGAACATAAAAAACATAACACAAGAATTTACGTGGAAACTCCAAAACCGGAGAAAAACCACGGACCGAGAAAATACCACTATGTGAAAATTTTTTACAATCACACAGAATTTCTCTCTCCCGACCCCAATCCCTACACCCTTACAAATCTTTGACTAATTCTCACCTTTCTTCCCATTCTCACAACCGAGAATCAAAGAAAGGAATTTTAACTAGAATCAAATACAAAGATTAAAGTGTACTTGATTGGTGCACATAACATCAAACCTAGGGGTCTCCTTATATAGCCTAAGGATCCTCCCCCCTTTTGATCTCTACACGATGTGGGACAAAACCCACCCTTCTTTTATTATTGACAATATACCAACAATCTCCACCTTGTCAAAATAAAAGAATACTCATTGTCTTCACCGACAATCATTCTCTATCCCGAGAATCCTACTCCATCATATGAGTAGACCACTTAGAATAAACCATTCTAAGAATTTCCTGCTGCACATATCGAAAATACCTGCTGATATTTATGGTGCTACTTCCAGCTCTTGGCTACCCCTGGAAGTCCATCAGCCATCGATATACATCCATCACACATCCTACATCACCTGCCAAGTCAATGTCCGTGTGCAAACTTGTGGACCAGCTAATATTATTACACCTTTTCCATGACAACTGAACATGTCACAAGGATCCCCAATAATATTAACTCAACATTCAGAACTGTTGCCGCAATAGCTCCTCCTTGACCAGAAACGTCACCATTGCTCCATCGTAAGCAATTACCGTGCCATTGCTCCACCGCAATTACAGCACCATTGCTCCACCCTGAGCAAAACCCGTCTGTACCAACATGACGTCGCTGCATTTTACCGCCAGCTATACCAGGTTTGTCCGAACCCTTTTCCTACTGAAAGTGTTGTCACTTGAAGCCGATTCCAACCTTCCGGAATTCACGATGCTTTTCCGCTTGTCAGTTGAATCCACGCTATTCTTTACCGATCTAGCGCCACCCTATACCAAGCCACCACATCGCCTTCTTCCCCGTTGAATCGCCACTTCCCACGCCACCAATCATTACCGAAAACATGTTCCTTTCAAACCTCCTTGAGCCGACATCCATGGAAAACCCCATGCCGCTGTTAAGCCAACTCCACCACCGGGAGTCCCAGCAATTCACATTGCTGCAGGTCCAAGAACTCCGCCAAAAACTGCTGACCCGCAAATCCTACCCCTTGCCACGCCACTGTCGCCACAGTCCGGCGCATTTCACCGCAAGAAAGGAGATGCCACCGCATCCAGCTGTTCTTCTGACCCCCTTGTGCCACCAGCTTTTCCCACTTCTTTCATGCCACCCTTAGCCTAATGTATAACCCTCTTTCTCTCATAAAGTCTTTTCTGATGTGGAAGGTCAGACTGTGCTGCAACCACAGAGCATACTAAGAACTTTATAAGCACCTGAACCGGGCTCTGATACCACTTGTTGGGATAAGACAGATCCCCATTCATTCCTAAGGGACAAATAAAGAAGAACATAAAAAGCATAACACAAGAATTTACGTGGAAACTCCAAAACCGGAGAAAAACCACGGACCGAGAAAATACCACTATGTGAAAAATTTTTACAATCACACAGAATTTCTCTCTCCCGACCCCAATCCCTGCACCCTTACAAATCTTTGACTAATTCTCACCTTTCTTCCCATTCTCACAACCGAGAATCAAAGAAAGGAATTTTAACTAGAATCAAATACAAAGATTAAAGTGTACTTGATTGGTGCACATAACATCAAACCTAGGGGTCTCCTTATATAGCCTAAGGATCCTCCCCCCTTTTGATCTCTACCCGATGTGGGACAAAACTCACCCTTCTTTTATTGTTGACAATATACCAACAGCAACTTCTCTCAATTGATGCTTCTGTATTTTGTGGTGCATACTGTATGGAGGGATGACAAAGTCAGGTACGATATCTGTGGTTCTTCTCACTTTGTTATGTGATTACTTTCTCAGGTTAACGTTATTGATGGACCACGTAACGTTGATTTCACTATCTAAGTTGAGAGAGCTTGACATTTATTTTTATTATTACATTGTGAAGAGCAACATGGGATTTTTGGTCTAGCTAGCCAGTCAACACATTGTTACTCGGGGAGTCTTCGAATGCGTGCACTTAAGGTACAGTTCAACCAACCCCTTCATATAGCTTTGTTTGACTGAAATTTATTGGATTCTTTCATCTTTAAAGACCATCTATGTTGATGGAACATTGTTATAGGCTTTTGAATCTTGATTCCCGACATGTGTATCTCTTATTAACTTACCAACGCAGACAGGACATGTCTTTAGTACCCATTGATGTTAGGCTTTCCTCCCTTTTTTGTGACTTATCTTCAAAGAGGTTATTGGTGTTGAAGCTCATGAAATTATGAATAAGGAGCAACATAGTGCGATATTTACTTCGTGCAACATATCATGCAAAATATGATAAAGGAAAGGCTATTTTAGTGATTCCTTGGTTGAAACTTAAGGACCAAGGAGACGTCTACCCACCATCAGATAAGAAACCTATGTTCGCCAGTGGCTTTAAGAAAGGATTGGATTCAAGTATGTCATAAAGCTATTAATTTCCATTCAAAAATATTTCAACGTGTAGTTGTCGTATATTAAATTAATAGTTGTCGTATATTAATTATTATTGAGTGTCTTTGATATTGATTCATCTTGAGGTGCCTTTTCAAGTATCATTGGTTTATCATGCACAGCCAGGGGTATATAGTTTAACTTTTTGATTTGGTTTGATGTCGGTGCACTAATTGATAATTCTTAATGCTCCATACCTATTACCTTGCTACATTTCGCAACTAAATACAGTTTGTCATCGATCCTACAGTTTTTGATACAAAAGAAGAATCCTTGCGCTGGGGGACAATACTGAAGTCATTCCAAATGAAGAGGCAAATGTTCCTGTCCGAGGAGAATAGGCAAATGTTGCTGTCCGAGGAGCCTTCTTCTTTGCTATTTGGATAAGACATTACTGAAAAAGATGTTGCACTTTTTAGTTTGCTAACTTTTTCTCTTAAATCGTGAATGTGTTGAGTATTAACTACGGAGTTGGAGTAACCCAAAATGTATCCTAAAGTAATAGAGCAATGCAACGAAAGGGATTTATTTCAATCAGTGTATTGGTTTGTCTCTACATTTTTATATTATCTCATTATTCTTCTATTTAATGAAGTATCTACTTCTTATAATGCCTTTCAAATCAAAATCTCATAGTACTAAGAAGTACTCCCTTCGTCCCTCATTAAGAGGGACATTTGTTTTTTGGTACCTAGATTAAGGAGTATTATTGTTTAATGTGTAGTGGGTAGTTGTATTAGTAGGAGTGTGGGTCCCAACATTTAATTGTATTAGAGGGGGTGTGTGGGTCCCATGTGTGTAAAAAAAGAAAGGGGACTCTTTGGATGGGACGACCAAAATAAAAAAATGACCCTCTTACGCTGGAACGGAGGGAGTATAATTGTAAATGAACTTTCAATGTTATTTATTTATTTATTTTCTAATATTGTTGTTCTCAAAGATGAAGATGTTACTAAGTAACCTATCAACTAATCGCTGAATGCACAATCAAAACAATGGATTGAATACAAGAAATTTGATCACATATGATAACAATATTGAGATTGTGTGTGTATGTGTGATTGTATGAAGAAGAAAGTGTTTATAGTGGTTCAGCTTGTTTACACAAGCCTACATCCACTGTGAGAGAGAGATCTATTATTGATTGAGAGAATAAAATGTGTTACAACGAGTATAAGCATGGATCACACCATTATATACACCCTATGCATGCACAGAAAGTTACAGGACCAATTCGTGTAACCAACTTCCAGCTGGATTCTCAAGCGGTTAAAACGAATCTCGACGGTTGCAACTGACTCCATCACACACCTTGCATGGCCAGCTTTCCATTCATATATGGAACCTTCCAGAAACAGCTCTTATGCGACCTGTACACCGGCTACAAAACACCCTGGTCCCCACTGGTGCAACCGATGAATTGCTGCTATTTCATGTGTTCTGATCTTGTTGTTGTTGCTGCATCCGTTTCACTCATGCACCATCATCAGTTTCAACCTTGAACACACACTCACACTTCCTAATGTTGATCACTCATTAGTATGTAGTTTTCACCACAATTCTCCACCTAAAACTTCATACTCAATCAATCCTCAATCACTCCTTCACTCCACTGTTTTATCAAGACAACAAACTTGTACACTGCTTTTAGGAGAGCAGCTGAACTCTCCACTGATATGTTCAGCATATATTGATAAGACTCTTGCATAGCTCAAACTTTGAACTAGGCAAGGCCTTAGTGAGGAAATCAGCTGGATTCTTGGTTGTTTCAACCTTCTTAACAACAACTTTCTCTCCTTCAACTAAGTCTCTAACAAAATACATCCTTACATCTATGTGCTTTGTCCTTTCATGAAAACCCTGATGTCTTGACAAGTATATAGCACTAGAGTTATCACAATGTACCAATACTGACTCTTGTACTACTCCAAACTCAGACAAAATTCCCTGCAACCACAAGCCCTCTTTTACTGCTTCTGTGAGTGAGATAAACTCAGTCTCAGTTGTAGACAATGCAACCACTGACTGATGTGTTGATCTCCAACTGATAGCTGTACCAAACAAACAGAATACATAGCCTGATAGTGACTTCCTTGTGTCTAAGTTTGCAGTATAATCAGCATCTACATAACCTGCAAGAAAATCAATGTTAGAAGTAAACTTATTAAAATGCAAACCTGTTGTTAAACTGCCTCTGATATATCTTTGAATTCACCTAACAGCTTCCCAGTGATCTCTTCCTGGATTTCCCATGAATCTGCTCACCAAACTCATTGCATGAGCTAAGTCTGGTCTGCAGCACACCATAGCATACATGAAACTGCCAACTGCATTAGCATAAGGAATCCTTTCCATTTCTGACACTTCTTCACTTGTTCTAGCTGATTGTTGAGCTGACAGAGCCAACCCTTGCTTTACATGAGTAGAAACAGCCTTGCTTTGATCTATATTATACCTCTTGAGAACTTTCTCTAAGTATAAACTCTGATGTAATACAATAAAACCAGCTGATCTATCCCTTTTGATCTCCATTCCCAATATAACAGTAGCTTCACCCAAATCCTTCATATCAAACTCTGATTTCAACATCTCTTTCACAACTGTAATCCCTTTCATAGACTTACAAGCAATTAAGATGTCATCAACATACAGTAATAAGAAAATATACCACTCACTGTCTTGTTTGATGTACACACAACTGTCAAACTTGCTTCTTTTAAAACCACATTTGACAATGAACTCATCAAATCTAAGATACCATCTCCTAGGACTTTGTTTCAATCCATATAGTGACTTTAGAAGTAAACAAGCCTTAGTAGTTGAGTTTTGAACTGAAACTCCCTCTGGAACTGTCATATAGATCTTCTCCTCCAAATTTCCATGAAGAAAGGCTGTAGTTACATCCATCTGATGCAATTCCAGATTAAACTGAGTAACTAATGCTAACAGTATCCTAATGGAACAATGTTTCACAACTGGAGAGAATATCTCTGTATAATCAATGCCTTCCCTTTGAGAAAAACCCCTGGCAACTAGTCTTGCTTTAAATCTAACACCACCAATTCTCTCAGGTGAGACATTCTTCTTGTAAATCCATTTACAGCTTACTAACTTCTGATCTTTTGGCTTCTGAACAATTTTCCAAGTTTGATTCTTTTCTAATGAAAGCAACTCTTCTTGCATAGCAGCACTCCACTTTGCATTATCCTTACTGTTCATTGCTTCCTGATAGTTTCTTGGTTCATATGAATCAATATCCTCTGCAGAATATAGTGCAAAAGACACAATATCAGCATCTGCAAATCTAGCTGGAGTCTTAATAGACCTTCTTTGTCTATCTCTTGCCAACTGATAGCTGTTGAGCAGCTCATCAGTATTAGATGTGATCTGATCATCTGTAGTTGGTGAACTAGTTCCTCCTTGTACTGTCTCTTCTAAACTCTAAACTGATCCTTCTGAATCTTGTTCACAAGCTCCACCTCAAGCTCAGCTTCAGACTTACTTTGATCCTGAGGCTTTAGTGGCATAACAGCTTCATTAAAGGTAATATCCCTGCTTATCATAATCTTTTTACCTTCAATGTTCCACAGTTTGTAAGCTTTAACACCTTTGGGATATCCAATCATGACACATTTGATGGCTCTTGGAGCTAGCTTATCCTGTTTAACATGTGCATAGGCTAGACAACCAATCACTTTGAGCCTAGCGTAATTAGCAATCTTTCCAGTCCATACCTCCTGAGGAGTTTTGAATTTAAGAGGTGATGATGGACACCTATTGATCAGAAAAGCTGTTGTACTAATCAACTCACCACAGAAGTCTTTAGAAAGACCAGAACTACTTAATATACACCTAACTCTCTCAAGTAAGGTCTGATTCAGCCTCTCTGCAACACCATTTTGTTATGGTGTACCTGGTACTGTCTTGTATCTCATGATCCCCCTCTCCTTACAAAACTTATTGAACAAATCAGAACAATACTCAAGACCATTATCAATTCTTAATATCTTAAGCTTGTTATTGCAACTATTCTCTACCTCAGTTAACCAATTCTTAAAGGTAATGAAAGCTGTACCCTTAGATTTCAGCATATATATCCATATCTTCCTACTGTAATCATCAATAAATGAAATAAAATACCTGCCTCCACCTTTTGTTAGAGTTCTTGCAGGTCCCCACAGATCTGAATGGATATAATCAAGTTTAGCTTTGCTTGTATGTTCACCAATGCCAAACTTCAGCCTTTTAGCTTTATCAAAGATGCAATCCTCACACTGATCCAGCTTGTCTGTTGATCTGATATTGATTACATTTTGTCTTGACAGCTCTTGTAATCCTTTCTCACTTATGTGAGCTAGTCTTCCATGCCATAAGTGAATTTTATCACTTCCAGTTGAGACATGATTCTGTCCAACCACTGTGTGTCCATCAAGAATATACAATCCACTTTTCCTGATTCCTTTCATCACTTCATACTCATCTTTCTCAACAATGAGTACACCTCCCCTAGATCTAAACTCATGGCCTGAAGCATCTAAAATTCCTAAAGAAATCAAGTTTCTTTTGAGTTCTGGGATATACCTCACACCTGTCAGTGTCCTAGTAACTCCATCATGCATCCTCAACCAGATGGATCCAATACCTCTTATCTGACATGCGTGATCATCCCCTAGCAATACTGATCCAGCATTCTGCAACTTAAGATCAATAAACCAATGCTTCATAGGAGACATATGGAATGTACATCCTGAATCAAGGATCCAATCCATGGATCCTTTTGATGATCCAACCAGAAGTGCCTCAGAATAATCAGTAGCCTGATTCTGATTATGTACCACCTGATTTGCTTGCACTATTTGTTGTCCATCTTTACCAGCTTTTGCTTTTCTTTTATTTTCTGCTTTATATTTGTAGCAGTTCTTCTTGTAATGGCCTAGTTCATGACAGTAAAAACACTTCTTTCCATCCTTATCTGAATTTGACTGATCAGCCTTGTTTCCTTGTTTCTTTGAATCAAAATTGCCTTTCTTGTTGTTCTTCTTACCATGATCATTCCTCTTGATCATTAATCCCTCTCCTGATATTCCCTGTTCTTCAGAAACTTTCTGAAACTCCTTTGTCTTCAGAGCAATTTCCACCTCATCAAGACTTATAGTTTCTCTATTTCCAAACAGAAGTGTGTCCTTGAAGCTTTCAAAGGACTTTGGGAGAGCTGACAACAATATTGAGGCCTTATCTTCTGTTTCAATTTTCACATTAACATTTTCTAGATCATCTAACACCTTATTAAACTCATTAAGCTGAACTAAAACTGATCTATCCTCAACCATCTTAAAGGAGTATAGTTTCTGCTTTAGGTATAAAAGGTTAGCAAGAGATTTTACCATGTACAGATCTTCAAGTTTCTTCCATACGACTCTTGCAGATGTCTCTCTCTGTACTTCTCTCAAAGCTTTATCACCAAGACATAATACAATGGCACTTAAGGCTCTTTCTTGAATATCAACTTCTGCAGTGGCTTCTATGGCTGTTTGTGCAGCTTCTGCAGTTGCTGCTGGTTTTTCCTTGATGGCTTCTGCCAATCCTTATTGTACCAAGATAGCTCTCATATTGATCTTCCACAAACCAAAGTCAGATTTCTCTGTAAACCTCTCAATATCAAACTTGGTTGCAACCATGGTGTCAACTTCCTTCAACTGCTTCTTGATCTTTGTGGCCTAGGTTCCCACAAACAGCGCCACTTTCTCAAAGATAAAGATGTTACTAAGTAACCTATCAACTAATCTCTAAATGCACAATCAAAACAATGGATTGAATACAAGAAATTTGATCACATATGATAACAATATTGAGATTGTGTATGTATGTGTGATTGTATGAAGAAGAAAGAGTTTATAGTGGTTCAGCTTGTTTACACAAGCCTACATCCACTGTGAGAGAGAGATCTATTATTGATTGAGAGAATAAAATGTGTTACAACGAGTATATGCATGGATCACACCATTATATACACCCTATGTATGCACAGAAAGTTACAGGACCAATTTGTGTAACCAACTTCCAGCTGGATTCTCAAGCGGTTAAAACGAATCTCGGCAGTTGCAACTGACTCCATCACACACCCTGCATGGCCAGCTTTCCATTCATATATGGAACCTTCCAGAAACAGCTCTTATGCGACCTGTACACCGGCTACAAAACACCCTGGTCCCCACTGGTGCAACCGATGTTGAATTGCTGCTATTTCATGTATTCTGATCTTGCTGTTGTTGCTGCATCCATTTCACTTATGCACCATCATCAGTTTCAACCTTGAACACACACTCACACTTCCTAATGTTGATCACTCATTAGTATGTAGTTTTCACCACAGTTGTTGGTCTGTTCTGAAATTTTTGGATGAAGTTTACTTAACTTGGGTCCAATTATTTGCAGGTCCGATCAATTTGTGTTCTTCAAAACTTAAATTATCCTGACTCAGCATGTCGTTCATACTACACCAAAAAATCGAAATTGAATTTATAGCTATTATGAAGAAATTGCAATATAGTAATATCAAGTTTGTCATCTACTTCCTCCGTCCCACACCTATCTTCATCACCCAAAAAAGAAACTTTACATTAACCAACAATTTCAAAAGTTATCATAATTTTAAAAATATAATTCTCACCTAACACACATAACATACTTTATAATTTATTTATTACCTAAAAATACCACAATACCCCTAAAAATTAATAAAGTTAATCAAAAAATAACTTTTCTTAAACTCCGTATTTACAGTACCAGTGCAGATAAGTAAGAGATGAGAGAGTATAATTTTGCTTTTTGCACGTTGATGAAGGAGTATAATATTTTAATAGATAGTGGGTGGAAAGATATAATATTTAATGTAGAGTGGGTTGGTGTATTAGTGTTGGATGATATATTAATTGTTTTAAGTGGGTCCCATATTCCAAAAAGAAAACATAAACATTGAAATGAGACGCGCAAAATAGAAACGTAAACATTGAAATGAGATGGAGGGAGTATGCATAGCAAACTATAAAATTTTTTTATTATCTAAAATAGCTAAGCAACTCTAAAATAAGTACAGTTATCCTAAAAAAGATTAAACTATTTTAAAAAAATTAATAAAATTGGTCAATATGTGTATTTTCTTAATTAATGTGAAAAAAAAAATCACAATGCATCTTATGGAGTATTAAATTTCAGAATACAACTGTGTGCACCTATTACTTTTACATTAAAAAATATTAAAACCTAAATGTATAATTACAATTATATCCAAAATTTAACATAAAAATTCTATGATGCATCAGTGCAGCAAGTGCACTAAATAATTACCCTAAAATTCAACATATTAATATTGATCAACAATTTATATATGATAATTTGAATTATTATAATTAGTTTATTTTATTAAGTGAAGTATAATTTATATAAATATATATATATATATATATATATATATATATATATATATATATATATATATATATATATAAATTCAACATACTTGAATGAACATTATTATTATTTTTCTTTCATTGACATTGTTAAGAGTATAATATTTGAAATCGTGACTAACTTAGATAATCCAATTAAACATATTCTTTATTTATTTATTTATTTATTAGATATTAAAAGATTACTTTAATTTATAAATTAAATTAATTAAAAGAAATAATTACTGATAGGTACACACTTTGTACCCCTAATTACTACTAGATACATTGATTTAAAATAATTATTATTTAATACAAAATATTAAAGTAAAATACCAAATATACCCCTAAACCCATATACCTTTAAAACACTAACCCCAACCTCCACCCACCACCGGACCACCGCTGCCGCTGCCGGAACGCCGCCACCGCCGCCGCCGGCGGAGCTCCGGCGGCCGGTCGCCGGAAAATCTGTTCGTCAGAAAAAAAAAAAGAAAAAAAAGAAAAAAAAAAAAAAAAAAAAAACTGGTCGCCGGAAAGCTGACGCGCCGCCGCCGTCGGAGCTCCGGCAGCCGGTCGCCGGAAAAACTGTTCATCCAAAAAAAAAAAGAAAAAAAAAAAATTGGTCGCCGGAAAAGCTGCCGGACCGCCGCCGCCGGACCACCACATTTTTTTGCTGCACACACTTTTTTTTTTCCTGCACACACTTTTTTTGCTGCACACACTTTGCTGCACATGAACTTTTGTTGCACACAATATTTATGTGCAGCACATTAATAGGGGTAATATTGGAATATCACTATATATTTTTGTACCTAGTAGTAATACTTTTGTATGTTTGTATCTCATAGTAATTTAGGGTTTTTTTGTGTACCTAGTAGTAATCTCCCTAATTAAAATCAATTTCTCTTTGTTGCGTCAAATAGAACACAAAATGATTGTTAATAGAATTATTTTTAATGATGTTAAAGAATTGATTGTATGTAGTAGATTTTGAGAAGAGATTAATATTTTTTTAGGAAAGAAAATTATATTAAAAGGTTAGAATCATTTGGCATTAAATGACAATAAAATTTTGATAAATTCTATTGTGAGACGTTATTTACGTGAGACGGTTTGTGAAACGTGTTAAACTATGTCTATTATTTAGATAAATATGTTGGATTATACATTAACGTATGATTTTAGTGTATTATAATTTGATTTATTAATGACATACTTCAATTGAAAATAAACATACTTTATCTATACAATAAGCATACTATAATGATGGATCGATCCATCTCACATCCATTTCACAAGAAAGTTACTCTAAAAATTTAGGGAATTTTCAAGATGATTCACAAGTAAATTTTTAAAGAATTTTAATATTTATTTTATATAAACAATAATATTGGATTGTAATATTTAAATTTATTTAAATAAATAATTTAACAATACAAAATTAATTTAATGAGCCCATATAATATGTGGGTTACATGCTATTTACCCGTTTAAATCCAAGATTTTCTCTTCACGTAGTGTCTTCACTCGAGTTGATTAGAGCTCTAATCAATTAATAACTTTAAAGATACATCACTCTCATAATTGGAGTCGAATTGCAGGAAGAGTGTAACATATATTAACATTAATTTTGTGCATCATACTCATTCAAATACATCACAAAACTTATATCAATTGCTCCAAAAAGTTTGTTGAAGTACACTACTGCCATTGGTATAGAAAGAATGTGTACATTATATACACACAATACAAGATTGAACCTTGCTAAGCCGAACATGAAATGTGTAAACTAACCTGAATTATCAAGAATTCAATTAAATAAAATTTGAACTGAAATATTTAATTTCAATGTGTAAAGTAACATGAATTATCAAGAATTCAATTAAATAAAAATTTAGAACTGAAATATTTAATTTCAACTACTCCCTCCTTCCCGGCGTAAGAGGAGCTTTTGCTTTTTTCACGTAAATTAAGAAATATTATTATTTAATGTGTAGTGAGTAGTTGTACTAGTAGAAGTGTGGGCCCCATATTTTAATTGTATTAGAGGGAGTGTGTGGATCCCATATGTGTAAAAAAGGAAATGGAACCCTTTGAGTGAGACGACCAAAATGAAAAAAATACACTCTTTGAATAGGATGGAGGGAGTATATTTATTTAATTAAAAAGAACAGTGTCTTAGTTGATCCCTACTGATATATATATACTCCCTGTCCCGAGTTAAGGTTTACATTTTCTATTTTGGTTGTCTCAAGTTAAGGTTTACATTACTTTTTTTATCATGTTGAGCCAACACAAAATAATTAATTATTTCATGTAGGGCTCACACATAACATTAATACAACTACCCATTATACAAATATTTTTTTTCATCTCACTACACATTAAAATAGTATACTCTAATCTCCGTGCGAAAAGCAAACATCAACGTTAACGCGAGATGGAGGGAGTATACTTTTTGAGTGAGGCTCCTGTGCCCGGGACACCGTGTCCTCATGTCCCAATTTAAACCCCTAATAATATACTAAAGTTAAATAGAATATGGAGGAAGTGGAGAATTGGATACACTTTATTCTTGTGTTTCCACGGGCCGTGTCCCCTGAGAATGAGCTTTTGCCATACTTTTTTGCCTTAATTTCTTACTCGAGATGTTGATATCTTAGTGACAAATTTACTCAGAAGATGAGGCTCACAGTGAAGAAAATTTTATGAGCACCTGAATATTGGGCACTGGGCAGAGAGAGAAAAAGAGGATGTGATGATCAAGTTGGAAACAGAATTCTTTGTTTAAAAGAAAGATATATAAGAGGTAATGCTTGCTGAAGGGAAGTATAATCTTTTCTCCGCACCATATCTTGGATCAATTACATCCGTCATCAACACACAGAAACTAAATCATTCTAAAGAAAGACATACAACATAGAAACTTGTAAAGAAAGACAACATAGAAACTAAATCATTCTAAAGAAAGACACACAACATGAGACTACAAGTATTTACATAAACTTCACCACTTTCCATCTGAATCGATTGCAGAATGCTTCCTCAAGTAGAACACATCCAATACGAAATCAGGCTCTGCACAAAAACATCTCCATCTATAAAAGTAGTTGTAGCTCCATCAACCACCAGCTCCCTCAACGTCTCTGTCATTTGGATCGTAAAAAACTATGTTCTCCCTTTCGGTCAGGGGCACAATTTGATCATCTACATAACATAAAGGTTTAAAAATGTCCCAATCATAACATCATCCAAGATTCTCCAACACCATACTCTCTCATTATCCAAGTTTCTATCTAAGGTACGGGTCCGATTGGTTAGATTATCCATCATACAGAGACATCCGTCAAAAGCCAAAAGCTTATTGAACACAAACTTAAAAGAATCAACATCCCTTGGACCAGGAATTACACCAAAGCCAAACGGAAACTACCGCTGTGGTACCGACTAACTCGCTCCCTGCCTTTGTAGTTCACATCGACATTTGGCGTTCAAGTGATCAACATAGTTTTCGTTCCGTACTATGTTGATTGGTGTCTGATGTGTGCGATAGAGTGGATGGAGAAAGAGGGGGCTACTTCATTCTTGGTTTCCTCTGAATCGATCTCCTCCTGCTCATTCAATCCCTCTAGCTCAGCCATCATGTATTCTTACGGAAGCTCTTACCTACTTCTCAAGAATATTGTGCATCTTTTGTGCACACATCTCCGCCACCATAGATCCACCATGCCCATCATAGACTGCAAAAAAAGAGTAGTCCTCCCCCTGTAAAACTATTGGTTCTACAGTCATGACATCCTCCATCGTTCTCCGTCGCCCTAACGTTGTTGCCCCTGCTCCTTCTCCAACAACATCATCTAGTTGGTGGTGTTGTTGGTTAGAAGACGGTGTCTCTTCACAGGGTTTCGAGGAAGATGTTGATATCATGGGGAAAGGCCTCCATATGCACACCGGATCTTTTGCGTCATTTTCGTACATCATCATCTTTACCACACGCCACATATGATTAACACATAGGAGGGGAAGGAAATCCCCTCCCTATGGATTTCACCGGCAGCCGTGAAAAGATGTCGAACACGATTTCTTCAGGAAGATCGGAGTTGCTCATTTCTTCATATGAATTGTTGTTGTTTAAAGACACTTGTGAATGTTGAGTGAAACTTGTGAATGTTGTGTCTTTTATTAATGAAGATAAGTTCATAAACCGACTTTGAAATTCGAGGAAAGGCCTCCATGTGTATGTTGGTATGAAGAGATAACACCTCCATGTGTTATGTTTACAAAGTATCAAAGATCGGTCCAATAAAAATGATCCTTGAATATCAAAATTAGGTATTTTTTCATTTTTCTTTTCAAAGAAAATTTAACAAAAAAAAAAAAAGGATACTCAATATTAAAATTAGGTTTTTCTTAATTTTGTTAAAGAAATTGAGTTACCTTTTTTGAATATGTTCTTTGTATTTTCTTTTCGGTTCCCTTCCATTGTGATGTTATTTCGATGGTGGCTTATCTGTTCGGTAGTATTGTATTTATCTGTAAGTATTCACTTGCGTGTGTTTTTGTGTTCTTCTTTCGTGTAGTAACTACCGAATGCGTGATTGAGAAAACACCTTTCTAAATAAATTATTTCTTTCCTTTCTTATAATTAGCCGCGGGCGGTAGATAAAACATATAAAAGTCGAAAGAAATTGCAGACGACGAGATTGAGAAAACAAAACATCTTCTTTGTTTTTTTTTAAGTAATAATATTTCTTTAAATTTGTGATCCGACTAATCCCGGTTTTGTGGATTTCTTCTATAATTATTATCACAATTGTTGATCGCATATCTACAATATTGTTGATTGTATATGCATGTTTGTTTCAAATATGGCTTTAGACACTTAAGGCTAATTCACAGCAGGAGCCCTATACAGACTTTTCCGTAATAATTGATGGTATATGTGAGTTTCGACGCCTCAAACCCTAACCTAAGATTTTGATATAATTCTAAAGCATCCAACATACATGTATTTGTTTTCATAGATATACTCATTATAAAATGCGTATTTTTCATAGATATACTCATTATAATGAAAATTAAAAAGTATATAGACATATTGATAAATATTGATATAAAATATCAATATTTATATTAATTTGTTTATTAAGAAAAAAATATATATGCAAATAAGTTAAACTAATACTAATATAGTTAGTTATTAACCTATGTCATCTATTTTTTTTTGTGTCACCCATTTTTTTTTTTTTTGAAACAGACAAAAGTTGAGTACAAGGGTACTCATCCCTTACAACGAGAGAGAAAAAATATCAAAATACATCCCTTACAAAAATAGTTTAAACCAAGTCCTACATAAAACCGTCAACTACTCTTGAGACAAATGATTGGATTAGAGGACCAATCATTCAAAGTTCTAATATCACCTTTAATCTTAATCCAATTCCATGTTCAGTAGATTATGAACTGTTCAAAAACCCCCTTAATATGCCTTGTAACTCCTTCAAACACCACTCCATTACGCCATTTCCACACGCTCCACACTACACCTAACCAAAGAGCATTCCAGTTTGCCGTTTTGACTCTTTTCGGTTTGTATCCAGCATGCATTTCAAAGTTAAGGGTAGGGGTGATGATGCCTGCAGAATATATACCAAGCCACTTCCTCACCAATGCCCATAGAGAGTATGTTGAGGTGCAGCCAAAGAAGAGGCGCTCTTCAGTTTCCTCAGCATCATTACACAATGGACAGCTTCTACTTCCAACACATACTCCACATTTCGCAAGTCTAATCTTTGTAGTAACCCTACCTTTGAAGATTCTCCACGTAAGATACTTTATCACCTCTTGATGAGACATTGTCTTGGTTACTTTCACTCAACACCAAGTATGCAGATTTAACTGAATATATTCCATTGGTCTCGAGAATCCAAACCCAATGGTCCTTCATGTTAACTCCCAGTTTGAATCTATTCAAAATATTCAATAATTCCAAAGAAGATGAAAGGTCCCAATCATATAAATTCCATCTCCATGAAAGATTCCAGTGCCACAGTCCTTCATCATCCCATTTTCCTATATCCCTCACTACATTTCCTCTTCCCGTAGACAACAAGAAAAGAACGGGGAACCTCTCACATGGAGTTATTCCACCACACCACACATCTCTCCAAAAAACAATCTCCTCTCCATTTCCAAGTTTTCTCTCCAGATTCGTAGTCATCCAATCCCCTCTGCTCCCTTCAAAAAATTTAAATAGGTCATTGAACCATCCCGACCACTTCCCTCTCCCTTTTATCCTCAGACCATTGTCGTTCTCCGTTCTATCTAATTTAGCCATATCTCCAGATTTTGACACTAAAATTTTGTGCCAGAAAAGATTGGGTGCAGTGTAAAGCTTCCACTTCCATTTTCCACGAAGAGAAACATTAAAACATTCAATATCTTTGATACCAAGGCCTCCGTTCACTTTAGGTTTGCATACTTTCTTCCACTTAACCCAATTAATCTTTTTCTTCTCATCACTTTCTCCCCATAAGAATCTCCTTTGAATGCTGGTTAAGGCTTGAATGATATATTTAGGAACTCAATAGAAAGAAAACATGAAGGTTGGGATGGCGTTGAGGACAGCATTGACAAGAGTGGCCCGCCCTGCTATTGACAAATTCTTGGATTTCCACTTAACTAGCTTATTTCGAAGTTTTTCCACCACTTGTTCCCAAATTCTTCTATCCTTTGTACCTGTGCCCACGAGAATTCCCAAGTACTTGAATGGAAGGTGACCCACTTTGCAATTGAGGAGTTGTGTAGCTTCGATGCGGGCATTTTCATGTTTGTTGAATAAGAACACTGCACTCTTAAGAAAATTAGTCTTCAATCCCGATGCTAGCTCAACCCATCTCAGCAACGCCTTCAAAGTATAAAGACTTCTCCTACTGCCATCGTTAAAGAAAACCATATCGTCTGCAAACTGAAGAATTTCCAAATCAATCATGTTATACCCAATTTTCAACGGAGTGTATAAATGACTCTCACTTGCCCTTCTAACAAAACTTCTAACGCCTTCAGCTGCCACCAAGAAAAGAAATGGCGATAAAGGATCACCTTGCCTCAAGCCTTTGCTAGGATAAATTCTGTCGTCGGGCATCCATTGACTAGATAAAGGATCACCTTGCCTCAAGCCTTTGCTAGGATAAATTCTGTCGTCGGGCATCCATTGACTAGAACAGAGACTGAAGCAAAACTTAAACACTCTTTGACCCATCTCCTCCATTTATTGCTAAAACCGTATTAACTATTATTAATTAATCTACTGTTATTTTTATATGATAATAATTATATCATTTTTATTATTAAATGTATTATCAATTATGTTAAGACAGTATCAAAGATCAGATCTGTTTAGAAAAAATGATCCTTGAATATCAAAATTAGGATATTTTTTTATTTTTTCTTTTCAAAGAAAATTTAACAACAAAAAAAATGAATACCTAAATATTAAAATTAGGGTTTTTCTTAATTTTGTTAAAGAAAATTGTGTTACCTCTTTGTGAAGATGTTCTGTGTATTTTCCTTTTGTTCCCCAACCATTATTGTGTTGTTTGTTTTGACTGTGGCTCATCCGCTTTCTGGGAGGTGTATATTCATGTGTGATATCAATGATGCTCTTTCCATTTCAAAGAAAACAAACATCTCCTTTGTGTTCACATCCGTCGTACATCCTGATTATAAAAAAAGTAATAATATTTCTTTAAATCTTCTGATTTCATTCTTTTCTATTTTTTATAATGCATCGATGTACCAACTAATCCTGTTATAATTATTTTCATTATCCATTAATGTGATTATAAAAAAAGTAATAATATTTCTTTAAATCTTCTGATTTCATTCTTTTCTATTTTTTATAATGCATCGATGTACCAACTAATCCTGTTATAATTATTTTCATTATCCATTAATGGAAACTTTGTACGGATTTCTTCCATAATTATTGTCACAATTGTTTATCGCATACCCTACAATTGTTGATTTTATTTCAAATATGACTTTAGACGCTTAAACTTCACCTGCGAGGAACTCTATACGTATTTTTTTCATAATTATTAATTGTATATATGAGTTTCGAATCTAACCTAAGACACCCTAAACCCTCACCTAACACATAACACACCCTAAACCCTCACCTAACACCTTGAAATAATTCTAAAATCATCCAATATACATGTGTGTTTGTTACTCATTATAAAATGCAAAATTGGAAAGTGTATAGATATATTGTAAATATTGATATAGATATTAATATTTATTTATATAAATTAAAAAATAATTCGTTTATTAAGAAAATATATGTAAATAAGTTAAACTAATACGGTTAATTATTAACCTATGTCATCTATTCCCTCCGTCTCAACTTTAACTTCACATTTTTCGTTTTGGTCCGTCTCAATTTTAACTTCACACTTCCATAAAAGGAAAATGTACATAACTAATATCCCTCTAACATATTTTAATTTCAAAATTGTCATCACCTTTTTAACACACATAACATATTTTATCATTTATTTATTATCCAAAAACCAAACTACCATTAAAAGTAACTCAAAAAGTAATTTTTCTTAATTTGCGTGTGTACAGTAAATATGAAGATGAAATTGAGACAGATGGAGTATTTTTTTAGTGTCAATAGTTCACATTTATATCTTTTTAGCAATGGAATTTACCAGAAAATCAATCATGGATTATCAATAAAAATAATATTTTTATTTTAACAACAAAATACCAACGGATTTATTAATTTTTAACAATGAAATAAAATCTCCACTTTACCTACGAAAAATTTGTCAACAAAATTAAATTAACGGATTTCATTGATAATCAATTGGTAAACCAATTTAACAATATAATTAATTCAAAATAATTTTTTAAAAATAATTTTTAATTCTCTTAATAAATTCAATTTTTTTACAAAAATGTAAAATCAAAATGAACAAATATATAATGGGGGAGGGAGGGAGCTATAGCTTTTATAAGTCTTATTTGATGATCACCTACTCTAGTCAGTACTTCGATGCACACAGAGTGCAATGTGAGTGAGCAATTCATATATGTTCGGATGCTATTTTTGAACCTGCTCAAAGGCCCTACCATCAGATGCTATCATTGAACGTTGCGGGCTACTTCGAGAGTCTTGGCCTCTGCCGCTCTGCTGTACGGGATCCGGAAGGGCTGGAGCTTGATCCTGTCCTGCAGGTGGACTACTTGAACCTTGCGGCTCCTTCAAACGCCTTGCCTCTCCGGAAGAGCAGGAGCTGTAAGGGCTGGAGTTTGGTTCTGTTCATACAAAGTTGTAAAATCAAAATGAACAAATATATCAATAAAAATATTAATATAAATATTCCCTCCGTCCCAGCGTAGGAGGGTTTTTATTTTTTTATTATTATTTAATGTGTAATCGGTAGTTGTATTAGTGGGAGTGTGAGCCCCATATTTTAATTGTATTAGAGGGGATGAGTGGGTCCCACGTGTGTAAAAAAAGAAAGGAGACTAATTGGGTGGGACGACCAAAATGGAAAAAGATCCTCTTTGATTGAGACTGAGGGAGTATAAATTTTGATAAAATCTTAAAAATAAAAAAATACGTATATACATTATCTAATACTAATGCGATCAATTATTAGATAAATCAATACAAGTATTGCAACTAATGCGGTCAATTATTAGCTTGATAAATCAATACAAGTACAAGTATTACAATTTTTATACGCAAATTTAATTATTAAATATTTTAAAATTAAAAGTAATACATGTATACAAATAAAAACAAATCTAAATTTTTTTTAACGAAAATTAAGATCGGTCCCATGTGTTGTGTTAGAATGTTAGACAGTATCAAGATTAATCGAGTAAAAACTGATTTGAATAGATTTTTTTTTTTCAAAAGAAATTGAGCAAAAATGTATATCTAAATATCATTCGGATATTTCTTCATTTTTCTCAAAAAAAATTGAGCTACTTACCCTAGAAAACATCGTGCCTTCGTCGCAACCAAGTGTTGCGGTGGCGGGCGAAATTAAGATCGGTCCCATGTGTTGTGTTAGAATGTTAGACAGTATCAAGATCAATCCAGTAAAAACTGATCTGAATGGATTTTTTTTTCAAAAGAAATTGAACAAAAATGTATACCTTTTTTTTGGTCGAAAAAAGAAATTTATTAGAAGAGTACCAGTGGTACTCAAGAAGTAGAGTTACTCACATATTAAGAATTACAAAAGAAATTATAGTAGTCTCCCAAGCAATATCAATACCAAACATTATGTTAACCCAAGTAGAGTTACTTACATATTAAGAATTACAAAAGAAATCATAGTAGTCTCCCAAGCAATATGAATACCAAATATTATGTTAACCACAATATAGTCTAGGATTAGTGCACCAATCTTGAAAAGAGATATGAGTAATTTTTCTACTTCTGAAAATGCAAAGACACCACGCTCTTATTTTGATTTCTTCAAAAAGCTTTGTTGGATTCGTCTCCACAACTTCGAAGATTTTGTTGTTCCTTGCTATTTATATATACCACACAACACATGACCAAATGCACTCTAACATATTATTCTTTAGTTTTTGGTCAAGTATCCCCAAATGTTGCAAAAAGTGTGATGCTGATTTGTTGTTCAACGCCATGGGAGTACTTAATCACGAATAGCAAAGATACCATACCTGATGCGAGAAGGCGCATTCAAAGAAAAGATGTCGAGTGCCCTCTTCAAATTACCCGCAAAGACCACAAGTAAGATCATCACCATCTTTTAAGACCTTTCTCTTCTTCAAGTTAATTCGAGTGGGTAGTCTTTCTCTCAAGATTTTCCAAGATAATGCTGAAATATTGGATGGGATCAGCGGGTTCCAGATTTTAGAAAAGGCTGAGGCAAGTTCTCCCTCCAAGTTTGAGTTCACCGGGATGGATAGTGATTGAGCATCATTGGCACTCTTACTTGAATATACTCCATTAGCTGTTTGCTTCCACATCCACTTGTCTTCCACCATTTTCTGCAATTTTATAGTATTTACAATGCAAAGCAAGTTATCAACAGACTCATGTTCCCAAGTGAAAAGAGATCTTCTCCAAGAGAAACTCCAATTCCAACTATTATCTAACCAAACACCCATTTCCTCCACCATTGCATCCTTATTATTAGATATAGAATATAGTCTTGGAAATAAAACCATAAGTTTTACATCTCCAACTCAAGAGTCCCTCCAAAAACTAGTTTGCATACCACAACCTAATTTTTTGTACAAATTTGATTCAAACCAAGATACTTGATTGACAGAGAAAAAATAAGTCAAAAATCTCCCTCCACCACCCAAACATAGAACTTCTACTAACCCCCACCCCACTAAAATTTGAAATTGGCAAAATTCCATATTTGGAGTCGAGTATCCTTACTCAAAGTGAGTTGGTTTCAACTCGAATCCTCCACGCCCATTTTCCAAGCAAAGACATGTTGAAGCGTTCAAGATCTTTGACCCCAAGGCCACCTAGTAGCTTTGCAAACATCATTCCAAGAAACCCAAGAGATTTTTTTAATGTTCTCACTCCCCCCTCCCCCCCCAAAGAAAATCTCGCTGAATTTGAGTGATATCTCTCAAGGTTCATTTGGGTAAGCGGTAGAAAGACAAATAATAAATTGGTAGCAAGGCCAAAACAACATTGAGCAAGGTAATTCTCCCTCCAAATGATATACTTTTATCCCCCCAAGCCTTCAATCTATTTTTCAATTTTTGAACCAACCCTGACCAAGTATTTGAGCAACAATGATTGATGCCACCTTGAATTCCCAAATAAGACATTGGAAAACTTCCAACTTCACATCCAAGTACTTCTGCCATTTCTTTCAAAAGACTTCCATCAACATTAATTCCAAAAAGACTGCATTTCGAGTAGTTTACTCAAAGACCAGATAGTAACTCAAAGTTGGCAAGGATGCATTTAAGTGCCCAAATGTTTTTTGTTGAAGCTTGCCCGATTAAGATAGTATCATCAGCATACTGGAGATGTGAGATCTTGACATTCTGTGTTCCGACGGTAGCAACATCAAAGAGTTCATGATTTGTTGCGTTGGAAACCATAATACTCAATGCTTCAGCAACAATTAGTAAAAGTAAGGGAGAAAGAGGGTCAACTTGTCTCAATCCTCTTTCTAGGTTGAACTCCTTGATAGGACTGCCATTAACAGGAACTGAGGCTGTTGCTGTGCTGAGACATTCCACTATCCATCCACGCCATTTAGAGTTGAAACTGAGTCTATCCATCATGATATCAAGGAAGTTCCAGTTAACCGAGTCAAAAGCCTTAGCAAAATCAATTTTGAAAAACAACCTCTTTTTCTTTTTCTTCTTAGCATCATCAATGATTTCGTTAAGGGCAAGAATACCATCAAGTATCTGTCTTCCTTGAATAAAAGTTGTCTGATTTTCAGAGATTATAGTCCCAATGATTTTGCATAATCTACGAGCAAGGACTTTTGCAACCACTTTGTAGGCACTACTGATCATGGAGATAGGCTTAAAGTCACCTATTGATGAGGAGTTTTGTTTCTTTGGGACAAGGGCGATGAAGGAAGGATTAAATCCTCACACAAATATTCAATTTCTATGGAATTCAGCAAACATCTTGTGAAAATCTTCTTTTAAAAGGTCCCAATATTCTTTAATGAAGGCAAACGTGAAACCATCGGGACCTGGGCTTTCAAAGAATCGCAACTCCAAACTGCATCCTTGATCTCTGCATCTGAGAATGTTCCTATTAGCATTTGATTGTCTTCAGCGCTGACCTTTTTCCATGCAAAGTTGCTGTCTAGAGATGGTCGAGAGATGCCTGCAGATCGAAAATGGTTCTTGAAGTGAGTATAAATCGCATCCTTAGTCTCCGGTGCCATGTGATGAGTGATATTTTTACCTAGATTTTAGTGTCTTTTTATGTGTGTTTTCGTATTATTTCATTCGTATTTATGTGTATTTTGATTATATTATGTGTTTTATGGAAATATGTGAGAATGAGCTTAAACATATTATTTTTAGGTAAAAATGGATTCTAGACGCGATAAGAAAGATGTGGGAAAAATAGAGTTCAATTCGGAGTTGAAACGAGGGAGAATGAGTCAAAGTAAAATGCTGAAAAACGCACGCCCAACTTGTGTAATTTTTTTGTATTCTTGTAGAGCTCAAAACTAGAAGTGTAATACATGATTGGAAAGCCACAGAAAAGAGGATCGTTTTGCTATAAGAAATACCTCAACCGGAGCCCAAACGAGAAAGTTATGATTAAAATGGTGACGTTGCGCAAGTTGTTCCTACTCAGCATGATTGTGCTACTTTTGCGTAAGAATCACCCGAATTGGATTTCGTATGAGAAAGTTATATGCAAAATGGTGAGACTGCACTGCACGAACTCGAACTCGGCCCGAAGTCAATTTTATGATTAGAATGTGTTCTAGAAGGTTCCAAGGGGGTACAAATGTCCATTTTGAGTGTAAAATAAGAGAAAGATCAGTAGGGATCAGCTCCACACACATTTTACATCACATTTTCACACACTAACTCTATTCCATCCATCTCCATATTCTTCATCCATCCATCCACACTTGATCCCCTCCATCAAATCCACCATCCAAGTGATCAAGGAAGCAAGGGAGAGTGAGATCACAAGAAGAAGAAGGAGATCTCTATTGAAGCACTTCAAAGGGGGAATCTAATTCTAATTTTTGTGCATTTCTTTATAGATTGATCATAGTTTGTAAGGATTTTAATGTCTATGTTGAATTCCTTATGACTATGAGAGGCTAATCTCCTTTGTGAGATTAGCTCCATGATAGGTGTTGGATAATTTAGTTTTTATTCAATTTGATTTTAATCTTGAATGGGTTTTATGTTATTTCTATCATTGATTGTTCATTGCTTGATTTATATGATGATATGTGTGATTAATTGTCATGTGCATGTGATTAGATTGAGAAATCAATTATGTGTTTAAGATAGTTCATTGAATCATTTTATCATGCACTTCATGTGCATTAATTTAGAATGAGATAGAGATATCCTTCTAGATTTAGAACCCTTTGATGGAACATTTAATTAGCTTAATCGAGAGATTGGTTGATTAAGTGAGGAGACCAAAACTATTAATGAATTCATAGTACCTTAAAAGGGAATATTGTCTTTGATTTAGTACCTCATTAGGAAACTCGTAGAGTAATTAGTACCTAATGGGAGGTGTTTGCTTTGGTCACGATCCTATGTGCTTTTGGGAGTCTTATTGAAGGCCTACATCCTATCCATCTCGAGAGAGAGTTTAGGTGGAATTAGTGATCGCTCCTATGCCATGTCCATGAGAGATTATAATTAATTGCATGATTACTTTGTTATCTATGCCGTGATTGTTGCTAATCTCATCCTTGCATCATTTGGAACCCATTTATTCTTGCATTTATTTTATTCTTGTTCTTGCATTAATTTACTTGCATTTATTTGCAATCTATCCTCCTTTTCGATCGTCCTTATAAAATCACGATAAACTTGAGATTCTCTTAAACTCTAGCACGTTCCTCCCTTGGGTTCGATAAATTCTTTAATTGGTCATTCCGACTATAAAATGACTAATCAAATGCGCCATTGCCGGGGAGGTAAGGGTTGCTAGTGGTTTGATGAAGGATTGTTTAGAGTGGTCTTAATAAGGACATTTATTTTTATTTTTGCATCTTATATTTGCTTTGGAAAATTTTGTTCAAAATTTTCTTTCTCTTGTAGGTGCGTACCTTGAGAAGGAAGAAGAAGGAGAACAAGCCCAAAAATATATGCTACATAGATATTCTTCGAGATATGGTGAATAGAAATGCTCTTCCCACTATGAATACACAAGGAAATTTTCAAGGATTTCAAATGTCAAATTGTGGGCCAAACTTGCAGCCGGATTTCGGAGTACAAGTTCCTAATATGCAATTCTAACAAGGTTATGAAGATTTTGGAGTCCCTCATCAAATGCATCAACAAGTATACCCTCAAGGTGTGGAAGATGTGTTTCAAGGAAATTTTTCTAGAAATCAAGAAGGAAATCAACCACAACTATGGGGAGATTTTCAATACTCCAACATCTCTTATTCTATCCAAAGTGACTACAAAGAAATGATTAGAGATGAGTTGATTGAAAAGATTGTGGAGCGCTTGGAACATGAGATGAAGTCTAATGAAGCGTGGATGGATCGAATGGGAAATTGGTGTGAAATGGTGACAAATGCAATAGTAGCATTCGGTGCTAGATTGGATTCCATTGAGCACCAAGTTAGTCAAGTTGTGTCCACCGTGGAGAGACTTCAAGAAATAACAATAAGCCTTCTACCTCCGAAACAAAAAATACATGCATGGCCATTAAGGATAGGAAAAAGGATAGTCTGGGGGTTGATGAGGTTATGAAGGAAAAAAGAGAAAGGGTGCCTAAGTGGGTGAAAGCCAAAGAGTTGAAAGAAGAGTTGAAGGGGGAATTCGAAAGATTTGTCGAGTCTCTTGAAGTTATGGTCGAGAAAGTAAAGCTTTGAAACCAAGAAAAGATTCATGCCCTTATGGAAGAAAAGAAGCCTCCGGAAACTAAGATCATTGACGATACCCCACATAAGCCAAAACCTTTTCATTCTATTAAAATTTCAAATTCTCTTAAGAACTTCCATGATTTTATTGATAAAAATTTATTTGGTGATTGTAGGAAAAAGGTTGCAAGAGAACACCAACACTTGTCAATGCCCGAATTCTTACCGGGGGATGTGGTTGAATTTCAAAATGCATATAAAGCCCCATGGAAAAAGTGAAACAAGTGGAAAGGGTCATTCCTTGTGAAGAACGCCTTTGGAGAACAATTGCTTGAATTATTCAACAAGAAAGGAAACATTCTAGTGGTTGAACGGGAGAGTACAAGACACTACTTCAAGAAGAAACCTATGATAGTGCCTAAGGACTATTCAAGATCATCATGAGCTAAAAACTATCGTCCGGCTTGAAGACGTTAAACTTAGCGCTAGATGGGAGGCAACCCATCATTATCTTTATTGCTTTATTTCTTGTTTTCAATAAGGATTGTGGATTTGATTATGTTTTGTTATTTTAGTTTATAAGTTGATTGTGCTCGTGAGAAGATGCGTATTGAAGATACGGAAAGTGCTTAATTTGAAGTGTGTAAGTACGGCACACCACTTTTTGCAAACTTAACTGGAAACTCTTGTTTCAATTTAAGTTTGGGGGGATATGGCATGGTGAGACATACTTTGTCTTGAAAGCATATACTTTTCGTATTTTTGGGCTAATTTTAAAAATTTTCTCATGAGTTTTGATTTGATTTTGGTCGGTTTGGTTGTGTTGAAGTACATGTTAGTCCATATTTTTAGTGCAATTGTTGAGCTAATGGTTTTGATGAGTTGTTTAGCATAAAAGAAGTATAGTGGAAGCATGAATTGAGCCCTGAGATCAAGTCGAAATTCGTTGTGCATTCAATTCGAAAGTCCATGCCAACCATTTTCACTACCAAATGTCTTTATAAGGGAGTTCACTTTACATCTCATCTCTTCTATTTGCTTAGCATAAATTGATTTTGATTTGGATTGCTTGTGATTAGCATGCTATTTCATTGTTATGTTTTTGGGAGGTTTATTTTCGTAATTTAGGGTTTGCTTTTCAATCAAAGATGGGGATGTTTGTGAGCTTAATTATCATGGATGATATAGAATGTGTGCTTCATTGTTTATGATGAGATTTATATTCTTGCATGTTATGTGTTTTTGGTTGTTTCTTGTTTCTTGTGTCTTTATTTTATATTTTGTGTATTTTTATTCTTGTCTAGAGTTGTTTGATGGTTTGTTCTTGGGATGTCGTGAGTCATTTTTTAATGTGAGTGATGACATGTTGTTGTGATAAGTGATGACAAATTATGATTAAGAATCTCTACACTTTAGAATTGTGACATGTTTTACTTAACTTGTTCAATTTTGAGATGAGTGTGGTGTAATAAGTTTCTTAAGATCCAATGCATAAGCCTGTGAGAAGTTGAGCCTCAACCGTTCATACATGGTATTTTTCTTCATGAGTGAATCGATTGTTTTTTATAAGCTAGAACTTGCTCAAGGACTATAGGAATGAGCCCGATTAGTGGAGATTAGTGATATGATCTAAGACCATCCTTGTTATTTATAGTCATTGCCAAATATTTCCATACCATGAACATCATCCCTAGTCAACCAATTTGAGCCGATAAGTCTATTTCTTGTGAATTAAGCACATTACAAGCCTTGATTACCCACATGAGCCTTATATATATACCCTTTTGTGTGAGTAATTGAGGAGAAGGTAGCTATAAAGGTTCGATAAGAAAGAAAGAGAAGAAAGGAAATGGTAAACAAGTAAGAAAAGGGATGAAAAAGAGCACAAGAAAGAATGGACATGCGACCTTAAAACAAGAAAATGAGCAAATCAACAACATGCTCAAGAAATCAAAAATCCAAAGAAGGAGGCATGAATCAAAAGAAGCTCAATCCAAGGAAAATTGATGAATAGTACTTGTGATCAATAAAGATAAAAAAAGGAAGAAAGAAAAGTGGAGGAATGGAAGAAAGTAGCTACATCTTTGATTACTTACACTTGATTAGTCACTTGTATCCATATTCTTCCTACCCTACCAAAGAGCCTATCATTACAACCTTAATGAAAGACCTTGTTGATCACTAATTAAAACTTTGGTGGTTTGTGAATGTAGTCCACGAGCAAACTTATAGCGAGTCGAGCCAATTGATTGATGAGTGTTGATTTACCCTACTTCATAGAGTGTTGAGTGAAATTGATATCTATGTGAGGCTTGGACCAAAAAGGGACTTTTATGAAAATGTGTGAGAATGAGCTTAAACATATTATTTTTATGTAAAAATAGATTCTAGACGCGATAAGGAAGATGTGAAAAAAACGGAGCTCAATTCGGAGTTGAAACGAGGGAGAATGAGTCAAAGCAAAATACTGAAAAATGCACGCTCAATTTATGTAATTTTTCTGTACTCTTATAGAGCTCAAAACTAGAAGTGTGATACATGACTAGAAAGCCACAGAAAAGAGGATCGGTTTGGTATAAGAAACACCTCAACTGGAGCCCAAACGAGAAAGTTATGATTAAAATAGTGACGTCGCGCAAGCTGTTTCTACTCATCACGATTGTGCTACTTTGCATGACTTGTTATACCTTCAAATATTAGAAGTTTTGTCAATTCTTTAAAAGGAAAGCCACGGAAGAGAGGATCGCGTGAGCGTAAGAATCACTTGAATTGGATTTCGTATGAGAAAGTTATATGCAAAACGGTAAGACTGCGCAGTACCAACCCGAACTCGGCCCGAAGTCAATTTTATGATTAGAATATGTTCTAGAAGGTTCCAAGGGGTATAAATGTCCATTTTGAGTGTAAAATAAGAGAAGGATCAGTAGGGATCAGCTCCACACATATTTTACATCACATTTTCACACACTAACTCTAATATCCATCCATTTCCATATTCTTCATCCATCCATCTACACTTGATCCCCTCCATCAAATCCACCATCCAAGTGATCAAGGAAGAAAGGGAGAGTGAGATCACAAGAAGAAGAAGGAGATCTCCATTGAAGCACTTCAAAGGGGGAATCTAATTCTAATTTTGTGCATTTCTTTATAGATTGATCATGGTTTGTAAGGATTTTAATGTCTATGTTGAATTCTTTGTGACTATGAGAGGCTAATCTCCTTTGTGAGATTAGCTTCATGATTGGTGTTGGATAATTTAGTTTTTATGCAATTTGATTTTAATCTTGAATGGGCTTTGTGTTATTTCTATCATTGATTGTTCATTGCTTGATTTATATGATGATATGTGTGATTAATTGTCATGGGAATGTGATTAGATTGAGAAATCAATTATGTGTTTCGGATAGTTCATTGAATCATTTTATTATACACTTCATGTGCATTAATTTAGAATTAGATAGATATATCCTTCTAGATTTAGAACCCTTTGATGGAGCATTTAATTAGCTTAATCGAGAGATTGGTTGATTAGGTGAGGAGACCAAAACCATTAGTGAATTCATATTACCTTAAAAGAGAATATTCCCTATGATTTAGTACCTCATTAGGGAACTCGTAGAGTAATTAGTACCTAGTGGGAGGTGTTTGCTTTGGTCACGATCCTATGTGCTTTTGGGAGTCTTATTGAAGGCCTACATCCTATCCATCTCGAGAGAGAGTTTAGATGGAATTAGTGGTCGCTCCTATGCCATGTCCATGAGATATTATAATTAATTGCATGATTACTTTGTTGTCTATGCCATGATTATTGCTAATCTCATCCTTGCATCATTTAGAACCCATTTATTCTTGAATTTATTTTATTCTTGTTCTTGCATTAATTTACTTGCATTTATTTGCAATCTATCCTCCTTTTCGATAGTCCTTATAAAATCACGATAAACTTGAGTTCGCTTAAACTCTAGCACGTTCCTCCATTTGGTTCGATAAATTCTTTAATTGGTCATCCTGACTACAAAATGGCTAATCACCATGTAATACCATACATCATCAATCTGGACAGTACTAAGATCATTCATTTTTCTTCTTGCATTGATACATCTGTGGAAAAACCTTGTATTTGCGTCTTCTTCTCTGATCCACTGTATTTTAGATTTTTGCCAGTTCAAGGTTTGTCTTAAGTAGCAATCTTAGAAGATATCTTTCATAATAGATCTCCGTTTAGCAGCTTCATCCTCCTCGAGCTCAAATGTGTCATCAATGATATCAAGATTATGCAAGTCCATCTTATTTGACTCGATTTTGGTATCAAGATCTCCAAATACATTCTTATTCCACTCTCAAAGCTCCACTTTCAGTTTTTTTAGCTTTTCTTTGACAACATAGCTACCCCAACCTTCTACTTCCATTTTCTGCCATACTGAACAAGTGAGCTCTCTGAGAGTAGGATGCTCTAGCCATGCATTGAAAAACGTAAATGGTTTGGGGCCTCAATATTTCTTTTGGTCTTCAAGCAAAATTGGGCAATGATCAGAGACACTCCTTGGAAGACCAATTAAACGAACATTTTGATAGTCTAAAAACCATTCTTCATTCAATAGAGTTCGATCAAGCTTGCTTTTACACGTACCATCAGATTTGTACCATGTGAAGCTTCGCCCAGATAAAGGGAGATCCACAAGGTTTGAGTCATTTATAAATTTATCAAAATCAGCCATCTCTCTATGATTCACACAAGCATTTCTTTCTACTCTTTCACTGAGCTTCGGACAGCGTTGAAATCCTATGCTAGACATATGAGTTTCTCTTTGTTTTGCTCTAAAACTATTTCAAGAATTCCCTACAAATCTCTCTTTTCACATGGATCACAGGGAGCATAGACATTAATCAGACACAAATCTTTCATATCACATTTTCGGGAGGCATTAACAACTAGCATACCATTTATGTGCCAAGCACTCGAACATTGTATAGCTTTTGCATCCCAAAAAGTAGCAATACCACCTGATCTTCCCGATGATGTTCTAGAGACCCAACCACATTTTTTAGCACCCCAAATACCTCTACACATAATTTTATTGATCTTTTCAAGTTTTGTTTCCTGAATACAACATACCTCGACTTTATGCTTATAAATCAACTCCTTTATCTCTTTTCTTTTCACCATATTCCCAAGCCCTCTAATATTATAGCTAAATATCTTCATAAAAATATCTGTCAGCACATGTTCAACCTTTAGGAAGAATTCATACCTTTGTATCTGCTGAGGCAATGGCATTGATAATACCGTCGTCTGGACTAGAGCTCTTGAGTCCAAGCTTTTTCCTAAAATCCTAAATATTTCTTGCTTTATTATCACCATCCTCAAGTTCTTTGAGATCTTTGATAAAGGAGCTGAAGTTTTCCTTCTCTAATTTCTTTCTCAATTTCAAAGGCAATTTCTTGTTTCTTTGATTCAAATGTTTTCTGGAAAAAAGAGAGCTTTTGCTGAAAGAGACCTGATGCAGAGGTAAAGAGGTGATGGTTTTAGGAATAAGGCCCATTATAGACTTACTTGGGCATTCAAGCAATTTGAATTTAAGCCCACATGTGAGTTATTAAGGCCCAAGCAAGAATTTTTATTTAAATTAGAGCCAGTATCGCATGGCCCAAATTAGACTCTAGGTTGCTAGAATGATCCACATGATTGAGGCTTGGTTGATATGAATTAAAATCAACCACCAAATTAATCCCCTCTTTATCGAGAACTAGTTCATCCGCCTCCAAAATCCTTGGGAGTGTATCAACGGAAGTAGGTTTCTCCTTCTCCAAGAGTATCGATTCTTTCTCCAAGGTATTCTCAATTATAATGTTTCCTTCATTAAATGAATGACTTGGATTTCGTGAATCAACCCTTTTCTCCACATCTTCTCCATCGAACTCCAATCTGCCGTCGGTGGAAAATTCTGATTTCTCAACGATAACATTCCAATCCTTTTTCGAATTACTATCATCATCTGAGCTTCCCAAATAATTTTCTGAAAAAATTAGATTAGTGTCTTCAAGTTCTTCGTATACTCTGATGTTAAACTGAACACCGTCAATAGATGAGGTTATTGAACGGTTGATAAGATCCGAATCAGATGTTCGTATACGAATCCAAGCTAATGCGAGACATGATTTTGATTCTATGATTGGGTCTAACTCCACCAAGCTACCAAACATTAGGACCGAACGATCAAAAAACCTTTTATTCCAAGCATGTAAAGGGATACCATATAATTGTATCCAAACGCACCTCTCTCTACAAACATGCGCATGTTCCCATGGTGTAAGGAATGTAAACCAGTGATTAATCCAATCTCCATAACAAGCGAAAACTTCATCTAAAGACTTCTGTGTTTTTGGTTGAATAAGGACCATTATTCCTCCCAAGTGAATGGCTTTAATATCATGACAACATTCTTCAAGAAGATCATCTCTATCATTCTCCTAAGAGAAATTGTATTTGAGTTCGCCAGTGTAGCAGCCTTTTACCCATTAAGTATCCTCATTTCGAGCTTGAAAGCTAAAGCGCACAGTCTCTTGACGCTTGGGCTCAGGTTTGGAGATTGGTTCACACACTAGTGTTAATACCTAAATATCATTATGATATTTCTTCATTTTTTCTCAAAGAAAATTGAGCTACTTGCCCCTAGAAATCATTTCTTTTGTGTTTTCGTGTCTTCATCGCAACCAAGTGTGCGATGGCTGGGTAGACACTGCAGGACGAGTTCGAGTCCTTTCATGTCTACCTAACGACCGACAAAGGTAGCATGTGGTACGAGATCAAGGAAACATCTACTTCTAAATAACGACCAAAGGTTGACGAGGAATTGCAGAGTTGTCGTAATAAGCATATCGATTAAAAAGTGTTAGTATACTTATTATATAGATAAAATATATATATGTTTAATGAATGTTAAATTATGTTTGCATATCGATTAAAAAGTGTTAGTATGCTTATTATATAAAAAATACGCGATTATATTGAAGAACTCTAGTAATTTACATTCTATTCTTGAGAGTGAAACAGAAAATATGATGCATTCTTGAGAGAGATACAGAAAATACGCGATTAAATTGAAGAAACCTACTAATGTAGTACATTCTTGAGAGATAAACAGAAAATACGCTACATTTTTAGAGAGAAACAGAAAATACGCGATTAAATTGAAGAACCTACCAATATACACTACAAAAAAACTATTTTTTAACAACGGAATATTCCGTTGCTAAAGCCTTAATTCCATTGTTAAATTGGCTTACCAACGGATTAGCAACGGAATCCGTTGGTAAAATTCCATTGCTAAAGTGGTGGTTGGTAAATTTTTAGCAATGAAAAATCAATTCCGTTGGTAAATAATTCCGTTGTTAATAATTCTGTTGGTAATTTCTATAATGATTCCCTTGCTAATCCGTTGGTAATTACCAACGGAATTCATTCCGTTGCTAAAATAGAGAATAAATCCGTTGTCATTCCGTTGCTAAAACAAAAATGTCATTTTTGTTGTTAATCCATTGGTAATTACCAACGGATTGAATTCCGTTGCTAAATTCGGTTGTTAAAAAATACTTTTTTTGTTTTGATACATTGGTGCATCTTAAGGGAGAAATAGAAAATACACGAGTAAATTGAAGAATGAGTTGTAATAATTATCCTTAAATCTCTCACCCATTGTTTTTATCTGATTTAGTACATATTAACATTCAATGAAACTAATATTACGTGCAAACGTTGAATATTAATAGTTGTAAATAAGTGTAATGCTGGAAAAAAAAAAAGAGACATTATGTATTCATCAGTAATTATATTAGATGAATGCATTTATTAGTAATTAGCCTGTACATGTTAGTAATAATCTCATATTTTTTTAAATAATATTTTTTTTATCATTTATAAGTACTTCCTATTTTATTTTCTTAAAAAAAATTATAAGACATATAAAAAGTGATAGTATTTTTCTTAGAAAGTGATATTTGATTAAGAAAGAAGTGATAACCAATCTCATAAAAAATACTAATGAGACGAATAAAATAGTGATAATATTTTTAATAAAATATTATACTTAATTAAGAAAAAGTGATAATCGATCTCACCAAATAAATTTATGAGATTTATAAAATATAATAATATTTTTAATAAAAATTAATATTTAATTAAGAAAAAGTGATCATCCTACTATTGAACTAGTTTATGACAATTAATATGTCAATTAAAAAGTTATACTAACATTTTTTAATAAAAAGTGATCATCGATCAATAAAAAGTGATAATCACACAACAAGAAAAAATGCATTTAAACACATTTAAAAGTGTTGTTATAGGTAATATATTAACACATTTTACCTATAACTACGTTGATTTTTTGTGTGGTCCATTCTGCTGTGGGGATAGGTAGTACCCCTAATACCACACTTTAAGGTGTAAAGAATTATGACATAATAACACACTTATATCTATTAATACACTTTGAAGTGTGAAGAAAAGTGACTTATTAAGACACTTTTAAATGTTACAATATAGTAATATTAAATAAAATAAAATTAAAAAGAGATTTCTCTTAGATTCGAACATGTGTCACCGTATCACCTGATGTGATCTCTATATTAAGTCAGAAACCATTAAACCATAAATAATTTTTGTGATTTTTTTATAAAAATAGTATATATACATAGAATACATAATTAATTTTTAATATTTAAATTTTATAATATTAATTTTATATTATCAATTTAATAGGTATAATAAATTAAATTTAGAATTATTTATTAATTATAATTCAAATTTAATATTTTTAAAATAAATTAATAGTAATATAAAAAAATATATATAAATAATTATTTTAAAATATTTAGCATTTTTATATATTTATTATTATCTTAAATTTTAACGTCAAATATTTTTTTTAAATAAAAATAAATTTTATTTTTTAATCATTAGATTAATTAAAATAATTATTATTTTAAAATAAATATAACCTTAAATTAAATTAACAATAAAAAATTATCCATTTAAGTAAATAAAATGTAAAAAATTATTAATTTAATTTTCTTAATTTTAAAATTTAATTTAACTTTATAATGAAATAATTTATATTTCATATTTTAATGAGGAAACAAAAATTTTAAAAAAAATTATTTTAATGATTAGTAATCTTTATAATACGTTTGTGATAACAAAATACTATTTATACATATACTTTTAAGTGTTTCTAGAGAGTACATATAATGACACTTTTTTGTGTGTTAAAAAATGTGTAACAAAAGTATAGTAATAGATAAGTGTTGTTTCTGAAGTGTGGTGACAGGGCAAATATCAATACATCGATTTATTAAGTGTCTTTATAGATCATATATTAACACCCTTAAAAACATAATGTATCAATACAATACCTATTATTACATCGACTTTAAAATGACATTAAAATATGTATGGTAATAAGCATTTTTTCTTGTAGTGTCATCAATTAAATTATTTCTTGTATACATAATTTATATGAAAAATCGAAAGTGATAATATTTTTAATATTAAATGATTCTTAATCATGAAAAGTGATTAAATAGTAGATGGATAAAAAATGATTATATATTTTATTAATAAATGTAATACTTGATAAAAAAACCATAGTCATTAATTAAATTATTTTATATGTGAACAATTTATAAAATAAATAAAATTTGATAGCAATTTTAATAAATAATGATATTCAATCAACGAAATTCATTTAATTAAATTATTTTGTTGAGTTGATATTAGGTGCACTCGGGTTCAAGTGTGCGTGCACCTATATGTGTATAACTTTTTATTCTACTTTATAAACATATTATTCTATTTTGTATACGTGTTTCTTAATAATTGTATACTTTTTTTACACTAAGTTTTTCATTAAAAAACTAGCATCCATATGTGTATAACTTTTTATTCAATGGTGTATACATGTTTTTTAATAATTGTATATTTTTTTACACTCAATTTTTTATTTAAAAAACTAACAATTAAATTGTATACATTTTTATTTATAAGTGTATATGCTTTTGTTTATATTTGTATATGATTTTGAAAGTGGGTGCACCCTAAGATAGGGGTGCACCCGGGTGCACAGTATAATTAACCTATTTCGTTTGAAAATTTATTTTTTATAAAATATTTATTTACATTTTAATTAAAAAAATTAAATAATATATTTTTTAACTCACAATAAATAGATCATGATTTTAAATATTTAAGATTTGATATATTTGGTAAGGGGGGGGGGGGGGTGGTGCTGCTGTGCATGGGTGCCACGTGTTGGGGGTGGGGTGGTGCAGCTGTGCATGGGTGCCACGTGTATGTGGAGATTAATAGGAGGGCCTGTTTCGTAGTGCATTTAAATACCAACAAATGTTTCACGGATACTTTTTCTTAGGGGATGATACTTGATTAAAAAAAATAATACTAACAAATCTCACACTACAAAAAAGTATTTTTTAGCAACCGAATTTAGCAACGGAATTCAATCCGTTGGTAATTAGCAATGGATTAGCAACAAAAATGATATTTTTGTTTTAGCAACGGAATGCCAACGGAATTATTCTCTATTTTAGCAACAAAATTCAATCAGTTGCTAATTACCAACAGAGTAGCAAGAGAATCCTTATATAAATTAATAACGGAATTATTAGCAACGGATTACCAAGAGAATTATTTAGCAACAGAATTGATTTTTCGTTGCTAAAAATTTACCAACCACCACTTTACCAACAGAATTTTACCAACGGATTCCGTTGCTAATCCGTTGGTAAGCCAATTTAACAATGGAATTAAGGCTTTTAGCAACGGAATATTCCGTTGCTAAAAAACAATTTTTTTGTAGTGTCATAAAAATAACGGCCAATTTAATAGGTGAATAAGATAAATAAGTATGTATAAGAAATGAAATTTAAGTGAAAATAAATATTTGTATTATCAAAATTAGAATTTGTTTGATAGAATGTATTAAAATTTACATAAGATGGAGATGTTTGGTGGGAGGCAAATAAATTAAGATAAATTCTAAAATTACTTATACAACCCTTATTTTTATTTTTAATTACAACTTTGCTCTTTATTAAATTTAGCCGCAATCTTACCGTGCCCACCACAAAACCAACGCCGCCGCCAAGGAGGAAACCTGCAAATCGAAATCTCATTTGCGTCGATGTTTCTTTCCACGTTTCTGGTTTATTCATAAAACCATGCTCCCCAAGTTGGTGAATGTGTGAACAATTGTAGTATTTAACAAAAAAAATTGCAGCATTTACCAAAATAATTTGCAGATAGGTGGAAAAGGCGTAAACCCATCGCCACATTAATGGGTCTGTGAGGCATTGACCTGAACCCATAAAAGAAAATAATAATACTCCTTAATCCACGTGGAAAAAACAAATGTCCACCTTTGGGGCGGACGGAGGGAGTAGTATGAATCCCGTGTAAAGTTACAATTAAAAAAAATATAATTCAAGTTTAATATTACTATTTATTTAACAATTTTAAAAAATATTTTTAAGAAACAACAAAAATAATAATAAAAAAAACACATCCGATCTAAAAAAAACTTATTTATGTACTGTTAAATTTTAATGTTGGTGAAAATATATTAAAAAAAATAAAATTTAAAGAAAAATAATGAAAAATAAATAAAAAACTTTAAAAAAATATAAAGAAAAATTATAATAAAAATTAATATATATTCTTAAAAAATAAAAAATAAATTTATTATAAATAAATTTGAAGAAATAAGAAAAGAAAAAGAAATCATAACAAAATTAATTAAATAAATTTGTAGAACCATGAAAAGAAATAATAATAATGTAAATAAAAAAAATTACATACTAATAATTAAAAAAAAACAGAACTAATACAAAAAAAATTAATAAGAAAATATAATCAAAAGTGAACCTACAACAAAATCAATTAATAAAATTATAAAATTAACCATGAAAAAAAAGTTAATTACGTTATAAAATAAAAAGATTAAAAAATTACATACTGACAATTAAAAAACAAATTAAATAAAAAGAATTATAGAAGACAACATATAAAAAATATAAAAGAAATAGTAATTACATGAAAAAATTAAAAGATTATAAAATTGCATACCAACAATTTAAAAAAAAAACGAAAAAATAGAATAAAAAAATAATAATAAAAAGAAAGTTAAACAATACTTTCTTCGTCCCATTTCAATGTTTATGTTTGCTTTTTGCACGTTGATTTATTTTAATAGATAGTGGGTGAAAAAATATAATATTTAATGTAAAGTGGGTAGGTGTATCAGTATTGGATGATATATTAATTGTTTTAGGTGGGTCCCATATTTCAAAAAGGAAAACGTAAATATTGAAATGAGACGCGCAAAATAGAAACGTAAACATTGAAACGGGACGGAGGGAGTATAAAAGAAACTAAAAAAAAATAAAATAATAATAATAATAATAATAATAATAATAATAATGATAATAAAAAAACGGATACCTTTCTTTAAAATTTGAAGATAATTTTTGTTCGTTATGATAAATAAATTATGTATGTAGAACAAATGAATAAAGAATCTTATGTCATAATGAATAAAGAGTGAGGCTTGTGTGCGCCCGGGCGCACGCCGTGCACCTTTAGAATTTAGTATTATGGTTAAGGGTACATTATTTTGTTCTAAAAGGTATACACTTTAATTAATAAGGGTACACCATTTTGTTCTAAAGGGTATATACTTTTCATTATATTTTTTATTTTTCTTCAAAAAATAAAGGGTACACATCTTTATAATAAAGGGTATACAATTTAACACAAAATTCTAAAGGCACACTGAGTGTGCTTCCGTGCACCCGGGCACACACAAGTTTTTGCCTTGTAAAATAAAGGGTACACATCTTTATACTAAAGGGTATACAATTTAGCATAAAATTTTAAAGGCACGCGAAATGTGCTCCTGTGTGCCCGGGCACACACAAGTTTTTGCCATAAATAAATTATGTGTGTATAACGAATGAATAAAGAATCTTATTTATAAGTGGAGAGATGATGAATTTTCTAAATCTTAGAGTAAATATATGTATTTATGTATATTAATTTTTAATTAATAATAATACTTAATTTTGATTTGATAATATCACATTCAAATCTTAAAGGCAAAGATTTGTGTGAGACCGTCTAGCGTAGGGGCTTACGTGTGACGGCCAGAAATTGACAACTTTCATACAGAAAAGTGATAATAAATTAATGAAAAGTGATGATGCTATTTTATTAACAATTTATAGTATAAATAAAAAATGATAACATTTTATAGTGAAAGTGATAAAGTTTCAAAGTGAAATGATAATTATTTTAAAAGTGAAAAATAGTTTCACGTGAGATGGTCTCACGCAAGATCTACCAAATCTTAAAATAATATAGTTATTTATCTACATTAAATTTTAATTAATAATTAAAATATTTGAGATTTTTTATTTTAATTAAAAATTAAAATAATTAAGTTTAATTATAGCGACGACACATCATCAAAATTAAACTCTCATTTAATATATTAAAGATATGAAAAATTGAAAGTGATAACGTTTTTAATATTAAGTGATTTTTTATCATGAAAAGTAATAATCGTCTAATTAAATTATTTCATAAATATTAAGTAGCAGAAGAATAAAAAGTGATGATATTTTTTAATAAATGTAAAGCCTAATAAAAAAAATTATACTCTTTATCAATTAAATTATTTTATATGTAAACAATTTATAAAATGAATATACGTGATAACAATTTTAATAAATGATGATATTCAATCAACGAAATCCATTTAATAAAATTATTCTTTTTAAAATGTATTTTTTTAAAATATTTATCTTACATTTTACTTAAAAAAATTAAATAATATTTTTACCTCATAATACATATTATACTTAATGAAAATTGCAAAAAGTAGTCACTATTACTTAAAAGTAATTTTAAGTGGCCACATGTATTATATACAATTTATTCTAGCCACTTTGAACGGAATTGACCAAAATACCCTTGAGAGAGACCCACTGTTCACATGTTTGAGGAATTAGATTCCTCACTTTTTTGATCAAAAGTACCAAAAGTACAATAGAGGAATTCGATTCCTCTCTATTTCTGAAAAAAGTGTCAAAGTACAACTATGTAGGCATGTGCTCCCTCATATGCTTACAAAAAATTAGGTATATATAATGGTGGTCCAACCATTATGCTGCATCATACATATATATTCATTTCATTTTTTAAGTTTTTTTCGAGGTTTGAGCATTCGGGGAGTAACTATTTTTTGTAATTTTTTAGAGGTGTGAGAATTTGGGGAGCAGTATACAAGGTATGTTTTTAAACTTTTTTTAACAGCTATGAATGCATTAGTTTGATCATTTTTACATGCCTCATGAGTGTATTTTATTTTTTAATATTTTATAATAGAAATAATTGTATTCCGAATAGAATAAGCGGAGTATAAAATATTTTCACATTAAATTTTTTTATATTTTTAAATAAGAAACAAGTAGGCCGAATAGAACATGATTTGTAGGCCGAATAAAATAACTTTGTAGGCCGAATATCAGAAACGTTGGCCGAATAGGCAAAAAATGATCTCGTATTTTTAAAAAAATAAGTAGGCCGAATAGAACAACATTTGTAGGCCGAATAGACAAACTTTCTTGGCCAAATAGAAGAGACGTCGACCGAATTAGAGAAAAAATGTATGCACATGAAATTTTATCTTTTTTTGAAAAAAGTATAAGTAGGCCGAATAGAACAAGTATTGTAGGCCGAATAGAATAATCTTATGGGCCGAATACAAGAAACGTAGGCCGAATAGAAGAACTAAAATTTTTCACATATAATTTTCATGTTTAAAAAACCATGTAGGCCGAATAAAACAATATTGGTAGGCCGAATAGAACAACCTTATAGGCCGAATAAGAGAAACGTAGGCCGAATAGAAGAAAAAGATACTGAGATTTTTGAAGGCATCTCAAGGTAGGCCGAATAGTGAAACTGTGTAGGGCCGAATACAATAATTCATTGGCCGAATAGAGTACAATATTGGCCGAATAGAATAGTTGCAACTAATTTTCTAATGTTTTAATGTTGTCGCCATTTACATTTTCTTGAATAAATATGCAGATGAGCTATAAAATAGCTGGGATGAGTTGGAGTGGATATTGGGATGGGTTACTATACAAAGGTGGACAGGTTCGGTGGTTATACTTGCGGGATGACAATCTGTATTATACTAGTTTGCTATTAGAAATTCATAACATAGTACAAGATGATATAGATTATTGGGGTTATGAAGTTCATTCTCTGGTCGAGTACAATGGCCGTATGTCTAAATATAAGATAAAGAATGATGCACGTGTGGCAGAAATTTTCAACTGTGTTGATGTAGGAATGGTGTACGTGACACTCATTTCTGTCGCTGGCAATACATTCGTTCAACATTCTGCACAAGGTTCAGGGCATAGTTTGGTTTTAGGGTTGGGTTATAATGACGGAAGTGCTGGTCCGAGCAACGATCCATATACAAGGGACAGTCTAGTGCTAGGCTTGATTTTGATTTGAATGTGGAGTACAGTCCGACCTCAGAGATGCAGCGGTTTGGTTTTAGAGAATCTCTAGATGCTGAAGCTGATGACAACGCTGGTGAGGATGAGGATGATGTACATGCTTATAATAATGATGTTGAGCCCGGGAATAGGACTGTCGAAGAAGAAGATCAAAATAACAAAGATGATATACAACAAGATTGTAATCAGTCTTCTAGCAAAAGTGATGATGGTGCTGAGGAGAGAAGAATCCAATTGTGTGAAAAAGTCTGTGATTACATACATCAGAGAGGTGGCCCTAGCTTTCTTGAACCGATTAGTCGTGACTTGCCCCATCCTAAAATGCAGCCACAAGATTTTCATAGTATACGGCCCACCACCCGTCCTTGGTTGATTCTATGTATGAATACTATGTTTATTTAGAATAGAACTAAAGTAAATTTCTACCTGAAACTGATGAACCTGATACGTTCATAAGCATTCCGGATGAAGCTGACAGAGAAGATCATATGACTGTCCCTGACTTTGATGCGTCTGGCATTCTTCATGAGAAAAGTGTATTTGATACGAAAGAGAAGTTGTAGATAGCTGTAGGAATGTATAACTTGCGGAACGGAGTGGAGACCATTTTTGAAAGATCTAGCTTGATCAGATATAACGTGGAATGTAAGCTAAAGGGTAAAACATGTTGTCGATTTGCGTTGCACGCAAGAATGAGCTATGGGTTTTGGGGAGTGGTTAAATTCGTTCAACATCACGGTTGTTTAAATGATCCAGACATGCCCACTCCTACATATGTGTCATCCAAAGTAATCGGTCAATATTTTACTTCTAGGCAATTTGATAAGATTACTGGGCTCTGACCCCAGGGGATGAGATCAGAGATTTTGAATGATTTCTGGTTCGATATTAGCTACAATGTGGCGTTAAAGGCAAAATGCCTGGCTGTTGGACACACATATGGTGATCACGACAACTCATTTCATATGCTCCCTGCGTACATGTATCAGTTGGAGTTGGCAAATCCCAATACGCACACCTGTATCTCCGTTGATGAAGAGGACCATTTAAGATTTTCATTTTACTCACTTGGAGCATATAGGAGGAGATATCTAGAGTTTGGTCGTCCAGTCATTGTCATAGACGTGACTCATATGAAGGAAAAGCACAAAGGAATTGTGTTCGTCGCAGTTACGAATAATTCAAACCATCAGATTTTTTCACTTTCCTTAGAAAGGCTTCGAGAGGCATACGGATGTCGTGGACATGATTTTTAAAAAGGCTTCGAGAGGTATACGGATGTCCACGAGATCTTTGATAGTGTCAGACGGTCATCGCAGTATTGCATATGCTATTTCTACTGTGTATCTTGATGCACATCACGGTTTGTGCGGTTATCATTTAAAGAATAGGTTGGCAGGTAATGGAAAGAACATTTTATATAGATTTCAGAGTACGATGGATGCATACCTATCGAGAGATTTTGATCGGTTAGTCTTCCAACATCCACTTCATCGTAATTTTACATTTACGAATGTCATCCATTCAATGGATTTTTTACTAATGTTTCCCTTTACATACTTGTTATTTTCAGCTGCATGAACTCATTGAGTGACCATCGGTCGTCGCAGGAGTTAATGGAATTAGTTGGGTCGTGGGGATATGAGAAATGGTCAAGGGTCCATTGTCCTGTGAAACAGTATGAGTCTATGAACTATACATCAGCTGAGTCGTATAACAATGCCATAATCTAGGCGCGCAAGCTACCTATATGCATACTGCTAGAGATTGCCCACACAATCACAGAGAGGTGGTTTTACGAATGTCGAACTCAAGCTGAGCAAGAGAGTACCATTCTCTGCAAGCGTGTCCATAATGAGCAAGTGGAACTTTCTTGTGCTACCAAAAAACTACCAGTATCGAGATTCATGGGAAATAAGTATGCAATCAAAGACGGTGATCAGCTATTCACTGTGGATTTGAACAAAAGTAGCTGCACATGTGAGAAGTTCCAGAAATAACTTGTTCCATGTATTCATGCGATGAAGGCAATCGGGTACATAGTCATACGTCTTATTTACTTGTATTGATCGTCTGAGTATGTGATTCTTATATTATACGTTCTTTAGTACTTGCAGGTTGCCAGCCAGTGGCTTCGTGTCTATCATTTTCCATCGCACCAGTGTATTAGGGATGTGGGCCGGTCCAGTGACGCTTGTACCGCATTACACTCAGTGGGACACACTTGAAAGTGTCAAGTCATAGCATGTGAACCCCCCGCTACCACACAGACAGGTCGGCCAACCACGACAGTCTTGGATAAGATCAGGTATGGAGTCATCCAGGAGACGTCACAAAGAACATATTTGCTCGTACTGTCGACATCTAGGTTACAATCGAGTAAATTGTAATGGAGCTTCATCGTCAAACAATGGTCCACCTCCTCCTTCGACGGTTGGCCCTAATCCCCGTTTGCGTAAATAGAAAAAATGTGGCATTTGCGATAAAATTGGACATACTCGTCTACGCTGTCCTTCTCAATTCAACCAGCAGACTATAAGGATCATATTTTATCAATATATCATTCTGGACTTAGTTTGGTTTAGCGTATAAATAAATAATTGAGCGAGTAAATATCAACGGTGCTGAAATTGATTTTTTTAATGAAATCCACAAAATGTCATCACTTTCATTAGTGAACAAACCAAAGAAAAAAAATTTTTGTCACTTCAGATATATGTACATCATGCTGTGGAAATAATGGTGTCAGCGCGAAAGATATGGAAAGCAACTTGCTTCTAATAACGCGTCATGTAATCCGGGGCACCCCAGTTAAAGTCCCTCGTTAATAACCCATCAATGATCTTGAGACTTGCAGGACCGCAGCTGGCATCATCCTCTTGTCTGTAATAACAATCTACAAGACTTGGAGTCAACTGCATATGGTGCGGAACCTGTTGGGTATGAATCTCGCGCATCAAAGCAGGAATGATGCGTCTGTAGGGTAGAGTCTCCAACAGTCGATGCTCCCTCATGTGGGGGTCGACATCCCATCTATGTCGGAACAAGTCAAAATAGTAGAATGACATATCCTTCGTAATCACGATGCATGGGTAGTAGTGCGCAGTCGTATGGACTATGAATATAATCTGCCATTGAATTCAGAACTATGCATATATTGGATGTCAAATAATTGTATAAATTTTCATAGTCAATTATTTGATTAAAACAAGGGTTACGCTGTAATACCACGTCACACTCTGCCCATCGCCTCGTTTCCTACCACACGGGAAGTCTCCCTGCTGCGTACTCATGAAGATTCTGTCAACAGGTCATCGGTGATGTTGGCGAATGTCATTTTGTTATCTTTGTACATCGTTGTGTGTTCATTCTATACGGATTTAACTTGGACCTTTGAGTAAATTTAGCGTATAAGATCGAATTCAAAATTACATGGAAAATAGTAGACATAAATTGAGAATATGTTTGTTACTTACAGAGAATTACATGTCTTGAATGCAGTAACTGCCAATATCGTGATGGACGTGTACGCCTATGGCAGCCGGTTGCTCAGATAATAAGCGGAGGTAGGCATCCAGGTGCTGATCGTCAAACCAAACAGTGGGATCCTCGATCTCTTGGAAAAAAGCACTGCCTACTCCGCGCCCAAGTCCAACGTCAACCTTGAATTTAAGAGAACAGACACATGTATTTAAAGTAATCTATGAAAACGCCTAGAGAAGTAGATTAACACTTACAAATTTTGGCTATTCTTGAATCGCTGGTACAACTGCCACTGGTGCTCCCGATCAGTCATTGTGAATGGTGACTGTAACGCTGCACTTGGGTTTCTAGCCCTGCCAGGACGCATCAAACCACCAGGAGCGACACTCGGTGTCGGAGCCATGGCACTCCCAGGTTCTGCCACATTGGGAGGGGGAGATCTAAACTCTGTCCTCGAACTGGATGGCTCATTCTCAGACCTAATGCGCGTTATATCAGCTCGAAGGCGCCTGAACTCCTCAGTAACCGCAACTCGAAAGTAATGCTGGATTTGATTCTGTGATACCATTTCACATGCCATCTGGTGTAAAAACTCAACCTGATCATTCAGCCTAAGTAAGACCCTTTCTTTGAACTCATGATCATATCCGTGCTCATCACCCCTCCTCCTCCTACTAAACACTGGGGGATCATCCATCTCATGATCAAACTGATGCTGTCTATGATGCTCATCTACAGCTCGATCATGCCATCTAACATCGAAGGATGGTGGAGTATGATGCGTAGGATGATACGAACTGGGCTCATCAAACCACGTATCCCCTGACTCATGCCCACCTTGATCAGGGCTGGGAGTATAGCTTGGTCGGTATGCACTGGGATCCCAGTTAGACTGCCAATCTGAAGGATCCACCGTGTGTCTGCCCTACCACGGAACCTCATCACCCACACGGTTATAATGCTGCTGATGCCAGGGATCACGTGTAGGATCGTAGGCCTCCCCCGCGGTCGCTGGTCCAAATATGAGAATGTAGTCTGTCGGACCACCTTTCGTCTGGGGTTAGAAAATGCCTTAGTGTACAACCTCATTATTAAACCATCCAAATGATCATCCTCTATGCCAGTGCAATAATTAACTGTGCTCTCATCGCTGAGCTCCCCCGGAAAATCCACCACTTCAAGATTTTTATTCAAAAAAAACAAAACATGTAGATACAATATCACTGATTTGTCTATAATAAAATACCTTATTGATTCATAATAATTGAGATTTCATACCTGAGAAAACAACTTCCTATCAAGCCTCTTCATCATATGAAACAACCATGGCAAGCAAATTGGCCGGTTATCCGCCCTATTAGGTGGGACATCCCCATATGGTGCAGCAAGTGTAAGTATACGCTCGTACGCCCAAACCTGTCACAAGTAAACTAATATTGTTAAATTATTCCTGTTGCTAAAATTGGAAATAAACTGGGATAAGATAACTAAAAAGTTTAAGTGATCTACGGTAATGTGCACCATGAGCGCAAATGTGCACCCGTAAAAGTGGTATCTGTACTTGTTCGGGTTTGCTTGAGGAGGAAGTTTGGTCAAAATAATGTCCATGAAGTGCCGTGGAGTCATGTAACTGATCTGGCCCCAAGGGAACAAATCCTATCTGTTGGAGTTCGATCATTTGGTTAACGTGAACCATTAGAGTTTCATATGTTTCTAACAAGAAGCGGAAGCGAGTAAACAAGAAACGTATTACCTTTCACCAGGGTATGTTGGAGAAGATGGATTCTCGCCAGTAGCATACGCAGCCTCACCATTTTGGGTATAACTCTCTCATCCGATATTTAATTTGAGTGATCTATGCGCCAAAACGATCCTCTCTTCTGTGGCTTTCCGTCAACATATCACACGTTGAATTGAGAGGTCTCTATGATTTTATAAAAATCATACAAGGTGGTGGACAGCTGCAGTAAACAACCTTCCAGTCTTCTGCTGTAATAAATCCACCTGTTGGCGACGATCCAAGTCCAACCTTCCCAAGTCCAATCTCGATGTCGTGTGGGCGACGATCCTCGAGATCTTCACATTTTGCTGTTCCCTCACCCTCCTCACAGTGTTAGGCGTGATTAATCTCTTAGATTAGGGTTTTAGAATAGTTGAGATGACTTATTGGGCTTAAGTATTCAAACTTAGCCTAAAGCTTATACTTAAGTCCAATAATAATAATATATGCTACTAAAATATTATTACTGCACCACCGTTCTAACCCATAATTATGTTATGGGCTCCTTCTTATTATGAGCCCATTAGTCTTTCCCTATTTAAGATATACAATTTCCATTAATTAATTAAGTTACTGACAACTCCATTAATTAATATATCATCCAAGAGTAGTACCACTCAACTTTATTATCATGCCGGAATAAATCCACCTGCAGGGTTTACATAATAATCCTTATGAGCTCCTCAAGGGGACATCATCAACCTATGTCGGACATGAATTCCTTCTACAATCAACAGCACACCATAGAGACAGCACTATTTCCCAACTCATCGAGTTTATTAATTTAATTACATGTAAATCTCACCCATTGATGAATTAAAGAAATACATACTGTCTTACATGTCGAGGTTATTGTATAGGGATTAAGAGCACGAACATCCATAATAACAGAGATCAAGTTCTTCTATATAGACAGTACAAGTCGAACGATCTCAAGTGGTCCTACTCAATACACACAAAATGCACTAATGTGATTCTATAGTCAAGACAAACTAATACCAAATCACACTACAACCATCCCGATAGAGAGTCCCCGTCTATCTCGATTGTGAGCATCTGTTTATACTTTATAAGGAAACCGATAATATGATCTTCCGCGTGTTGTCGCACAACATATTATCTACAGTATAAAGTAAGTGGGCTATTGCATTGAACATATAAATAAATTATAAGATAAAATCATTTGATCATATGATACTCATTTCAGATAAATTGTTATAATATTGTTCATACAAAAAGCTAGACTTTTAGTATACAATCCAATAATCTCCCACTTATACTAAAAGACTATACTGTCATGTCTTCCACCATATATCTGATTCCCACTCCACTACACGACCATCAAAAGCTCTCGCCTTAAGGTCCTTGTAAATAGATTTACTAGGTCATCATCCGATGTAATCTAGGAGACAACAATCTTCCCCTCATCATACGATTTCTCGTAACAGGTGGTACTTGCGCTCCATGTGTTTAATTGCCTTATGGGCTCGTGATTCCTTCAAGTTTGCAACTGCAGCATTATCATCAAAATAAATTGTGATAACCTTGGGCAAACTTAAGAACACTTCAAAGTCCATCATGAAGTTTCTAGAGTCATACAGATACTTTGACTGCCTCATAGGCTTCAATTTATCATCTTTTCATGATGGAGTCCGGAGTCTGAAATATATTACTATATAATACTCCTCCATCTTATGACTCAACTTCCTAAAATTAAACACATAACCTTTGAGGTGGATTTACTGCCGTCCCTATTTGATTTGAAAAATCCAAATTTATGTAACCCACAAGAAGCAGTGAATTTATCCGGTAAGTCCACATATAATTTCTAGTCATTTTCAGGTACATAAATATATGTCTTACCACAGTTCAACATTCTTATTTTGGGTTACCTTTATGCCGAATGCCCATGCATTTAGCAAAACAGATATCTATTCTCGTGCATAGCATTCCTTAGATTAAGCTTCCTTATTCGCCAAAGCATAAGGAACCGCTTTCATCACCTTTATCTTCTTTTGTGTCTCAAGACACATATCCTTAGATAAAGTCTCATTCTAAGTAAGGATCGTATCATCTCATGAAGCTTGAGACTAGCATAACATCCTTTCTTGTGATCTGTATTACCGTGATCAAAAGGATATTTTTGCTTCTCTTAAGTCCTTCATCTCATACCGCTTTATTAACCATACCCATACGCCCGACAATACTCTTTTATTCTCTCCAATGAGCAATGTATCATCTACGTACAGTATAAGAAATACCACCACGTTTTGATCACTCTTCTCAATACACAAGATACATCCGCGCATTGAATAAATCTATATGCCTAGATTTCCTAATCAAAACAGATGTTTCATGATCTTGAAGCTTGCTTTAATCCATCGATGGACACCTTTAATCTTACGATCAAAATGCTCTTAGCTCTTTGCAATGAATCACTCTGTTTTCTTCACATTGTTGTTTTCCTCAAGACTTCCAATCAGAAAAGTTGTCTTGACATCTATTTGTTATCCCTCATATATCATATGAGTAGCAACAGATAAAAGAGTCCGGATTGACTTAGGCATAGCTACCAGCAAACAGGTTTTCTCATAATCGAACCCTTTCTTTCTAAGTATACCTTTTCGCAACAAGCTTTGCTTCCAAGGTTTTCACCTTACCACATGACTCTCTTTTATTTCGTATGATCACTCCAATGGCTTTCACACCATCCGTGGTTCTAGAAGCAACCAGATCTAATTTAGAATTCATTGATTCTATTTCAACATTCATTGCACTTTGTTAAGATTCCGCATGTCTATCTTGTAGTGCTTCGTCGTGTTCGTGGGTCCATTCCATGTTTACTAGGGACCAAGTCTCACGACTCTCCCAAAACATATATCTTATCAGGTTGTAGAGCAACCCTCCCACTACGACAAGGCACTATACACAATTGTGTATCAGATGTGACATGCATTGCAGTTTACCTTGTGGTAAATCCTCTTGTACACTTGGTACTAATACTTTGTGTTTTCCCTCTCACTTTCTTTAGAAAAACTTATACATGGGTATGTGATTTATTACATAGTCCTTTCCAAAAATCTTGTGTTTGTATTGACAATCACCCTTCGATCTTTTGGACTAAATAAATCACCCCTCATTTTTTTAGGATATCCCATAAACAGACAAACATTCATACGAATTACTATTTCTAGGGCATATCCATAAAATGAATTTAATAATTCTAAATAACTCATCATCTATCTAACTATTTCCATAAGAGTCTTACTCTTATTAGGATTAGAAGATGCGTTATTAATTTTTATTTGTTGCATCCGTGGGATAAACATGATTTAATAGTGTACAAATTATCACCAAACGTACAACAACAGATTATAACTCCATCCCTCATCTCTATGACCATGTCATTTAAATAAAATGGAGTATCCATCCGTAAATACATAGAAACTGAAATAAAATTCTTTATATGAAACACACGTAAAGATAATTTCACAAAATCAAACGTTTATTCATATCGTAAGATAAATAAACAACTTTCACTGCAACAGCAACTATTCTCGTAGCATTACCCATGTCTACAGTAATCTCATCACCACTTAGTTGCATGCTTTTAGTGATTCCGGTATCTACACACAACGTGTCAGTAGATGCCATCACTAATCATGCTTCAACAACTAGTGAATGAGATATTAGCTTTATTCATACCTTGATGAAAATAGATTTTCTTTGCTACATGTTTTGTCAGAAGTTCCCTACCATATATAATCTCTTGTATTTCAGGCAGATTACTGAAAACACCTAGGCAAACTATGAAGAATAAATTGATCTAGGTTTTCCTTTCAATTTCTACTCTAAGTATTTCCAATTCATTCATCAAATTATCCATGATCTCTTACCTTTCTAACTTACTCAAGTATCTGAAGAGTCGCATGAGACCATCATATTTCTATGAACCTCTCACCTCTTCACTAGAGACTTTAATAGGCATCATGGAACATCCTTAGTGAGAACACATTTATATTTTCCTAAGCAGTAAGAACTAAAACCAAGATTCTTTTCTAATCATCTAATTTTGGACCAGTAAATATAATTTCTTTTAGTTAAACAATAAGTGAAATAAAACAATTCGAAATTACAGAGAATCACAAATAAATACACTGATCAAATCTTTGAATTTTATCCATTTATATTGATTCCCTCAAAATAATATAAAAATAAAATTCACCGACATCTCAAGTACCGTAAGTCTGCAAGCCACGATAGTGTGGATGTTTACAAACTCGAACATTTACAAGAGAATATTTTACCCATTAATTTCATTTGTCATCCTAACCTCATGACAAAATAATTAATAGTCGGTTCCTCTTTAGCCATGCAAATAAAAGCAGTGACTCCGATGGGGAGGATACTTATTATTTACATCTAAGTGTACACCATTATTTGAACCCAAGTACGCGGTCTAAGCTTATGTGCCTTACAGATGGAGAAGTACACACGCGCTCGGATAACTTCCTACAGTCATCAATTATAAGTTTGTACAGTGATCCGCAAATAAACTCATCCGATGGGGAGGAAGGTCTATGCTAACACGCAAGTTCATGTGCATCACATTACAAATAATAATTATTTAATGAAGTCTGTACCAGTGATCCGTGAATAAACTCATCCGATGGGGAGGAAGGTCTATGCCAACACGCAAGTTTACTCACTTCACTTACAAACCAATAATGGAGGCCGCAGAAATTAATTACCAATCCCCTCTCCCACTTAGATATTTAACACTGAGGGTTTTTAACATGCATATAATATTCAAAAATAAAATACGCAACCTAGCATGCTCCTATTATGGCACATAAGGCAGTAAATCACAGAGAACATGCATACATATATAATAATAATTAGATAATTAAATCAATTATTCACAGTTATATATCAGCGAATTCGATTGTTCGCCACAAGCATGAATGCGGGCAACTATGACGAGAATCGACCTCCCCGGTAAGGTCGCAGGGACCTAAACAAAATCTCGAAAGAATCTTATGTCAAATTTTCTTCCAATTCCTTGCCCGCCATCCTGTCCATGCACGATCCGTGCTTTACCAACAGACTTGTCGCCATGCCATGCTTTGCGCTCCCCTACACACAACCGTGCTGGAATCCACGCGCCAGCCCACCTACACCCGATAGCCCCCGTGCACAAGATGCCCACCACATCCTTGCGAACAAGCTTCCATGCTTTGCAGCATCACTTGCCAGTTAGTCAGCAGTCGTGTGCCATCTACCTGCTAGTAGACACCAACTCCTTGCGCCCGCACGTTAGCTGCAATCTGCCGCTCAACTGGAGCCTACACGATTTGTGTACCAAGTCGTGCCCAAACCTCGCCAAGCTCGCCTGTCCGCACGGTAACCCAATCAGCAGCACACTCGCAGCAACTTTCCAGCATGCTCGGTAGCCTCCAGCCCATGCTTGCACGAATCGTCAGCACCGCCCAGCGCCAATCATGCAGCAACATACATGATGCTTCAGCGCGCGCAATGCCCAACAGAATAGCTGCCAGCGCAAAGCTCCTTCAGCCCAGCAGCTTCTCAGCAACTATGCGACTTTTGCACGACCATCAGCAAGCCGCCGTATGCTGGAAGCCTACCTACAAATGCTGATTCGTGCCGTTGACAGCTGGTATTACCTACTCGGAATGACACTGACCCGCCCTGAAAAACAGTTGGACTCGCCCGGAAGGCAGCAAGGCCCGTTCGGAAAGTGGTAGACACGCCCGCCTACTCCAGCGCGTATCGCCTTGCAGCAAGTGCCCAATGCGCGCCTGCCTTTTCTTGCCGATGCTTACACAGTATGCGCCATCCATCTCTGTCGCCTCCAGCGAGCCTTCATTGTCTCGTGTCTAGGTAACACCCATGCACAACCCACCGTGCCTGACTGGTCACGGGCTTCCTGACTGCTGCCCAATGCTTGCATCATCAAGTCACCCGGCAGCCTGCCAGACTTACTCAGAACCCCACAGCCACAACGACGATCAAAAACTGGAGACTATATCGAAAATAGTGAAGGACTTGATCGAAAAGATGCTAGACCGGCCCGAAACCTCGCTGATTCGCCCTAGCCATCACGCTGCCTTGCACGCCAATCAACCAATCGTGTGCACCAAGCCTTGTATTCGTGTCAACTGCACTGTAGAATCATGCTGCCCGTTGACTTCCCACGCGTTGCGCTGCGACTTGTGCCCTAGGCACCGACAGCAAGCATCTAGCGCCCAACGGGTGGCCAGCGCCGCTTACAGTCATGCCATACACCGCCGATAGCTTAACTACGGTCAAAAGAGTCTACACAGCACATCTACAGACTTGCGGCCCATGCCAAGAACGTCCGAAGCACATGGAACCCGCTGGACAATCGCGGCTCGTCATTTGACCAACATCATCGCCCACCTAGCCCTTCGCTCATGACCATTCACCACCGTATCGTCGGGCCCAGTCCCATCAAGCCATCGTGCGGTGTACGTGTGTATCGTGTACAGTTAGGGTATCCATCAAGAAAATAAATTCTAAAACCCTAACAACATGTACACACATAAACCCTAGCCTAACGTTTCACGCTTCACCATGAAACCGAAGCTTTGATATCAATTGTTGGCATTCGATCGTTTGGTTAACGTGAACCATTAGGGTTCCACACGTTTCTAACAAGCAGCGGAAGTAAGTAAACAAGAAACGTATTACCTTTTACCAGGGTATGTTGGAGAAGATGGATTCTCGCCGGCAGCCTGCGCAGCCTCACCGTTTTTGGCATAATTCTCTCATTCGATATCGGATTTGAGTGATCTACGTGCCAAAGCGGTTCTCTCTTCAGTGGATTTCCATCAACATATCACACATTGAATATTGAGGTCTGTACGATTTTATAAAAATCATACAAGGTGGCAAACAGCAGCAGCAAATAACCATCCAGCCTTCTACTGTATTCCCAAGTCCAATCTCGACGTCGTATGGGCGAAGATCCTCGAGATCTTCTCATTCTGTTGTTCTCTCACCCTCCTCACAGTGTTAGGCATGATTAATATCTTAGATTAGGGTTTACGGACAGTTGAGATGACTTATATATGGGCTACAGCAGGGATCAAGAGGAGATATTAGAGTTGGGCCTCCATTGGGCTTAAGTATCCAAGCTTAGCCCAAAGCTTATATTTAAGTCCAATAATAATAATATATACCACTAAAATATTATTACTGCACTACCGCTCTAATCCCATAATTACGTTATGAGCTCCTTCTTATTATGAGCCCGTTAGTCTCTCCATGTTTAAGATATACAATAATTAATTAAGTTACTGACAACTCCATTAATTAATATTTCATCCAAGAGTAGTACCACTCAACTTCATTATCATGCCGGAATAAATTCACTTGCAGGGTTTACATGATAATCCTTATAAGCTCCTCAAGGGGACATCATCAACCTATGTCGGACATGGATTCCTTCTACAATCAACAGCACACCATAGAGACATCACTATTTTCCAACTCACCGAGTATATTGATTTAATTAATTGTAAATCTCACCCATTGATGAATCAAAGAAATACATACTGCCTTACGTGTCGAGGTTATTGTATAGGAATTAAGAGCACGAACATCCAAAATAACAGAGATCAAGTTCTTCTATATAGAATGTACAAGTCGAACGATCTCAAGTGGTCCTGCTCAATACACATAAAGTGCGCTGATGTGATTCTATAGTCAAGATAAACTAATACCAAATCACACTACAACCATTCCGATAGAGAGTCCCCGTCTATCTCGATTGTGAGCATCTGTTTATACTTTATAAGGGACCGATAATATGATCTTCCGCGTATTGTAGCATAACATATTATCTACATTATAAAATAAGTGGACTATTGCATCGAACATATAAATAAATCATAAGACACAATCATTTGATCACATGATACTCATTTCAGATAAATTGTTATAACATTGTTCACACAAAAAGCTAGACTTTTAATATACAATCCAACACCATCTGCGTTGGTCCTCTACTAGCACCCAAACCCAATTGTCTACACTGACCTTGGTAACGTCCGATCCAAGAAGAAAATAGTAGACCAAGAGCACCTTAGCAACCTTAACCGCGTCCTCGGGGCTATCATCAAACTTAATACCTTGAAAATCATTGGCAATCTCGCTTACTAATGGTCTTCAGCTTTGCCCATAATACGTATCGAAAACCCCACCAGCCGGGATATCATACGACATATTCGGATCAAACCCCAGTCGATTCTGGAAGCAGAGTCTCATAATCCGCATGAACTCTACCCTACTAAATCTAAGGCACTCGTTCCTAACCAGAAAAAATCTAGAGGTTCTATCCTCCCCGCTAAGTACAATCTCCTGTGTCATCAGACCGTTGATATTAGCGTGCGCGTTCCAATAGTCGTGAAGATCTCAATAATGGCGAAAACATGGCCTCCTAAACATCTGTATAGCATTACCCCCAAGCTGTGTTAACTTCGTATGGATAATTCGCATAACAGTTCCCCGCTTACAGTAATTATATACACTACAGTTCTGCCTTTACATACTTGGACGCTTTCACTCACCCTGCACACAAGTAACATTTTTTGTTAAATAATTTGTAAGACACATCGTATCTATCTACTTTAAGACAATTCAACCAGCTTACTTAATTCAGCAAATAGTCAAAATTAAAAAATAAAAATCAAATAACAACTCCTTCTATTCGGCCTACACTTTGTTATATTCGACCCATCACTTCTGTTCTATTCGGCCTACGTCTGTCTTCTTCAATTATTTGTTCTATTCGGCCTACAATTGTTCTATTCGGCCTATATTATTGTTCTATTCTGCCGACCACGGTAGTTCTATTCGGCCTACGTACTCTAGGAAAACCCTAATTTGTTTTATTCGTCCAACAGTTATTCTATTAGGCCTAGGTTTTTGTTCTATTCGGCCTATCACAGAAGCTCTATTCGGCCAAGGTTAGTGCTATCACATTATTTCAACTACAAGTTGTTCTATTCGGCCTATACACTTGTTCTATTCGTCCTATCACAGATGCTCTATTCAGCCAAGGTCAATGCTATCACATTATTCCTACTGCACTTTGTTCTATTCGGCCTACACTTGTTCTATTCGGCCCATCACAGATGCTCTATTCGGCCAACACAGTTTTCTCACATATTCAAAAGAAAAAAAACATACCCAGCGGTCCTACATTCTAAAATGATGTATACACAATTAAGTCACATGCTACACAAGTACATTTCACTAGTTAAACATGAACAAAAACACATAAGTAAATTTCCACCTTTAGACCCTAAAACCATGAACAAAACCACAAAATGAAGGCACAACATTATACACAATGAAGTCACATTTTACACAATTAAATTTCAACCATTTAACCATGAACCAAAACAACCACAAAATGCATCCAACACATTGTACACATTTATATGAAAAACGACTACTACAAAAACGACAAAAAAACAATTACTAGAAACTCAAAATAAACTACTTTTATACGTACCTGAAAATTCATCATTGCCAATTTAACTTTTGCGATAATTTTTTGGTATTATCACAATTTTAAATTTTAAATGCTCAATGCACCTATTACTTTCGTCCTTTTATCTGATCGTTATTTTCATTTTTAAATTTTAAAAGTGCATTTAACGTGATCAATACTAACATAATGATTCCTCATTATTTTCGTACCTTATCTGATGATAGTGATGAGGAATAAAATGGGGAGCACATTAAGAAGTGACTAGTAAAAATTATTTTAAAGGGATGATGCTACTTAAATTTATACATCACTATATAATTAAAATTTGAGCCTAAATAGGTCATGAATTTAAATATTTAAGATGTGACATGTGGAGAGGCCGGGTTGCAGCTGTCATGGGTGCCACGTGCTGGAGGGCGGGGTGGTGCTGCTGTGCATGGGTGAAACGTGTATGTGAAGATTAAGAGGAGGGCAGAGCGGCCACGCTCTGTTTCGTAGTGCATTTTAATATCAACAAATGTTGTTTCATGGATATTTGTGCATCACGTGGTTACTCGCTTTCTATTGGGTGGATACCCTTGACCGGTCCTCTAGCAGACTAGCTTATCTCTTCACCGTCTTATATTGCCACTCCTTCCTTTCCTACCTCCACTCTAAACCCTTTCTTTTTATTCCTTAATCACTCTTCAATTTTATAAAAATTTTCATCTCTTCAATTAATAGGCCAAACAATCAAAATAACTCATCTCTCGTACATTTAATAAAAAAAAAATCACCACAACTTTAAATTTACAGTTATTGGGGATTGAGAATTAAAATACTCCCTCCGTTCCAGGTATTTTTACCCGTTTGTACGGACACGGAAATTAAGACGTTTTATTTTTTTAATATATAATGTATGAGAAAATAGGGATAAATTAGTAATTTAAAAAGAAAAAGTGAATAAAATCACCTCAACTTTAAATTTACAGTTATTGGGGAATGAGAATTAACATAAAAAAATAGGGTAAATTACCAAAACCACATCGAGGTTTGTCCAAATTATCAAATAAACCCCGTGGTTTGTAAAATTACCAATTACCCGCTTTAAAAAATATTTTTTTATAAAAATACTGAAATTTAAAAATACAATATTAAATATATGGGTCTTGATGTCATTTTCATCCTTCTTTATTTTAAGAAAAAGTATTTTTATTAATGTTCAAATAAAAAACAAGTTAGGGGATAAGTGGTAATTTTTCAAATCACGAATTTATTTGGTAGTTTGGACAAATCTCGAGAGGGTTTTGATAATTTACCAATAAAAATACTTGTTAATGAACTAATTTTTGGGGATAGTTAATTTGATATTTTTAGAAAATAAATAAATCCTTGATATAATAATTATGCTTTTCTATCATAATTATTTTGAAGCATTTTTAAGAATTAATTCCAAACAATCTAACCATTAAAATTATTCAAACTTTATATTAGAACTAATCTCCTTTTATAAACTTTTCCTATATATTTTTATATTTTACATTTACTAACAATTATTTTTTTTTATTTTTTTATTTTTTTACAAGTTCATTGGAAAAAAATATTTTTAATAATTTCTTTGTGATTTGCTGACTTTTGAAAAAAAAAAATGATTAATTTATTGATATTGAATTTAAAATTTGAAATCATAGATGAAAAGCTCATATAAGAGAATTGTTTTGACATCAAGTTTAAAAAATTTTAACCGTTGGATTGGTTGGAAATCAATTTGAATAACCATAAATTGTATAGCTATAAAAAAATTTCCAACGAAATTATAAAACAAAAAATACATCCAAATATCGAATCTAAAACCTAAAATAATAGATGATAAACTCATGAGAAATCATTTAATTCAATATAAAGCTTGAATATTTTTATGTGTTGAATTGTTTGCAAATTGACTTATATGAAAGTTATACATTAATGTTAATATTTTTTTCAGAAGGGCATGAATGATCCATCTTTAATAGATAAAGAGCTTGGATGATTTCAAAATCTAAAGGGAATAATTGTTCCATTGTATAATAAAAATAAAGGATAGAGGAAATGTTCCACAAAAAATACTTTAAATATTTATTTGATCTTTAACGCGTAATTGATCAGTTGTCCTTCTATTTATTATCAAAAAATAAGATAAAACCCTATAAGTGATCACTTTTTTTACTCTCCAGGTTAAGGTTAGGATGAAAATTAATGAGTAGTAGTAATATATTAAGAATTAGTGAAAAATATCAATTTTGATCCTTTAATATATGTCAAATCAAACTTTAATCTTCAAGTTTGGTAATTTCTCAATAGTGGTCCTCCGATGTGCGATTTTTATCCTTTTGGTCCACTTTAGGTCATTTTTGTCCACTTTTGATCCTTTAGGATAGGCCAAATAAGGACTAAAAGTGGACAAAAATGACCAAAAGGGGACAAAAAGGACTAAAAGCGGACACGGTATGATCACTTTTGAAAATTTACCAAATCTTAGGACTAAAGTTGAATTTTGCATATCCTAAAGGACCAAAATTGATATTATCACTAAAAATTAGTCTCTTATAAATCGAGTTTACATTATAAACAGATGTAAACTCTTGTAAATCTTGTGGTTTCTCTTAATGTAAACATTTAGCAATACATATGGTATATATGAATGAAAGGTGAACCACAAAATTTATATTATAAACTCAATTTAGATACGTGTTTGTGACATACTAATATCTTTTTCCTAAACTATTTATTCATTGATTGTTGACAATAGCTACAATTAATGTTACAGACTCGTAGTATTAAGTTTGTGCAAGCTACAATTAATGTTTCAACAGACTTCCAGTATTAATAACGCGGCTTATTACATACTCCCTCCGTCCCCCGCGTAAGAGGATCATTTGCTTTTTTCACGTAGATTAAGGAGTATTATTATTATTATTTTTTTTTTAGTGGAAGCGTGAGTCTCATATTTTAATTATATTAGAGAGAGTGTGTCCCATGTGTGTAAAAAAGGAAAAGGGACTCCTTGGGTGGGACGACCAAAATGGAAAGGTGGGACGACCAAAATGGAAAAATGACCCTCTTCGCCTGGACGGAGGGAGTAGTGTAGAATTTATTCTAAAATATTTAATACCACTCCTTTGTTAATAGTTGGGTTAATTACGTTAAAATACACCACCTTTTCCTATTTTTTCAATTTAATCACGAATTTTTTTTTTCATCAAAAAAATACACGACCATTCTATCTTCTCTCAATTTAATCATAAAGTATCTTTTTATCAATAAAATACATGATTTTTTGTATTTTTTCAATTTAATCATGACTTTTTAAAAATAAATTTAATCATTTGTATTTTTTCAATTTAATCATGACTTTTTTAAAAATAAATTTAGTCATGAATTTTTTATAGATTATTTAATTTTTATATTTATAATATTTATATTTATTTATATTATAATTTAAATATGTAACATGTGATCATTTTTATTAATTAACATAGATATATATTTTATCAATGAAAAATTTTGTGATTAAATTATAATAAAAATATATATAAATTCAAATTTAAAATTATACCAAATCTATTCAGTAATGGTTTTGAAAATTATCGTTCGTGCATCAATAATTTAATGAAAATAAATATTAAAAAATAATAATAGTAAAAATTAAATTTATAACACCTTTTTTTACGAGGTCACGGAAATTTTAAATACAATTAGTTTATTTTTTTTTTATATTTGGCCAATATCGATTACGAATTATTTTATGACATTTTTTATACTTATAGTGTATAATTTATACATTATTAAATAAAAATTTCTTTAATTAAATTATGAAATATAAAAGATATTTTAAAGAGATCTAAAAAATCATGATTAAATTGAAAACATACAAAAAGATTAATTGATAAAAAGAGAAGATAGAAAGATCGTGTATTTTTTTAATGAAAAAGAAAATTAGTGATTAAATTGAGAAAAGAGGAAAATGTGGTGTATTTTAACGTAATTAACCCTTAATAGTTTCATTTAGAGTGCAACATCATTCATTAATATTAATTTGATAATAATAGAAATTTTCCTTGTAAAATTTTGAATTTTAATTCCTTTATTACTAGTTTTGTGAACTAATTTAATTTCTTTACTACTTTTGTGAACTAATTTAATTAGTCAACCCAACAATGAAAGAGTATAAATCAAATTCATATAACGTACCAGTAAATAATAAGGTCTGACTATTAATATCTGTAAATCATACACACTCTAATTACTAAACACACCTACATTAATTTAATTTTTTCTGTTTCTCTATTAAATATATCCAAAATAGACAACTCTATAATCGTACACCTCATTGTAAGATTGAGAGGTTGAATAAAATATTTTATTTGATCATCGAACAAAAAAACATGAATTTTTTTAAAGTAATAATTACTTAATCCCTAATATTTGGGGTGTATACTAAGGATTTGAAGGTATAAATAATAACGATAATAATGATATTTAAATCTAGTAATGTTTATTTTGAATAAAATGACAAATTATTAATTAGAGTAAAAACGTATAAATTTAGATCCGAAATGAAAAATATTAAATTAAAAAAATATATTTAAAGTTTACTTGTGAAATAATAAAAAATTATTTATTTGAAAATTTTAAAAAGATAATATATAATAATAAAAATTATTTATTTGAAAACTTTAAAAAGATAATATATTATATTATAGTATAGTATTTTTTTTTACATATTTTAACTTTTTTAAATATTTAATTAATTTTAGAAATCTTGATTAGATAATTGCGGTCATTAAAGATAAAAAGATTTATTATTAGCGTTGTTTAGGTTGTTATTTGAATGAATTAATAATTAAAAATTAGAATAATAACTTACTACTTATTATACAAGTAGAAGTTCTGTAAGTACACCAATGTTGACCCTTAATTTTGTTATCTGCTTTTGAACTTTATTTTTCTTTATCGTTCCCCTTCTTACCCTCCCCAAATTCAAATCAATATAGTTCATAATTTTTTACCTTCTTTAACCTAACCCTTTAACCTAATCCATTTTCAGTCGCCATCTCCAAAATAAATAACCTATTTTTAGTCAATTTAGAAGCTCTCTTTTATAATTCACAAACTTTGTGTTGTGAAGTTCCAAAATAAATAACCTATTTTTAGTCAATTTAGAAGCTCTCTTTTATAATTCACAAACTTTGTGTTGTGAAGTTTGAGTTTGTGTTAAAGATCAAAAGCTATAATTTTATGTGCAAGCCCATTCACGAACTGAAGTCTGAGTTGTGATCAAATATCAATAGCTCTGTTTCCATGCGCGTGAATATCTACGATTCAGCTCAGTCCACTCCACAAGTCCCCAACCATTCTAAAAGTTAAAAAACAAATGTTTGAGCTCTCTTTCTCTAAATCACTCAAGGTTTCTCCAATTAGAGTACCGTTTTTGATCTTGAGTCTTTTCGAAAACTTTCTGTAGCTAATTTTAGTAATGTGTATTTGTAGGTTTGAGTCGTACTATCGAGCAAGCGTTCATCGCTTAAGAGTATTTTCTCACCACAAACATAACACCACTGCCGAGGATAAGTTTTTTCAACACACTCTTATTCAATCTATAAGTTTTTTCAATACATTCTCACATTAAATTGGGTACTTCTAACTCGGTTGGTTGGTATAAGTTTTCTCAATACACTCTCAGATTAAATTGGGTTTGTTAAACAACTTCTAACTTGGTTTTGTTTCAACATCTTAAATGCGTTTGTTGAAATTTTGATCGAATTATTTTTAATCTAATTATACACGCAATTATACTTAAAATCTAATTTATTAAACATGATAATATTTTTTTTTATTAAAACTTGATCTAAAATATAGAGTTCCTCTATTTTCGATATATTTTATTTTAAAACATTCACGGCAATTCAAATCAAGTAAAACAATCAATGAAAACAAATAATTTGTATAGTAAAAATAATGATATCATTGATAATATCAATATTTTAATTTTTAATATAAAATTATAAAAAAAAATATCAATATTGTATATATTAAAGAAAATACTATAATAGTGATTCTTTTAAACAAACCTAGCTTGCTGCTAATCTAATAAAATGATGGGCCAACTTATATGACATGGGGTTAGCATGGAGTGGATTAGGCAAAAATTGGGCCGGCTGAAATTGAAATGGAGTGGTGGGCCATCTATATAGCTTTGAATTAATAAAATATTGAATTTATGGAATCTATATAAATGAAGGGTAACAATTAGCTAACGAGGGTTCACTTGGAAACCAAATATCACAAACTATATTTTTATAACCTTTTTTTATGAGTGAGGCTTCTGTGCACCCGGACGCACGGAGCACATTCAGTGTCTTTGCAATTTTTGTGCTCATTTACAATTTAAACCTTAAAAAAATTACGAAAGTTGGACGTGCGTTTTTCAAGCATTCTCGCACAAGTTGCACATTTTCTCTAACTTTACACTTTTCATCATTTTTCCATCTAAAACACAATAAAACACCTCAAGTGTACCTTTTTCCTCACACACAATGAATATAAGACACTTGTGCTAATATATAACAAGAATTTCCATCAAAATGTATTAAATTGAACACTCAAACACGCTAATTTCCACTCTCATCATCATTACAAGACCAGATATTTCTTATGCTGAGAATCACGTCAGTCAATTTTTACAATCTCTCACCATTGATCATTTCGCTGCTGTTAAGCGTATTCTACGCTATATTAAAGGAACATTAAATTTTGGTTTGGATTTCGTCTGTGGTTCCCCTTTTTCCATCATTGGATATTCAGATGCAGATTGGACACGATGTACTGAGACACGTCGTTTACATATGGATATTCTATTTTTTCTTGGGGGAAATTTAGTTTCTTGGAGTGTAAAGAAATAACCCACGGTTTCTCGTTCCAGTTGTGAGTCTGAATATCGTGCTCTTTCGCATGCTGCACAGGATATTATATGGCTATCTCAGCTTCTTGATGAGTTACACTTGCCTACTTCGTCCTGCCCTATGCTTCTTTGCGATAATGCCAGTTCACTTTTTCTCACTCAAAATCCAGTTGCTCACAAATGTGCTAAGCATATTGATATTGACTATCACTTCACTTGAGAACTTGTTGCTTCTGGTCGTTTGACTACTCAATTTGTTCCTTTTCATCCCCAAGCAGCTGATATTTTCACCAAGAGTCTTCCTCGATCGAGTTTTGAGTTACTGCAATCTAAGCTCTGCGTTCGATTACATCTCAGACATCGCTTGAGGGGGGTAATGGGAAATAATTATTTTGTTTGTTACACTTGTACTAGAGAATATATTCTTAGAAGATATAGTCAAATATTCTTAGTAGACAAGATCAAAATAGTTGTAACTTCCCTTCCATTGTGGGTATAAATTGTTAATATATAGCAAGTTCTTTGTATCACCTCATTAACGGTGATTTTATATCATTCTCACATAGGGATCTTCAGAAACTGTAGAGGCTTTTCGCTGTGGTGTTTGTCCATGGGATTTGAACGTGGTTTTACTTTCGGGCATTGGCGGACGTATGAAGGGAGTAGGGGGGCACTGGGCCCCCCTGAACTTCTAAAAATTACTAGTATAGATATAAAAATTTTCTTAAAATATTTTTGTGTCCAAGTGGTGAAGTGAGGATGTTTTACTTTTAGAGGTCCCGTGTTCGATTCATGCAACACTGTTATTTTTTTCCCCTCTTCTATTTATTTTGTAGAACAAAAAACACTCGACCCCACAATTCCATGAAGGATTATCTCAAGATGGCAAAAGCCACGAGATATTATATCTTGCATCCAATTTCGAGTGTCACACATTTACAGGAAGGAAATGCAGCTACAGAGGCACTTTCCACTGTTGGCGGTAGCCTTGTTTGGTAGCCTTCAGCTCCTGCCTTTATCCATCGTCACTTGTTCGACAATATGAATAAGGAGTACTTTCGCTTTAAATAGTTAGAACTTTTCACTGCCTTGTTCTGGGCCCATTGCCGCTTATGGCATTTCCTGATAACTTCTTTTTCTGGTCTACACTCTGTGAAATTTTTCCTTTTTCAATTTTTATATATTATTATGTATTGGGTATAACATAATTAATCATCACAATTTTAAATAATAAAAAAAGTTGAACAATTTGATTAACTAAAACTAATGCATGCTCTCAAATGCCTAATTCTTTTCTGAGTTTTGGGTGAAACCGTCTCACGAATCTTCCTTATGTGAGACGATCCTCCACCAACCCAACTACATTATTTTTGTATTTTTTTTCGCCCTCCCTGTCGGTCATATAGCCTCTATCCATAATCCAAACTAAATTCTTCCAATTAATTTTCAACAGTTCCCGTGTTATGCTTAATGTTTTTTTTTTCTTTAGATTTTTTATTATGTGAATTAATTTTTTAATTAATTTTTTAAATAAAAATATAAGATAAATATTTGAATAAAAAATAAAATTAATCAAATTTATTATATTATTTTAATAATGGATTTTTTATATTTTTTTAATAAGACACTACACTTTAATCGTCTTAAAAATTGTTCACGCACAAAATAGTTTAATTGATGATTATCACTTTTGTATAAGCATGTATCACTTTTTATTAAAATTGTTATCACTTTATATTTTTTTTATAAATTGTTCATGTCTGAAATAATTTAATTAATGGTTGTCATTTTACCTAATATATGTATTACTTTTTATTAAAAATATTATCACTTCTTATCTATTATACAAATTGTTCATGAAATAACTTAGTTAATTTAGTTATCACTTTTTCTTGATGAGGTATCACTTTTTTATAAAAAAAATGTGGTCACTTTTTATTCTCACAATAAATTATTAAGGGTTAATTGCAAAAAAACCCCAACCTTTACTTTTTTGCAAATAAATCCGAACCTTTGAGAAATTACAAAAAAAACCCCACTCTTTAAATTTCGTGCAAAACGCACACAACGGGTAGGAGAGGGTTGCCCGACGTCTGACGTGGAGTTAACTTTTGCCACGTCAGATTTGAGTTTATGGCAGAAAAAATCCCAATATTTACTTAAATTGCGATTTTTAATCCCAACCTTTGACATTTTGGCAAAAAAGGCCATCAATTTTTTTTTTATTTTAAATTGCACCCATTATATTTTATATTTAAAATTTAAATTCTAAAATTTTTTAAATAAAATAATAAATTTATTTTAGTTTTTAAAATATTTTATGCATTATAAAATTTTTATAATTTATAAAATCAAAGTATTCTTGTCTTAAGATTTTTTCTTAATTTTATGTTTTTATGTTATATTTAATATGACAATATATATATATATATATATATATATATATATATATATATATATATATATATGACAAAAAAATTATACAAAAATAATTTGTAATTCATGTAAACTTAATTTATAAACTTATAGTTTTATAAAAATAGTATTACTTAAGTTTTAATTTATACAAACCAAATTTTCATGTACTTCCACCGCTAATTTCAATCTTTACATATTTCTATTTTTGGTGACTCATTTCAATCTTTACGTTTCTCTTTCTGATATATGGCCCACTTAAAACAATTAATATATTATCATGGGACCCACATACAATAATAATATACTTACTCACTTGCATTAAATATTATATCTTTAAACTCACTATCCATTAAAATATTATATTTCTTAATCAACGTGCAAAAAAACGTAAACATTGAAATAAACGTAAGTATTAAAATGTAAGTTTTAAATATTTACATAATAATTTTTGAGAATATAATTTTTTTATTAAATTGGTGCAATTTAAAAAAATAAAAAATCTGATGGTTTTTTTTGCCATAATCTTAAAGATTGGAATTTATTTGCAATTGAAGTAAAGGTTAAGGATTTTTTTGTAATAAACTCAAAGCTGACGTGGCAAAGGTCAATGCCACGTCAGGCGTTGGGCAACCCTCTCCTTCCCGTTGGGTGTGTTTTGCACGAAACTTAAAGGTCGAGGTTTTTTTTTTAAATTTCTCAGAGGTTGGGATTTATTTGCAATAAAAGTAAAAGTTTGGGTTTTTTTGCAATTAACCCAATTATTAATAAAAGACAAATTCTCTTGTGAGACACTATTTACATGAGACGGTTTGTGAGTCGTGTTAAAGTATGACTATTATTTAGATAAAATACGTTTAATGGTTGTTAAAGTATGCTTTCTAAAATATGATGGATTATACATTAAAGTATGATTTCAGCGTGTTATAATATAATTTATTATTGACATACTTTTACTACAAATAAGCATACTTTATTTCTACAATAAATATACTTTAGAGATGGGTCAACTCGTCTTACAGCCGTCTCACAATAGAGTTTCTCTTAATAAAATAGTTTAATTAAATGGTTATCAGTTTCATTTTCATTTATTAATTTTGATAAAAATATTATCACTTTTTTTGTTAGATATCAATTTTTATTAAAAATGATATAACATTTTATAAATTCTACGAACTGTTAAAGAAATAGATTAAATATTGTATTATTTTCGAGGAAAAAAAGAATAAAAATAATTTAATTAAATAAAAAAAATAAAAATAATTTAATTAAGATAAACAAAACTAAACAAAATTCGCTGCCAGCGTTGTTTGAACACGCAATGTTGTACAAAAAGGTGGTTCACCCACCCCATGCATCCCGTACGTCGGCCCGACAATATATGAAGGAAGTTCATCATGGTAACTTAATCGATCAACAAGATTATACATGCAATGTTGTTGTTGGATGCATTAAGCCGACAAAACCAATAGATGCCTGAGCAAACACAATGGAATGGAGCTCCGTCTTCTGAAATGAGATTCGTAAGACGGTTTCGCACAAGTCTTTTTATTTTTTCTAAGATCCGCTCGCTGCTAAACGAATCCACTTGGGATCCGTCTCACGGAATAAAATCCGTGAAACGGTCACACCCAAGTCTTTGTCATTAATATATTATTCTAATAAATTAATATATTTAATTTATTTTTAAAAAAAAAAGATATAGTCATTATTTGTACTAAAAATTATTTATGCACAAAATAGTTTAATTGATAATTATCATTTTTCTAAAACCATGTACTCCCTCCGTCCCAAATTCATCTTCACGTTTACTTTAGATGTGGAGTTTAAGAAATTACTTTTGACTTACTTTTGGAGGTAGTTTTTGGGCAATAAATAAATGATAAAGTATGTTATGTGTGTTAAAAAGGTGGTGACAAATTTGAAATTAAAGTATGTTAGATGGATATTAGTTAGTTGTTTTTTCTTTCTATGGAAGTGTGAAGTTGAATTTGGGATGGATCAAAACAGAAAGTGTGAAGTTGAAGATGGGATGGAGGGAGTATTACGTTTTATTAAAATTGTTATAATTTTATATTTATCTTATTATAAATTGTTCATTTATTTAATAGTTCAACTAATGGTTCATCTTTTCTTGATATGTAGTATTTTTTATTAAAAATATTATCTCTTTTATTCTTTATGCAAATTATTTATGAAATAGTTTAATATAATTGATTATAACTTTTTCTTGATCATATATCACTTTTTGTTAAAAATATTATCACTTTATATATTTGTCTTATTATAAATTGTTCATCTATGAAATAATTCAACTAGTGGTTACCATATTTCCTTAATATGTATAACTTTTTATCACAAATATTATCACTTCTTATTCATCATGCAAATTCTTCATGAAAATGTTTAATAAAATTAATTACTCCATCCGTCCGCTTCTAAGGTATCCATTTTACTATTTTTGGCGTCCGCTTCAAAGGTACCATTTCCCATATTTAGTAAAAAAGTACACAATATGGTCCACCACTTCCCTCTAATACAACTACTCATTTTACATATAATAATACTCTTTAATCCACATGCAAGCAAATGGAGACCTTAGAACCGGATGGAGGGAGTACAAAATTTTCTTCATTAGGTATCACTTTTTATTAAAAATGTTATTACTTTTTATTAAAAAATTTATTACTCTTTATTCACACTATAAATTATTTATGAAATATTTTAATTTGATGGTTATTACATTCCTTTTTCATGACTTTTTAGCTACTAATTTAACTATATTCCACATCTCAGCATTGCCTGGGTCTCCGTGACTCGCCACTTGTAGTCTAGCAACTTCATCACGAGCACGTTCCACTCTCTCTGCAATATGATCAAAGTCTCTCTTACCTAGTGTTTTCAGTTTGGGTTTGAGAAGCTTCAATTTTCTACCCACTGCAAACCGCCGAGTACCAATATTCTCGGAGTCCCACACTCCTCGCACCACATTAAGAAAACCCTCACTTGTACTCCACATATTCAAGTACCTAAACGGGCGAATCCTCTCCACCTCATAGTGAAAAACAGACGCCAGCATAGGACTATGATAAGAGGTAGTACCCATCTCCAAGAATTCCGCCTCCACGACTCCAGAATCCAACTTCCATAACCATTTACAAGAACCCTTTGCAGCATTGATTTGTGCTGGCTATCCAGCGGTGTTTCCCCAGAGCGACCACCCTTTCCCGACGGCTTGAACAACCTCTACACGCTGTATCTTTATCACCGTTGATGACATCGGAAGCTGACCGCCGGATTTGCAGCAGCTGTTGCCTTCTGCCATGGCAGGTTCCGGCTGTTTCGCTGACGTCTGTCCGCTTCTACTGTGACGACATTCATGTCCGACAGTCACGTCACCGAAATCTCAACACTCTACGAGTTTGAAGGACCTGCCCTCACGATGAACTCATCCAATATCAGTCGCGATTTCTCTTGACAGGTAGCTTCTGCCGGCGCTATTTTCTGTGTTGCTTGTCTTCGTCTGCTCCCAGCCGGCTGCAGCTGGGGAGGAGCGTTAGGCTCAAAATCTGATTTTTATTTTTTTCCAAATCAGCTTTGACTTGGCGAATTCAACGAACCAGATTTCATCTAGCTGCCATGTCAGATCAGATCGCCGGATTCCCCCAAATCGAATCGTTCGGTCACGTGCGCAGCACGTGGGCTTTTTCTGGCAGAAATTGAGATTCCGGATGAAATCGATCAAATAACATAGTTATGGGAATAAATTGAAAAAAATATGTATATTGGGATTAAAATCGACGAACCCAATTCCTGTGGGACCAAAAATGAATTTAACTCTTCTTGTTTTTAGAAATTTGTCTGCAGCTAATATTGCTATTGCCAAGCTTCCTCTGATTTTGTATCCTGGAAGATGGAAAATTACCAAAGGTGGGGTTAAGTTGCATGGAAGCAGCGAAACCAACCCTGGAAATAGTCTAACAAGCTAACCAGTAACAAATGTAGTTGAAATTAAGTGTTCCATCCCAAATTTTATTTGATTGAATTCTTGATAATCCATGTTAGTTTATTGATTCAAACTTCACAATCTATTGTCAAGAAAATAGGTTCTGCTAAAAAAAAAAAAAATTCCATCCCCCCAGCTTTGGTTCGTCACACTTTCATTGTGCTTCGTTTGGACATCTCTTGCTCTGATGCAAATTCAGCTTGCAAATGTTAGCAGGAATTACCACGAGCTGAATCTGTTGTGCTACGAGTGTTAATTCATGAGCATGTTTTCATCATGTCTACAAGTATGTAATCTGGTTTGAAATGATTCCAACCATGTATTGTGTGTGTATGTGTACACATTTCTTTATTTGGCAATGAAAGCATTGTGCCTCAGACAATCTATTAGGAGCAATTGATACATGTTATGTATGTATCTTTGACTGAGTATGATGCACAAAAAGTCAATATATATATATATATATATATATATATATATATATATATATATATATATATATATATATATATATATATATATATATGTTACACTTTTCATTCAATTCTAATTCCATTGTTAGAGAGATGTATCTTTGGGCTAATTAATTGATTAGGGCTGTACTAAATTGGAGTGAAGACACACAGCCGAGCACACTAGGTGAAGTGAAATCTTGGATTCAAAGGGCAATACTTTAAGAAAAATGTTTTTTTATCAATTTTATTTTATTGGTTTTAGAGGGTAATATAGCCTTTTTTTTTAATAATAAATATTCCTTCATTTCATAATAGATAAATTTACATTTTTCTCATTTATTTGACTTAGAGCTATCTTCATAATTTCACAAAAGGAATACTCACTCCGTTCAATGTTAACGTTTATATTTGTTTTTGTACTTAAATTAAAAAATGTAATATTTTAATAAGTAATGGATTGAGAAATATAATATTTAATGTATAATGGATAGTTGTATTAGTGTTGTGTGTGGGTAGATTAAAAAATATAATATTTTAAGAGTGTATATTAGGTGCACCCAGGTGCAACCTTGCACCCAACCTTTTATTCTATTTTGTATACATGTTATTCTCTTTTGTATACATATTTTGTAATAATTGTATACTTTTTTCACAATAAGTTTTTCATTAAAAAAACTAACATTCATATGTGTATAACTTTTTATTCAATAGTGTATACATGTATTTTAATAATTGTATATTTTTTACACTCAATTTTTCATTAAAAAAATTAAGTGTTAAATTTTATACATTTTTACTCATAATTGTATATGTTTTTGTTTATATTTGTATGTGGGTGCACACGAAGCTTCGTGTGCACCCGGGTGCACACTATATTTAGCCATATTTTAATAGATAGTGGGTTGAGAAATATAATATTGAAATATAATATTTAATGTGTAATAGATAATTGTATTAGTGTTGTGTGTGGGTCTATATGAAGTAATTAATTGTTTTGTGTGGGTCCCGCTTGATAAAAAATAAAATGTAAATCTTACTTTAAAACAAATCAAAATAAAAAACATAATTAGTATACTTTATATTTTATTTATTATTTAAAATGTGACTACGTACCCCCAAAAAGTTGGTAAGGAGACAACATTTTTTAAACTCCAAATCTACGATAATTGTAAACTTTTTTAAAACGATGGTTGGAGTAAATGATTAAGTACTCCCTGTTAAATATTTTTATTATTGGTGCCTCATAATAATGGTTATGTTTTTCTTTTAGTAGAAAAAATCTACAAAACAATCAATATATTTACATGAGATTCAATCACAATATTATTATAACTTCATATTTTACACTAAAACATCGTATCTCTCGAATTATTATATGTTAAAATACTATTCCTTAATCTTTGCAGAAAACATAACTATTACTTATGAGATAATAAAGGAAGCGTTAGTTGGAGAAAATATCACATTTCTCAAGTATATATGTTTGAATCCCATATGGTCCTCCCAATGTTTCAATTCTCTAGTGTAGTCTTTTTTTTATTGTCCAATTTTGAACTTTTCAGATTTTTTTTTAAAATCTCATCAGAACTTTATTTGTGATTAACTTCTTTAATTTCTTGATTTTTAAAAAGATTCTCTTATTGAAATTTGTAGGATTAATGCTTGAGATTAGTTAATTTAGTAAATTACGAATGTATGAAGAGAAATGTGGCTCAATTCAGAAATAAAAATTTCAGCCCAGCCCAAATGATTTTACAGTCTTCAATTTGGAGCCCAATTGTCACACATTTAAATTACTTTGACATGGGCTCATTTGATGAAAAGGCCACATGTCCACCTGCAAATTCATCCTTGCTTTGTTGATGGGGGCCATTGGATTGTATACTAAAAGTCTAGGTTTAGTATGAACAATGTTTTAACAATATATTTGAAATGAGAATCAATGATCAAATAATTGCGTCATATAATTTATTTATATGTATAATTTATTTATATGCCTGATACAATAGTCCACTTACTTTATACTGTAGATAATATGTTGTGCGACAACACGCGGAAGATCATATTATCGATTTCTTTATAAAGTATAAACAGATGCTCACAACCAAGATAGACGGGGACTCTCTATTGGGACGGTTGTAGTGTGATTTGGTATTTGTTTGTCTTGACTATAGAATCACATTAGTGCACTTCGTGTGTATTGAGCAGGACCGCCTGAGATTGTTCGATTTATACTGACTATATAGGAGAACTTGACCTCTGTTATTATGGATGTTCATACTCTTAATCCCTATACAATAACCTCTACACGTAAGGCAGTATGCATTTCTTTGATTCATCAATGGGTGAGATTTACATGTAATTAAATCAACAAACTCGGTGAGTTGAGAAATAGTATTGTCTCTATGGTGTGCTGTTGATTGTAGAAGGAATCTGTGTCCTATTTATGTTAATGATGTCCCCTTAAGGAGCTCATAAGGATTATCATGTAAACTCTGTAGGTGGATTTATTCCGGTATGATAATGAGATTGAGTGGTACTACTCTCGGATGAGATATTAATTAATGGAGTTGTCAGTATCTTAATTAATTAATGGGCATTGTATATCTTAAACATGGGGAGACTAATGGGATCACAATAAGAAGGAGCACATAACGTAATTATGGGATTAGAACGGTAGTGCAGTATTAATATTTTAGTGGTATATATTATTATTATTGGACTTAAGTATAAGCTTTGGGCTAAACTTGGATACTTAAACCCAATGGAGGCCCAACTCTAATTTCTCCTCCTGGTCCCTACTGTAGCCCATATATAAGTCATCTCAACTGTCCGAAAACCCTAACTGAAAAGTAATTCACACCTAATACTGTGAGGAGGTTGAGGGAACAACAGATTGAGAAGATCTCGAAGATCGCACGACGTAGAGATTGGACTTGAGAATATAGCAGAAGATCGGAAGGTTGTTTGCTGTCGCTGTTCGTCAACTTCCATGATTTTTGTGAAACTCCAACTGTAATTTTTATACACCATTGGAAAGTCACTGAAGAGAAGATTGTTTTGGCGCGTAGATTACTCAAATCGGGGATCAGATGAGAGAGTTATTCCCAAAATGGTGAGGCTGAGCAGGCTGCCAGCGAGAATCTTTCTTCTTCAACATACCCTGGTGAAAGGTAATACATTTATATGTTTTCTTACTTCCGCTAGATATAGAATCGTATGGAACCTTAACGGTTCACGTTAACCAAACGATCGAATGCCAACATTAGCAATATTATTTCAATGTGAATTACTTCCTTATCTCACAGAATCCTTCACACTTTTCTCATTTATTTGTTCAATAAAATCATTCGCCTTCAAAAAAGAAAACATCACTTTATCCAACAACCTCAAAAGTTATTTTAATTTCAAATTTATCACTTCTTTTTTACATATATACCATTACTATATACTTTTTTATTACTTAAAAATACTACAATACCCTCTAAAGTTAACAAAGTTAGTAAAAAAAATAATTTTTTTTAAACAACGTGAAACATTAAACGTGAAGTGTTTCACAGACAAGGGAGAACTAAATTACCCAATTTCAATTTCAGGACCAAGAAATTTGCTATGTGATACAAAAGGAACCAAGAAATTTACTATGTGATACAAAAGGAACATGAGCCGAGCAACAAGAGTATTCCATCATTCTCATTTTATCTCTTTCTCTCATTTCAAAATCCTAGCTAACTTTGAGATAGTAGTGTAGAGAGTATCTTCATTTCAAAAGAGGAAGAAATCTTGAGGAAGTTAAACTCATTTGATTAATTCTAATTTTACTTAGTTTAATGCATTCTCTTTTCATCTCATTTCTGTTTTCTATGCTTTATGGATATTTGATGGATACTTGGATGTTGGATTAATTTATAATAATCTCTAAAAAGTGATTCATAGTAAAAGAAAAATGATATCTATCTAATTAAATTTTTATATGAACGAATTACTGAAATAATAAAAAGTGATAGCATTTTCAATAAAAAGTGATACATGATTAAAAAAAAGATAAGCCTTTAATTAAATTATTTTATGAACAATTTGTAGATTGAATAAAAAGTTATAATATTTTTTAATTTAAAATGATACATGATTAAGATAAAAATAGAATAATTGAGTACTTGATTAGGGTAAATGATAATAAAACAATTGATCTATCTTATAAATAATTAATAATAATAATAATAATAATAATAATAAGTAATAATATTTTTATTTAAAGTAATTATTTAGTCAATAAAAATTATAATACTTTTAAATAAATAAATAGTAATATGGAATTACAAAAAAACTTATTTTTTTATAAATAAAAATGCATACTCTCTCCGTCCCGCTACACGAGTTACACTTTAAGTAACTCCAAGTATTAATTAAGAGGTTCCATCACAAGAGTTACACTTTAAGTAACTCCAAGTATTAATTAAGAGACACACACAAAACAATCAAGAGTGTACTCGGGTAGAACCAGATCCACCAAATAAATTAGTGGAACCTGTAGTCTCCATCATTCTTAATTAATTTCTCCTCCTTTATTAATATTTTTTTAAAAAAATTACAATACTTAAATGATTATTATACTTTAAACCCTAAGAGTAAAATATACCATAAACCACAAGAGTGAAATTACAATTATAACCTAAACCATAGGGGTGAAATATACACTAAACGACAAGGATAAAATTACAATTATATCCTAAACCCTAAACCTATGGGTGAAATATACCTTAAACCAAAGGGGTGAAATTAATATTATACCTTTAGAATTAATTCTAAATTCTAAAAATAATTAATTAATTTTAGGAGTAAAATATGCTCTAAACCACTAAAATAAAGTATAACCTAAATCAAAATGTGAAATTATAATTATAGCCCTATAATTAAATAAAAAAATAACAAAAATTAAATAAATAAATAAAAGGGGAAAAATGGAAAAATTAAAGAAAAATAACAAATACTTCATGGCAAAAACTTGTGTGAAACCGTCTCACGTAAAGACTTACGTGAGACGGCCAGAAAGTGATAGCTTTTATAATGAAAAGTGATATTTAATTAATTAAAAGTGATAATACTATTACATGAACAATTTATAGTATAAATGAAAAGTGATGACATTTTATAGCGAAAGTGATAACGTTTTATAACGAAAATGATAGCTATTTTAAAAGGTGTAAACTAGTCTCACGTAAGACGGTCTCATGCAAGACCTACCCATACTTTATTGAAGGCAAACACGTAAGCGTAGGGTGGGGCCGGTTCCACCAAATCAAATTTGGAACCGATTCCATGTAGGTTATTGTCAACAATCAATTTATCTTCTTGGATCCACACACAACACTAATATAACTACCCGCTATATATTAAATTATTTCATGTATCAATTCACTGCACATTAAAATATTGACAAACAATTTGATGGAGTGGTCCTTTTTTCCTTATCCCATGAACCGGATTTAATTATGAGGAATACATACCATATTAGAATTTGGGTCAAAGCATGCCTTTATCTGTTCTAAGGCACATAACGATAAAAAAAATTAAATTAAAAAATAGAAGAAAGAAGATTCGCACATTCGTACACCGAGCGCGTCTGTCGCCCAGCGTCGCCGCCATTCCAAGATGAAGACGATGACGACGTAGAGGAGGATGAAGAAGTCAGCAAGTGTTCGTTCGACGAAACCAGGATTTCATCAGTTCAATCATCGGAATTTCTTCGATGTAGAAATTAGCATTGTTGATTAATAGCATTTCGTCGAGTCAATTGGAATTATGATTTTGTTGTAATTTAAGTCGGAGTTGGAAAATGGTGTAGTGAGGTGGGCTCAGTCGCCGGTTCCTGTGGCAGCGGTTGGTCGTCGACGGGCGGCGGCAAGGAGTTTGAGTGAGAGGGTCGATTCATATTCACGAATTATAGCCACACTTATAAATGCATATGCATATGTATCCTAAACACTTTCTGAATAACCATTTTAGTTTGAAGTTCTAATCATATGACTTTTGTTTCCTTCAATTAAACACTTCTACACTTATACTTGTTAAATAACCACCTCATCTAAAAGTTTAAGCTAATAGAGATGAGTGTCGTTTAATACTTAACCAAGACACTCTAACATGTCCCCTAACATGCAGGCAGTAAATTTTTTCCTCAAGCCTTGCATGTGGAATTTCCAATAAATAGGTGATGGTAAGGTTCGAACCCTGGACCTTTGCTAGGTTAAGGCTCTGATATCATGTTAAGAAATAATTCTGCCTCAACTGATTATTTATTGTATTGACGACTGAAACATAAAGATACAAAGAGCATAAATTAAGAAAATAAAAAATATGCTAAATATCTCTACTTTATTTGTTTACACCCCCGGCAAGCAAAGCGTGGGATCAAAGAGCACGCGAAGCTTGAATCGAAAGAACTCAAACTGTGGGCGAGATAAACTTTTGGTGAAGACATCAGCAAGTTGAAGATCTGACGGGACGAACTGAGTTTGTAGTCGACCACTCTCAAGTAACTCCCAAATGAAATGATAATCGATGTCAATATGTTTAGCACATTTGTAAGACACCAGATTGTGGGAAATAAAAAGAGCACTCTTGTTATCACTCAACAAAACTGGCGGCGATGACGGAAGAGAGTGAAGATCACGGAGAAGATGTGAAACCCACACTAACTCTACAGCAGTACTAGCCATAGCACGATACTCAAAATCGAAACTCGAGTGAAAAACTGTTAGTTGTTTCTTTGCACTCCAGGAAATGAGATTTGGACCGAGGAAGATGGAATAACCATAAGTAGAATGTCGAGTATCATTACACCTAGCCCAATCAGTATCTGAATAACCAAGTAGCGTATAATTACCAGGTGAGAAGTCAACCTGTGCGATATTGCTCCCTTGACATAGCGAAGAATTCTCTTGACAACCTGGTGCTCTACTGTAGAATTCTGCTGGAATTGACTTACAGTATTAACGGAGTAAGCAATGTCTGGTTGAGTGATTGTTAAGTACTGTAGCACCCCAACAAAAGACCTATAAAGAGTAGGATGCGAAAAAGAGTCACCAAAAGTTTTGACGAAAGCACCAAGGGCTAGAGGAGTAGCCACTGGCTTCGAATAAAGTAACTCTACTCGAACCAATATGTAACGAGAATACTTTGATTGGCTAAGAAGTAGACCAGACAAAGAATATCTCACTTTGAGGCCTAAAAAATATCCCAACTGACTAACATCATTATTGTCGAACTCATTTCGAATGTGAGAAATGAGCCGCTGAAGTGCATCACCATTATTACCCGTGACTACGATGTTATTCACATAGACAAGTAGATAGATTAGAGTGGAATTATCCTTGAAAACAAATAAGGAAGTGTAGGCACTACTTTAGCGGAAGCCTAGATAGAGAAGAAAAGCGCGAAAGCGCTGGTACCAGGCCAATGGATCCTGGCGAAGACCATATAGAGCCTTTTTAAGGTGGAACACATAATCCAGGTGAGAAGGATCAACATAGCCTTGAGGTTACTCCATATAAATAGGTTGAGTTAGCTAACCATTCAAGAATGCATTCTTAACGTCAAGCTGATGTAGAGGCCAATAGTGCATGACTGCAAGGGATAAAACAATACGAACTGTAGAAGCTTTGATGACCGAACTGAAAGTATGAGTAAAGTCAACCCATGAAGTTGATTAAAACCTTGCGTGACCAAGCGGGCTTTATATCGATCAATGGTGCCATCAGTAAGAAACTTGATGCGATACACCCATTTAGAGATGACAATACTAGTGCTAAAGGGCCGAAGATCGAACGAGATCCTATGTAGAATTAGAACGAAGACCCTCCATCTCCTCATTCATAGCAGAGACCCAATTGAGGAGATTTTAATGCAGATTTTATACCTTTAAGTTCAGAAATAGCTGTGAGTGCCGAATATAAAGAGTTTGACTACACCAAGGCAAAGTCAGCGGGATAACGCTTCTTAAATATGCCAGACTGGGATCGGATGCACACAGAGTGAATGCGCTGAGCCAACGGTTGAACTGGTGGCGGCGTGCTACTGCTGGCAGTGATGCATAAGAGAGACTCGGTAGAGGCAAGTTATGGGGGTTAGGTCTGGTGGTTCTGGTGTTTCCCCAACTCAAACACGGCAAGACAAGGGAAAAGTCAAGATTGTAACCTGCAGAGTAGGAGACTGAGAGGTATCTGACGTTGGGAAGACAAAATCAAATCCCAAAATTCCGAAACATCTAATTCAAATAGAGGACGCGGCTAAGATTTTGAGCATATAGAAAACTATGTTCATAAAAAATAGCATGGCGACTGATATATACTCGAGCGGTAGTAGTATCAAGGCACTTGTACCATTTGTGCTTCGAGTTGTAACTAAGAAAAACACAAGCAACACTCATTGGCACAAACTTGTTTGGAGCGTAATCCCGGAGGCACGGATATACACAACAACGAAAAACATGAAAAACATCATAAGTTGGAAATCGTCCATACACAAGCTCAAAATGTGATTTTTCACTCAATATCAACGAAGGGAGCCGATTAATAGTATAAATAGCACAATTGAAGGCCTCTACCCAGTAGTGTAGGGGAACTGATGCAGATGGGCATGCAAACGAGCCCAACAATATTGGGCTGATCGTTCGAGAAACAATAGCGGGCCAAAACATTGTCATAGAGCAGCCCATTATCTACTATCATTACGTTGCAGCATTCTAAGAGGTTTTTGCATTAAGTTTGGTCAAGGTAGATTATCTATGTTATTAAATTTGGTCAAGTTTCATTATTAGTTGATTGATTCTCAAGTGTTTATTCCTATCCTTGGAAGGTTGTTCCAAGTTTAAATACCGTCTCTTGCATCCAAATGAAAGAGATCAATATTATTATCTTTGAAAAGAATTCTTAGTGAATTTTTATCTTCTAGTTTCTTTCTTTTTGGTGGATTCCTTAGAGTTATGAGCTTGTCTTTCAATCCTTATCCTTAAGGTGGTGTTCGTCTTATCCTTGAGGTGGTGAATTTTCAATCACATACTGATTTGCATAGAGAATTTGTATCAGGAACGGATGAATGAAATGAAAGAGCCAAACCAGTCTCAGTGATGTTATGGTGTTTACGCTCAGCACGACCATTTTGAGCAGGTGTATATGGGCAAGACATGATATGATGCATACCAGAAGCAGATAAATGAGACTACGTGCATAGCCCAGGTCTTTATTAGAGTTTTTAAGCTTCCTTACGAGCTTTGGGCAGAGCGTATTTTAAGGTCGATTGCATCTTGTATCGGCAACACGATTCGAATTAACGATAGAGCTCTAAGCGGTTCGATGGGTCACTTTGCTAGAGTGCTCATTGAATATGATGTTATGAATGGTCCACTTCCAACCTCGGTTAGTTTGATTGCTTCATCTAGAACTATTGAAATTTCTGTTGGATATGAAAACATGCCTACTTTCTGTATGGCTTGCCATTGTTTTGGTAATGTTGATGTTGATTGCAACAAGAAATGTCACCACAAACACAATCGAGATCCTACTAATGCTGATGGTTTTCAAGCTGTCTCTAAAAAGATTTGGAAAGCTAAGGCCACTACAGGTCTGGCTGAATCAGCTGTCCAGCAGCATGATGTGATTGAATCAGCTGCTATAATGCAGACTGCTCCTCTTGTTAACTATGTTATTTCTGATTTGGACTTAACACATGATTCTTAGGTGTTGAGGAGTGAGGGTGTGAAGCAGGCTGCTGCTTCCCCTGATGAAAATGCTCATTTTGTCCAGGTTTCTAGGCGGGGATCTCCTGTGGGTGCTGGTCCCTCTTCTTAATATGTATCCCCTGTTATGTTGCTCGTGCCGATATCGAATACTTTTGGCATGCTGACTGATGAGGATGTCGCTCAACATCTACTAGAGCTTGAAGAGGACCCTTCTGGTGTTTTGGAAAGTAATAGATTGGTTGTTGATCATGGGGCGGACGTTGCTCTTTCGGCAGCTCCTTTATCTTCTAGTAAATTCAGTGGCAATACATTAGATGTTAATACTTCTCATCACGATGGCATTGATGAAAATACAAGCTCTATTTTTAGAGAGGAATGCCACATTTTGGATCCACATACATTGAAGACAGTCTCGCTTACAAAGTCAGATATGAATCAACAGCTTGCTGCTTCCTTGAATGCTTCTTTTCCAAATCAGATTACTCCTCAGCTGGGTAATCTTCAACCAGATAATGTACATCCTTCAAAGGGTGCTGCACTGGCCAAGCTTTCGGCTTCTCCTGAAGTTATTAACGCTACTTTGAGTATTTTGAACTCATACAACTCAACTCTGCACATTGAGAATCAGGTGGAGGGAGTTTCTAATATGGAGAACCCTGTTATTGGGAAGGATAAGAACCCTATAACTGAGAAAAAATCGGATCCAATTAAGGATAATTTTATGGATGGTTTTCCTACCCTCCAAATTGCCAAAAAACTAACCGAAGGAAAATCAAGAAGAAAAGACGTTACATACATTCCGGCTTCTAAACTGGTTACCCGTTCCGACACAGCCAAACAAAATTAGCCTGAACCTCCAGATATTTGGGAATATTACAACAACATATAACATACATGACCAAAATCCATCCATCATAAGTGAATAAAACACATCATCTCAACATCCATAACATATAAGCTCAAAATCCCATCACATCCAAAATATTAAAAGTAAACAAAAATACCACAAATAAAAGGAAGGAAAATAAAATCAATCCCAAAAATAAAACCTCCCAAGTACAAAACAATCAAGAACTACAATGCTAGTCTACACAACTCAAATCAGGACTTGAATAACCAACTGTGAACCAATGAAAATGAACAGATAGAAGTCTAGCAAACGCTGTCTCATGGCTCTGGAGGTGGAGGTGACTGATAAGGCTGCCATGGCATGTAGGCACGATTAGCTCCTGGGAACTGCATGTTGAACATCATCGTCATCATCTCTTCGATGTTGGAGATGTGATGATGGGCCTCCTCGGAGTTATGATCTGACTGTAACTGCCCTGCCTGCAATTCTCGGATATGTGCTCCATGTACCTGTTAGGTCTGCATTATCTCTCTGATCTGCTTCCCTTGCTCTTATTGTGTCTGCTTTATATCACGAACATCCTCCTCTATAATGTTCCACCTCAAACTTACCACTCCGGGGCCTCCCACAGGTGCCTCATCAAAATATGGTGGCTCCAGAGTGTGCTCCTTGAACTCCACCTGATACTCTTCTTCTTCATCTCCTACATCCATAGGCACACCCTCGGCTCTTAACTCCTCTAGATCCTCATCTGCCACATTGTTCATTTCTTGTAATACTGCCTCAACACCTTCACGGTTGGCTCAATAGAAAGCCCGGACTACCTCTGAATGCGAGCACTAGCCATACTCAAATTCTCAACTGCTCTACAACCGAAGATGGTCGTCAATCTAGGAGCCCGAAGAGGGAATGTATTGCCTCTATCTTGCTTCAAACAGTAGTTACCTCCAACTAGTGCTAAGAAATCCATCCCCGGCCATTAGTGGAGGGGCATTCAACCCCTCACTAACTATCAGAGGTCTCTCACTAAAATCTACTCCAAGCCCCTCAGCTATCATCGTAATCATTTCTCCAATCATAACTCACTGATAGCATTTAGAAAAGTAGAAGATACAGATATGAGGAGAATCTAGCTTAGTACATGTGGCATAATTTAACTTGAATTAACTATAACATGTATTGACTTTGTCAAAATAGGGTCAGGAATAGAGCGCCCCTGGCGCACTTCATGTGACTGCTTTTCACAATTCTACCCAATTTAAAAATTTGGTTTCACAAAATTTTTATAGGATATGTTCCACTGAAGTTGTTCTCTATGTTTTATATTAAACAAATGTAGTACTTTTAATTTCAAAATATTTAATTAAATTTGCATATAAAACTTGTAATACTTATATGATCAGCATCACATATTTTAATAATTAACAATATTATTATTAGCTGTGATTGTATTATGTACATATTTTTCCTAAAAAACGTATTACTTTTTAGTTTTTTGGATTTTTTCAAAATTTACATTTATATTAATATTTTTATTGATATATTTGTTATTTTTTATTTTAAATTTTTGTATGAAAATTATATTTATAAAGAAACATATATATTACTGAATAAAAAGTATGTGAATTTTATAACTAACACAAATATTATATAAAGGCTAATTATACTTTGCACCTCGGGTGCACCTTAAGATAGTGTGCTCTCACTTTAAAAAACGTATACAAATATAAACAAAAATATATACAATTATGAACAAAATTGTATACAATTTAATTGTTATTTTTTTAATGAAAAATTAAGTGTAAAAAAATATACAATTATTAAAAAACATATATAAACTATTGAATAAAAAGTTATACATATGGATACTAGTTTTTTTAATAAAAAACTTAGTGTGAAAAAAGTATACAATTATTAAAAAACATGTATACAAAATAGAATAAAAAGTTATACACATATAGGGTGCACCCGAATGCACCTAATATCAACTCTTATATAAAAATGACACAATTATTAATATATTTTAAAAATAAAAATTAATACTATCTTATAAAAATAAGATATACATTAGTTAATAAAAGTGGCCACATTTGACATTAAATTAATATATGAATGATATATGTTAATGTTAATAACTAAATGTATTGGTTTAACACATTAATATACATAAGCATATTATTTTTCAATTTATATAAATATTAATTTTCTTATCAAAATTTATCAGTATATCTTTTTACTTTTAAATTTTGCACTTTATAATGAATATATCTATGAAAATAAACACATACATTATAATTAATTAAAATTATTACAATTATTATTTAAGAGTGCAGATACATACATTTTAGTTAAGTAAATTTATTACAATTATTATAAACGAGTATTATTATAAAAGAGTACAGACACATACATTATACTCCTTCCGTCCACTTGAAAGATGGTCTTTTTCCCATTTTGATCGTCCGTTCTAAAGAGGGTCATATTCTTTTTTACACACCTGAGACCAACATACACCTACTAATACAATTAAAATATGGGGTCCACACTCCCACTAATGCAATTACCCACTACACATTAAATAATAATACTCCTTAATCAATGTGCTCAAAAGTAAAATACCCTCCTTCGAGCGGATGGAGGGAGTATTAATTAAAATTATTACAATTATTATAAAGTGAGTGCCTTGAATAAGAGTGACATTTACAAAAATAAGAATCCTACACAATCAATTCACTGGTGGCGTGTTGTAAAATTATAAATTATAAATTTTTCTGGGTTTTGTAGATTTGAATCTTTTAGGGTTTCTTCAATGTGTTAACTGTTAAAAGGATGGCTTGAGGTGTGTTTAAGTAAAAATCGTGCATAAAAATAATGAAAATGAATGATTACAGGTATTAGTTGGTTTGACGGTGGTCACGTTTATAAAAACATAATAAATGAACATGAAGGTTGTCGTTGCATAAAAATATTGGCTTGCATATAAAAAATAAATGAAAGATGACAACGATTAATGGAGGATGAATAATAGAAAAGAATGAAATCATAAATTTAAAGAAATATTAATGTTTAACTTCATTTTGTTTTTTAATTAAGGATGCTTACGCTTCTTTTAAAAATGTGATGGAGGGGAAGACAAAAAAATAGCTCTTTTATTCGAGAGCTATATATGTCGATCCGCAGAGACTACACACTACGCTTTAATGGGTTCGTCCTGGAGAGGCTACACACTGCGCTTTAATGGGTTCGTCTGGAGAGGCTACACACTGCGCTCAATTGGATGAGTACCGCAATTGCAACTAAAATTCGAGACGAAAACACCAACAAAATATTTTCTTAAAAACAAAGTTGCAATAGGGCGGTAATGGAAGCGCACGAGAAAAAAGCCAATAAGAATATCTTCACAGGATCAAGAAGAATATCTTCACAGGGACCAAGGTGAGCATTAGCTCAATTTTCTTGGAGAGAAATGAAGGAATATCCTAATATTAATATTTACACATCCATTTTATTATCGTGTCTTTATTGAATCTGTTCTTAGCCTAAGTATTCCACGCAATCACCCCATTCCAATCCATGATATCTATACTTACCATTCTACTATATCGTGATATTTATATAAATATTGATATTCTATATCGACATCGATATATTTATACACTTTAATTTTTCATTTTATAATACATATAAACACGTGCATGTGCACGAGCCTTCATATTCGAAAATCTATGCCCTTATATTCGAAACCTACCTATGTGATCAACAATTGTGTTGCAAATCTGTACAAAGCCCAAATTATAGCAGGGATTATTCTAAATTAAAAAAATAATAAAAATAAAAAAGAATGAAATTTAAAAAAATATTATTGTTTAACTTATTTTTAATCAAGGAACACGAAGAAAAGAAGAAGAGAACACAAAGAAAGAATATGTCGTAGACTAACTTGCTCTTTTACGTAGGAGAACACAAAAAAAGAAGACGTTTTCTCGATCTCGTAGACTACCTCGCTTTTCTACGTAGGAGTAGACTACCTTGCTCTTCTACGTAGGATGTTTTTCAACGTATTAGTGATAATATATAAATATATGTTAATTTATTAAAAACATTATTACTTTTCCATATTATGAAATTTTGATAAATATAATTTAATTTCGATTATCACTTTTCTATAATAATGTCACTTTTTATTTAAAATGTTATCACTTTAAATTAAAAAGTGATAATTTTTTTAACAAAAAGTAATATCACAACATGAAAAAATAATGCTCAACTAATCAAATTATTTCATAAATAAACTATTTGTAAAGTGATACTTGATTAAGAAAAAGTGATACACAACAAATTAAACTATTTAATAAAAAAAATTATATTTCGGATAAAAAGTTATAACATTTTTAATAAAAAATGATATGTAATCAAATAAAATTGATAAAATTAAATTATTTAGTGAATATACTTTTTAAAAAATAAAAAGTGATAATACTTTTAATGAAAAACGATACCTGATAAAGAAAAGTGATAATCAATTAAATAATTTTTTTCATGAACTATTAATATAATAAATAAAAAGTGTTAACTAATTAGTGAAATTATTTTTTCTTTTTGTCAATTATTTAGATACAGTTTACATTAAGTGTGTTTTTAAGGAAAATATTATCTTTAGATGTAATAATAATAATAATAATAATAGTTTAACCTATTAATGTACGTAAACATATTATTTTTTCAATTTATATAAATATTAATTTTCTTCTATCAAAATTTATCAATATATCTTTTTACTTTTAAATTTTGCATTTTATAATGAGTATATCTATGAAAATATACACATACATTATAATTAATTAAAGTTATTACAATTATTATAAACGAGTGTCTTAAATCAGAGTGACATTTACCATAAGAATCCTACACATCAAACCACTGGCTTATTGTAAAATTATAAATTTTATGTGGGTTTTATGGATTTGAAGCTTTTAGGGATTCCTCTTCAATTTGTTAAAGGAAGGCTTGAGGTGTGTTTAAGTAAATTCAAAATTACTATAGACTGGCAAGGCTGTATATAGCTTTCCGTTAGTGGACTCGTGCATAAAAATAATGAAAATGAATGATGACAGGTATTTGTAGGTTTGTTGGTGCTCACGTGCATAAAAACATAATAAATGAAAGACAAAATTTCTTGCGAGACATTACTTATATGAGACACTACTTACATAAAAAAATAATGAAAATGAAAGATGACAACGATTAGTCGAGGATGGATAATAGAAAAGAATGAAATCATAAATTTAAAGAAATATTAATGTTTAACTTTATATATATATATATATTTTAACCGAGGATGCTTACAATGGCAGCGCTATTATTAAAAATGTGATGGAGGGGAAGACAAAAAGTAGCTCTTTTATTTGAGAGCCCGCAGAGGCTACACACTGCGCTCTAATGGTTGCTGCGACGTTGATATGAAGACACAGAAATTTTGAATAAAAAGGACTAGGTTTTCTCTAAAGAGCACCGCTATTGGGACGAAGAAAAAATACAAACAATAAATTTTCTTAAAAGCAAAGTCGCAACAACGCAAGAAAATAAAAAAAAATTCTTAAAAACAAAGTTGTAACACAAAAAAGAAATTTTCTTAAAAACAAAGTTATAGCAACGGGTAATGAAGCGCACCAGAAAAAGAACACTTAACTCAATTTTCTTGGAGAAAAATGAAGGAATATCCTAATTTTGATACGAGTGAGGCTTGCGTACGTACGGGCGTACGGGAACACATTAACGTGCGCCTTTAGAAATTTAGTATTATGAGTAAGGGTATATTGGTTTGGTCTAAAGAGTATACACTTTAATTAATAAAAGGTACACCATTTTATTCTAAAGGGTATACACTTTTCATTAATATTTTTTTTCTTTAAAAAAGAAAGGGTATACATTTTTTATACTAAAGGATATACAATTTAACACAAAATTCTAAAGGCGCACAGAGTGTTGTCCATGCACCCAGATACACACAATAATTTTCTTTAGAAAATAAATGATACTTATCTTTTATACTAAAGGATATACCATTTACCACAAAATTCTAAAGGCCCACGAGATGTGGTTCGTACGTCCTGGTGTACAGAAATTTTTGCCTTTTGATATTTAGACATCCATTTTACTTTTTATTTTTTGGATTTTATCGAGATTTATATTAATATTAATATTCTTAGTGATATATTTCTTCATTTTAATTTTACATTTTTTTTATAAAAGTTGCATTTATTAAGGGAATTATAAAAATAATTTAATTGATTATATAAATGTGAATTTTTATAATGCAAAACAAACACATGCAAGTGAACATGCATGCATGAGCTTGAGGTGCTTTAGAATTACAATTATTAACATCATACATTTTTCTTAATAAACGAATTATTTTTTAATTTATATAAATATTGATATTCTATATCACCATTTATCAATATATTTATACACTTTTTAATTTTTCATTTTATAATGCATAATAAACACATGCATGTGCACGAGTCTTGAAGCATTTTTAAGTCATATTCGAAACCCACCTATGCTATCAACAATTGTGTAGCAAATCTGTATAAAGCTCAAATTATAATTAGTCTACATTTTAAAAAATAATAAAAATAAAAAAATAAAATCACAAATTTTAAAAAATATTATTGTTTAACTTATAAATTTTAATCGAGGAACACAAAGAAGAGGAGGACACAAAAAAAAAAGAAGATTTTTTCTATTGAAGGAGAACACAAAGAAAAGAAGACGTTTTCTAGATCTCAGTACACTACCTTGCTCTTCTACGAAGGAGAACACAAAACAAAACATAGACTACCATGCTTTTGTACGAAGGAGAACACAAAAAAGGTGTTTTCTCTATCTCGTACGTCAGAGGCTGCCTTCGGTCTATGTATACACAAAAGGTGAACACAATCCCGCATAAGCTAATGTAGACGAACACAAAATAGGATGTTTCTCTGAAATCGGATGAGTAATCGCAACACTTGCTCGCGACTAAGACACGTAAAACAAAGAAGATATTTTCTGTGAAAGCAGATGAACTACCGTAATGGATGAGCAACCCTCAAAATAATGGATGAGCAACTCCCGAAACAACGTATACCGATAAAGGAATACAAAGAACATGAAGGGGCATGAAAGAAGAATACAAAAAACTCTTTGCTCTCAATTTTATTTGAGAAAATGAAAAAAAAACCCTAATTTTAATATTTAGGTTTTGCTAAATTTTCTTTGAAGAAAAATGAAAAATGCCCATATTCAAGATCATTTTTTACTGGACCGCAATCTTGATACTGTCTAACATAACACATGGAAGCCTCTCCTCTCTATTAACGTACACATGGAGGCCGTTCCTCGAATATCAAAGTCGGTTTCTTGACTCATCTCGCCATTAAAAGACACAACAGTCCCAAGTTCCACTGCAAACACCCACTGAAACAATTTATGAGAAATGGCCAACTCCTATCTTCCTCAAGAAATCACGTTCGAAATCTTCTCACGGCTGCCGGCGAAATCCATAGGAAGGTGCAGATGTTTGTCCAAACAATGGCGAACTCTTCTCTCCACCCCTCACTTCATTAAACACCACCTCTCTCAGAACTCCTCCGAAGAGAATCTCATTCTGATCACCCCCTCTTTCTCCATCCACACTATCACCCACATCAAACGAAACTCCACCTCCACAATCCTCGATTTGCCACCGATCAATTGCACCCAGGTCGTGGGTTCCTGCCATGGCTTGGTCTTATTATCAAACGACGACGTCGACAAGGTCTTGGTGAATCCGGTCACTCTTCAGTATGTAAGAATACCTGATTCTCCTGTAGCTTTACACAAAGATGATAGCTACAGCATGCTCGGATTCGGTTACGATGAAATTCACGATGATTATAAGGTTGTCGTGCTATCTTATTTTGATACTGAATACGAACCAAATGTTCCTGATACATTTGTGGATGTGTATTCTGTAAAAACGGGTGTCTGGAGAAGTGTTGATTGTTCTCCCTACGATCATGCCATTGATGAACTTCCCTCTGGGGCTTTTGTTAATGGAGCTATCCATTGGATAGCTCATAGTCGACATGAAGAAGGTTATCCTTCTGTTATCGCAGCTTTTCGTTTGGCAGATGACGTGTTTGTCGAAATTCCAAGTCCACCTGCTCCAAGTGATGTTGATTGTAATAAGTTTGTGTTCAATCAACTTTTGGTTTTTGATGGATGTCTCTGTATGATGGATACTCTAACCAATGGAACGAGTATCTTGACAGAAGTTTGGATAATGAAAGAGTATGGTGTTGGAGAATCTTGGACGAAGCTCAGGATTGATAGTGATTATGATTGGGACATTTTAAAACCTTTATGTTTTATAAATGATCAAATCGTGTCGCTCAGTGAAGGCCAGAACGTAGTTTTCTGCGATCCGGAAGACGAGACGTTTTGGGAGATGGGGGTTGATGGAGTTTCGACTAGATTTATAGATGGAGGTGTTTTTGTGCCGAGCCTGATTTCGCCTTCTATGTGGGCTACTTGAGGAAGCATTCTGCTTTGGAAAGTAGTTTATATATATGTAAATCATTGTAGTCTCATGTTGTATGTCTTTCTTTAGAATGATTTAGTTTCTATGTTGTATGTATTTCTTTAGAATGATTTAGTTTCTCTTGATGCTCGAACAAGTTAAATCTTAAATGTCAGCTATCTAAATGTTTTTAATAGAGGGTAGTTTCATGCGACCCGATCTTTACCCAGCTAGAGCTACCGCCGGCCATCCGCTCCAACGAGTCCGCCGCCGCCACCTGATGAAGGGATGAAATTGATCCAAGATATGGTGTGGAGAAAAGATTAATTAGTTCCCTTCGGAACCAATCCCCTTAACAACTGCATTAATTCTTATCTCATTACCCATTAATTCTTATCTTTCATTTAAATCAAGAATTCATTACCTATTTCAAGTCAGAGTTTTGTTCTGCATTAACTGATCCAATAGTTGATGAAATTTTCTTGACTGTGAGCCTCATCTTCTAGTAAATTTGTCACTAAGATCATAAGATTTCGAGTCAGAAATTCAGGGTTTCAGCATAGCAGCAGGGATCGATTAAAACACTCTTCTTTTTTATTGGTATTGCTTCTTTTTTTCGGTATGCTGCTAATATTGCTATTTCCAAGCTTCTTTTGAATTTGCATCCTGGAAGATGTAAAAATCACCAATGGTGGGGTTAAGTTGCATGGAAGCAGCAAAACCAAACCTGGAAATAGTCTAACAAGCTAACCAGTTACAAATGAAGTTGAAATTAAGTATTTCGGTTCAAATTTTTTTTAATTGAATTCTTGATAATCCATGTTAGTTACACATTTCATGTTCGATTCATGGCCTAGAAGAAAGATTCAATCTTCTCAATCTATTGTCAAGCAAATAGCTTCCGCCACAAAACATTAAAAATTCCATCCCTCAGATTTGGTTCGTTACACTTTTCATTGTGCTTCAGTTATAGACATCTGTTGCTCTAATGCAAACTTAGCTTGCAAACGCTAGGAGGAATTACCACGAGCTGAATCTATTGTGCAACGAGCGTGTTCATTCATGAGCATGTTTTCATGTCTACATGAAGTATGTAATTTGGTTTGAAATTATTCCAACCATGTATCGTGTGTGTATCTATGCACACATTTCTTGCTTTGGCAATGGCAGTAGTATACTTCAGATATAATTTTCTTGGAGCAATTGATACTCTTTAACATTTTCCAAAAATATTTGCACATCCTAAAAATGAAACAATACACGACATAAATATGCTTTATTTTAAAGAGTAATAATGACTTAAAAATAGTATATCTATCCATAGGGTGTTTAAGGAAAATGGATCATCAACTACCTCATATCATAAGATGGTCATGAAATGCTTCCTTGATTACTATACCGCCCTGTTGGGACATCATACTCAGATGGAGGAGATAGTGGATTCATTGGTTCTGGAACAGGGCCCCAAAATTTCTGCAATTGAGGCTGTTGCATTGGAGGAACCTGTACTTGAAGGAAATTAAACAAGCGTTGTGGGTGATCAATAAGAAATCTCCAGGGGACAATGGATATACCTCTCTTTTCTTCCAACAAGCTTGGAACATTGTGGGGAAGGATTTTGTGGATGCAGTGTTAGAATTCTTTTGGAAAGGGAATACTCAAATAGTTCAATGCTACCTTTATTTCACTAATACCGAAAGCTAGCCATCAACCTGGAGTGAAAGATAGCAGACCAATCTCTTGCTGTAATACAGTCTACAAAATAATTGCAAGATTATAGCAGTTTGTAAGAGGCAATGTCTCCCCGTTCTGATTGATCCGGCTCAGTTCGGCTTTGTAAAAGGGGAAAGATGAGAGATTGTATTATGCCAGCTGAGGAGATCTTTTGTGGATATGGACGTAAGGAAGATACTATATCACCTCGTATGGCGGTGAAGGTGGATATCTCCAAGGCCTATGATTTAGTTAGTTGGTCGTTTCTCTTCGATCTCCTTCAAAGACTTGGTTTCCACCGAGATTCCAATAGTGGATTGAGTAGTGTGTTACCACCACATCTTTTTCTCTTTTGATTAATGGCAAGCCAGAGGGTTTCTTCAAAGGTGAGAAAGGACCCCGACAGGGTGATCCAATATCCTCTCTGTTGTTTGTGATTTGTATGGATTACTTTAGTAGATTGATGAAGAACAAGATATCACTGGGGCATTACAAATTCCATTCTAGGATTTGTAAAAGAGTTGGGGTGTCATACTTAATATTTGCAGATGACCTACTGATATTTGGATATGGAGACACTCATACAACTAAGTGTATCAATCTCACGCTAAAGGAGTTCGAGAATGTCTCGAGACTAGCCGCGAGTCCCCCAAATCTAACCTTCTTATGGCCAGTGTCCCCTCCAACACTGCTGAGAATATAAGGTGTATCCTCAACTACAATGGCAGATCCATCCCATCCAACTATCTTGGGGTTTTAGTATGCAGTAAGAGAATCGAAGTCCATGATTTCAATCCTCTCATTATGGAAGTAAACAACATAATATAAAGGTGGTCTTCTAAACTCCTTTCCTTTACAGGCAGACTTGAACTTATCACCTCTAGTATTTATGGTATTATTGCCTTTTGGTGTGCGATGGTGAAAGTACCAGGGGTTGTTATTAGACGGATTGAGACATTAATTAGAAGATTCCTCTGGGGCTCAAAGGTGAGTGTAGTAGCTTGGCAGGACATCCTTATCCGAAACATGCAGGTGGTTTAAGACTAAAGGATATACGAGTATGGAATAAGGCCCTTCTGGTGTCAGCTCTATGGGACATACAGAGAGAATCCTCCTCGCTCTAGGTGAAATGGATACACTCGGTGTATCTTACTTGCCATCGCTGGACGGTAGCTTCCCCTAGAGCTAATTCATCCTATTTTTGGAGGACATTGGTAAGTATCATAAATGAGATTATTAGATTGGGAGATGGAAATGTTGGAATGGCCATCCAGATCATGCAAACATGTTGTGTATAAGGAAAATTCATCCCCCTTGCTCATGTATCAACAGTTGCGAAAGGAGGAAGCAGCTGAAATGTCCTTTGTGTACAAGCAAATATGGCATAAGTGGATAGTGAAGAAATACGCCTTCAGACTTTGACTGGTGCATCGAGGGCGAACTCTTACAAAGAGTAGATCCTGGTATACAGATGTAGATGTCACATGTGGCTTTTGTGTAGTTAATTAAAGAAGAAACTCAATCACATGTGTTTTTCCATTGTTCCTACATACGTCGCATTTGGGATATAATCAATTGATGAGTGGGATGGAGAAGAAGGGTAGTTTCATATTATTAGTCGCATTTCTAGTAAAATATTTTTAGAGTAAGAGACTCTATAGTTGTTGTACACATGTGACCAAGCAACAAAATTTATAAGTATGTCGTCCCAAGGGAAAGTAAACTCATGATTGTATCCAGATTTTCCATTGATTTATGCTTTGTAAGAATGATATATTGAAGGTTTGATTGTTTAAGCTACTACTTACTTCTCTACTCAATTAACTATGAATTAAGCTAACAACAAAATATATCAAACGACGAACAAATGATGAATGAAATGGATATAGAATTCACTTATGAAGAGAGCAAGGCTAATCATAATCATGGTTAAGACTCTAGCTAGATATGCATAACTCATGATAGTGAACTTTATTAATTTGTGGACTAAAAGCAATCACGATTTTATTCCTAATCCCTATGGCCAAGGCAATTAGGTTCTCGACTCTTTTACAAGTCTAAATCTCCAAAGATTGATCTTAATCTCAATTCCCTTAAGGTACTATGATCATAAGTTGGTTCTTTTCACTCAATTTCTTAAGTGTCCCCCTATGAATGTTTTAAGCCTAAGAAGGGTATGACTTACCTCTCCTCACACTAACATGCATGCTTACTTTAATATATGATTCAATTAAACATCCACTCATAACATTGGAATAACCATCCTAACACTATGAATAGAGAATTTAATCACACATGTATTGAAATAAAACATGATTCATATATCATAAAAGGAAGCCCAAAATTAACTCAATTCAATATCTCAAATCCTACATATCTATCATTCTTCTCAACCAATCATATGATTAGCCCTACTATAGCACTAGCCACTACACATTGTGTTTAGATCAATACATTCAAAGGCTTGCTCCATTTGAGCCAAAGTGAGAAGAAAATCAACAATTGAAAAGTAGATTGACTTCCCTTTTATGGAGATAACCTTCCTTCTCTTCAAAATGCTAACTTCTTCAATCATTGATGCTTTCCTCTTCTCAAGTGGTGGATGGATGGGTGGAATGATGGATTGTTAAAGATCAAGTGAAATTGATGGATCAAATATATGGAGATGAATCGAATGGATCTAGTGTGTGAAAATGTGGTATGGAGTGTGTGTAACTGCTCTAATTCTGATCTCCTCTCTCAAATTTTGCACAGGTCACCCTTTTATATCACTAATGGACCTTCTAGAAGCTTCCGGAATATTCTAAAAACTGCACAGGTTTTTGAATCTACACTGTAGCAGCGCACGGCCCGTGTAGGGCACACCTACTTCGGCGTGTTATACGTACTTCCGGACGCGGCTCTAGTTGTGCTACACGGCCTTGGTCATGGCCGTGTAGCGTTTTCTGATGACGTTACACGGCTTCTCCTTACAGGGCTGTGTTCTACACATGGGGCGTGCATCAGTGCTCGGCTTGTGCGCCAGAACACGGCTTTCCTCCTGGGCGAGCAGCAAGTTCTGATTACATTACACCGCCACTTTGGATAGGACCGTGTTCCACACACGGCCCGTGTCCAAGTGTGCCTTGTTCTTCCTTATCCGTTTTGCTCCCGACTCCGTTTTTATCCATTTCTTGATATGTTTTACACATATTTAAGCTCATTTATACAATTCTATCAATTCATACCACATTTCACATTGTAACAATAACTCCACCAAAAGTTACACAAATATGAATAAAAACATCCGAAAATCCACAAACGAAGACACTAAAATCTAGGTGAAAATGACAACGATTAACAGTATTGTTCGTCCTCGAACAATGAAAAATGATAAACAAGAGGAGTAACTTTCACCTAGAAAACACCTAACGAACATAAACCACAACACATCACAAGTAATAAGGACTACAAGATCATATTAAGTATCCCTACATCATCAAACCTATAACATGAAAGATTAACAAGTTCAATCTTAAGAATGATAAAAGAGTAATCAAACCCCTTTCAATCCAAGCTCTCATAGGATATCAAATTCGCTCAACACTCTATGTAGTATGGTTTTTAACATCACTCATCAACCGGTTTGAACCGACTCACCATAGGCTTGCTCATGGACTATTTGTTCACAAGCCACCCTAGTTTCAATAAGTGATAAAAAAGGTCTTTATCTTAGGATGTAATGTGTAGGCTCTTTGGTAAGGTAGGACACTTTGGATAATAGTGACTAATCAAGTGTGGATAATCGAAGATATGATTCTTTTCTCCAACTTCCTCACTTTCAAACTTTCTTCCTTTGTAATTGTTCAAGAGTACTAAACATCAACATACCATGGATTTATTGAGCTTCTTTTGAAATGACATACTTCTTTTCTTTTGACTTTTGTATTTCTTGAGCATATTTTATAATTTTGCTCCTTTTTCACTTTTTGTTGAAGTTGCATTTGCTTTTAACTTGAGCTCTTTCATCCTTTTTCTTGAGTTAACCCTTTTTTTTTATTTATTTGCACATTTTTCCACATCTTCCCTTGTAAACTATCATCATCCTCAATTATCCACACATAGGTTACATATATAAGGCTCAAATGGGTTTTCAAGGCTTGTATTGTGCTTAAATCACAAAGAAAATGCTTATAAGCTCAAATTGGTTAACTAGGGATAATGTTTAGGTAAGGAATTTTATGGCTATGACTTCATTTAACAAGGATGGCCTAAGATCATATCACAAATTTCAACCATTCGGGCTTCGTTCCTATAGTCCATGAGCAAGTTCTAGTTTGTCTAAGTACAACCGGTCCTCTCATCAAGAATTAACCATGGAGGCACGGTTTAGGCTCAACTTTCACAAGCTTTCGCTTGGACCAAAAGAAACATAATTATCTTTCATACTTCTCAAAATTAAACTAATTATGTAATCCATGTCACAATTTTAATAAGTAGAAAACATTAATATGCTTGCCATCACCTATCACAAACAATGCATCATAGCTCACATTCAAAAACACTCAACACATTCCCAAAAATATACCACCAAACCATCCCTACAAAAATAAAAACAAGACAAACACAACACAATAACAAAGACTCACCAAATAACATAACGAACACATAGCATGCATGAACAAAATCATCCATCTCAAGATATTAAAACATACCAATTCACATCCATAACAAGTAGATCAAATTCCCATCACATCCAAATAATGAAAATTAAACCAAAATACCAAAAATAACGAAAAGTAAATCGCATAAAACTGAAAATAAAATCCTAAAGTAAAACCTTCCAAAAAATAACAATTTAAGTACAATCCAATCAAATCCTAACAAATCAAATCAAATGTCTAATCATGGCTAAAATGAACTAATGGAAGTGCCTAGCACTCAAAGTACTCCCTTCATGGCTCTGGAGGTGGAGGTGGATGATAGGCATTCCATGGAATGTATGCACGAGGAGATCCGGGGAACTAGAAGTTGAACATCATCGTCATCATCTCCTCCATGTTGTTTGAGTGCACCGGTGACCGCTCCTTGTAATACTCCCTCTGACGCTGTCTAGCTCTTAACTCCTGAATATGCACTCCGTGCTCCTGCTGGACCTCTCGAATCTCCGTTATCTGTGCTCCATATATCTACTGCACATGCCTCATATCTCTCACCTCATCCATCATATAGTTCTATCGATCATTACCCTGTTCCGGGTCCATTGGTGGTTGCTGCTCTTCTTCCTCGAACTGTGGCGGACAGGGGCTTGTTCATCAAACCCCACCTGCTAAGGTGGTGCATCCTGTTCATCTCCTTCCATAGGCACTGGCTCCGCTCTCAGATTAGCTAGCTCGAGGTTCTCTTCAACCCTCATTTGTCTTAGAACCTCTTCCACCTCATCTCTATTCTTTCTGTAAAAAGCCCTCACAACCCTGGAGTGGTTAGCACTAGCCATTGCCAAATTAGCAAACCTCTTTCGAGTATAAATTGTAGTGAGCTCTGGAGCTGGCAAAGGAAATGGAGCTCCCTTCTCTTGCCTCAAACAATACTGATTCCCAGCTATGGACAAGAACTCCATCCTCATCAACTGCTGATAGTTCAAGCCATCACTAACCATCCTATTCTCCATTCCTGTAAGATTTATCCCCAAGCCTTGAGCAATCATGGTAATCATACCTCCCAACATCAAACCTTGAGAATTCTGTCTCTTGGCAACTCTCTCTGCATGTTGCATAAAATGTGCTACAACGTTCAGTGGTAGCTCCTTGTATATGCAGTACATGATATATAACTGCTTCTCTCCTATTTCTCCACTCTCGAAGCTCCCTAAGATGATGTTCGAAACAATCTTCTCTAGGTATCTCATCATTGGGTTTCGAATTGCAGTTCCCTTTGAAGCACTGGGAACATATCCTGCTTATTTCGTCCCATCATTCACTAAGCTCTTCCACCATTCCTGCTAGTTGAAAGTGCCTCCTTCATAAAAGCTTCGATGATATTTTTATGATGGGCACCCAAAGAATTCATTCAACACTGGCAAAGGAATCTTTTCTCTTAACACATTATCAAGCTGAAACGTCACTGAAGGAGGAAAATCATTCCGATCCTTCTTCAATTGAAATGTGCTCATGAACTCAGCAGTAAGATGGTAAAAGTAGGTGGCCTTTTGTCAAAGAAGGCTTCCATCTGTGCAAATCTAGACAGCTTCCTCAGATCTTCCTCAATTCCTAACCCTCTTATTGTTTCTGTATCTTGGAATCGAGTTGGTTAAATCTTTGGAGCAAGTGTTTACTAACGGAACACATACTTACCCCAATAGTCTTCAAATTCCACTCCAAAATAATCTGGATGGATCCCATCTTCCATTAGCTTTGCATCAAGATTAGCCAACTCCCCTGGATCGGTAATGATAATTAAATCATCATTTCTTGGTCTAACTCTCCTCTCCGCCATCTACAATTCACAACAAGGCCTAAGTCATATGCGATTTCATTAATAAAATGTAAATGCACTTAGTTACATTCCACCCTAGTCATTCAACTTAGTGTGAAATATACTATGCATCAACATTACACATCCACATCATTATGACTTCAAACTTATTAACAACATTCACTTCTCCATTGTTCATCTCAACTAACTATGAATCAATGACTAAATTCCTATCATACTTGCACACATAAGTTCAAAAGCATACCATCACTAAGCACTTTAAACCTATGACCTCAAATTTAACTAAAATCTTCACTTAGACATTTCATCGAACACTTGGCATGCACAACGTTTCACCATAATTTTAAAATACAATTCACATAGTCTTATGCTCAAATCCTCAATATCTAAGTCTAATTATTTACAATTAAGCATTCACAATTAAGTAGGGATGTTAATATTGTCCCGACCCGCCCGCACCGACCCGACCCGCAAGATTTGGGGTGGCCCAGATCTGGCCCGAAACAAAAATGGGGTAGGCCGACCTGGACCCGTAAGCATACGGGGCGGGTCCAGGTCTTGAGTATACCCCGGCCCACCCCGCCCCGTCCCACCCCGCTAAATATAATAATAAGTGTATTATATTATACTCCCTCCGTCCCAACAAGTATTTCACGTATTGGTGTGCGCGGAGTTTAAGAAAATTTTGTATTTTTATGTATAAAGTAAGAAAGAGAATATATATTTTAGTTGATTTAATGAAAAATGTGTGTAAGGTTGTTGGGAGATGTGAAAAAGTAAGTAAAAGTAAGTATTATATTGGGATGTGTGTAAAAAGTGTGTATTGTTATAATGTATTTTTTGCCAAATTTAGTAAAAGTAAAGTGTGAAATACTTTGAGGGACGGATGAAAAAAGAAAGTGTGAAATACTTCGGGGGACGGAGGGAGTATATGTTATATTATATATTATATAATTATATTAATTATTTATTATAAAATAATTATTCAATATCATTAGGGTTAGACTTAGAGACTGCACTGCTATCACTCTTTCTCTATTTCATTCCCTTTCCCAGCCGTTTTCAGTTTCACTCCTATCACTCTTTCTCTCATCTCTTCCACCGCCCGCCAGCCACCGGCCACTGCCCGCCAGCCACTGGCCACCTCCCAACAGCCACTGTCCTCCCCCTATTTCCCAAGTCTCGGCAGTACTCTCTGAGTCTCTCTCTCCCGTCTCTTACTCTCTTCCAAGTTTCAAAGGGTGAAAGGACCAGCAACCATCTGCCAGCCACCGTCCGCCATCAATTTCTTCACCGGAATCCCATAATAGTCAAGATAACTTCTAATTTTTGGGTTTCAATAAAATAAAATGGGTTAGGGAGGGGGATTTTGAAGGGGTTTGTGTGGGGGTTTGAAGGGAGTTTCTTGAGAGGTAGGAAGGGGCAAAAGGAGTATCCTTCGAGAGCAACGTGTGTTTGGAGGAGGTGGTGAGGGTGGGCAACGTGATCAGTTGCGCCACCAACTCAGAAACAATGCTAGTGAAGGGGGTGGATCTGAAGGCGGGGGTCATTTGCAAAGTCGATGAGGGAGTGCGACGGGGAGGGAGTGCGAAGGGGGTGGCGTGGAGATAGTGGGGGAGCTGATCAGAGGTGACAATGCAGGGAGGGAGAGTGTGGAGGAGATTAGTGTGTTTAAATCTTGTCAGCGGGAAGTAGTTGTTAAATTATGCTTCACTCCCCATTCTTATACACCTGAGTGAACTATATGTATTCTAAATCCTGCTAAATTATGGAAATTATGATAAATTATGCTAAACTTGAAGTGTATAAGAGTGCTACCTGCTAAACGTAAAGTGTATAAGAGTACTCCACATCCTTATGTTGTATATATTGAATAATTATGCTGAATAGTTAGGCAGAAGCTCAATTAGCTGATGTGCTTTTTAGAACCTGTTGTTAGTATTTCTTGTATAATTTCTATGTCTCTATTATATGGAAAATTTAAAATTGTTATTGATCTGGATAATTGACACAATTTAAAATTGTTAGTATTCCTTGATTATCCTACTTACATATGCCTTTTTCGGCTCATACTGATTAACTAATTTGATTTATATATTAAACTAATTATTTTATATTATTGTTACTTTATGTTTATTAATACCATGATACATTATCTTACAAGGTATGAATATTATATATTTTCATAAAGTAACATAGAATAAAGTGTTATTTCATGATGCATTTGTATAGTTTCATAGTATATAATATGTTTTTTATAATACTTCATGGTCGTAACAGTGATATATTTGTAAAGTTATACATCAGTTTATTAATTGTTGATAAGTTATACATAAATTTTTTAATTTATTTTACAGTTTCAAATCTATGGCTGAACTCGTAGATTTTAATGAAAAAGGTGATGACAACATAAGTTAACCTATGGAGATCATGTCGCCGAATATATCTCAATCACCTACTCCTATAAGTTCTCCAACTACACCTTATTCTTCATCTTCAGATTTGCCAAGCTCGCAAGATTGTGCTCCATTAGATTCTGAAATTAATGCTAAACCAAATGCTGAGGTGGATGATGGAATTAGTTCAAAAACAAGATCAGAAATTTGGGTGCACTATACCAAGGAGAAAATTAACGGACATCAAAAGGCTAGGTGCAAATATTGTAACAATTTGTTGCTGGGTGATCCAAGCCAAGGCACAAGTCATTTGAGGAAGCATTATGGTAGATGCAAAAAAGGACTATAAAGGACATAAGACAACAAATATTGCAAGCAAACTTCAATAAGGACAAACAGTTACAGCTTTCATCTAACAATTTTGATCAGGAGTCTTCTCGTAAAGAGCTAGCCCACATTATCATTATGCATGAGTACCCGATGAAGATGGTAGAACATGTAGGCTTCAAGAGCTTTCTTAGCTCTGTAAACCCTTGTTTTAAGTTGGTGTCCAGAAACACAATCAAGAATGATTGTGTGAAGGTGTACGAGGCTATGAAGGTTGATGTAATGGGCATATTTGAGAAGTGTGAAAGTCGAGTTGCAATTACTACTGATATGTGGAAATCTTCATATCAAAAGAAAGGATTTATGGTTATTACCGCACACTTCATTGATACCAATTGGAAGTTGCAAAGTTGAATAATTCGGTATGAGTTGAACATATTTCTTACTCAGTCACTTATTATTATATTACTTTGATTCTTTTTATTATTATATTACTTTGAACATAATTCGGTACGAGGCTAATCATGTTTCACATTTAAATTCTTTTGCAGCTTTGTTTATGTGTCAAGCCCTCATTCAAGTGAGGTTCTATGTGAAGCTTTAATTGAAGGCTTCCTAGATTGGAACTTAGAAAGTAAGTTATCCACTATTACAGTGGATAATTGTACGACTAATGATTCAATGATCAATATGCTATTGGAGAAGCTATCTACGAATTCTTTGTTGGTTGGAGGAAAACTACTTCACATGCGGTGTTGTGCACACATTTTAAACTTGATTGTGAAGGTGAGTGTTGAGAGTGGAATTTCACGCATTTTATGTGTGCACATTACACCATTTTGCTTAGGAAATTGATCGTTTTTGCATGGAATTGTGTATGTTTAAGTATTTACACGATTTTAAGGCTATTAAGGTGTTTTTGTGAGTTTCGAAGGCAGGAAACAGGGTAAAACAAGGCAGGATCGGAAGAGGAGCAAAACAGACCCGGAACGGCCCAGCTCGGGAGCAGCTCGGCGAGCTGCTCGAGCCGAGCTGGGTGCCGAGCGGCGGTAAACAGCGCCGAGTGGGGTCCCACTTGGACCCCAGTGACGTGGCAAGTTCGAGGGCAGGCCGCTCGGCCGGGTCAGGACCCAGCTCGAGCCGAGCGGCTAGCCGAGCGGCCCAGTTCTGGCCCAGACGACGCCTGTTCGATTCAGCAACGTATATATATGTGTATTTCGTCATTCAGACGCAAGATTCGTCGCGAAAACAGCCCTGCATCCATCTTAGAAACAATTAGGGAGATCGAGACGTCAATCGGAGAGAGCCCAGCCATAAACCATCATCAATCCACACTCCTTTCATACCCATATCAGATTACAACCTGATTCCACCATCCATCCAATTCCACAAGGGTTCCAAGTGCTAATCGAGGGAGAATCAAGCAATTGAAGAGACGGAGAAGGAACGTGAGATTGCTCCTACACTAGGGTTTCACAATTCTTATCTATTCCTTTCTATTACTTTGATTATTGTTATGAATTGCTTAGCCATGAGGATTGCTTGTAATCTCATGGGCTAATTTCCTATACAGTTCTAGGGTTTGATGGATTGATTTAATTGATTTGGGGATTTAGACCAAAGATTGGGATTTTATGCAGTTGAGCTTTTGATTTTACTTATTTTACTAAGACATATTAATCTGCTTCGTAACGTCTTCATAATATATTCATGACATCCGCTATAATGCTTGGATTATTGTGTTAGCTTGTGTGCGTTCATGATTGGTATTGTCTATCTGTTAGGGATTAGAGTAGCTCCGCTATAAGCACTTTGATTTCATGAACTGGTTAATCAAATACTTGATTAGTTTAGTGGAACAATGCAATTAGACAATCAAGTAGGAAGTGAATAGAACCTTGTAGTAATTCCAGAAAATATCTTGTTAGTCGGGCTTACCATCCGGAGGTATTGTTGCTTGCTTTGATTAGTATCTAGGAATAAGGCTTGGTAATATTTGCGCACCTTAGGATTTAAACCAGATTATACTGTTAGCTTTGAATCGAATCATATTCGGTGGGATAACAGGGATATGTGGTGTATTTTCAGTGAAACTGCATGAATGAGCAATCGTAAGTTTAATAACCCAAATTAATTGGTCAATACCTGATACCTTAGAACTGTTTGTCATCTCTTGATTAGACACTTGTTTTTATTTTTCCTTGCTTTTAATTAATTCAGTTATTTAATATTTCGTTAATTAGATTAATTCACAACAAAACATTGGAAATTGGTTACTCAATTCTGATTAATTAGTAATTAATAGTAAAATAAATAATTAGCTGTCTCAGTGGGATCGATAATTTAACTTGGGTGCTTGCTGCTACAATTGATATCCTTACACTTGAGGATTTAATTATAGTGCGCAGAAAAAGCCTATCAAGTTTTTGGCGCCGTTGCCGGGGACAGTTTTAATTATTTATTTTCTTTTATTACTTAGTTAATTAGAATATTTTCTTTGGGATTTAATTGTTTTACTTTGGATTTTTCTTGAAGTTGCATGCAAACTAGGTCAAAGACGAGAGCACAAGATCTCGAATTTGATCCGGAAATTGAAGCTTCTGCGAGGAAAAGAAGAGTAAAATCAAAGAATACCAAGACACCTCCTAAAGCAATTTTAGAGGAGGAAGAAGTGCAGATTGAGAATCAGGCTATCCTAGAAGAGGCTGAATCGGAGTTTGAATCAGAATCTGAGACAGAATCTGAAACAGCATCAATGGGAGAAAGAGTCGATGAGGATGACATCGTCATCCGGGAGACATTCAAGTCCACCAATCTAGGAGGATCAGGCGTAGTTGGAGCAATTCAGGCGAATGAAGCGAATGACATAAGGCCAGCCCTGATTCATATGGTGGAGAAAAACCCCTTTGCCGGAGGCATTTTTGATGAGCCCTATGGCCATCTTAAGCGTTTCAACAGCTACATGGATACAGTGAAAGCTGCTGATGCTACTAATGATAGATGGAAGATGAGGCTTTTTCAGTTTTCATTGGTTGATAAGGCAAGGGAGTGGTATGATAAGCTAAAGGGAGACAGTTGCTCAAACTGGACTGAGTTGCAGCAGTTGTTCGTGGATCGATTTATGCCACCAGGAAAGGTTCTTTTACTGAAACAGGAGATCAATCAATTCAAGCAGCGGAGAGATGAGTCGTTTGGAGAGGCTTGGGAAAGGTTTACTGATGCGTTGAGGAGATGCCCTCAGCATGGATTCAAAAAGTCTCAACTCATCAGTGTCTTCTATAATGGCCTTGACAACGAATCGAGAGTGTTGGTTGATGCTTCTGCTGGAGGAACAATCTTTGGCAAGACATCCAATGCAGTAGAGAAATTGTTTGATGATATCTCTTTGAACTCAAGGGATTGGCCATCTGAGAGGATCCGAGGGACTTATATACTTGGAAAAGTTGCAAAGGTTGAAGAGAAATTTTCTGAAGCTGATAAGAATGATAAGGTTGTCGCTCAATTGGAACGGATGAATAAGAACCTGATTACTCTGATATCAGGTAATAATGGGGGAGGCAACCGAGGGTCTGCTAGTGATGATGTAGTGATGAACCTTCAAGAGGTCGAGGATGCTAATTGGGCTATGGGGCAGAGTCTTCAAGGTTCGAGAGCTCCTCAAAATTGGCAAGGAAATAGGTACCCTCAAGGTAATTCGAACCAGAGGAATATCCAAGGGGGAGGTCCTAATAATCAAGGAGGCAATTGGCAGAATCAGAGGCATGAGAACTTCTCTTATTCAAATCCGAATAATGCAGTTCCATATCCTCCTAATTTTGATCCTGGTGCTAAGACTGAAGAAGGGAAGTCCAGTATTGATGATGTGTTGGCCAGGTATATGAAGAAGACTGATGGAGATATTGACAAGATTAATAATTGCATTGTTCTCATGGATTCAAATATGACAAAGCAACATGAAGAAGTGAACAAGCAGTTGAAGAGTTTGTCATATAACATAGGGCAGATCTCCACTACAGTAAATCAGCAGCAAGTGCAGTTGCAGAAAGGGAAGTTTCCCTCGGATACGGAAATAAACCCGAAGGAGACTGCAAATGCGATCACTTTGAGGTCCGAGAAGCAATATAAAGGTACAACACTAATGCAGGATGTAACAGAACTTGTACAGCATGAAGCAGAACAGAAGCAGAACGAAACAGGGGCGGAGCAGAACGGAAAAGACGCCGCTCGGCCATCCGCTCGGGCCGAGCCATCTGCCGAGCGGACTCAATCGCCGCCGAGCGGCCTACCAGCCGGTTCAGAAGGTCCCTTCGGTTCAGTTGGAACCCTGCTCGGCTCAGTTTGTCCATCGCTCGGCTCGAGCGAGCCGACGAGCTGTCCTCCGGGGTTTCCTGCGTGTCCGAATTCTGTACAGAGTCAATCTGATCTGGAAATTTCTGATAAAAAGTGGCAGAGAGCGAAGAAACTGAGAGAAGCGGAACAGGTATTCGAGAAAGATAGTTTGGGACTACCGATCACAAAAGTACCAATTCCTTTCCCTCAGAAATTCTTGTCAAAGTGCCTTGATGAGAAGTTCCGGAAGTTCGCTGATGTCATGAGAGATGTCCAAGTCACTATTCCATTCTCAGAAGCATTGGAAGAGATGCCACATTACTCTAGGTTCATCAAGGAACTTATCTCCAGAAAGAGGAAGCTTAACAGTGTGGAGACAGTGAATTTGACAGAGAACTGCAGCTCCATTATTCAGAAAAAGCTTCCAGAAAAATTGAAGGATCCAGGGAGCTTCATCATTCCCTGTGAGATTGGAAAAGGGCCATCTAGGAGAGCACTGTGTGATTTAGGAGCCAGTATAAATTTGATGTCTTTATCAGTGTTCAAGAAGCTTAGTTTGAGGGAGTTGAAACCTGCGTCTGTTGCCCTACAGTTAGCAGATCGGTCGTTGACATACCCCGAGGGAGTGATTGAAGATGTGCTAGTGAAGGTATCGAATTTGACTTTTCCTATGGATTTCCTTGTACTTGACATGGAGGATGAAAAGGATGGTGCGCCTCTGATCTTGGGGCGTCCATTCCTTGCAACTGGGAGAGCTCTAATAGATGTGTTCAAAGGAGAGTTGAGGCTGAGGGCTAATGATAAGGAGATTGTCTTTTCTTTGAATAAGGAGATGCAGTGGCCTACAGATCAGCAGCACTGCAAGTCTGTGGAAGTAGTAGAGGACTTCACCCTGCCTGATGCAGAGTTTGAGAGTTTGTCCAATGATGCATGTATTGACTATCTTGAGAAGTTACTTGCATTAGGTGATGCAAGGGATGAACAGATAAGAAAGACCACTGCTGACATAGTGAATCAGAATAAGAAGTCCACTGTTAAAGAGGAGATGCAGCCTGCTGCTAAGGAAGAGAAGCATGAGAGCCAAAGAGTTGAAGTGGTAGAGGAGATCGCAGGACCAGGCGTATCTCTTACTTTTCCTACTACTAACTCTAATGTGATATTTGATAATCTTTTGGTTGCAGGAACAATGGATGATCCATATTTGAAGCCTCCGAACATACCTCCCGATTTTTTTTCTTATATTGGTGTTATAATTTCTAACTTGTTTGATCCTTGTTTTGCTACACAGGGTGAGCCTACAACAGAATGGAAGATTGACAAGAAGGAACCAAGCCAGTCATGGGAGGAAAAGAATTTAAAGAGTCCTGTTTCAGTGACAAAGAAAGGTAAGGTGGTTGGAGTAGAGAATAAGAGAGGGAAGAAGTACTTGAAAGTAAGGATGCGAAAAGACTGTCCTCCGATCCAGTAGTTAAAAAGAGGTATCCGTCGTGACTCTTCGACGTTAAACATGAGCGCTTGTTGGGGGCTGTCCCTTCCGTTTTATTGCTTTTATATGTCTGTGTTGGTGTAGGAGTTTTATTAGGTATTGCTTGACTGCGGTATATACTTCTTTGCAAACTTAGTTTCTTACTTCGTTTAATCTAAGTTTGGGGGGAGGTTACGTACATACCTTGTCTTGTAGTACCGAAGTAAAATTTTTGCATTGTGTTGTTGCTTGGAGAGTCGATTTTTTTGCGGATTCTTAATATTTTTGATTTATTTGAGAATATTGAGGGTTCGATTTTTTGCGATTTTTCAGGTTTCGTGTTTTGTGGTGTTTATTGTTTGTTTTGTGTTAATCCTAGTGTCGGTGTAGTCGATTTATGGTTCTCTAGGATGATTTTTCTGATTTTTCTTGGCACTTGATTATATGTGTGATTGTTGAGAAGCAGTTTGAGATTGTGCTTTGATATTGAGATGCTTGAAATTTGATAATGTGCAAGGAAGATTAGCTATGTAGCTTAATTAGGAGTGCTCGTTCATTCGTATAGACATGTGAGATTTTGAGCCTTTTACAATCATGACAAATTGCATGATTCAGTTTATTCTTGTGAGTATCGTTCATACGCACGTATTCTAGAACTTGGCTTTGTATCTTGCTTGAAGCTACGTGTTTGACTAGACAATAGAAAATGATCTTAGGCCATCTTTGTTTTTTTTATTAGTCACTAGCCATATTATTTTTCTACCTAATGAAATATCCGTAGTCAACCCTTTTGAGCCTAAAAGCCTTATTTGTTGGAAGCCTACGTGATTAGCCAATTGATCCCTTTTGCTAGCCTTTAAAAATCCCTACCTAGTAGAGAGTTGAAGGAGTCAATTTGGTGTCTTGTGAAGAAACATAAAAGGAGAATAAGTTGGAAGTGATGAAATTTGTTGAAGAGAGTGGTTAAATTGTTGCATAAAGGGGTAGTGCCCGAAACTGGTACCCCATGAAAAGGGTAGTGCCTGAAACTGGTACCCTTATTTAGAAAAAAAAAGAAAAGAGGGAAGAAGAAAAAGAAATTTCAAGTAAGGATGTGGTGTTCAAAAGTGAAGGAGGAATCAAATTGCAAGAAGCATTGAAGAGCGTTGAAGAAGAAAGAAGAAAGTTAAACTGTTTGTTGAAAAGCTGTAAGTCTTCTTTGATTCTTTACTAGTGATTGAGTCACCTTATCCATATACTCCCTACCTTTACCAAAGAGCCAACATTACAACCTAATGCAAGACCTTTGTGATCCTATTGTCGAAATTATTCCTTTAGTCGAGAGTTGAGATGATTGCCAAGCTTATGGTTACGCGTGTGTTTGGATTGATTATGAGTGAAAACACCATACCCTAAAGTGTATATCTCGCACTTGAGTGTTGAGCGTAAATACTACCCGTGAGAATGGGTGAATGAGCATTCCGAAAAGGTGAATTAGTTGATTTGAATTGTATGTTTTTAAATGGATGGTTATCTTGTATCCAAAGTATGATATTTAAATTGCTATATTGTCTTGAATGTTTTCTGCTGTGAAATTTCCTCTCAGTTAATCTATTGGTTTTTGATGTTGTTGCCTCGGGACGAGCAACAGGTAAGTTTGGGGGTTTGTTGAGAGTGGAATTTCACGCATTTTATGTGTGCACATTACACCATTTTGCTTAGGAAATTGATCGTTTTTGCATGGAATTGTGTATGTTTAAGTATTTACACGATTTTAAGGCTATTAAGGTGTTTTTGTGAGTTTCGAAGGCAGGAAACAGGGTAAAACAAGGCAGGATCGGAAGAGGAGCAAAACAGACCCGGAACGGCCCAGCTCGGGAGCAGCTCGGCGAGCTGCTCGAGCCGAGCTGGGTGCCGAGCGGCGGTAAACAGCGCCGAGTGGGGTCCCACTTGGACCCCAGTGACGTGGCAAGTTCGAGGGCAGGCCGCTCGGCCGGGTCAGGACCCAGCTCGAGCCGAGCGGCTAGCCGAGCGGCCCAGTTCTGGCCCAGACGACGCCTGTTCGATTCAGCAACGTATATATATGTGTATTTCGTCATTCAGACGCAAGATTCGTCGCGAAAACAGCCCTGCATCCATCTTAGAAACAATTAGGGAGATCGAGACGTCAATCGGAGAGAGCCCAGCCATAAACCATCATCAATCCACACTCCTTTCATACCCATATCAGATTACAACCTGATTCCACCATCCATCCAATTCCACAAGGGTTCCAAGTGCTAATCGAGGGAGAATCAAGCAATTGAAGAGACGGAGAAGGAACGTGAGATTGCTCCTACACTAGGGTTTCACAATTCTTATCTATTCCTTTCTATTACTTTGATTATTGTTATGAATTGCTTAGCCATGAGGATTGCTTGTAATCTCATGGGCTAATTTCCTATACAGTTCTAGGGTTTGATGGATTGATTTAATTGATTTGGGGATTTAGACCAAAGATTGGGATTTTATGCAGTTGAGCTTTTGATTTTACTTATTTTACTAAGACATATTAATCTGCTTCGTAACGTCTTCATAATATATTCATGACATCCGCTATAATGCTTGGATTATTGTGTTAGCTTGTGTGCGTTCATGATTGGTATTGTCTATCTGTTAGGGATTAGAGTAGCTCCGCTATAAGCACTTTGATTTCATGAACTGGTTAATCAAATACTTGATTAGTTTAGTGGAACAATGCAATTAGACAATCAAGTAGGAAGTGAATAGAACCTTGTAGTAATTCCAGAAAATATCTTGTTAGTCGGGCTTACCATCCGGAGGTATTGTTGCTTGCTTTGATTAGTATCTAGGAATAAGGCTTGGTAATATTTGCGCACCTTAGGATTTAAACCAGATTATACTGTTAGCTTTGAATCGAATCATATTCGGTGGGATAACAGGGATATGTGGTGTATTTTCAGTGAAACTGCATGAATGAGCAATCGTAAGTTTAATAACCCAAATTAATTGGTCAATACCTGATACCTTAGAACTGTTTGTCATCTCTTGATTAGACACTTGTTTTTATTTTTCCTTGCTTTTAATTAATTCAGTTATTTAATATTTCGTTAATTAGATTAATTCACAACAAAACATTGGAAATTGGTTACTCAATTCTGATTAATTAGTAATTAATAGTAAAATAAATAATTAGCTGTCTCAGTGGGATCGATAATTTAACTTGGGTGCTTGCTGCTACAATTGATATCCTTACACTTGAGGATTTAATTATAGTGCGCAGAAAAAGCCTATCAGTGAGATTGGATGTCATTGGAGATACGATAGAGAATGTAAGAGATAGCGTTTCTTATTGGTCGGGAACACCAAAAAGATAGGAGAAGTTTGAAGAAACAGCTCGTCATCTTGGGGTACAGATTGGTAAGAAACTTTTACTTGATTGCAAGACTCGTTGGAACTCGACCTATTTGATGCTACAAACTGCTTTGGAGTATAAAAATGTATTTTTTCGCTTGAAGCATCGTGATGCAAAGTATAAGTGTGTGCCTACTGAGGCTGAATGGAACTTAACAAACCAAATATGTGGTAAACTCAAATTGTTTTACAATGTGACTGAGTTATTCTCTGGTACTAAATATCCAACTGCTAATTTGTATTTTCCAAAAATATGTGAGATCAAGCTTGCCTTAGGCCAATGGTTGATTTGTGGTGTAGAGGTTGTTCAAAAAATGGCTTTTAATATGATGGATAAGTTTGATAAATATTGGTATGATGTGCATGGAATCATGGGGGTAGCAACATTGTTGGATCCTAGGTATAAGACGGTGTTGTTAGAATTCTATTGTAGAAAGATTTATGTTGCTGAAAGTGAAAAAGAAGTGGAGAAAATTCTTGATTTGTGTCGTGAGTTACTTACTCAATGTGAGTTGAAGGAAAAAGATTGTGATGCAAGTTGCTCAATTGAAAATCATAATGATGTCGACCCTTCACTATGTGAGTATGACTTGTATGCGTCTACAAGAAAAAGAAAGAGTGTGAGATCGGAATTGGATCCATACCTAGAGGAGGATGTTCTGCCACGAACTCCTGATTTTGATGTCTTAGTTTGGTGGAAGTTTAATAAAGGGAAATATCCTATTTTGCATCGAATTGCAAAAGATGTTTTAGCCATTCCTATTTCTATGGTTGCATCAGAGTCTGCTTTTAGTACAAATGGATGATTGATCAGTCCTCATCGTAGTAGGCTTCACCATAAGACAGTGGAGGCTTTGATGTGTGCTCAAAATTGGATACTTTCTGAAAGAGGTAATCATGTTTCATAAAGTCAATTTAATATGAGTATGAATAGTTTAATATGATTGTTTTTTTTGTGACAATTTACTTTTATATATATTTTAGAAAACTCAACAATTGGAGAGCATGAAACAATGCTCTATGATTCAGATGACGAGAAGATCGAGATATTGGTACGTGTAATTTTTTTTAATACGCTTACAAGTTACAAGTAATCTTTAACTTATTTTAAATTTTATTTTATTTATTGTAGGATGTCTAATAGTGAAGAGTATCGTGGGAAGACAGATGCTTGAATCAGTGATGACTTATTTTCAGAGTTTATGGATTAATATCTATTTGACTCATTACTTTTATGACTCGATTTCTATTTTGAATTTTTTAAATTATGTATTTTCTATGTTTATGGATTTTAATGCTAGTATATGTGATGTTAGTACATGTTTTTAATCATAGTTTTCAGAATTATGGTGCAAGGAATGAGATTATAGTGTCATTGCTGAGATGTAACATATAATTTTGATGATTGTTGATGGAGATTATTGATTACAGTGTGAGGATTGTGCTATGATTTTTAATTTAGGTGAATATTGATATATAAAACAAAATGGGGCGGGGCGGGGCGGACCTGCCCCGAACAGGGCGGGGCGCGGGTCTGTGAAGTAGGACCCATGCGGGGCACGGGGTGGGTCCAGGGCGGGGAATTTTGAAACGGGCCAGGTCTGGGTAGTTAACTACCCGGCCTGACCTGGCCCGTTGACATCCCTACAATTAAGCATTATACACATATGATAATTCAATTAGCACAACCCATGCATCCAACTTCATCATTCTCACAAATCCCCTAATTCACTTTCTCATGATCCCTAACTTCATCCTTAATTTAAAAATCAAATTGACACATGTATGACAATCAATCACTAATCCATACAAAGTTCACAATATCACCAAGCCCATGTACCAATTCAATCAATTTCTATCAAAACTTGAAGATTATGGTTCAAAGAAGTCATACCTTTTAGAATTGGATGTGAGAAGTGTTCTTCGGTGTGCACAATTGAAGAATCTCACTCAAACTCTCTCAACACTAACCTTTGCAGACGATTAATACACTTAGGAGATGAATTTGGAGTGAAAAGAGTGTGTTCGGACGAGGGATTATGTGTGGAAGTGAGTCCGGATCGGCCCTTTTAAAAATTAGATTCAAGTCCTGCACGGCCCGTGTAGCGCTACACGGCCTCAAGTATGGCCGTGTAGCATTTTCTGACGTTTGTGCATGGCCACTTGTTATAGGGCCGTGCTCCGCACACGGCCCGTGTTCTTTCTCTCTTGTATGGCTCGAGCTCGGAGCTCGGCCAAGACCGTGGGCGAGTTGCGTGTTCTGATGTTAGTACACGGCCTGTCCTTACAGGGCCGTGTACTGAGCTCGGCCCATGTAGCATTTTTACCCTGTTTTCCAACTTTCACACTTCACCTCATTTTCGCCCTGTTTTTGCACTTCTCATACACCATATTCATGCTCAAAAATACTTCCATATATTATTCACACCACAATTATGATCAAATAATGGATTATCATGTACTTAAACACCACCAAACATACCAAAACTATCCTAACTCATGAGAAAATTTTCAAAATTGACCATTTTGACAAAACACATGATTCATCACACACTAAAGCATAAACAAGATATAAGTCACACCACTCACTCTCCTCCCAAAACTTAAATCGAAACAAGTTGCGAATTAAGTTTGCAAAAAGTGGTGAGACATACCCTTGTCGTTTCCACAATGCTCTTCATGAACTTACCTCATGATGATTCATGTGCACCTTCTATACTCTTTCATATGACAAGTATGTCCACCATGCATACATCATTATTTCACCATTTGCACTCTTGTCTTCCATCATATGCACTTTTCTCCATGAGCTTCACCACCTACATACCAAATCTACAAGAAAAACTATCAAACAAAAAGAAAATAAAAGCTACATTACTACACAATCAAAAAAGTTCAAGAAGAGGACGTATCCACATTCACTATCTACTTTTGAGAAGGAGATAGGTAATGCTTCACCCGATGATCATTTACCACAAACTCATTATTAGGACCCTTAAGCTTCAACGTATGTCCACTCAACACTTCAAGCACTTCATATGGCCCCATCCATTTGGACTTAAGCTTTCCAGAAAACAACTTGAGCCTCGAATTGAATACAAGAACTTTATCCCCGGGAGCAAACGTCTTTTCCTTGACCTTAGTATCATGCCATCTCTTCATATTTTCCTTGTAAATGATTGAGTTATCGAATGCACTTCCTCTAAACTCCTCCAACTCAACTAACTTCAATAACCTTGCTTGACCACTCTCCCCTTCATCCATATTGAGGCGTTTGATAGTCCACAATGCATGTTGTTCCAACTCCACGGGAAGATGACAAGCTTTACCATAGATCAATTTATATGGTGACACACCAAGAATGATTTTAAAAGCCATCCGATAAGTCCATAAAACATCATCAAGCTTGTCCGACCAATCCTTCCTCCCTCCATTGATGGTCTTCTCCAAAACTAACTTGATTTGGCGATTTGAGACTTCCGCCAAATCATTTGCTTGAGGGTGGTAAGGTGTAGCCACTCGATGCTTCACTCCATATCTCTTCAACAAGCTCTCCATCAACTTGTTTACAAAGTGTGATCCTCCATCACTCACTAAAGCCCGTGGAACTCCAAACCTATTCTTTTTCAAGAACCTTTGCACAATCAAAGCATCATTTATCTTAGTGGAGATTGCCTCCACCCACTTCGACACATAATCCATGGCTAGTAAGATGTACACATATCTTTTAGACGAAGGAAACGGTCCCATGAAATCAATGCCCCATACATCAAATATTTCCACATTAATCCTCAAACTCATGGGCATCTCATTTCGCTTACTTATTCCTCCTATTCTTTGGCATTTATCACACTTAGCTACAAACTTCTTTGCATCCTTAAACAATGTTGGCCAATAGAAACCCGATTGCAAGATCTTAGCCCCCGTCTTTTGATGAGCGAAGTGACCTCCACACAAAGACGAATGACATAGCTCAAGAATTCCCATGACTTCTTCTTCGGCTACACATCTCCTTATTAATCCATCATTGCAAATTTTAAACAAATATGGCTCATCCCACAAGTACTTCTTCACTTCAACATGAAACCTCTTTTTCTTGTACTCATTAAGCAATGTGAGCTTGATTCCACACACAATGAAATTGACATAAGCGGCATACCTAGGCGGCACATTCACCATGAGAGTACACACTTACTCAACTTCTAATAGCAAAATTTCCTTATCCGGTAACTCATCCCCAATTGGCTTCATATCCTTATTCTCACCTCCATTTTCCAACCTTGACAAATGATCCGCGATCACATTCTCCATCAAATTCCTATAAAAGAAACACCCAACGGATTAAACGAGGTTTAGCATCTTTCTTACTCATTAGGTATTTTATAGCAGCGTGATCCATGTAAATAATCGTTTGTGTTCCAACCAAGTATGGTCGAAACTTCTCAAAAGCATATACGACGGCTAAAAAATCCTTCTCCGTTGTGGTGTAATTGACTTGGCACGAATTTAATGTCTTCAAGGCATAATAGATTTCTCTAAACTTCTTCTCTCTTGTTTGGCCCAACACCACTCCGATGGATTGATCGCCAGCATCACAATGTAGTTCAAATTGCAAACTCCAATCCAGGGTAACTAGTATTGGCGATGAAGTGAGAACATCCTTTAGCACCTGAAATAATACACGACTTTCATCATTGAAGTAAATGGACAATCTTTTTCAAGCAATTTACAAAGAGGTTTAGCAATTTTAGAAAAATCCTTAATGAAGCGTCTATAGAAGCCCGCATGACCTAAGAACGATCTCACCCCCTTCTCACTAGTAGGAGGGGGAAGACGTTCTATGGCTATCACTTTAGCTCTATCCACTTTTAACCCATGCTTTGAAATATGGTGCCCCAAGGCTATCCCATCGGTCACCATAAAATGACATTTTTCCCAATTTAGCACAAGATTTGACTCTTCACACCTCTGCAACACAATAGTGAGATTAGTCAAGCAAATATCATAAGAGGAACCATACATGGAAAAATCATCCATAAACACCTCCATAATATTTTCAATTAAATCATCGAAGATAGCCATCATACAACGCTGAAAAGTGGCAGGGGCATTACATAGACCAAAAGGCATCATTCTAAATGCAAACGTACCATAAGGACATGTGAATGTTGTCTTCTCTTGGTCTTCTAGAGCAATCAATATTTGATTGTACCCGAAATAACCATCAAGAAAACAATAATACTCATGCCTCGCAAGACGATCCAATATTTGATCTATGAATGGCAATGGGAAATGATCTTTCCTAGCATTTTCATTCAATTTTTGGTAATCAATACATACTCTCCAACCCGTGATAGTTCTAGTGACATTTGTTTTATTTGTATCGGATCTAATAATTGTCATACCACCCTTTTTTGCCACTACATGTAAGGGACTTACATATTGACTATCATTTACTGTAAAGATTATTCCCGCATCTAGCCATTTTAACACCTCCTTTCTTACCACTTCTTGCATTATAGGATTTAATCTATGTTGGTTTTGCACACAAGACTTCTCATCATCAATGAATCTTATGCATACACATAGATGGGCTAATACCTTTCAAATCTTTTATGCTCCAACCAATAGAAGATTTATGCTCTCTCAAAACTCTTAACAACTTTTTTAATTCTAAATCATTAAAGGAAGAGAATACGATTACCGGATACATTTCATTCTCTTCCAAGTAAGCATACTTCAAATGCTCCGGTAATGGTTTAAACTCTACATTCTTCTTCTCTTGCACTTCTTCTTTTGGTTCTTCATCAAGCCTTTCCACTTTTACTTCCTTTGCTTCCTCACTTGTGAGTTCCCTACAAACATTTAAACCATGCAATTCATCAATTATTTCATCATTTTCTAAACAAAAAGAAGACTTAGATTTAAGAGATTCAATAGAGTAAGAATGGCTTATGATAATTTCCAACGGATCTTTGGAGTGAAGGTGATACATATGCTCTTCAACAATATTGTCCACAACCTCTAATCTTCTACATTCTTCCTTGTTCCGTGGATACCTCATAGCCTCTCTTAATGAAAATATCACCTCTTCTTCATTCACCCTCAAAGTGAGCTCTCCTTTCTCCACATCTATCAATGCCTTTCCCGTGGCAAGAAATGAACGACCAAGTATTAATGGAACATTTGAATCCTCATCCATATCTAGTACCACAAAATTAACGAGAAATACAAACTTGCCAACTTTGATCAAAACATCTTCCATAATTTTCTTTGGATATGTCAACGACCGGTCGGCTAATTGAAGTGTAACCGACGTCGGTTTGACCTCACCAATGCCCAACTTCTTGAAAATTGATAATGACATCAAGTTAATACTAGCCCCCAAATCACATAAGGTTTTGTAGTTCTCATGCTCTCCCATCTTACATGGTATAGTGAAACTCCCCGGATCTTTCAATTTAGGGGGAAGTTTCTTTTGCAAGATCGCACTGCATTCCTCCGTAAGGTTCACCATTTCAAACTCTCCCAAGCTTCTTTTCTTTGATAAAATATCCTTCAAAAACTTGGAGTAGTTGGGCATTTGTAGTAAAGCTTCCGCAAAATGAATATTCACATGTATCTTCTTCAACATTTCAACAAACTTGGCAAATTTCTCTTCTAATCCCTTTTTCAAGCATCTTTGTGGAAACTAAATTGCAACGGGAAACTTAGAAATTCCCCATTTCTCTACATCTTTCCCACTTCTTTGGAGACTTCACCTTTTCTTCTTCAAGTATAGGGGTGCTTTCATCTTTTTCAATAATTTTAACTTCTTTCAGTTTCCCTTCTTCATCCAATCTTTCCATAGGCTCAACTTCACACTCGAACTCCTCTACTTCCCTTGGCAAAGAAGGTCCTTCGTATTTTATTTCACTACGAAGTTCAACATTACTCTTTCGGATTAGTAATGGTTGTAGATGAAAATTTTCCTTGACGATGAACATTCCCCCTTTCACTTGCCATTTGACTCATTTGTGTCTCCAAGGCTTTGAATCTATTATCACTCAACTCTTTCTCTTACTTCATAAAATCAAATTTTTTATCATTCACCTCTTTCTCTTGCTTCATAAAATCAAACATCTTGGCCATTTGATCCTCCATCGTAGGCTTCCCTTCACCATTAGAAGATTTCTCCCCCGGATTGATTCCCGGTGGAAGAGTAAAGGCATTCCCTTGATTCCCATATGACAAATTCTCATACCTACGAGATTGATTGAAATTTTCTTGAAAATTACCTTGCCCCCATCCTCCTTGCCTTTGTGGATATCCTCCTCCATGATTTCCAAAGTTACCACCATAATTTCCTTGAAAGTTCCTCCCTTGTATGTAAGCAACTTCCTCAAGTGACATATCCGGTGGATACCATGTATCTTGAATTCCAAAATTAGAGGACATACCTTGTTGAGACATGGGGGTAGGCATTTGACAACTTTGAGAAGATTAGCCCATATTAGACATATTCATACCTTGTTGAGGATTAGGAAACACTTGTTGATTCATCAAAGGTGTAGAGTTTGGAGACACTTGCAAGTTAGCATTCATCCTCTTTAATATCTCCGTGATTGCCTTGTCGGTCATATCTTCAATAGGCACCTCCACCTTTTTCACTTGTTGCAAGCACACTTCTTCCATCTTAGCAATTCTCTCCCTTTCATACATTCCTGGTGCACGATCCATAGGCCATTGACCCGTATTCAAAGCTACTTCCTCACATATGGCAGTTGCTCTTTCCGAGTTTGCCCCAAAATTGAACCTCCCGCCGAAGTATCAATGAGCATTCTCTCACTTTCGTGTAAATCGGTATAGAAAAATCCTATTTGTTGTTCTTTGAGGAATCCGTGTTATGGACACTTCCTTAGCGTCTCTTTGAATCGGTCCCATGCTTCACTAAATGTCTCAAGTGACAATTGCTTGAATTGAAAGATTTGCCCTTTAAGATGCAACATCTTTGAAGGTGGAAAATACTTGCTCAAGAACCTTTGTGCCAACTCTCTCCATGTGGTGTAGGATCCCGGTGGTATAGTATGATACCAAGCCTTAGCTCTATCTTTTAATGAAAATGAAAAAAGCTTCATTTTAACAACATCCTCACTTATCCCATTTATCTTTATCGTGTTGGCTAACTCCGTAAATTGGGTTAAGTGAGTATTTGGATCCTCCATAGCACCACCACCAAATTAATTTGCTTGCACCATGTTTATTAACCCCGTCTTTATCTCAAAATTATTCACATTCAATGGCGGGCCCATTCCATAATTCTCATATTATGGTTGGAAGTGATCACGGATATTCATTCTCGCTCCATTGTTTCCATTTCCACGAGGTTAATTTTGTACTACAGGAGGATTATTCCTTGCTTCTTGTTGTGCCATCAAGTTTTGAATAATAGCTTGCATTTGTTGGTTTTGTAAGTGCATTTGTTGAGCATAAGCTTGTGGCACAAATTCCGGATTACCATAACCTCCTCTAACATTATCAACTCAATGAAAATTCCTCATATTGCCTCCTTCATCAACCATATTTGCATTATTCCTAACTTCTTCCATAATTTTCTCTGTGGACCCTAATACTCTTCTTCTTTGTCTTCTTAAAGTAGCTTCCAATTCCAAGTTCAAAGGTTCAATAGATTGAGACCTTGAACAAGTTCGCATGTACCTACAAGAATTTTCAAATTAGTTCTCCAAGTAACCAAGACAAGTAAACAAGTAAACAAATAAAAGAAATATCCTTATCAAAACTAATCAACTTCAAACTCGTTACAACTAAAAGTTTAACATTTCCCCGGCAAGCGGCGCCATGTTCTTAGTCACATTTCTAGTAAAATATTTTTAGAGTAAGAGACTCTATCGTTGTTGTACACGTGTGACCAAGCAACAAAATTTATAAGTATGTCGTCCCAAGGGAAAGTAAACTCATGATTGTATCCGGATTTTTCATTGATTATGCTTTGTAAGAATGATATATTGAAGGTTTGATTGTTTAAGCTACTACTTACTTCTCTACTCAATTAACTATGAATTAAGCTTATAACAACAAAATATATCAAACGACGAACAAATGATGAATGAAATGGATATAGAATTCACTTATGAAGAGAGCAAGGCTAATCATAATCATGGTTAAGACTTTAGTTAGATATGCATAACTCTTGATAGTGAACTTCATTAATTTGTGGACTAAAAACAATCACAATTTTACCTCTAATCCCTATGGCTAAGGCAATTAGGTTCTCGACTCTTTTACAAGTCTAAATCTCCTAAGATTGATCTTAATCTAAATTTCCTTAAGGTACTATGATCATAAGTTGGTTATTTTCACTCAATTTCTTAAGTGTCCCCCTATGAATGTTTTAAGCCTAAGAAGAATATGGCTTACTTCTCCTCACACTAACATGCATGCTCACTTTAATATATGATTCAATTAAACATCCACTCATAACATTGGAATGACCATCCTAACACTATGAATAGATAATTTAATCACACATGTATTGAAATGAAGCATGATTCATATATCATAAAAGAAAGTCCAAAATTAACTCAATTCAACATCTCAAATCCTACATATCTAGCATTCTTCTCAACCAATCATATGATTAGCCCTACTATAGAACTAGCCACTACACATTGTGTTTAGATCAATACATTCAAAGGCTTCCTCCATTTGAGCCAAAGTGAGAACAAAATCAACAAATAAAAAGTATATTGGCTTCCCTTTTGTGGATATAACCTTCATTCTCTTCAAAATGCTAACTTCTTCAATCATTGATGCTTTCCTCTTCTCAAGTGGTGGATGGATGGATGGAATGATGGATTGTTGAAGGTCAAGTGAAATGGATGGATCAAATGTATGGAGGTGAATCGAATGGATCTAGTGTGTGAAAATATGGTGTTAAGTGTGTGTAACTGCTCTAATTCTGATCTCCTCTCTCAAATTTAGCACAAGTCCCCCTTTTATATCACTAATGGACTTTCTAGAAGTTTCTGGAATATTCTAAAAATTACATAGATTTTTGCACCTACACGGCCCGTGTAGCAGCGTACGGCCCGTGTAGGGTACATCTAATTCGACGTGTTGTGCGTGCTTCCAGACACGACTCAAGCTGCGCTACACAGCCTTGGTCATGGCAGTGTAACATTTTCTGATGACATTACACGACTTCTCCTTACAGGGCCGTGTTCTGCACACAGGGCGTGCATCACTGCCCGGCTCGTGCGCTAGAACACGGCTTTCCTCCTAGGCGAGAAGCAAGTTCTGATTACATTACACGGCCACTTTGGACAGGGCCGTGTTCCGCACACCGCCCGTGTCCAAGTGTGCCTTGTTCTTCCTTCTCTGTTTCACTCTCGACTCAATTTTTATCCATTTCTTGACCTGTTTTACATATATTTAAGCTCATTTACACAATTCTATCAATTCATACCACATTTCACATTATAACAATAACTCCACCAAAAGTCACACAAATATGAATAAAAACATCCTAAAATCCAAAAACAAAGACACTAAAATTTAGGTGAACATGACAACGGTCATCTCAGTGGTGGATGGATTTCGGAAGATCATCTCAGACACGAGGACCAATGTAAAGGCTAGGAAGCTGCTTTTTATTACCTTCTCAACCATAATATACCATATATGGTTGGAGAGGAATGCTCTCATGTTCGGATCTTGCATACTATTGATGTGCATTTTCTTTACATGCAAAATTAATCCCCAAGTATTAAGGATATCAGTTGCAGCTTAAGCAAGCGACCAAGTGATTATCAAACCCAAAGGACGGCGTATTATCAATTTAATTATTTACTAAATTTATTAAGACGTAAGGCAATAACATTTGAGGATTAAATGATTAACTAATAAATAATTAATTAAAATAACAAATTAAATAAAATATTACTCGAAAAATACGAAAGTGGATCAAGTAGGAGAATAGGTAGCTCTAGGGTAATCCAGTTTTACTACTTAACTTCCCTTCCGTGTATTGATGTCTGACTCTGCCTTGTGGAATATGGACGCATCACTAAACCATGCATATCTACTATTTAGACACAAGTAAATATGCGTGTAACACATGTGAATAACCTCGAAGCAAGAGATATTATTTCACCCCTCTTTCTAGGTACTATCAGTATAATTATTTCTCTGGCCAATTGGTACTCTAACCCGATATGATCTCCCTTTATAGGTACTACAAAATTATCCTCTTTATCCTACTAAATTACCCGAATTCAATTCAATTAATAAGTATTCATATATGATAGTTCTAATGAAGCTTCGGAGTCTCCTCACTTAGAATCATAACATGGAATCCTGTTCAGCGGTGAATGCACTCAATCTACAACTAAGATATATATTCAGACTCTATATACCAATTGAAGATACACAAAACGATCGTGAATATGGATTAAGAAAGCACAATCATATATAAAATCAATCCACAAGTAGTGTTGTACGGAGGACACACAAGAGAGTTTAATTAATTCATAAAACCTTCATAAAACCTAGATCTACCAAAACGGTTCTAGCCCATGATATTGCGAAGAACAATCATGGGTATTGGATAGATCTTACCGGGATGTCTGGAAAATACAAAAAAAATTAAGAAATGAATAAAACTCTAAATGTGGGAGTCGTCGCGTCCTTCTCCGTCTTGAATTCTCCTCTTGATTCTCCTCTTGATTCTACAGACGAATTTTCAAAGTGATGAGTGGATGGGAGAAAGGATGTGGATGATGGTTGGGGGGAACCCCCCTTGTGGGGTGTAGGATGATTGAATTGTGTAGTATCCAATCCATATGCCTTCTTGGTGTGATCCACATCCCCTTTTATACTTGTAAGCTCTCCTTATGGACCTAGGATGGACTTTTTCTTGGAAAATACATAAAAACACTCACTAGGGATATAAAAATCGGATTTGGACGCGTCCCAGGCATGTGGTTCGACCTAGGGCTTGGTCAAACCATGGTCAAATTGAAATCAGTGATTTAACGCACTTCAGGCATATGATTCGACCAAAACTGCATGGTCGAACCAGTGGTTCGACCACTGGTCGTGGTCAAACTGCTTGCGCCAGCTTCACCTTTTTGCATATAACTTCCACATCCGAGCTCCGATTTGAGTGATTCTTACGCTCACGCGATCATCTCTTCCTTGGCTTTCTATCCATATAAAGAAATCACATAAAATCTAAGATTTGAAAGTGTAACAAGCCATAGAAAGTGACACAGCCGTTCTGTTCGCGCAGCTCGTGCGACGTCACTATCTTGATCATAACTTTCTCGTTTGGATTTCGATTGAGGTGTTATTTATGCCAAAACGACCTTCTCTTCAGTGGCTTTCCAACCATATATGACACCATCAGTTTTGATCTCAACACAAATATAGAAAAATTGTACAAATTGGACGTGCGTTTTTCAACATTCAAACACAAATTGCACCTTTTCTCCAACTTTGCACTTTTGATCATTTTTCCTCTTAAAACACAATAAAATACCTCAAGTGCATATTTTTCTCACATATATTGAATATAAGACACTTGTGCTAATATATAACAATAATTTTCATCGAAAAGATGTTAAATTGGACACTCAAATACGTTAATTTCCACTCTCAGCAACTATCTCCAAGTGGCGTTGCAGATAGGATTATGACCCAAATTGTTAGATTGTATTTGAATTATTAACTTTGTTGCATCTATAGGCTTAGACTATAGATTTAGTGTTAGGTCTTGTTTTGCATTGTGCTTGTGTACTTTGTAACCGTTGGCACTGAAATAAAATTTACCAAATTTTTTTTTAAAAAAAAAACACTCTTTAAGTAACACTTAGATTTAGATAATGATTTTCACTATTTAAATTTTAAGAGGCAAAATCATTCGCTATAATTTAATGACATTCAATATTACTCTACTTTTTGTGTTTATAAAAAAAAACAATAAATGAGCATTGAAAAAGAGAAAAAAAAGTTTCAAACAATAAATGATCATTGAAAAGAAAAAAAATAATAAATGAGCCTTGAAAAGGAAAAAAAAAAAGTTACACTGCAATAAATGAGCATTGAGACAAATATCAAGGGTAAAGATTAATGGTAAGATTCTAGCAGGACATAATTCAAATTTTAATTGCATAATTATTATGTTCCCCATAATTAATTTTTATATTTTTTCCTAAATATAACTTGGCCTAAATTAATATTGTTAATTCCTATATATACTCCTGTAATTAATACTTATTAATTCATATGAATGTGCTTTAGTTTCCCAATTCTTTACTAGCTTTCACTTCATTTATTAATATTAATTATTGTAAACTTCTCTTTATTTTTATTTAATAATTATTTGTTTACCTTATTATATTTACATGTAACCAAAATTTTTTCAGAATAAAATTTCAATTATAAATTATTATTTCATTGAAAAAAATTCATTTAATAAAATAGAAATTCAAATTCTTTCAGTGAACTAAAATTATAATATCCAAATTTTTAATTAAATATAAAAATTAAACACAAATACATGTGTAAACCAAATTTACATATGTTTATATGAACCTGTTACTCTTTAGTACATGAAAAATTATTTTTTAATACATAAATTGTTACTCTTCTAAATTTAAAAAAAAAAAAACTCTTTCATATTATTGTATACCCTAGTTTATCGATTACTCTTTAATACATTAAAAATTACTCCCTCCGTCCACCTTTAAGGGTGTCATTTGCTTTTTGCATGTGGACTAATGAGTATTATTATTTAATGTGTAGTGGGTAGTTGTATTAGTGGATGTGTGGCCTGTGTGTCTCACTTTTTAGTTGTATTAGTGGGTGTATGTGGGTCTCATATGTATAAAAAAGGAAATGAGGCCCTTGGGGCGTACGCCCAAAATGAAAAAATAATACTTCCTCCATCCCGTTTCAATGTTTACATTTCTCTTTTACGTGTCTCATTTCAATGTTTACGTTTTTCTTTTTAGGAATATGGGACCCACCTAAAATAATTAATATATATCATCCAACATTGATACACCTACCCACTTCACATTAAATATTATATTTTTCCATCCACTATCTATTAAAATATAATACTTTTTAATCAACGTGCAAAAAGTAAACGTAAACATTGAAACGGGACGGAGGGAGTATCCTTGAAAGCGGACGGAAGGAATACTCTTTAGAAATATGAATTATTATATTTCTGTATAAAAATTATTACTCTTCAAAGAGTAATTTTTTATATATTAAAGAGTAATTTTAAAAAAATAGAGTTTACATATAAATTCGGTTTAATAAGAGTACTCACTCAAAAATTTAAAATATTCGGAAAATTTACAACATTATATTTTCTAGGAGTGACACTCTATGAATAAATTGAAACCGGTGACAAAATATATTTAAATATTAAACTAAAGTTAAAATCGATTTTCATACATAATACTCTCTCCGTTCATCCCAAACGTTCCTATTTTACTAATTTTGGATGTTCACCCAAAAGGTAACTATTTGTCCATTTTAGTAAAAATATCTCACATATGGTCCACCACTCACTAAAAATATCCACCATATATTAGTAATATTTTTTAATCTACAAAGCAATTAAAAACCTTTTATGTGGACGAACAAATGGGATCACCTGTTACACAATGATGTTTCATCTACTATTCCACAAATTAATTATTTGCCACGTGTCATAATCAAAGGCCAAAATTCAATACATGCCCCAAGAGTTTAATGGTCATTTGTAGGGTATAGTTTTTTATTTAATGAAACACCAATGAAACATGTAATGTGTAACAGTGAATTAACTTGGTGGATTAAGGGAGTATAAGGAGTAGAATAAGTATAGTACTGTTTCTTGGTGAGACCAATTAAATAATTCCCTTGAACGATTATTACATTTTCTTAAGCCAAATTTTTATTTTTTAAAATATTATTTTCAATTATCTTACAAAATTTATTCTGTAAGATAGGACTCGGACTTGCTTATATAATTGTTTAATTTCTTGAAATAAGATTGTTATGTGTTAAATTATTTTCTAAGGCAAAAGCTTATGTGAATGTGGACGTACGAGATTTGATTTGGTTTGAATGCAATCATGATGAATTCAATATTATACTCTTTAACATAAAATTAATATTCATAATTAAAAAAAATAGTCAAACTTAAGTGTTTCTCTTATATTTTTTTTATTTTTATTCTAACTGTCTATTATCTAATAAAAATAAGAAAATCATCATATATTCATAAATAATATTGTACGAAGTAATTGTAGATAAATTTACATTCTACAATATAAAATTGTAATTTATAGATTATTTATTACTCCCTCCTTTCTATATAAAGTTATACATTTTGTCGTTAGCAAAGACTATACATTTTGTCATGAGGGAAATAGATTATAGGCTAAGATAGTCAAAGCATGCTCACATGGGGCAGGTGGGACAGGTTTTGATCCATGGAGCGATAGAAGAGGGGATCACACGAGAGGTTGGTGGGGTGGGGTTGTATCGAGTATGTAAAATAAGAACAGAGAGTGGTTTAAGGAGAACATTAGAAGAGTAATAGGAGATTGAACCAACATAAAATTTTTGGATGACGTGTGGGCAGGGAATAAACCTTTAAAAGTGTCATATCCTAGGCTTTATAGATTGAGTTAAGGGGAGAGGAACACGGTGTCTCAAATGAGATCTTGGGTTAATGGGGGGTGGAAGTGGAATATCATATGGAGGAGAGAACTTAGGTCGTAGGAGGTTGAGTTGGCTAACAATCTTATTGATGTCATAAATAGGTACCCCATATTATACCAGATGAAGGATAGCTGGAGATGGCAAGCAAACGAGGCATGTGATTACCAAGTGAACAAAGTTTATCAGTTGATCCAAAGGAGTGACGACGGAGGAACTGCACCATACTGAACTTATACAAGAGATTGTGCAACAATTCTGCACCACTGAAATGCATCATTAATGCTTGGAGGGTGATGAGGAGAAGAATCCCAATTGCTACAGAGCTACATAAAAGAGGAAGCCTACCAGAAAATGTATCTACAAACTGCAACCTGTGTAGTGCTACATCCGTACATGTATTTTTTGAATGCCCCAAAATGCAGGAAATATGGAATGAATGCTTTAAATGGTTGGATATTCAGGCACCGATGTCAAATGAGTCCAAGGTAAACTTTTTACATTTTGATAATCTCATGTCCAATAAGAAGAAGAATAAGCTACTTGTGGAAGTTTGGATTTGCTTAGTGTGGTTGGTCTGGAACAAGAGAAATAAGATTGTATTCAAAAATGGCAAATGGAACTCAAAAAGAATCATGGCTGATTTGAAAGCACGGACGTAGAGCTAGAACTTTGCAAATAAAGGAGAACTTAAGAGCGACTCAAGTTATGACATGTGGAGCCGAAACCCTTTCACTTGCCTATAGTGATGCACTCTCCTAGAAATAGACTAGGAAGATCAATACGCTAGACTTTGGTATTATGTTATCTTCATTTCATATATTGAGGAATGCTTGTAGAATTAGGATTCATGCAGGTGGTTGTTGATCGCACTTTTTTAATTGTAAGTTTGGGTATTTCTCATACCCAACTTATACTTCAATAATAAAAATTTCGATCAAAAAAAAAAGCAAAGACTTAGAGACAAATTGATACTCAATTAATAATAATTGATAATGGTATTTCATAAATAAATTTATGGTATAGATGAAAAGCGATAACATTTTATAGCGAAAGTGATAACTAATTTAAAAAGTATAATATGATCTCGCGTGAGACAATCTCACATAAGACTTGTCCTTTATCATTTTGATTTATTTGACCTTGAAGTGTATGAGAATGTTTCATAGAGTTTCATGCTATGAATAAATAACATTTAATAAAAGTAATACTCCTATTAGTTATTTTTAATAAAATAGTGATAACTAATTAAAAAAAAGGAAGATAGTTCACCGTGAGATGATCTCATGCAATTGTTGCTCTAAAGTATATAAAGTATGACAAAGACTTGCCTAGGCCCGTCTTTTTCTTTTAAAATGGTACAACCGGATCCATTTAGCCCATTTTCATTAATCCGGTTATCTGGACCAGCCCATTTCACATTACCATTTGAACCAGCCCACTGCTTCGACTTCTACACCTCATTACCCGGCTACGCCACGTGTCGCCGAGTACGTCGACTGAGCTCAGTGCGATTCGCGTTCAGTGTATCGAGGGGAGAGAGAAAGTGAAATTTCATTTAAACAGTTCTCAATGGAAAAGGAATTAACAAAAAAGATTAGGGAAGCAGACACCGATGGTGACGGAAGGATCAATTTTAAAAAATTCTCGCAGGTGATTACCTCCGCTGCATTCGATAATTTTTTTGCTTGATTTTGAAACAATTAGATCAGATGGAGCAGTCCACCACCACCCACTCATGAATTCAATTTCGTAAGCATTTTTCTTACTAGAAATACACATTCCAGCCGTAAGTATATTCCAGCCGAAATTTCATCGATGCAGAAATCAAATAATAACAATTCCGACGAGTCAATTGGAATCCTGATTTTGTTGTCATTTTCTGAGTGGAATTGGTTAACTGGTGTAGTGAGGTGGCTCAGCCGATTCTTGTGGCGGCAATTGGTCGTCGGTGGATGGCAGCGAGATTGAGAGGGATCGATTCCCATTTTTCTTAGCTTCTTCTTAACATGTGTGTTCTAGGGATTCTTGATTTTGTTGTCGCAGATGAGATGACAATTTCACAAATTAATTAATTACGCCAACAAAAATAATATTGAAGCTGAGAGGGATGCTATTTCAAGTGACACCAATTACTAAGCACTGCAGATGCATCTCATTTTGGTGATGCAATAGCAGCAGCAAAATTCAAGAAATGAATCCACCACTCATGAACAACAAGGGGTGGTTGAATTTTTCTTCATTTTTACTCATTAATTACTGTCAGGGATAAGTTCTGATTTAGTCCCGTACGAATTGTTCAATGCCAAAAAGGTCCTAAAACTGACAGATTTAGTCTCATATGAATTTTCATCAAAATTTATTAATAGTTAACGAAATATTTTGAACCGTTAGCAAGACCAAAATGACAACTTGTAGATTTTGATTCCATAATATGTAAAAAAAATCCCCAAATAATTAAAATAAATAGGTCACTATTTGGAGTTAATTAGATCACTCTTTAAAATTAATTGGATTACTCTTCGAAATTAGTTAAATTGTATATGCAATTTATACATTGTTAAGATCACTTTATAAAAATAATTAGGTTACTCTTTGGAGTTAATTAGATCACTTTATAAAAATAATTAGGTTACTCTTTGAGTTTATTAGATCACCCTTTGAAATTAATTGGACTATTTTTCGAAATTAATTAAATTGTGTACAATTTATACATGGTCAGATCACTCTATAAAAATAATTAGATTACTCTTTAAAATTAATTAGATTACTCTTAAAAATTTAATTAGGTTTCTAATATTCTCCTTTTATATAACTCATGACAAGATCGCTTGCATATGTATAATAAATTCAGCAATGCTAAGCATATCCACAAGTACTGATTGTTTATTATTTATCATCTACATTGAAGAAATAATTTAAATAACATCAAACTATTCATCCATATGAAAGTAAAAAAGTATTTTTAATTGAATAAACTAAATTGATTATAGATGGATGAGTACACAATTCATATTCATATAATATAACAATCACTTTGAAAGTCTTGTTGGGAACTAAATATGAATCAGAACCTACGGAACCAATACAACAATCATGACAACTTTATTAAGATGAGGAATCAGAACCAACAAAATAAAATTACAGCCCCAATAACAATCACTAAAAAGAAAACATTAAGATGAACCAACTTTATTCAAATTCCTTAATTTCAATCCAATTTTGTTGCAGAAAGTTGTGTTGAAACTCGATTTCGCCGACGAGAAAGTCAAGTAAAAAGCCATGAAGAAGGTCTCTGGTCTAATAGGTACTGATTCAACTCACTTTATGATTTTCACAAAACCTCCTCATCTTTTTTATATTTCGAAACGGCCATATGTTTATATCGTTCAAGATTGGAGTCAGTCGCGCTGGATGCGAAGGACAGGAAGTGCGGTCACAGGAGACTTAGATCCGGTGGCGGTGGTGGATGTAGTGAGGAATATTTACTTCATGGAGATAGTTTCTGTTAGGCTCGCAAAAGAAAAAAGAGGATCCCAAAAAGGAGGGCTTCTAGCACAATGGTTTTCCGACGAACTGGGGTACGCGGTTGTGGCAGCAATGCCGTAGGTGTTGGGATTGGGTAGCACAACAACATATTTGGTGGATCGATTCTGGCAAGAGGCCCCTGCCAGTTTGCGGAGAAGGATGCAGAACTCCAGACCACAGTGGTGTTGCATCCGGAAAAGAAGGCTGAGGATCCGCGAGGTTTTAATTCTTGTTGTTGTAGGATCCGGTTATACAAAAAATTGGTAGGACTAGTGGTAGGCTAATCATTCTCATAAAGTATATATATATATATATATATATATATATATATATATATATATATATATATATATATATATATATATATATATATATATATATATATATATATATATATATATTTTAAATAGAATTTTAACCATTGAAACCAATTTACATAATTTATCATTAATTTATAATATTATAAAATTTTTATCTAATTCCTTGTCATATATTTTATGAAATAAGTATCGTGAAACATCTCATTGCTCAAAAGATTTAGGAATAACATTTCTGATTAATATTTGGGAAAGAATTATGTGAGATCATATTACAGAATAGTTTTTGTGTGATGAATAAGAAGTAATAATATTTTAATAAATATTGATACCAATTTATAGTGCAAGTAAAAAGTAATAATATTTTTAAAAAAAGTGATAATTGATTAATGAAGGATATGAAATAATCTAGTCATTGGACAATCTTTAACAAGATTTGTCCTTTGATATTGTGATACATAAAAGATTTTTGGATTAAACCAAAAAAATTTAGAATAATATTCTAATTAATGTTCTGATAAATAAATGCATCATCGTAAATAGATAATTATGATATAAAAAATTAAATTAAATTTTTTTATTTAATATTTTTATTAATAAATTTAATAAAATTAATCAGAAAATTTAGTATTTAATATTTTATTAATTAATTTAAATTTTTTATCATGCAGAAACATTGACTAAACAAAAAATTTTCTTTTAATTATTTAATTATTACTACATCACTTATATCAGTAATATAAAGGCTCCACGGGAAAAGGAAAAAAAAAGTACGAGCACCCTCAAAAAAGTTAATGTAAAATACAAAATATTAATACTATAAAGAAGATTTTAATAAAATTAAACTCCAGCACACTCTATTTTAATATTTAAATTTACATAATCATTTTCACTCTCTAAATTTAAAGAGTCAAATCACTCTTCAAACTTAAATAGTATTAAATGTTATTGATTTTGTGTGTGTTTTTGCATAAGAGAAATAATTCTTAATAAATTAAAAGAGAAATTATATTATAAATGTATAATGGAAATGAAAATATGAAGAGGTTGTTGAAGCATAACAAAAATATAATTCTTTAAAATTAAAAATCTCTTTATTTTGTAAAAATACTCTCTAAAATTTAAAGAATCTTTTAGAGATTGTTCTAAGAATTTTAATTGAATATAAAAGAAAGTTAAAACGATGAATCTACTGATAATTAATTAACAAGCTTGCTTTAATTACGTACAGTTAGAAGAAATATTGGAAACAGTAATATATCATCTTGAAAATATAGATGAATAATTATTAAGGGAGAGAGTATTAATATTTGTGGAAGGATATATTTGTAATTGGAAATTCTTTCTTTCTTATTACTTGCACATTTAGCATTTTTTGGAAGGTTAATGCCAAAATGCCCAAAGATAAACTAAATTTATCTATTTTGCCCACTTATACATTTTACATCTTATTTGCTCACTTTGTATTTTTCATCGCAAAACTACCCTTAGTTAAATTACTTTAAATAAAAACTTAGGAAAATAAAAAATGTATTTAGAAAGAAAAACATTGGACATGTAAACCTAAGCGCACCATGGACATGTAATTAAAATTATGAAATTGAGAAGATGTAATTGAAAACAGAAAAAAAAAACGAAAATAAAAAGATATATTAGAAAAAAAAAACATGAAAATATAAAGATGTATTTTAAAAAAAAGGCAAATGTATTTGTTAACGTGATAAGTTAAAAATTTTCATTTAATTTGATTTGTATTTAAAATGTAATATATTAAAAAATAAGTAGTATTTAATAAAAAGAAAAGATGTATATTTAATTTATTTTTCTAAATATAAAAATTAATAAAAGAAATAGTATCATTATAACTTTTAGATTAATTTGTTTAATAAATATAATAATTTTATTTTTGAAAAATAAATTTAATTAAATTTTATTTTTAATTAATAGTTTTTAATTTATTTTTAAATGATAAACTAGATATTACCCATTCCTATATTGCAAGGAAAGAATTATATTATAATTATTTAGCTTTATATTTAAATTATTATTTTTATATTAATCATAATATATATATTTAAATTCTTGTATTTTTATTGTATTTTATAAATATTTTTTATTATTTGGAGTATATTATAACATAAATTTATTTTTTTAATTTAACATTATTTTATATTTATCAATTAAATCGTATGGTACATACGTTTACTTTTCCATAAAACCAATTTTTACTTATACATAGGGATGACAATGTGTATGGTATATGTTAATTTAGGGGTACCCATCTCTGTTTAAATATCAAATACTCGTATTCATACTCTTCCCATTAAATTAAAAATTTAATTATAATACCCGTAGCCGTCTCAGACTCATTTAGTAATACATCCGTGTTACTCGTACCAGTTTAATATTCATTCATTTTTCATATGATTATTGCATAATTGTAACCTTGTTTGTGGAGTTTATTACTTATTTTTATATTTTCTATGACTTTACGAGCATTGTTGAGATTTTGCAGATTTTAAATCTATTTTGGAATAAAATTAATAAATAGCATAAGAGAATTGAAAAGAGAAAAAGAAGAGTCGGTTCGCTATGCAGAACGAAAACATTGTTATATCTCCAAAACATGTCTCTTTATGATGTTTCACTCGCATGCTCCAGCTTCCTTCTGATTTGATGCCTTTGCTAAAGCTATATACAGTATTAACAAGCTTGCCTCATCTGTTATGCAAAACAAATCACAATTTGAGGTCTTATTTGGTTTTACTCCAAATTATGCAATATTTTGACCTTTTGGATGTCGTGTTTTCCTATATTTACATGACTATGTAGCTAATAAGCTTTCTCCTTTGAGTCGTCCAATGTATCTTTCTGAGGTATAACAGTTCCTATAAGGGATTTTGATGTCTGGATTTGGAATCATCTCGGGTTTTTATTACGAGACATGTTCAATTTGATGAATCACTTTTTCCTTTCTCTTGTGATTCAGACCCTTTTTCACCTGCCAATCCGGATATTATCAGTTTTTAGATGGAGTCTCTCTTCCGCATGCTCCGGCTGGTCAACCAACTACGGTCCTGACCCCACCAGCTTCAAAATTCTCAACGCGACTCCTATCTGCTCTTCTTGATGATGATGGATGTGTTCTTACTACTTCCGTACAACTTTTTCCCCCTGAAAATTCTAATGTTCTACATCAACCTACTCCTGCTGAGAATGTCGCCTCTTTGCAGTCTCTTTCCCCAGTAGCAGCCTCAGTTGCGCCTCATGTCCTCTATCTTATGGTTACTCAGGCAAGGGCGGGTATCTTTAAACTCCATTATCAAATTTACTTATCCTCAACTGCCCTTCTCTCAGCTCTCACTGCATGTTCTGAGCCTCGCGGTTTCAAATTTGCTGCTAAGTCACCTGCTTGGTTGTCATCCATGCAAGAAGAAATAAATGCTCTTCGTGCCAAATGGGACCTCATGCCTCGCCCTTTTAGTACGAACATTGTTTGTTCTTAATGAGTTTTCAGGACTAAATTTCATAATGATTGTTCTATTGAGCATCACAAAGCTCGTCTGGTTGCTCAAGGCTTCACTTAGATTCTTGGTTCAGACTTCTACCATACCTTCAGCCCGGTTGTGAGAGCTACTATGGTCTGTGTTGTTTTGGCTATTGCTATTCAATGAGATTGGCAATTACATCAGCTTGAAGTCAAGAATGCCTTTCTTAATGGTGTTTTTGACAAATAAGTTTTTAAGGCACAACCCCAGGGTGTGCTGATCCTCATTTCCCAGATCATGTACTATATGGTCTTCGTCAGGCCCCTCTTTCCTGGTTCCAGAGATTTAGCATTTATCTTCTTAGTCTAATTTTTTGTTAAAGTCGTGTTGATACATCCTTGTTTTACTTCCACAGGTAAATACACTATCTTTTTATTGCTCTATGTGGACAATATCATTGTGACATGTGATGATCCAACGTTGCTTCAGAATTTCATAACTCGAACTAACAAGGAGTTCACTATCAAGGATCTTGGTCGTCTCAACTACTTTCTTGGTCTTGAAGTATCCTACACTTCTGATGGAATTTTCATTGGCCAATCAAAATATGCCCATGATATTCTTGAGCGCGCTGGGTTATTGCACTCAAAACCTATTGAGACGCCTTTACCTACAAGCGAAGTTCTTGTCAGTAATGGTTCCCCGTTTCATGATCCAACGATATACCAATCTCTAGTCAGGGTTCTTCAATACTTGACTATCAGTTGATCGGATCTCTCATATGCTGTCAACCTTGTCAGGCAGTTCCTTCAGTCTCCGATGGATACTCACTTCGAGGCTGTGAAATGTATTCTTCGATTTGTTAAGGGCACAGTTCACTTTGGCTTATCCTTTACTCACCGTCTGGGCTCTTCTGTTGTAGGCTACTCTGATATCGACTAGGCTCGCTGCATTAAGACATGTCGATCCACTTATGGTTATTCCATTTTTCTTGGGGGTAATCTTATTTCTTAGAGTGCCAAGAAATAGCGTACAATTACTCATTTCAGTTGTGAATCTGAGTATCGTGCTATGACCAATGTTGTTGCTAAAATTATGTGGCTTTCCAATCTTCTTCAACAGCTTGGCTTCTCTACAACATCTGGCCTCAACTATTTTGTGACAATAAAAGTGCTATATTTCTTAGCAGAATCCTGTAGCTCACAAAAGAACTAAGCATATTGACTTGGATTATCACTTTGTGAGACAGCTAGTGTCTTCGGGGAAGCTTACCACTTGCTTTGTCCTATCTCATCTTCAGCTTGCTGACATCTTCACAAAGAGTCTTCCCCAATAGGCTTTTGAGTTTCTTCTGTCCAAGCTCTGTGTATGCCTTCATCCCACGCGGCGCTTGCATGGGGTAACAAAGGAAATAGTTGACTAAATTTTGATTGAATTTTTCCTGATTTATTTCCATGTAATTAGTATAATTAGATATTTATTTGTTTTATTCCCTTTAATCATGAGAAGATGTTGTATTCACACATATATTAATATACCTTTCTGATGATGTACGTGTGGCTGGTAAGGATGTTAATTCCCAGGAAACTAGGACAGCTCCTTCTTCTCATTCCCTTGGACATCAACTTGCTCCAGCAGTGGTTTTACGAAACAAGTTCGATGCATTGACTAACTTATCACCGGGATCTGCTTTGGATGTTGAGACAGAGGTTAGGGCTGTCTTGATGGATGATTTGGCAGCTTCTGATGAGATTAATTTGCAGGATGACCCGGACATGGCTGCCCAAACAGTCAGTGGTTTCCTTGCTCTTGACGATATCGAACCTGAGGTTGATACTGTATATGCTGGTACTTCTCCAGTTCAGTTTGCACAGTCTGGTGTTGGGCTGGTTATGGGCGATGGTCAGTCTCTACTTCTGCCGGCTCCAATTTCGTGCGTCGATGTAGCTCATTCTCAACCAGCAGGGAAGCCTTGCTTGGCAGATTTGGCTATGTCTCCCGCAATCTTGGATACGACAATGAAGGTGGTTGCTGACTATTCTGACCGTGCAGGCTCTAACATTGAGACACAGTCCTCTCCAAGGGCTGAAACTACCTCGACAAACTTTATTCAAGCTGCTATTAACGCTATTGCAACGGTATCACGCGAGCTTGATTCAGAACAGGATTCTACTTCTCTTCTAGACCCTTCTCGATCTGATAATGATGACTTGAACAAGACAGTGGCTAACTGTGAGATCGATTTCCCTACGCTTGAAAATAGTAATTTGAAATTAAAGGGATGAAAAACAAGAAAGAAAGGCGTTACTTATAATCCGGCTTCTAAACCGGTTACACGTTCCCAAACAGCAAAGCAATAGAGTGATCCTCCGGATATTTGGGATGTTGCAAGTAAACAAGATTGGAGTAAACTTACAAAGAAAAATAATACTTATTTTTAGATTAGCTCTATTTCTATTAAGGCTCTTTGCACGAGCTTTCTTTTTTGGGCCGCCTATTTCGGCTCTTTTCGGCTTTGCCTTCCTCACAACATCTTTATCCTTTGTTCCACTTTCTTTATTTTCATTTATTTTTAATAATATTTCATAGTTTGATTAATATACCTTTCTGCACTCACCATATTCACGGTGATTTCAATATCAATCTTCACAATCTCGTATGTCTAAAAGAGGAAATGAGACTCTTTAGGGCGGATGTCCAATACAGCAAAATAAAATCCTTGCTGGTGAACGGAGGGAATATGAGTTAGAAGGAGAAAATATCACACTTCATCATTTAAGTACGTATGAATCTACGTACAGTCCTCTCAATACTTCAATTCTCAGTTGTAGTTTTTTATTTTATTTTCTTTCCCTTTTTTTTTGTTTTATCCAATTTTGATTCTTTTAGAGATACATATTTTTTAAAATCTTGTCAAACTCAATTTACATGAAAATTTCTCAATAATTAGATTCATTTTTAGCTAGGTTTTATAAAATTTAGATTGTCTTTAGTGATTAAATTTTTAATTCTTTAATTTTGTGGAAAAGGATTCTGTTGTTGGAATTTGCTAGATTTATGGATGAAATGAGCTTTTTTAAAAAACTAGTCTTTTAAACATGAGTTGCACGTTACAAGAACGTTATACTCTGTAATGTGATATTTTTGTGGTTTTTAATTTTTAATTATTTTAATTAATTCAAAATTTTAAATTTTTAAAGCAAAGTACAAAAACTATTTTCATATTGAGCCATCTAGTACCCATTATGTTATTTAAATAAATAATCCCAAAGCACATAAAAAAATAATTTAGGTTTGTACTTATCTAAACCCCTCAATAAATATATATATATATATATATATATATATATATATATATATATATATATATATATATATATATATATATATATATATATATATTCATAAAAGATCATAGTCTTAATGTTCACTCTTTTTGTTCACTCACAAGAATGATTACCCTCAAGTGTAAGGGATCAGATGTAGCACACGCATGATCAAGTTAAATTATCTAATCCACGGGATTATAGTTAAACATGATACGCACTAAATAATTCACACCACTAATAATTAAGACAAGTGATTTTTCAAGAGTTTGAAAATTAATATTGCTGAAAAATAAATAGCAAATAAAATAAAATAAATAGAAGTCACACTCAATCACAGTTGTTTCAAGATAAAAGAACAATATAGTTTTAGGAAAATCTAATTTATCATGTAAAGTAAGACAAATAGACAAGTGAATCAAATCATGCAAAATTTTATGGGAATGATCACTTAAGCATGCTAAACCACTCATGGACTAGTGAGATTTAACAATTTTAAAGAACATAAATTCCTAGGACCAAATTAATAAGATAATTCCCTTTTCTCTTTCTAGGTACTAAAGAAATTAAATACTCACAACCCCTTATTCGTTTTTAGGCAATTCACATGCAAAATTTCATATAGGCTAGTGCAAGAGATATATCCTGTATATGTTCTAAAGGAATTGAATTAGGACTTTCTTACCATATTTTTCTTTAACAATTATCATGCAAAGATAATAAAGTATCCTATATTGATGGTCAAATAATCAAAGGTTATATATTGGTCAATCCCCTTTAATTACCACGAAACAAACAAATATAATCATGTAACACATTCAAATTTCAATCATACATCAATCAAGGGTAATATCATGAATATATAATTAACAAAAAAATTAAGAAACATGATTATAAAAGTCTAAAATTAAATGTCAATAAGGAATAAATATTCTGTAAAATTATCACATGTCTTAAATCTCAAATCAACATAATAAACTTTCAAATCTAAAACTATTAAGAGGAAACTAGCCCATGGTGTTATAAGCAACAATCATGGCAAAATTGTTCTTACCCATGAGTTTATGAATCAACAATATAAGAAAAAAGAGGGAAGAAAAACCCTTGTCGCGTAATTCTCCGTCTTCTCTTCCCAGTCTTGATGATCCTCTTCCATTCTCTTTCTCAAGTAGCAAACACTGTAACTGAGTGTGAGGAATGCTGAATGAAAGGCGGAAGCGGGCGTGTGATGGTGATCACGGCATTCTGTCGTATGTGATGTGTTCTTCTCGGTTCTGTCCTCTCCTTTTATCACTGCTGTACAAGGAACATAAGTGTGTGATGGACTTCACACGGTATCAACATGGCCCATGGTTGATGACGTGGCCGTGGGCTGGAAACGAGAACCCATCAAGATATAGCTGAAGCATAGTATGTTTGGGCCCCACTTCAAATCACATGGCATATCAAACCAATTCGCAAACCCAAATTTTCTCAATTGATTTTCTAATCAATTTTATATTTGGGCCCGCATGTAGGATTAATAGTTACTCCCTCCATCTCACAAAAACCCAATTTTCTCAATTGATTTTCTAATCAATTTTATATTTGGGCCCACATGTAGGATTAATAGTTACTCCCTCCATCTCACAAAAGTTTGCATGCCTCTTTCGGTACGATGATTAAGAAAAGTGATAACTTTTAGGGGTATTATGATATTTTTTTAATAAATAAATGATAAAGTATGTTAGGTGTGTTACGTAAGGGTGATTTTTTTGTAAATAAAGTGTATGAGGAAGAGTAATTGTGTTTGACTTTTTGCTTTTTTAGGAATATGCAAACTTTTGTGGGACAACCCAAAATGCAAAGTGTGTCATTTGAATTGGGACGGAGGGAATATGCATGAATTTCTTTCCTCTAACAATCAGCTTCCAACTTGCGTACAATCCCATTCTCTAATTTTATCAATTTCACGCTAAATTGGCTTAAAATCTGCAAAATTTCAGCAATACCCATAAAGTTATAAAAATATGAAAATAATCAATAAACTCCACAAACACAATTAAAATAATGCAATAATTATATGAAAACGACATATGAAAAATGCGAATTTTCGTGCTGAACACTTAATAAAAATAGAATTGAGAAAAAATCGCATGAGATTAGCCATCTCTATTCTCTCAAAGAACAAAAAGAAAATAAAGGGGACAACTCCAAAGATTAATAAAGAAAAAGATTCAAAATCCATATAAACTAGTATGATGTCCACGGCGCGGGTTATCATGTTTGTTATTTATTTATTATTTTTATATCTATATTTTTAAATAAACTTTAATTATATATATTCGGAATAATTGAAAGCAAAAAATTTTTAATCGACCAAGCAAAAAAAAAAGGAGGCCTCAAGATATATAAATTTAATGTAGTGAAAAACATGCATTCTCAATTTATTTAATATTAATATATTGCAAGTTATTTTTTATTTATACACAAATAATCACATAAACACACTTTTTTAAATTACTAGTTGTTTAAACGTGCATTACACGTGGCTTACACGTTGTACTTTACTTTGCAGCATGTCGTAAAATGTATTAAAATTTTAACTTTTATATGAAATGAAAGGAACCCATCTTGCAACCACAAACCGCTTTATGATGCCTGAATTAACAGCTTAATGAGATTTCTTATTTTGTACAGTCCACAAAAGGAGCACTATAAATGAGTTCAGCCCCTTTTAACTCCTTTACATACACATTATATTTACATAAAAAGAAGTAAACTAAATCATAATATATATATATATATATATATATATATATATATATATATATATATATATATATATATATATATATATATATATATATGAGTTGATCTATTGTACACAAGTGTACACTAATGTACCTAACCCATATTCATAAATGGGTCAAATATAAAAAATATTGAAATCAAATGCAGACGTCACTTTCCTCCACACTCCTCTTGTTTTTACATTTTTACTTATGTTTCTTCCCATTGCTCACTAATACAGTTAGTTATTAATAAGTATACATATATTAATAAAATATTATACATTTGTTCAATAAAACTTATACACTTTAATTATAAAACGAGTTAAAATCAATCATTCTTCCAACACAATTCTGATTATGAATAAAATGAAACTCTTCATCAATTGCAACCAAATCACTCTTTGAATACTCCATCTGTTATTAAAAAATATTATACACTTATTCAATAAAATATATACACTATATATTTAAAAAGCATACATTAATTATCCAGCCTTCGAACACCTCAACTGATTATTAATAAAACGATATACATTTGTTCAATAAAATGAATACACTGTATAGTAAAAAAGTTACATTAATAAATATTTGAATCCTCCACCAGAATTTTCAATGCTCAGTAATTGTGAAGGCAACCAAACAACTATTCCAACTCATGGGACGAGACAAAATGTGTAAAGAGGAAAGGAAAGACAACATGAAGAATCGGAGAACAATGTCTTCAAGAAGAATCAGACATCCAAAAAGCAAATTTACCAGATCTAAAATGTTGAATATTTCGAAGAGAAAATTAATTTGGAAATCATTCAGAGCTTCTCAAATGCCTTTGCTAAATGCATCACTCTTCCAAAATCAGATTCTGGAATGCTCATTTCTCATAATGCTCTTTCATGGTGTTATCACTCGTTGTTGGAGTTACAGTCCCACTCACCACCAACAGCGAAGGTGGTGAAGAGGCGACAATGACGGAAGGTGGAAAGAGGACGGTGGGTAGGGAGAGAGGAGAGAGGAGAGAGGAGAGAAGAGAGAGAATTTGGAAGCAAGCGGTGAGTTGGGAAGAGAGAGAAGAGAGAAATTGGGAGAAAATAAAATCAGGGATCCATTTCCTTTATATATGCCGGGTCATTTGGGTAGGGTTAACCCTGTTGATAAGGTACACTCTTGTACACTAGTCTTTGCCTATATATATATATATATATATATATATATATATATATATATATATATATATATATATATATATATATAATAGTCAATCTGTTTCATGTTTGGTTGGAGTAGTCTTCCTATGGCTCGAAGCAATCTGATGAAGGGTGATTCCGGCATTTTAGCCTTCTCTTCCTCCTCTGATAGTTTTTGGCAATCCATCAGATATCAGACAGGAGCTTTCTTGTTTATTTTGAGAATTTGTGATATTCTTTGAAACACTGTGGATGGATCCAACTCTGTGTACAACACCGATAACTGGTTTTACTATTTTTGACCTCTTCCTTAGGTTTCTCTTTCTGAATCATAATAGAATATAAAGTATTTTAAAGATTTAAAGATTGAAATCTTTTCTTGGATGAAAATATACTCATACAAAAAGTGAAATTATACTCATATGTACAGCTTCTATAGACTATTTGTTGGTCACCTTACAATACTCTTTACATTATTTAACATTGTTTGAGCTCATAAGTCAACCAAATAAATTCATACATTCACTCACCAACACATAAAAAAAGATCTATTTCTATTGAGATGCAAATAGATCATAATAGTCTAACATAATCCGCATTACTATTGCAGAAATCAAATAGGATCTCGGTTGAAAGAATACACTTCAACTCTTTTAGTTCAAAGCATGCCTTCTAGCAGCTATAATAATCGTCTCCTTCAACGATCAAACAATAATCTTAACAATATGACATAAAGAATCTGAATCAAAATAAATTGAATCAAATCAAGATCATCCATTTCTAATTAAGAGATAAACTAAAACGACTACTTTAAACTATTTAAAACCATTTTATTTCTCTTAACACAATTAGTACTAAGATTTTGACAAGAGTATAAGTATCACTCTCCACAACCAATAAAAATCTCTCTTAAATCCCATCAGAAGGTAAAAAAGAGGGGAAAAACTTGCCTGCAATCTGATCTTCAGGTTTCTGAATTAAAGAATGTCTTTAACAACTCTATCAATCTTGTTCTTGGAAAATGGCTCCAGTTTTAGCACGTTAAATCTTTAAACATAGCATAATATATAAGAAATTGAAGTACCGTTTACTGATGCTGCTGATTTTGAACTCTGAGCAAAATAGTTGGATTATAATCATCTTTATCATCATTACATTCTTATTTTCTTAAAATAGTTCATAAGAACTTTCAACATTCCATTCCATAAATCCATGACTCAAAACCATCAAAGCTTATATTATTCAAAAGATGTCATGTCATTGCTTGACAAAATATGTGCACTTTTGAAAGGAATATTCTTTAATGCATTGGACACAGTTGACTGTTTAAACTTGTAATTATGATTCAGAGATTATGAAATAAACATGCGGTGTACGTTACTTGCATGTTTTATTTTGTGTTATGCTTTAAAATGAATTAAAATTTTTAATTTATATGAAAGGTATGGAACTCATGTCAGTTTCATTTTGCAGCACCACAGGATTTCAACTTTCAAGTTCTTTCTCAACTCTCTATCAACCTTTGCTAAATATAGGTTTCTCACCTGCTTCTGAAATCAACAAATTTAATTGTCTAATATATCGTAGTAGTAAAAAAGGGCATCAATGATCACACAACTATTTATTGCAACCACAAATTGCTTTATGATGCCTAAATATAACAGCTTGATATGATTTCTCACTATACACAGTCCATAACTGGAGCACAATGGATGATTTCACACACTTTTAACTTATTTATGTACACATTAAATTTACTCAAAGAATTAGTAAACCATTCATCCTATATCCTATAATATATGTATAATGGTCAATCCGTTTCATGTTCGGGTGAAGGAGAGTACCAAGCAGGGTGTCTTACTTTGACTCGAAGCAAGATGGTGAAGGGGGAATCCAGCAGCCTTTCATTCCTTCTTGGATGTTTTTAGCAATCCATTAATAAACGGACATGGACTTTCTTCTTTATTTTGGAAGTTAGTGATATTCTTTGAAACATTGAACTCTTTTTTAGTTTTATGGACGACTACAATCTCGTGTACAACACGATAAGTGATTATACTATATTATGAACCTTTCAACCTCTTCTTTAGCTTCTATCACATAATCAAATACAAAGCATTAGAAAGGCTGATACATAATGTGAAACTATACTCATACAGCTTCTATAGACTCTATTTGTTGGTCACCTCCAAACTCCATTTACTTTATTTGACTAACGTTTTTACTCAAATGTCAACCAAACACATGAATAGATTCATTCGCCAACACATAAAATATTATCTTTTGAGATGTAAATAGACCATTAAAGTCTAATTTAATCCATATAACTATTGCAAAATGTGAATAGGATCTGGGTTGAAAGAACTCACTTCTAACTCTTTTAGTTCAAAGCAGACCTTCCAACAGCTATAGGAATCATCTCCTTCAAGGGTACAATAATCTGAAAAATATGACAGGAGTAATTTTTAAGAATTTGAATCGAATTAAATTGAATGAAATCAAGATCAATCAATTTCGAATCTAGTGATAAACAAAAATGACTACTTTTAACTATTTAAAACATGTTTAATTCGCTTAACACAAGTACTAAATTTTGATAAGATTAAAAGTATCACTCTCCACAAACAGTAAAACCATCTCTTAATTAAATCCCACCAGAAGTTAAAAACGAGAGTTAAAAAAAACTTGCCTGCAATCTGATCTTCAGATTTTTTAATCAAATGAGGGTCTTTAACTGCTCTATCAATCTTGTTTTTTGCTAAAAGGCTCCAGCTTTGCCACGTTTAATCTTGAAACAGAACAACATACTAAAGAAACTGAAGTACCTTTCTTAATGCTGCTGCTTTTGAACTAGCAAAACCATTGGAAAATTATCATCTTTATCATCATCACATTGGACTATCATTGGACTAAGTTTGAATTGTCATGTGATTCTAGTCATTATCTAAATGTAGGGGATTTCGAAATTCTGTGAATGACACTATTGCGTGATCCCTTTAGGAAGTTGCGAATTTAACACAATATTTGAATTCATGAAAGAGCACATTAATGCAGCTCATAAAACCTTGACCAAGGAGAAGAACAATTAATTAAGTTGCAAAAGGTTATGAGCAAATTAATTAAGTTAAAGAAGGTAAACCTTAGGTTGTTGATCTAGCTTTGAAAACTGTTCGTATAGCAAAATCAAATATTCCCTTTCGTTTGCAATGCTATCTCTGAGAAATAAATGCAGCAATAAGAAAGGCAAAAATATCAAAGTTAGTTGATAATAATAACCAACTGAATAAGAATCAAAATAGAGGAATCAAAATACAGTAATGCAGCATGATATGAATTACTATTCACCTAATATTAATTTAAGAACAAAAAATCAGTAAAATAAAAGAAGGATTAACTAATTAACCTCACCTCTAAATTGACATGCAAACCTCCCTCTTACTCGTTTGATCTCAGGAGCTTCCATCAAAATTTTCCCCACTTTTCCATCAAAAATTTTCCCCACTGGTGGTTCTTTAGAGAAGGGCAAACCAGTATGATGCTGAATCATCACCTACTCCAGAGAGGTCGTCAACAAATTCACAGCTGAGTAAGTTCCAGCATCCCACAAAAACTTTCATAAAACAATTCTTACTTGTTTTGAACACGTGTAATAAGATTATTTAGAAGGCAACATAACTATGAATTAAAACAGTTTGACAATTTTCTGCAACCTGTTGTAATCAAATAATTTGTGTAGGTGAGGAGGAGATGTAGGTAGATAGGGCGAAGTACCATAATAAAGTTGCATATTTCGGAAAACATTTAACAGTACACATCCTATCAACAATAAAACTCATTAAATCTCAGATAATAGGAAAGACGAAACAAACGAATTGAATCAACAGCTAAATTCGAAAAGTGAAACACCATAGTAACTCACGAATCAATTGGGGATGTTGGCAGTGAGGGAAAAAAGTTGTGCATCCAGAGCGACGAACCGTCGTACGTTGTTATAGCTCCCCAAGAGATTTGATCCGCATTCTCACCTCATTATGTCGCAGTGCTGTACAATTGACAATAAGGAGTATAACGTTTCAGATGTGGTGAACTGAACGGAGTCAAAATTTACTATTTAGAAATACAGATGAAAGGTAAATAATATTAATTAATTAATTAATTAAGTGGTCATTAATAATAATTAAGGTCAGTAGCGTAAAAAGAAAAATAGTCAAGGATAATATGGGAAAAAAAGTTTCTCAAATCCATTCTCACTTTTAATTTAATATATTAAGAGTATCTTCAAGAGATTCTCTAAATTAGAAAATTATGTATATTTTAAAGAAATTCAACTAAAATATCACTCCAACAAGTTGTCTATTTTAACTTTTAATTTTACATAACAAGTTTCATTCTTCAAATTTAGATAACCAAATCAAATTCTTTAAAATTAAATACATTAATGATTCATTATTTTTAATGCTTTTGCTAATTAAATAATATGAAATGAAGAGTTAAAGTAAATTTTATATTGCATTAATAATAAAAACAAAAATAAAGAAAATGTATAGAAAATATGTGTAATTAATTAACATTGGGAATAGAGAGAATAAAATTTAAATACAAAAAATGTGTTGGAAGAATTTTAAAAATATCATTCTTTAAATGATTAATTGCGTAAAAAATACCTACCTTTACTCGTGTTGCAATTTTGTCCTACCCTTTGGATTTTTGCCAAAAAAAATACCCATCTTTTAAGTGATTTGCAAATTCCACCCACGGGCAGCAAAATCTGCCCGAATTAAATGATGTGGAATTTTTTATTTTTTTAATGAATATGAAATTTAAACTTGCTGACTTTCTCTCCTATTTAATTTATTTTAATTTGTAAATCCCACGTTAATTTATTTTCTCTCTCTTATCACTCCTACTTAGGGGTGGGTAATATCGGTATACCGAAAATACCGATACCGTACCGATACCATACCGAAAATTTCGGTATGGAAAAATCCATACCGATACCGATACCGAAATTTCGGTATACCGATTTTTCGGTATACCGAAATTTTGGTAAATTAAATCGGATACCGATACCGTACCGAAATTTACACCATATCGATTTTTCGGTAAATACCAATTAATACCGAAATGTTGACATACCGTTTCATACCGAAAATTCAATATACCGAAAAATACCGATTTACCGAAACCATACCGAAAAATAATATTTAATTTTAATCAAAATAATAAAATTAATATAAAAATATTTCAAAATAATTAAATTTTCTAATCTCAAACATTATACTTATGTTGTTTTTAATTTATTCATGATTAAATAACAAATTTTTTATTATTATATTTTTATACTCCTATATTTTTATTTAGATGTGTATTATATTTTTATTTATTTTAATTAGAGCTTATTTTAAAATTTAAAAAATATATATGAATAAATATAATACATAATAAAATAAAAATAATTTAAATATATTTATAATATAAAATATACTTAAATATTGTATTATGTATAATTAAATTTTAAAAAAAATTATATAAAATTTTTGGTATATCGGTATCGGTATATACCGATACCGAAATACCGAAATACCGAAAATAATTTCGGTATACCGAAATACCGAAAATTTTAATATCCTATACCGATACCGTACCGAAATTATCGGTACGGCAACCATACCGTACCGAAAATTTCGGTATGTTGAATTTTCGACATTTTTCGGCATTTTTCGATACGGCGAGCGCGGTATACCGAGTTTTCGGTATTTTTCCCCACCCCTACTCCTACTCCCTCAATAATTCTCTTTCCTTATCACTCCTCCTTCTTCACTGTGCGCGCGCGCTCTCTCTCTCCTCTTTGTCTCACTGTATCACTCCTCCTTCCTCAATAATCCGCACTATATGACTGCATCTTCACTGTAATTATCACGCTAACCCTTCAGCAAAGCAAATTGCTTCCACACGCAAAAGTAGAGAAAAAACTCACGCTTCCTCCTACTCGTAACGGTGGCGCGTCTGGTGGCGATGGCGGCGGAGGTTCTACAAGTGGATGACAAGAAGCAACAAATACACCCTCCTCAACTTCAATGGATTTTTAAGAAAAAACTGAACAACAACAATTAGCCCGCCGTAAAATCATTCGCGAATCAGAGTATAACTGGTATTTCTCTTTCAAATTTACGAATCCATGGCCATATGCGCGTTCTGACCCAATCCGCACCTAAACCCATTCCTCCATCTCAGAAATCGGAAGACGATGGCCAGAATATTTCTGTTGCATCTACGCCGCAACCAGATCTAATCCGAGTTCGTAGCCGCTGCCTTCCCCGTTGTCCCCACTTGACCGTGAAGCCTAATCGTTTCGTTCCGCCGCATCTCAGGCCGGGATTCGTTGCCAAAGAAAAGTTTGAGATCGTGAAGGAAGGTTAGGAGAGAGATGATGGAGAGACTGGAGAAGACAAGACGAGCAAATTTAAATTTAATATTCTTACAAAAAATGCCATGTCATTTAATCGGGCAGGGTGGAATTTGCAAACCATTTAAAAGGTGACTATTTTTTTTATCAAAATTCAAAGATTAGGACAAAATTGCAATTTAAGTAAATGTGGGTATTTTTTACGCAATTAACCCTTCTTTAAATTAACAAACATCTCTATTTTATGAAAATTCTCTCCAAAATTTAAAAAAATTCTTAGAATTGCTCTAAGATTGAAGTAAAAAATATAAACATAATTTTTTTTCAAACAATATTCTTTTCAAAAACATAAAAATAAAATTTTTTAATACTAAATAATAAATTAATGAATGATACCCATTTTGTTATTGAACAACGATAAATGTATAGCTTATAACCATATTTATAAATTACATTAGTCATTTTAAAAATTGAATTATTATTGTTTACCTCCATTTATATATATCATCAACTTTTAAGCTCTTCAATTGTGATTTAAGTTATTAAAATAAATAAATTAGACGATTAATGATCAAACAAATTACTTAGATGTGCCAATGTTAGGCTGATGTGAATTATAGACTTATACTAACTTTAAAATAAAAAGCCCAAATATAATTTTCAACTTTAATTAAACTTTCATTCCAACCCAAATTAAAGTTTTCATATAAAATAAAAGAAAAATTAAAATAACGTGTCTGCAGAGATTCGAACCTAGAAAAATTATAAATGCCAAATACACCTCAAATTGACACTTAACACTTTTTATTCTATTTCATGAAACTTATTTTACTTATCTCCTTATATATTTTATTTTAATGTCATGAATACCACATCCAAAAACTGCAATTACAAATTTTAAAAAAAAATCTATAAACTTAAATATAGATATTAAAAAATAATAAAGTAATGCGCCTTAGAGATTCAAACCCACGTCATCCCTAAATCCAATCAACCGGAAATCCTAAGGTAGAAAAAAGACAATTATTAGAATTAATGGATTCACAATGAAAAATAATAGTTAAGGCCATCTCTTAGGTCAAGAAAAAAAAAAGAAAAAAAGAAAACCATAAATAAATTAGGCCATCTCTTAATACTAAATTAAATTAGTCTAATAGTTAAAATATAACTATGATACTTAAAAAAAAAAAAGAAAAAAAAGCCCAATATACATAGTAGATAATGTGTTCATAAAGCTTTTAACCAATGGCCTTTTTAATGTACTCAATCCAATTAAAATATGACACCTCATAATTTTAAACTCATAATAAATGCCAAACTTTTGACACCCTCATATTTTCACCATCTATTTTTAGAATTTTATTTTGTTTTAATATATAAGAAGAAGAAGATTGGAACCCAACAATGTATCATAAAGCTATCCCTCTTATGGTTCTATAAAGCTTCCTTAATTTATAGGTTTAATGTGAGAGTAGTGGTAGTTTTAGTTTTAAAAAAATTAATAATATTATTTTATTTAGCGGTATAGATTAAACTATAACTAAATTTAATGGCTAAGATTGCCCAATGACTAAGATCGCTTAATGCACCCAAGTTGGACTCTTAATTTTGATAAACACAAACATAAATGGGGAAGCATGCATGGAACAACTATTCGGTATAATATCTCTAATTTACTAAAAAAATTCATTAAAAAGATAATCTTGATAAGGAACTTTACAACACATCTTAAAAAAGGAAAATGAGAAATGATCTTTAGAAGGGACAAAATAGAAATCGAAATGAGAAAGATTTTCATCCAATCTCTACAGCTACCAACTTAACTCCACTTATCTACCTTCACTAATGATGGAAAAAGGGATTACCACTGAATATCCAAGCAGTATTTCTAATTCAGAGCAATAAATAAATAAATCTCATTAATACAATACAAAAGACTTTAAGAAAAAGAATTAAAAAAAAAACAAAACAAAAAGGTGCTATTGTGAAAAATACAAACAAAAGTGCTCCACTCAAACCTCTTGAAACTGATTCACTTCTGAAGTCAAATCCGACTTCAATCCTACCTTAGAACCTCTTTCCAGAAACTCGCATCCCCTCATTCGTTAAACTTCCCTCATTTTTACACCATCTTTAAAGTTTCGAAAACTCCAGAACTAATAATATGTATATATAACAAAAACTCAGAGCCAATTTCAATATATTCAGTTGAACGGTCAAAGATTCAATTGTATATATAAAGTCAAGAATTGCAGAAGAAGAGCATTCTTATGAATTATGCAAGTTTGAACTCCTCTTTGATCACACTCACACACTCTATCTTCCTCTCAATCCCTCACGTATTGAATCAAACTGAAAAATGAAACAAAAACGAAGAACTCAAAGATGTATAGTGGTTCAGCTTAAAGCTTACGTCCACTCTTAAGGAAAAGAAAATCACTATGATGATGAACCGGTTACAAAACTTAATGAAGATGACGAGCAAAAGACTTCTAAGAACCCTAATCTTGGATCTAAACTGATATGAATGGATGATGATGATAACTGATGCATTCCTCCCTTATATAGCATGCATCAGCCTGACTAACTTCCATGTGTGTAATCCCATGTGATCAACCAGCTAGCAAACGGTTGCAACTGATCATCAACCACCTAAGATTCTTTCCATGTCATCAATCCATCAGCTCAACCTCTCTTTTGATCCTACGGCTCACCTTATGCAGCAAGTTGATCCTAACCTTCAATCAAGCTTGCTGCTCAATCAATCCTCATCTTCCACGTGTACACTGCTGATTTTCACCACACATACGAATGCATGCATGATCTATATACAACAAGCATGAATCTGACCAATTAAATAAAACCGGCCCGGACGGAGGCTTGGCAGCATCGGCCCCAGGAATAAATGGTTTGCTGTGACTCTCGAGAGAAGTTCGGTGATTCTGTCTTTCTTGATTGGAAATCAAGCAGAGATGAGTTAATATATATATATATATATATATATATATATATATATATATATATATATATATATATATATCGTGGCTATGGATCGGAGTGAGCGTGAGTGCTGTTCGATTCTCTTTTTTAAGACATTAACTTTTCTATAAGGAAATTAACATTTCATGGAAGTTGAAAAATATTGATGTATAATTTTCTTGTAGAGCCATCACTAAATATCATAAGGAAGCTGAAATATGCAAAAGATTTGGACGAATTATCGATCCTACTTGTGACATTCTTGATAATTGGAAGATTTTTACGGTTGATTCATATTTCTTCTATAGTAACTGAGATGATCTTGATCAAATTATAAATTCCATCCCCAAGAATAAGGCAAATAGCTTGCAAGATCTTCAGGAAAAATGGAAAATGTTAAAATCGTTAAAATTCTTGTTGAGCATAAGCTTGATGCATGATCTAAATAAAAGCTCAGCAATATGAAGGTATAAACCAATGAAATAGTTGTAACAAAATCAGGAATTTGAAAACACAGATAGAGAGTGTGTGGAGGAGTTGAGAATCTTGGTAGTCAACTAAGCTGATATAATGATATTGCATGAAGTTCAAAGATTATCTAAAATTTCAAGAGTCATCAAATAAATAATTGTGGGAAGATGAGTTGAAGTGAATTTCAAGAGTTTATTAATAAATTATCAGTAATTAATAAACATTAAATTTGTAATAATAATTTATTAAAATAAGTAGTAAGGTTACAAAAGTAAATAAAAGAATAGTAAAAGGACAAAAATAAGGAAAAAAATGTTTCTCAAATCCTCTGTTATTTTAATATATTAGTACTAGTATACTTAAACGTGCATTGCACGTTGCTTCTCAGGTTATACTTTGTAATAATTTTTTCATTCTACTTTATAATTTATGAGAGGATTACTACTAGGTACACAAAAAAATCCTTAATTACTATGAGATACAAACATACAAAAATATTACTACTAACTACAAAAATATATAATGATAGTCCAATATTACCCCTACAATGTGCTGCACATAAATGTTGTGTGCAGCAAAAGTTCGTGTGCAGCAAAGTGTGTGCTACTAGTAATAAAAGTGTGTGCAGCAAAAAAGTGTGGTGGTTCGGCAGTGGTCCGACAGAGCTCCAGTGGCGGCCGGTCCAGCAACTTTTTCGGCGGTCGGCCAGCGATCTGGCAGTACTCTGGCGACTGGCCGGCGGAGCTCCGGCAATTCAGATTTCCAGCAGCGGCGGTCCGGTGGTGGTCCGGCGGTGGGTGGGGGTTTAGGGTTCGTGATTTAAAAGTGTATGGATTTAGGGTTATATTTGGTATTTTACTTTAATATTTTGTATGTGATAATAATTATTTCAAATCAATGTATCTAATAGTAATTAGGGTACAAAGTGTGTATCTAATAGTAATTTTTCCATAATTTATATATTATCATTTTAAGAGTTATACAACGTTTTTTTTTAGCAAAATATAAATATTTGGTTGGGATGAAGGAATTATGTTGAAAATAAGTTATAATTTTATATTTTATATTTAACTAAAGCATGATATATATTTCTTTAATTGTCTTGTACTATATTTCTTCAACTAATTATAATATGCACCCGGTGCACCTAAGATAGGGTGCACCAACTTTCAAAAATGTATACAAATGTAAACAAAAATATATACAATAATAATAAAAATGTATACAATTTAATTCTTAATTTTTTTTAATTAAAAATTGAGCGTAAAAAGATATACAATTATTAAAAAACATGCATACACTATTGAATAAAAAGTTATACACATATGGATACTAGTTTTTTTATTGAAAATTTAATGTGAAAAAATTATACAATTATTAAGAAACACGTACACAAAATAGAATAACATGTATACAAAATAGAATAAAAAGTTATGCACCCTTGTACCCGGGTGCACCTAATATCAACTCTATTTCTTCACGTTTAAGAGTACTTGAAAATTAAACAAATGCATTTTTTTAATAAATTAAACAGAGTTTTTTTAAAAAAAAAAATTAAATAGAGAAGAGTGAATAAAGTTATTGGATTTAGGTAAATAAAGTATAAAAAAAGTATGTTATTCTACTATTAGAAAGTTAATAATATTGTAAATAATTACTCTCTCTTTCTCAAATTTTGTTGCATCTTTTTCTTTTTTAAATTAATTAAAAGTATATTACTTTTTTTTTCAAATTAATTAAAAGTATATTACTTTATAGAGTACTTTGGTATTGCTTTGTAATAAATAAATAATAAATTAGGCGTATTAAATATAAGTAATATTCTTATAAAAATACTAAATGGGAAATTTTAGTATGTGATAAAGTAAAGAGAAATATTTTTTTTTCCTAAATTATCTCTATCTTATTTTAGAATTGATATTTTTAATCTAATTAAATTTTAAAAAGTATAATCTCATCAATATTATTTTTGAGAACCACTAGGGTGGGACTGTCTCAAATTTAAGACCGGATCTTTTAAGTTAAGTGGGTCAATCTTTATTCGCGAATCCTTTCTCTTCGCCCCACATACACAAGGGGATCTAAATATGCAATCTTGCTCTCTCCCTCCGGAGCTAAATCTGCATCTCGCTTTCCCCCTCCTCTCCCTTCTCTTACTCCCTCCACCTTTCACCGCCGCCCATCTCTGTCAGATTCTCCAAAAATTATCTCGCTGTTACGCCATCACTAGACCACAAATGGAGAGAACTAGGTCAGCCCTCCATGGCTTTGTTACTCTCTTCTTAAAGGGCTTCTTCTTTTTTCTCCATCTACATCCGTAACTGCTCAGATTCCTCCGGCACCGCTGCCAGCGTCCGCCTCACCATCTCCTTGCGCAATCGCCGAGTTGCAGCCACGTACGGCCTCGATCCTGCCGTCATCAAAACCTTCCCCAATTCATCTACTTGAAGATGAAGTACCACCAGATCGGAAAAGAAGAGTTCAGTGCGCTATGTGTTTGACGAATTTGAGGAGATTGAACATTGTGTGTGCTGCCCAAATGCGACAAGTTTTCCACCCTGAGAGTATTCACGCCTGGCTCGAATCACACGTCACTAGGAAGAGATTCACAATTTGATAGTATAATTGATAACTCTCCCCTCTGTGTTCATTTTGTTAGTTTGTATATTAAAAGCCTAGCTTTTGTATTGAACAGTGTTTTAACAATTTTATTTGAAATGAGAATCATTTAATCAAACGTTTTGCATATTATAAATTATTTATTTATATATTTGTGCAAAAGTCCATTTACTTTATACTGTAGATAATATGTTGTGCGACAACACACGGAAGATCATATTATCAGTTTTCTTATAAAGTATAAACAGATGCTCACAATCAAGATAGACGGGGACTATCTATCGGGATGGTTGTAGTGTGGTTTGGTATTAATTTGTCCTGACTATAGAATCACATTAGTGCACTTAGCGTGTATTGAGCAGGACCGTTTGAGATCGTTCGACTTGTACTGTCTATATAGGAGAACTTGATCTCAGTTATTATGGATGTTCGTGCTCTTAATCCCTATACAATAACCTCGACACGTAAGGCAGTATATATTTTTTTGATTCATCAATGGGTGAGATTTACATGTATTAAATCAACAAACTCTGTGAGTTGGGAAATAGTATTGTCTCTATGGTGTACTGTTGATTATAGAAGGAATTCGTGTCCGTTTTAGGTTGATGATGTCCCCTTGAGGAGCTCATAAGGTTTATCATGTAAATCTTGCAAGTGAATTAATTCTGGCATGATAATAAGGTTGAGTGGTACTACTCTTGGAAGAGATATTAATTAATTTAAGTTGTCAGTAACTTAATTAATTAATGGGCATTGTATATCTTAAACATGGGGAGATTTTCGAGCTCATAATAAAAAAGAGCCTATAACGTAATTGTGGGATTGGAAAGACAGTGCAGTAATAATATTTTAGTGAACTATATTATTATTATTGGACTTAAGTATATGTTTTGGGCTAAGATTGGATACTTAAGCCCAATGGAGGCCCAACCCAATTTCTCTTCCTAGTCCCTGTTGTAGCCCAATAAATAAGTCATCTTAGCTTCCTGGAACCCTAAGCCTGTGCCTCTTTTGACGTAGAGAAGGGAGAGAAGCAGATTGAGAGATTCTGGAGATTGTTGCCCACACAACACCAGAGTTGACTTTGGGTCATACAGCAGAAGATCAAGAGGTGGATCACTACTGATCATCCTCTGCATCAACCCAGAAGAAAGATAAAATTTTATTTTGCTTCCGCTGTAATTGTTTACTTGAGTTCCTAATTGATCACGCTGAGTCAAACGATCCAATAGCAACACGTTTATGCTTTAATTATTAATTTTTTTACTTTGTCGTGTTAATTATTTTCTTTTCTTAAATAATAGACGATGAGAAAGTAGATTTTGTTTCACTGATACAAGAGTGACATCAATCTCATGGCCTATAGGAAAGTTTATTAATTCTGGATTCTTGATTCTGGGTTCTTGATTCTCATCTGTTGTTCATTGTGAATGAAAATGTTTAAGGTCTGTCCCCCAAAGGAATAGATAGAGTGTAATGTTGCTATCATATGGGATTATAAATCGTACAGGTAGAATTTCTTTCATGTTCGCCATTTTAGGGGAATCTCCCTTTCCCACTCATCGTGCCTGTGGGGTTGCCAGGTTGGCCTGCCCCACCCATTTTACTAATCTTCCGCCTTGTCCTAAATATTCTTATTTTATTAACTTGTAATGATATATTAATACTGTTATAATTAACAAGTCTGTGTCACACGAATTATGTAATTTTGAATGCATACATAAGATTGTACATGATGTATAAGTATAAAGTGCTACTACCCTGATTAGTATGTACTCCCTCCGTCCCCCCAAATTATTTCACACTTTTCTTTTTCATCCGTCCCTCAAAGTATTTCACACTTTACTTTACTAAATTCGATAAAAAATACATTACAATAATACTCACTTTTTACACACATCCCAATATAATACTTACTTTTTCACATCTCCCAATAACTTTACACACATTTTTCATTAAATCAACTAAAATATATATTCTCTTTCTTACTTTATACATAAAAATATAAAATTTTCTTAAACTCCGCGCACACCAATACGTGAAATACTTGTTGGGATGGAGGGAGTATGGAGCAAACTGCAGATAGGCAGAGTAGTAGATTGATTTGAAAGGAAAAGGAAATAAGGATTGAATTATGGATTCATTAAACTACTAAATGAGAAAGAAAAGAATGATTTGAAGTGTTAGTATTTGTATCAGAGAGGAGAGGGAATTGAATGATGATGAAGATCCATTAGAATACTACAATTTTAACGCCATCAATGCAGAAATGACATATTCTTTTGGAGATTCTTGGCACAATACTTCGCAACCGAGATCCTAGATATCTTACTATGGAGTCCTGAAGCACCCAAAATTAAACTTGATGTATCACATGACTAATAAAAAAGAGTAGTCTAATTAATATGAAAGAGTAACCCAAAAAGATGTTAACCAAATACTCAAATTAAATAGTAAATTAATCTTTAAAAAATAAATATATAAGGAATAATTCAATTAATAAGAAAGAGTAACATAATTAATATGAAATATTATCCTAAAAGATATCGAGAAAAAAACTCAAAAATACTCAAATTATATAATAACTTCTATTATTATTATAAAGAGTAATCCAATTAATAAGAAATAGTAACCTAATGAATATGAAAGAGTACCTAAAAAATGTTGACTAAATACTTAAATTAAAAAATAACTTAATCTTTTAAAAGAAATTATTATAAAAATAATTAGATTACTCATTTGGATTAATTAAATTACTATAGAAAATAGCAACCTAAAAACAAATCTAATATAAAGGGTAATCTGTTGAGTAACCCAAATTAATATAAAAAGTAACCCAATTAATTGAAAAAAATAACATAAAAAATATTAACCAACAGAACAATATATTAACAACTCAACATAAAATTAGAGTAATCTAAAAACTTATTAATAATGACAAAGTCTCTTGTGAGACGCTATTTACATGAGACGGTTTGTGAGACGTGTTAAAGTGTGTCTATTATTTAGATAAAGTATGTTTGATGGTTGTTAAAGTATGTTTTCTAAAGTATGCTGGATTATGCATTAAAGTATGATTTTAATGTATTATAATTTAATTTATTATTGATATATTTTAACAGCAAATAAACATACTTTATCTATACAATAATCATACTTTAGTGATGGGTCGACCCGTTGATGAGTGTGTAAATTCACAAGTTTGGCAGCATGTTTTGTGCTAGTTTTGGAGAGTTTTGAGGTGGAAATAGGTGGAAAACCTATATATATTGTGAATTAGCATGAATTAGGTGTTAGTGGAGCTATTTAAGTGGTTTTCATAGCAAAATCGGAGTGGAAGTGCCTAGAATCGAAGAGACGAAGTCGAGACCACGCGAACCGCCAAGGAGAGAGGTGGGTTCGACCTGTTGGAGGAGGGTTCGACCTTTCCTACAGGTCGAACCAGCATTGCAAAGTGTGCAGGAGGAAGGTTCGACCATGACTCAAGGGGTTCGACCTGTCTGTCAGGTCGAACCATGGTCGAACCAGTTCGCGAGAAGATGGGTTCGACCACGACGTTGGGGTTCGACCTGACGGTTGGTCGAACCAGGAGCGGAAATTGTCCATTGTTGGGGTTCGACCTGTGGTTCGACCAAGACCCGAGGGGTTCGACCTGTACAAGAGGTCGAACCAAGTGCAGAATACTTCAAGTAGGTAGGTTCGACCTATGGTTCGACCTGCGGCTAGTGGTTAGAATTGTTTGACGAGGTCGAACCGACGTGCGGGAACTTACCTTATCTAGATTTTCGAGGCCAAAACGCGTGGGATCACTTGAAAAGCCCATTCCAAAGCCCTAGAGACGTGATTACAAGTATAAAAGGAGGCTCATGCAGTTAAGGAAAAGGACGGGAAAACGAAAGAAGAAAGGGATCATCATCAACAACACAAGAGGAGAGAATGAGAGCTGTGACAGAGGTTCAGCTAGAGATTCAAGTAAGATTGGTCCAACTAACCATGATTGTTCTTAGATCAATCATGGGCTAGAGCCACTTCGGTAGTTCTAGGGTTATGAAGGTTTCATGAGTTAATTTGTATTTCGTGTGTATACTCCGTACAACACTACTTGTGGTTTATTTTATATAAGATTGCACGTTTTTAATCCATACTCATAGTCGTTTTGTGCATCAATAATCGTTGTGTAGATTCTGAATGCATGACATGGTTATTGGTTGAGTGCGTTCACTAATGAGCAGTGTTTATTGTTATAATTCTAAGTGAAGGGATTTCGAGGTTTTATTAGAACCGTCTTATATGAATGATTGTTAATCGAATTGAATTCGGGTTAACAAGTAGGATTAAGAGTATAACTTTATAGAACCTAAAAAGGGAGATCAAATCGGGTTAGAGTACTAAGTGCATGGGAAATAATTGATTATGATAGTACCTAGAAAGGGAGGTAAAGTATACGTCTTACTCTGAGGATACTCACACGTGTCAAAAGCTTATCTATTTGTGTCTATAGAATAGATTTGTATGGTCTAGCGATGCGTCCATAAACCACAAGGCAGAGTCGGACATCGACACACGAAAGTATGAATTAACGAATGAAATTGGATGGCTTGACGAACTACCTATTATCTTATTTGATCACAACTATTATTTTCTTGTTCTTGTTATTTATTTGCTATTTTTATTATTACTTAGTTTACAAACCTACAAATATAATTCTCAACATAGTCATAATTGCTAGAAAATAAAAAAAGTAATATTTATCTGTCCCGTGGATTCGATATTTAACTTGGTCACCTTCGAAACTACAATTGATATCCTTCATACTTGGGGATTAAAGTTGTGTGCTGAGAAAACGCTCATCACCCGTCTCACAAATAACCCATCTCAATAATCCAATTTATTAAAAAGAGTAACTCAGTTAATTAAAAGAGTAAACTAGTAAATCAACGAAAAAATTATCAATCCAAAATTAAACTAATAACGTAAAGTAAATTAAAAAAAATCAAGAACTAGATAACTTAACCAAAAATAAAATTTGATGTCCATTCAACAAAAAAAAAGAAAAGAAAAGAAAAGAAAAAAAATCTTCTTGCTAAACTTTCTTCTCTACCCAACTAATCAGGTTCTACTTTCTGCAACACTCACTCTCCCGCTCTCTCTCATATCATACACATCTCATCTCATACACAATTAATTATACTCTCAAACCTTGCAGCAAGATCAACAATTCATCATACTCACTCTCATCTCATACACAATTAACGTAATTAACTATACTCTCAAACCTTGCAGCAACATCAACAATTCACTATCTTCTTGTGAATCAATTAAAAAAAAATCAACCAGCAGTAAAAAAATTTTGAACAAGAAATAAAATCAATTTCAAGAACGCAACTTTCTCCATCTTCTTCACCCATTCTCTCTCTAACCCCATTTCTTGTCTTTGAAAAATATCATCTTCCATGACGACGAAAATGACGATAACAGCCACACATTGTCCAATACTTATATCCCTCTTCCACCTTCAAATTGTCTGCTTTAGTTTCAGATCCCTAATTTGCCCAATCCTCGACAAATCAACAAAATAAGAGATTAATTTTAGTCATCCTTGCATTAGCACTGAGCAACATATTTCCTCCCAATTCTACACCTTCAATAAAGAATCACCTGTAAATGTGATTCAATTGTTAATTGAGGGTCAGTTAGCGACTCCGGTGGAAATCAGAACCACGACCTCATTTCTTGTACCCTCCAACAGTACGCAACTAAACTCCCAACAACGATGCTCCTCCATCATGATTTGTTGGGCCAAATCTGCTCACGTCGGAAATCACACCGCCGGGCCAGCCACAACTCTGCCCTTCGTCAATGTTTCTAGATCTCGCCATTGATGACCGCCACCGAGTTTCATTTCCTGCTATCAAAGGCGGATGTCGAGCCACCTCATTCCGTTGCCGGATCCAGTTATTAAAGAAAGACAGTGTGATATGACATACTAAAGATGGAGAGAGAGGACACAAAAGAAAGAAGAAAGAGAGGAGGATGCGGGAGATAGAGAGAGAAAGAGGAAGGAAAGAAGGAGGGCGTGGCAGAGAGAAAAGAATGCGGGTTAACTTTTTTTTACCCATTCTTAATAAAAGGATCCGGTTCCATGATTTTAAAAAATAGGACGGGCCCAAGCTAGTCATTGTCATTATTTTTATGAGAAACTCTCTTGTGAGACGAGTTATTTGGGAAGCGGGTGTGAGACGAGTTGACCCATCTCTAAAGTATGCTTATTGTAGAAATAAAGTATGCTTATTTGTAGTTAAAGTATGTCAATAATAAATTATATTATAACATGCTGAAATTATACTTTAATGCATAATTCAACATACTTTAAAAAACATACTTTAACAGTCATTAAACATACTTTATCTAAATAATAGACATACTTTAATATGTCTCACAAATCGTCTCACGTAAATAGCGTCTCATAAGAGAATTTGTCTATTTTTATTAGTTAATTTGAATTTAATTATGAGTCTTTTTAAATTCACACATCGCTTCAACTTATGCACGTACCTCACATATAAATTAAGAGATCTCTCACTACGTTGCATATAATTAAATAAATTTTTATAATGGTAAGTTGTAAAAGTTTTAGAAATTAAGTATGTTTAATTTTTACGATCATTACATTCTTTTATTAGTAAATTATTGATTGATGACATGAGAGTTGTAACTTATAACTCCAAAACTCATTAAATTATTATATGAAGTAATTCTTGAAAGGGCAAGAAATTCAATAGAAAATAAAAAGACGCACTAAAAGAAAGATGAGGAGAGACCCATATGCTAGCTCCTTCATGCTTGGGCATTGTTGGTTGTTAATGGGTCGAAAAACCCTAAATTTAAATTAAAAATAAAAAAATAAAAAAATAAAGCGGATAGCGTGAGCGAAAAATGTAGTAATATTTTTATAACATTTTTTTAATTCTCAAATTTCAGTAATTACTTACATGCAAGAGATATTAAATTACAATGATAATTTCTTTATGCAATTAATTAATTATAGTAGCGGGTTAAAGTAGTCAATTAGTCATTCACATAATTTACTATTTTCTTAATGTTTTAAAAAAAGAAAGGAATATTAAGTACTTATGCGGTTGGTTTTATTAGGTGTAAAATTAAAAAAAAAGTTAATTTAATTTACTCAAATATTCAAAATTAATGACTTAGGTTAAATATTAAGTTAAAGTTAATTTAGGCTTCACTCTTAATGTATAGTACAATGTATTTTAATTTTAGACTTTATTTTTCTTCTGTCTTCTACTTAATTGATCATTCAAAGATTCCACACACCTATATGCCACTTATTTTCTAATGTCTAGTACTAAAATTAATGTGTTGTAGGCAAGATTAATAATATTATCTATACCCTTGCAGATGTCTTATTCTATCATTTTTCGGTTTTTTATATCTAAAGAACTTTCTTCGTTCATTTCCATCAACCCACACGGTCCTTCCTTAGGTTTCCTTCCCTTTATCCTTCTTCATCAAAGGCTAATTACGTCTCTTGAAATTTACATGTCTCCGTTCTTTTTTAGCTTCTCCCTTCCAAAAATCTCCTTTTTTTATTATATATTATTATATTACAGATATCCAAATTAAGGAAACAAACTCAGGAAAAACTGTTAGGTAATTACTTTTACTTTGGATGTTTGGATATGTTTCCATTAAGAAGTAAACCACAACAAAATATTAAAAGCCTAACAACTAAAGTAAGATATAATCGCTGATCATTAAGACTCACCTGCATGATCATCAGATTTCTCCTTGTGCTAATCTTGCTTCACCAGAGTATACTGATGCCTCATATTCTTCACTTTGGTGGATGCATCTTTCCATGTCCACTGTCACAGATAATAAACAAACATAAACAAATCATGAGTAAGAGTACATAATTAAAGTTACTTATATGAACTCAAATATCTTCACTTTGGTGGATGATTAGCCATAGTTTAGTGGGTAATGACCAATTCAAGAAATTATCGTACCCAAGGGAGGTAGGCACTAGTGCTTAAGCGATCTCACGTTTGTTGTAATTTTATAGAGACGAATCATCAATAGGATTGGTTGCAAACAATTAAATGACAAGTGATCAAAGTAAGTAATGATCAATCAACAAGATGGATGGATGGAAAGTGGTTTACCAAATTGATTAAAAGTGAGATTAACAACAATCAAGAAGTGGTAATTCTAGAAATTATGAATCAAATTCATATGTATCATGGATTGAAGACTAAGGGCCAACACTAAGATCACCTAAACTCCCTCTCGAGATGGATAGGATATGAATATCAAATAGCTCAATGGATTGGTTCTCACTTAAACAATTCCAACTAGGTACTAAGCTTAAATGAGAGTCCCTTCACACAATTAATCAATCTCTCGATCAAACCAATCACATGTCCTACCAAAGGGTTCTAAACTATGAAGGACTTCTCAATCTCTTCACAATCTATAATGCACATGAAGTGTTTGATGAAATGATTCACTTAATTATCCTAAGCATATAATTGATTTCTCAATCTAATCACATATCTAGAACAACTAAACACACAAATCATCAATACAATTCAAGCAATTAATAATCAATGGTAGAAAATCATAGATCCAACACTACAACAAAAAATGCCTTTAACCACAGATTTTTTAATGTCATTTTAGCATCAATGTGATAATAAGTATTGTATTGTTACATTATATTTTTAGGAGTGTCAATATGTGTGCTATAAAGACACTTAATAAAATGGTGTGTTAATATTTATCCTATCACCACACTTCAAAAGGAACACTTATCTATTGCTATACCTTTTTTACTACACAAAACAAAGTGTCCTTATATATACTCTTTAGCAACACTTTTGCTACACCTTTTTTAACATACAAAAAAGTGTCCTTATAAGTACTGTTTAGAGACACTTGAGAATACATTTGTAAATATATACTATTTTATTTCTACACACGATGAAAGATTACAAATTATTAAAATTTAATTTAATTTTTAAATTTTTGTTTCGCTGTTAAAATAATAAAATATAAACATTTTATTTATTAAAAAAATTAAATTAATTTTTTTAATTTTTTATAATAAATAATTATTTTAATTAATTTAATGATTAACAAAATAAAATTTATTTTTACTTTAATAATAAAATCTTTTACTTTAAATTAATTATTTTAAAAATAATTAGCTATATACATTTCTATATTATTATTATTTATCTTAAAAAAATTAAATTTATACTATAATTTAATTAATAATTTTTATTTTATTTTATTATACCTATTAAATTGATAATATAAAATTAATATTATAAATTCAGTATTAACTTTAATTATGTATTCTATGTATATATATTATTTTTAATAAAACATTACAAGAAGTACTTATGGTTTAATGGCTTTCTGACTTGAAATAAGGATCTAATATGTGTGATACGGGTTCAAGTCTAAGAGAACACACTTTTTATTTTATTTTATGTAATATTATTTTATTATGACATTTAAAAGTGTATTAATAAGTCACTTATCTTCACACTTTAATGTGTATTAATAAAAGTATGTGTCATTATATGTCATAATTCTTCACACTTTAAAGTGTGGTGATAGGGGTACTATCTATCCCCACGGCACAATGGACCACACAAAAAATGAATGTGGTTATAGATAAAATGTATTAATATATTACCTATTACAACACTTTTTAATGTATTTATAAGCAATTTTTTTTGTAGTGCAATCAACATATGAACTTAAATACACAAATCTCCAAAATTATCCAACAACTCTCATGTTGCTAATTTCACAAGGGAGATTAGCCTACCATATTAAGAAGAAAATGAACATAGACATTAATATCCTTACAAAACATGATGAAACTATGAGGTTTAATACAAGAAATGAATGGAAACTCCCTTGTTATCCTCCTCTCTTCCTTGCTTCTTTTCTTCAATTGGATGATGATTTTGATGGTAGGATGATTGTAGATCTAATGGATGGTGAATGGATGAAGATGAAGGTGAAAAATGGAGGAAATGGTGTGTGAGGTGTGTGGGGAAGGTGGAATTTCGGATCCTCCCTCACATATTGAAGTATTGGGTATTTATACCCCTTGGGAGGCTTCTAGAAGGATTCTGATTTTTTTCCAGGATTTTACACAGCACGAGTCGTGCTCTGCCACACGGCCATAAGGTGGCCGTGTCGTGTAAACTGATGCTCCCGCACGGCCTTTTCTTATAGGGCCGTGTTGATGACACGGCTCGTGCTGCCAACACGACTCGTGCGACTGGACACGGCCTTAAGGTGCCCATGTTGAACGAATAGGTGTCGCCGCACGGTCATCGCTTACAGGGCCGTGTTGGCTACACGGCCCGTGTTGGTGCTGGCTCCTGTATTTCTTCACTGTTTTGGCTTGTTCTCCCACGTTTCAACTCCGAATTGAGATCCGCTTTTTCCTACGTCTTCCTTATCATATCTATAAAAGATACGGATAAAAACACAAAACAAAACCAAATAACACATAAAATACGGATTAAAATATACGAAAACACACGTAAAAAGATACTAAAATCTAGGTGAAAATATCACTCATCAGTGGATGCATCTTTCCATGTCACGGATAATAAACAAACATAAACAAATCATGAGTAAGAGTACATAATTAAAGTTGCTTATATGAACTCAAATATTCCATAATAATGAAAGAGAAATAAAATTAAAAAATGTTATGTAAATATGAAAACACAAAGGACAATCAAATTGCGGCTCATGCTCAGGACAAAATTTTAATTAGTATATATAGATAATAAGAACAACATGTAGAAATTCAAAAGTTACATAAAATAAAAATTCAAGAGTTGCAAATTTAAGAGTTGCATTAATTAGTTCAAAATCAATTGTATTAAGTAATAAATTGAAGAGTTTATATTCATGATGAAAGTTTATGTGAATCTTAAATTACCAATAATTAAGTAAATAAGAAATAGGTGGATAAAAAATAAAAATTCTGAAGTCCTTCACATTTTTAATATATTAGGATTAGGATTATTTTTAAAAAAATATTATCATTTGTATTAATATCATTTTTATTTAATGTAATATATTATCTTTATCTCACGAAATTAACTTATGCTATTGAAAGTTTTTCTTTTTAATAATATCTCACTTCTTTTTTTTAATTAACGCCAATGCTTGAGTTTACTTTTATGAATATTAATTAATCACAATAAACATATTACAATAACCATGTACAATGTATGTATATAATCATTAATAAAATAATGAACATATTATTATATTAATTAATGTAAAGCAATAAATATTACATTAGTAATTAGTTAGGAGGTTAAAGTTGTAGAAAATTAAATTTTGCAAGGATAAAATTGGAAAAAAAAGTTTCTCAATTCCTTCCCACTTTTAATATATTAAGATTAAGATTATGATTAAGATTAAGGTAAGATAAGATAAGATTATGATTTGTTAGAAGGTTAAAGTTGTAGAAAATTAAATTTTGTAAGGATAAAATTGGAAAAAAAGTTTCTCAATTCCTTCTCACTTTTAATATATCCTATCCTATCCTAATATATTAAAAATACTTAGGCTTTGTAAAACATTTTTTCCTGTTTTGTCCTCACCCTTTTTCTTTATTACATGCATGTCATATATTACTTATAATCATTAATGTATTAATCATTATCATCACATGCAATTAAAAATAAAAATGTCTTTTGAGCTCCTACAATCAATAAACCTAAAACTTTGTCTTTTCATTTTTCATTGATTTTATTTCATTATTTAATTACATACTCAACGCATAGGATATACAAAAGTTATTTGTGACTCCTACCATAAATACCTTTAATTTATTGTCTTTTCATTTTTCTTTTGAGCTCCTACAATCAATAAACCTAAAGCTTTGTCTTTTCATTTTTCATTGATTTTATTTCATTATTTAATTACATACTCAACGCATATGATATACAAAAGTTATTGTAACTCCTACCATAATTACCTTTAATTTATTATCTTTTCATTTTTTGGTAATTTATTTCATAATTTTATTTAATTTTTACAAAGTATACAAAATTTATTTATAATCAATCTCTTCACCTTCGTGCGACTATTAAACTTTTGCACCTATATATTAACATTTTGGAATGCGAAGTGTGGTTAAGCGGTGGAGGCCAGTGGATGTTTAGAATCGAAATGCTAGCGAGATATATATTTGCAGAGCCATGGAAACACAATAATGAAGCCTTGCATCAGACATGTTAAGTCACTTTTTTTTTAATTTACTATTTTTCATCTTTAATATGGTCCATCTAGGCTAGCTTTGGAAAATAAAGCATATAATTGTGCTTTTGCACACAGTCTTCTATTACAGGACAATTACATTACCTACTGAAAAAAATTTGTGTCCTGATCAATACTATGCCCCCTGTTCGGAGAAAAGTTGGTGCTTCTATAGATATGAAAATATCGATTTGCACACTGTTGGTGTGTTCTGCCTCAAATTCAGGGTTTGTATCGACGAAAGATTGGACTTTCTTGGAGCTCGACTTTATGTATTTGCATGTCTGTTTCCCTGAAGACTCATCTTTAATTGCAATGTTACTAATGGTTTTGGTTTCCTATTTACTACGCCATGTTACATCCCTTATAATATTTGTAAGTTTCGTAATATTTATGATATTTAAGTTTGTACTTTCCCATGGTACTATTTCATTTTCTCCAATATAGATTGATGCTAATTAGTTCTCTACCAATTTATTGGTGGAAGTTTCAGGTGCAAGAGTTTTGTATATCACCAAAAAGACTTAAAGGCAGAAATCTACTAGAGTCTTCAAGGAAAGAGAGAAAGAGAGAAAGAGAGAAAGGGGTTATTCAAGTGCATATAGTAAATTGCACAAAAAATTCATGATTCTAAAAAACTTTCCATAAAATATGTAATTATGTATTAGATGATAAAGGAGTGATTGACATTTATTACAACAGATTATGCAAGTTAATTAATTATTGATTTTTTTACTCAACATAAAAAATTGAATTAATGATTATGTTTACATAAGAAATTCTCACTTTTTTTTAAGTTTCATAAAAAATTGAATTAATGATTGTGTTTGTATGAGAAATTCTGATTTTTTTTATCTTTTTTTATGTTTCCACGAAAAGAAAAAAATGGTAATGAAATTATGCGACCAATCGCAAACTTTACTTTCTTAATTACTCCGTCCCAGAAAACATTTCACGTTTACTGTTCCACGTTGTTTAAGAAAAGTTACTTTTTGACTTTGTCAGCTCACTTTTGAAGGGGTAATTTTGTCCATGCAGCTGGGTTTAGAGGTTTGGATTAACTTTATCATTAAAGTTAATCCAATCCCTAATCACCCGAAAAATAAAAAAAAATTGAAATAATAAAAAATTCTGAAAGTCCAGAAATTAAATAAAAAAATACAGTAACTTAAAAAATTACAGCACCTTAAAAAAATTACAGAAACATTACATAAATCTACTAAAATTACATAAAATTGCTACACTTCTTCTAGAAAATACAGGAATTTGTTACACTCCAATTAAAATTACAGTGCATAACTTACAGAAATTAAAAAGAAAAAATAAAACAGAAATAAAATTACATATTCTTCTCCATTACATAAGTTAAGAAAACTCATGCTTCCCTGTTCATAGATTTCTGAAAATACAACCATATAGTGAAATCATGTTTATATAACAAAAATTATTGAATATGAGGCATAAAAAAATATGTTAAGAGCATTATTCATTAAAAAAAATGCCCTCAGATTATAAATTCATCATTGGGATTTGTTTCCCTCCAAAGACATGTTAACAAAGATGTCTTCCCACCAAAACTGTCCTATTTCTGTGAGTTCCCACCAAAAATTTCAGTAAACCTCATTTTTTCCCTCTAATTCTGAAACTTTCCCACCAATATCTTCACAATAAATATGGTGGGACAAGTTATCAAACATTAATGCACTTAGTTAACATTTAATGGCAACTTCAAAGCCAAACCTCTCTCCACACACCAAAAATCTGATTGGTCAGTATCTTTTAAGGCATAGCACTGATGGAAATATCAACTTTGGGAAAGCAATGGAGGCAGCACAGATTTTCGGAGTTACTAGAAGAACCATATTCAACATATGGGCAGATGCAAAAAGGCAGATTGAAGCAGGAGACCCAATCCCCTTCATTTCCAACAAAAAAGGTTTTTCAAAGACCAAGAGAGTTAAACTAGACACTGAGCAAATGAAGGGGATAGCTTTTGAAAACCGAGGTACAATAAGAGGGCTTGCAGGGCAGCTAAAGGTGAGCAAATCCACAGTTGGTAGGTGGATAAAATTGGGAGACATCAAAGCTCATACAAACTCAATCAAGCCTGAGCTAACTCTGGAGAACAAGCTTCAAAGGCTCAATTACTGTTTGCATCAGATTCATCATGATATGAGTGCAGACAAACTCATGTTTGATGAAATGCACAATGTGGTGCATATTGATGAAAAATGGTTTTACATGACAAGGGTCAATGAGAGGTACTACATCATTCCAGGGGAGGAAGAGCCGCATAGAACATGCAAGTCAAAGAATTTTATTACCAAAGTAATGTTCATGTGTGCGGTTTCTAGGCCTATATTTGGAAGTGAGGGAGAAGTGCTTTTTGATGGTAAAATAGGCATCTTTCCTTTCTCAAGGACTGAGCCAGCAAAAAGGAGGTCAAAGAATAGGGCAAGGGGGACAATGGTTACCAAACCATGTGAGACCGTCAACAAAGAAGTGATAAGAGACTGCATAATCAACCAGGTAACCATGACTTTCTATTTGACCTCATTTATAGTTTGAATCATATTTTCAGGACATATGCTTTAGTTTATGCATACAAAAGTTTTTATATGCATATTGAAACATTTTCACAGATTATTCCAGCCATAAAGGCTAAATGGCCAACATTTATGAGTAAGGATATACTTATCCAACAGGATAATGCAAAACCACACATAACTAATAGTGATGTGGAGTTTGGAGTGGCTGCAAGATCTGATGGATTCAACATCAGACTAAATAATCAGCCTCCAAACTCTCCGGACACCAATATCAATGACTTAGGGTGGTTTAGAGCTCTACAGTCAATTCAGTGGGAAACAGCAAGCTACAATGTGGATGAACTAATCAATAATGTGAGGATATCCTTTGAAAACCTAACTCCAGGTACACTCAACAATGTGTTTCTTAGTCTACAAGCATGCTTAATTGAAATAATGAAGGTGGAAGGAGGTAACAATTACAAAGTGCCACACATGGGAAAAACTAAGATGATAAGAGAGGGAACTCTGCCAATCTATCTTGAGATTGATGGGGAATTGGTACTGGGCTGCATAATGAAGCTACTTGAAGAGGAATCAAGGTACAAGCTGGTTTATGATATTGCAGAACTTATGCAATATATAGGTGTTTGATCATCAGGTCTGGATTATCTATTTTTGGGTTGTTTAGGCTCTAAGAAAGGCCCTTTTTGTTGTTTACAGCATAAACAATGGACTGTGTAATGTCCTTTTGATGTTTATGTGTTGTTTAAGCTGTAAACAAACTTCCTATAGTTATTGTATGGCCTTTTTTTGTTGTTTACAACGTAAACAATGGACTGTATAAAGTCCTTTTGATGTTTATGTTTTGTTCAAGTTGTAAACAAGCATTCTATAGTAATGGTATGATTTTTTTTGTTCAACATGCTCTCAGAAAAAAATTCATCACCGAGCACGGTCTCCTAAAAGGTCTCCAGTACCTATTGGTGACAAATTTGATATCAAAAAAATATCTGTAGTCTCCAAAATAGGTAAGAAACCAAATGGTGACTCTGAACACCTAATATGAGGGACAAGAATGGAGTTTGATTAAGCTTTTAATCTCAACAGAGGTTTAACATGGCTTCAATGGGAACTTAACCCTCGGAATAACATCGTCATTGGGTTCATAGTCTCCTAAATAGGCAAAAAAAACCTATTGGTGACTCAACGTACAGAAATCACAGGAACAGAGTCACCAAACATGATCATCACTGGGCAACAGTCTCTGCCCTCGGAAAATATTCGTCACCGGGCGATTTTAATCCTACATTTAACCCCAAGTTAGATTTAATATCATCATAATAGTTTTATAACCAAGCATGAAAGCCTCACAGGGCAAAGTAAGGACCAAATCCACCATAATCAGCCATCAAATGCCTCACTTTATAACAGAAACTGTCCAAATTAGGCATGATCAGGAACCAAATATCTCACACACCCATAAACATGCCTCACAGGGCAACGTAAAGTATGTATGATGCATGCACAGACACCAACTATCTCACACATCCACACACAAGCCTCACAGGGCAAAGTAAAGTCAAACATATGCATCATCAGGCAACAAAAATCTCACACGGCCACCAACATGCCTCACAGGGCAAAGTAAAGTACCAATTAAGCATCATCCGACACCAAATATCCCACATGGCTACAAACATGCCTCACAGGGCCACATAAACGCCTCACAGGGCCACATAAAAGCCTCACAGGGTAAAGTAAATCGCAAGGGATAGGAATCTACCGATATTCAGGAAGGAAGAGACAAATCATCTCGTAGATGAATTTTTTAAATTCATCTGACCATTCATTCTGGACAAGAGGTGACTGAACAGTTCCAGCAACTCCATCGTTGGACTCCTTGACCCTTTTAACATGGCCGAAATCACAACCGGTGGGGTATCTCCGGAAAAGAGAGGGACGTGGGCTAAACTCTAAATCCTCATCTTCAACCTCGGAGTCCTCAGCCACTTCGTCAGATTTCTCAGACTCGGGAAAGAGTGAGTCCAGAACAGAATCCATCGCCAAAGAGTCGGGAACCACCACGAAGGGGGGGGGGTTCCGGCGATGTTTCTTGCGAAGTTGTGGCTGTTTTCAACCGAGGGCACATACTGAACCCCAACCTCCAACTCGCTCCGCCTCTTCTCAAATCCAGACCGCACTTCTTCGATTTCAGGCGCCGGAACGTTATTTGGTGGAGAAAAGTTTAGATCGAACAGAAAAGGATGTGGATTCGAATTCAACATCGTATGTTCAAGAGATGGTAAGATTTACACAAGAGAAAGGTATATCGAAGGAAGATGGGAGCAAAGAAGGGGGTTAGGGTTAGGGTTGAGTCGATGAGGTTCAGATCTGCGTGAGAAGCACTAGGGTTTGTTCACGGGAAGAAGAGGCGAGAGAGAGATGGAGGAATGGATACGAACAGATCTGAAATGAAGGTGAGAAATGAGTTTGACAGCCGTGTGGGGGTGATTAGGGTTAGGAGTAGTTGGGTTAAGATTAGTGGATTGAGATTGTAATTAGTTGGCCCAAATCCAAACAATTAAACTAAATTGTGGGCCTAATGCAGTTGGGCCATTTGAAAATATTGGGTAATTGAAGGATAGAATGGTAATCTTTTTTTACTAAAAATGGGGTGTGAAAAGTATTGTGGGACGTCTAAATATAGAAAGTGTGAAAGGTATTATGGGACGGAGGGAGTATTAAAAAGAATGCGACATTTACTACAACAAATTATGCAAGTCTTTTTTTTTTATTCAATCTCAAAATTTGAATTAATGATCACTTTTTTTCCTTTTTTTTAAAGTTTCCATGGAAAAAAAAAAGGTAATGAAATTATGCGACTAATTGCAAATTAACTTTCTTTTCTTAATTATTAAAAGAATGCGCTTTCAAAACTTCTTTTAAAAAAATAATTAGGAAAAAAATGGGGTTTTTGAAGTAAAAATATCATCTTAGTCAATCTAATTAACATTAAATAACATTAAAATAATATTTAATATGTAAATTACAAACGTGGTTAAAAATATAACAAGTATTCACTTTAATGAAAATGTAACTAATTATTTTTTTTATAAGTTTATATTTATAGGAATGAAAATAAAAATATATTTATATTCATTTTTAATTTAATCAATCAAATAATCTTAAGATAAACTTTAATTCCAAAAATATCTATCTCACTCAATACATATAATATACTCTATCCGTCTCCAAATTAATTTTTCACATTTTTTATTCTAATCCATCATAAAAAAAGTTTCCAAAATTTTAAAATAGTAAAAAATTAAAAGAAGTAACTTCTCTCTTACACTTTGTTTATAATAATATCACTCATATCTAATTTAACATATTTATTATTTATTTATTAAAAGAAATATTTCTACAAATAATATTTTTCTTAATCTACATGTAAATAATATAAACGAATAAAATACGAAGGTTTGGAGGGAATATTTTACAAAAACATTATCACAAGCACCCTGTTAAAACTTAAGCACTATCTACATTTTAAACTTTATTAACCTAAACCCAACAAGTTTAATGTTCACTTTTTTATTTTAATTATCAAAATACTTCTTTATTATCTTAATAATCTATAACTAAAAATTACATGTTTAAAATCTCCACGTACTCATATACTCAAGGCGAAGGAAGCATATTATATTTTAATTTTATACTCTTTTCTTCTGCCAATATATACATTTTATCATTTTGTACATTTGTACCAAAGGATTATATTTGTCACAACCCAATTTAATGATATGAAAAAAAAAATAATAATAATTAGATTTATAAGTGGTTTTTTTAAATAAAATCTAAAACAAAACAATTGCATTAAATTTTATGAAAATAATATAGGAGAGTTTAATTAAACCATAATTAGAATTTAAAACAAACATATTAGAAATTTAGTAGTGGAAGTCTTTTGGTAATTTGTGTGCAGTGACAATTTAAGAGTTATTGTTCATAAGATTAACACTTATTTAAGCAAATTACGTAATACTTCTTGTCATAATCCAACCCTTCCAACTCATCACCCGTCACGCCGGCTGCTCAGCATCATCTATAGAAGGAAACATAGGGGGTGAGCACACGGGAATGTACTCAGTGGGAGATTTCCTGTTAGATTTCATAATTGAAAATGACTATACCTCTTGAGAAATGAACCTCATGAATTTATAATAGTAAAGGGAATTAACCCATAGTCAAGTCACCCGAGAGTGCTCATTATTTAATCCGTCAAAGTTATACGAATGCGTCCGTCTTTTCTTATTGACATTGCAATAATGCCAACTATACGTACAGGATCCCGGCTCACCGGTCTTAGGTAAATTTTCATGCATATTCATAACATCAATAAATGCAACCAAGTTCAATATAAAATTTGTAACAGAAAGTCCACCTTAGTGAAGACGAGTTATACAAGGGTAAGATTAAATGTTGGACTTCAAAGGAGGTAAGATTAAAGGTTGGACTTCAAAGGAGCGCTGTCGTTGCTAATTTCTCCTTGCAATCTCTATGCCTTCAAGAATTTAATTCTTACTTAGCATATATTAAGTGTTTTTATTTATAAACTATTTTGATTATTTGGAAATTATTTCTTTAGAAGAGAAACTAAATTAGTGTTATAAAATAAGTCTCAAAATACAATAAAAGGTTCTTAATGGTGTTACAGTTTGGGAAATTGGTTATAGCTATCGAACCGCTAATTTATTTTAAAAATTATTTTATATACATATATTAGACACATAAGTGAATATTTTCATACTTATCCCTTTCCCTAATTCATTCATTTTAATGGTTAAACGAAAAGATGATATTTTGCTTGAGTTTCACGTAAGCATTCTCCCACAGTTTAGTAAAATATGCATAACTTTTATTTGGGTGAATATTTTTCAAAGATATTTTACAGTTTCATAACAGACAAATAGACGAACAACTTTTATGGTAAAGGTTTTGGCAGATTCATCCGTTTTAATGGTGTAAAACGAGCATGAAGTTTCTGCAGTGTTATAACACATTCTCCCCTATGGTAGAATGTTTATAATTTTTAATGACTAAGTATTTTCTTAAAAATTTAATAAATAAGTTTTAAATATCATAATAAACTCATATCATTGAAAATTTTTAAAATATTTTACATATTATACATAACATATATATTATTATTAAAAAGACACTATACATTCTTTAATTGGAAGTAAAATATTTATAATATAAATTTTATTTTAATAATTTATATATATTTATATACACACATGTATACATATACTATTAATGTTATCGTTATTATTTACCTAGTATATATATTGGTAATATATTTTCATAAAACTATTCAATTATAGCGTATAAGATTATGAAAAATTCCACGTGATAAATACTTATTTAACTTGTGATGTAGTATTAATACAAGAAGGGTATGTGATTGTGAAATAATTTTAACACAAAAGATATGTTTATTTGTGAAAAAGTATACATACAGTAGGGCACAATAAGGTATATATATTCAAATACAGTGTTAATACAAAGGTTGTGAAATAATTTTAATAATTTTATTATATAATTTTATTTGATATGCAAACTTTTAAGGACTATCCCTAAGTTGAGTTTAAAACCTATTAAAATTTATAAATATTACGTAACATAGACAGCAGGCCACTAACTAAGACAAGTTTAATATGATAAATAAAAATAGAATACCACGCAACATATAAGAAGTGAAGCATCAAAGCGGAACACCACGCAACATGTGTAAGAAAGGAAGCATATTTGTGTTTCACATGTAAGGAAAATTATTTCTTAGTCTTTCACAATAAAACTCGTATCCATAAAATTATTCTTTCACATGTAATAACAAATAAGGGAATGCTTAATAACGGATATCTACTGCAGGAGTACACATCTCTAAGGAAAGCATATTTGTTAAGGAAAAGTTATTTGCAGAGGAGTAAACATCTCATATTTGCCTTTCCCACAGTAAAAGTTATATCAGAAAATTATTCTTTCACATGAAATAACAAATAAGGGAAAGCTCAATAACGCATCCCTACTGCATTCAAGTATAAATAAGGTAAAAGAAGTTACCTTGTAGCTTAGGTGACTGATCTAAGGTTTCAGGTAATATGACGACCGTCTTCCTATTAAAAAAATAATGTAGTGGCCCTTACAGAACAAATGTACTAGTTGTGAGATTTTGAAAGAAACTTGAACAAGTTTTAAGATTGAAATGGGTGTCACAATCTTACCTGTAGATCTTGCTAAAGTCCCTGTAAGTTTTCCCTATGATAGCGCAGCTCTCCTTCTGGAAGAAAGAATTTAATCGTGAACTAAGTTTTCTTTCTGTCTACGAGGAGGACAAGATTTCTTTCTCTTATAGGAGGACAAGATTGGCTACTGTGGTTAGAGAAGTTTTCTGGTCAGTAGGAATAAGTTTACTCTTATGAAGAAGACATGAAGAAAAGTTTCACTTATGCGGTGAAGAAGGCCAGAGTGAACATATTTGTTTGATACAGGAGAGAAATGAGGGCAGTGGAGTGTGAAACTGAAGAGTCAGTTTTTATGAGGAAAGGTTTTACTTCTGCGGTGGAGAAGACCAGAGAAAATGTGTTTATTTAATATAGGGGAGAAAGAAGGGCGGTGGAGTGGAACTGAGGAGTCGTGTCTATAGGGTTTTATCTTATTAGAAGGTGAGAATATTAATGATTGCATACGAGACGCGATCTCTCATTTCAGAGATTGAAATAATTTACGCTTGGATATGAGACGTGAGTATCTATATTTACAGAGAATTTAATGATTTCTCCACAACATGCAAGATATGATAATCCTTTTCCTGGGCGACGGTTTGTCTTATTAGCTATATGATTCCTTTGTTGTTATTATTATTATATTATTATTATTATTATTATTATTATTATGTAGATATAGATATAAATAATAAATAAATATATATATACATGAATAAATCATGACTATTACATCCTCCCCCACTAAAATTAATTTCGTCCTCAAAATTTACTATATATCAAGGATTGATTCGTGCGAATGATTTACTACGTACCACTTTAGCTAAGTTATTAATCATAGTATCGATACATAATAAATCAGACGTACCTTCTAGGTTAACTTAGGATATTTGGCCACAATTTGATCTTCACGTTTCCAAGTAGCTTTTTCACTTCCATGTCTGTTCCACAACACTTTGACTAACACGATAGTCTTGTTTCTCAACTTTTCTTCCTTACGATCAAGGATGGAAATGGGTCCTTCTTCATATGTCAAGTCATTGTTTAGGGTGACATCTTGATATTTGACCACATGGCTCGGATCATATATGTAAGGCCGTAACATTGACACGTGGAAGACATTGTGAATTCCTGACAAATTAGGTGGTAAAGCTAATTTGTAGGCTGCTTTCCCAATGGTCTCCAAGACTTCGTATGGCCCAATAAACCTTGGCTTAAGCTTTTCTCTTTTTCCAAAATGCACGATACCTTTAACTGATGTTACCTTTAGGAACACCTTATCTCCAGGTTGATACCTTTGATCTTTACATTTTTTATCAGCATAGGCCTTTTGTTGGTCTTGAGCTATTTTGATTCTTTCTCTAATTTGGCTTATGCTCTTCACCGTTTTATCCACAATCTCGGGTCCCAATAATTTTCTTTCTCCAACCTCATCCCAATAGAGTGGAGACCTACATTTTCTTCCATAAAGTGCTTCATATGGAGCCATGCAAATTGTCGCTTGATAACTATTGTTGTAGGCAAACTCTATTAGGGGTATATAATCTTTCCAACTTCCTCCAAAATCCAATATACATGCCCTTAACATATCTTCAATTGTTTATCTGGTTCTCTCTGTTTGCCCATCGGTTTGAGGGTCGTATGCAGTGTTAAACTTCAATTGCGTCCCCATTGCATCTTGTAGCTTGCGCCAGAAATTAGAAGTAAAACGAATATCCCTGTCGGATACTATTGAAACTGCCATGTAATCGAACTATCTCTCTAAGATAAATCTGAGCCAATTTATCCATGCTGTAATTCATTTTCATGGGTAGAAAGTGAGTTGTCTTTGTCAATCTATCAATAATTACCCAAATTGCTTAATTTTCATGTAGGCTTCGGGGTAACCCATCAATAAAATCCATTGTGACAAGTTCTCACTTCCATTCTGGTATTTCCAAGGGCTTTAAAATTCCTAAGGGTCTTTGGTGTTCTACTTTAATTTGCTGGCATGTTAAACATCTTCGGACAAAATCTGTGATGCAATCCTTCATGTTTCTCCACTAGAATAGTTTTTTCAAGTCTTGATACATTTTGGTTCCTCCAGGATGGATCGTGTACGGAGTACAATGTGCTTCATCAAGATTTCATTTCTTAACTCCTCATTCTTGGGCACACATATCCTTTCTTGAAACATCAAGGCACCAGTATGATCCTCTGAGAATCCCTTTGTGTCTTCACTTTTTGCCAATGACCGCATCTTGTTTAAGAACTCATCTTCCTTCTGAGCATTAATGATCCGTTCCTTTAGGGTCGACAGTATTGTCAATGCGGCTAGTATAGCACATACATCTTGTGGCGACATTGCTAAGTCAACCTTTAATCTCGCAAGTTCATTATTCAACTCCTCTTGATCAGTGATCTTGTAAGGTGGAAATCTCTTCCCCTTTCTGCTGAGCGCATCAGCTACCACATTTGCCTTCCCAGGATGGTTGTTGATAGTGCAGTCGTAATCTTTCACCAGTTCTAACCATCTCCTTTGCCTCATATTGAGGTCCTTTTGTTCAAAAAAATACTTTTGTGATCGGTGTAGGTCTCACATTTTCCTCCATAGAGATAGTGCCTCCAAATCTTCAGGGCGTGAACCACTGCTGCTAGTTCTAAGTCATGAGTGGGATAATTTTGTTCATGGACCTTTAATTTTAGTAAGGGATAAGCAATCACCTTGTCGTGTTGATTAGCACGCATCCCAGTCCAAGCTTTGATGCATCTGTATAGATTACGAATCCCTCTAAGCCGCTAGGAATTGCTAATACAGGGGCTGTGGTCAACCTTTGCTTTAATTCTTGAAAGCTTTCTTCGCATTTATCTGACCACTGGAATTTGACCTCTTTCTTTGTGAGCCGTGTTAGTGGACTAGCTATCTTTGAGAATCCTTCAATGAATCTCCTATAATAGCCAGCTAATCCTAAAAAACTTCTCACATCATGTACATTCCTTGGGGCCTCCCATTCACTTACGGCTTGCACTTTACTTGGGTCTACTTCCAATTCTCGTGCAGAAACGATGTGTCCAAGAAACATAACTTGGTTTAGCCAAAACTCGCATTTATTGAATTTGGCATAGAGTTTCTCTCTTCGAAGTGTCTCCATTACTATCCTCAAATGTTCTGCATGTTGTTCTTCATTCGGAGAGTAGATCAAAATGTCATCTATGAATACAATTACAAACTGATCCAGGTATAGATGGAATACTCGGTTCATCAAATCCATGAATACCGTCGGAGCATTGCTGAATCCAAAAGGCAACACAACAAACTCGTAATGACCATAACGAGTTCTGAAAGCTATTTTAGGGATATCTGTTTCCTTAATCTTCAAGTGGTGATACCCTGATCAGAGATCTATTTTCGAGAAAACGCTAGCCCTACTCAATTGATCTAAGAGGTCCTCAATCCTCGGCAATGGATATTTGTTCTTGATTGTAAGCTTATTTAGTTCTCTATAATCTATGCACATCCGCATGGTTCCGTCCTTCTTTTTTACAAACAAGACTGGAGCTCCCCAAGGGGACACACTTGGTTTTATTAAGCCCAAGTCGAGTAACCCTTGCAATTGCACTTTCAACTCTTGTAACTCTGCAGGCGCCATCCAGTATGGTACTTTTGATTCTGGTGCTGAACCAGGTATCAAGTCGATTATGAACTTGATTTGCCTATTAGATGGAACTCATGTAAGTTCTTCTGGGAATATATCTTCGTATTCCCTTATAATTGGCACTTCGTTCACCTCCATAGGTGTCGTCTTGCTATTCATCACATACACTAGAAATGTCTTGGCATGTCTGTTGCAGACCTCCTTTATTGCCTTCATAGCAGTCAACATTTTTGGTATGGTTTTGGTCCTCGCTCCATGGAAGGTAAAACTTTCAACTTCGTTCTCACGAAAGATAATTTCTTTCTTATGGCATTTAATAGGTGCACAGTTTTCCATCAACCAATCCATTCCAAGGATCACATCGAAATCCTTGAGGTTAATGACGTGTAAGGTAGCTTTAAGTACCTTGTCTTAAAATTTCACTTCTACATCCCTCAGCAATCTTTCCACCTTTATAGATTTTTTGTATAGTATGCTTACATTACTTTCACTTCTACATTTAGTTTCTATTTTCTTTGCCAAACGAGAAGAAATAAAAGAATGCATAGCACCAGTGTAAAATAATACAATAGCAGGTATGCCTTGGATCGGTATAATACCTGTAATGGTTTCTGGGTCCTTGGAAGCTTCTTGTTGTGTCAAGGAGAAAACTCGAGCCTTTCTGACAGATCCAGATCCTATTCCTGTGTTTTGTGTGTTCACTTTGGGGCACTGCCACTGAGTATGTCCTGGCTCCTTACACTAATAACATATGCCCTTTCCCTTCAGACATGGGCCTGGGTGGTTCTTCCCACAAATATTGTAAGCATTTCCCGATGGCTGATTATTAGCACCTTGGCAGATAGGTACTCTCATGGCGGGAGGCTGATTTCTGGGCTTGTAAGGTGTCCATGCCCCTTTGCATTTGCCAATGTTGACATATGGTTTTTTCTTTGCAGATCCTAGATCAAGACGTGCTTCCTCCTCTAGGACGTTCTCAACATCAATTGCATAAACCTGATTCCTCTGCACTGCAAGAATGCTGCTTATCTCCTTCGTTAAGCCAAACTCGAACCTTCTAGTCTTTTGAGCTTCAGTGCTCACTAGATGAGATGCATACCGAGATAGCTGATTGTACTTCCGTTCATGCTCCATAACGGACAGGTTCCCTTGCTTCAAATTCTGGAACTCATCTACCTTCTTCTCTTGATAAGTCAAGGGTGTTGGCTTTTGGATCATTTGGTTCAGCGTGATCCGTTAGGAATTCAAGTAAACAATTACAGCGGAAGCAAAATAAAAGTTTACCTTTCTTCTGAGTTGATGTATAAGATGAACAGTAGTGAAACACCTCTGATCTTCTGCTGTATGACCCAAAGTCAATTCTGGTATTGTGTGGGCAACAATCTCCAGAATCTACTCAATCTGCTCCTACACTCTTAACACGTCAAAAACAGCACAGAGTCCTGATTCCAGGAAGCTGAGAAGACTTATATATTGGGCTACAACAGGGACCATGAGGAGAAATTGGATTGGGCCTCAATTGGATTTAATTAACCAAGTTTAGCCCAAAACTTATAATTAAATCCAATAATAATAATATAGTCCACTAAAATATTATTACTGCACTACCCATCAAATCCCAAAATTATGTTCTGGACTCCTTATTATGAGCACGAAAATCTCCTCATGTTTAAGATATACAATGCCCATTAATTAATTAAGTTACTGACAACTCAAATTAATTAATATCTCATCCGAGAGTAGTACCACTCAACCTTATTATCATGCCGGAATTAATCCAATTGCAAGATTTACATGATAAGCCTTATGAGCTCCTCAAGGGGACATCATCAACCTATGTCGGACATGGATTCCTTCTACAATCAACAACACACCATAGAAACATCACTACTTCCCAACTCATCGAGTTTGTTGATTTAATACATGTGAATCTCACCCATTGATGAATCAAAGAAATATATACTGCCTTACGTGTCGAGGTTATTGTATAAGGATTAAGAGCACGAACATTGATTAGCCATAACTTGTAGTCGGGTTGACCAATTCAAGAATTTATCGAACCACAGGGAGGTCGATACTAGCACTTAAGCGATATCACGTTTATCACGATTTTATAGAGACGAATCATAGATGGATGGTTTGGGTAACAAGTAATTAAGTGAAAGTAGACAAACAATAATCCAATGACAAGATAAAAATGATGAATGAGTGGTTTTCCAAATTAAGTAGAAGTGAGATTAACAACACTATTGAAGTGGTAACTTATGGATTCATGCATTGAACTCATATGTATCAAGGGTTAAGACTAAGGGCCAACACTTATACCACCTAAACTTCCTCTCGAAATGAATAGGATGTAGATCATTTGCACAATCTCAAAATAGCTCAAAGGTTGGTTCTAAATTAAACTATTCCAACTAGGTACTAAGTTCAATTATAGAATCCCTTCATATAATCAATTGACTTCTCAATCTAACTAATCACATGTTCCATCAAAGGGTTCTAAATAATAAAGGACTTCTCAATCACTTTACCATCTATAATGCACATGAGGTGTTTGATGAAATGATTCACTTGACTATCCTAAGCACATCATTGATTTCTCAATCTAATCATATAATTAGAACAATCAAACACACAAAACATCATAGATCTCAAGATATATAAGCACCAATGATAGAAAATCAAATATCCCCATCAACATATGAATTTAATTACATAGATCCACAAATTAACCAACAACCTTCATGTTGCTAATCTCACAAGGGAGATTAGCCTACAATCTTCATAAGATCCATAACATAGACATTATAATTCTTACAAATCATGATAAACTAAAGGATTAACACAAAATTGGAATGAAAACTCCCTTGGAAATGGATCCAATTGAATCTCCCTTCTTCCTTTGGTGATCACCCAAGCTTCCTTGCTTCTTCACTTGATTTGGATGGAGGAAATTATGGAGAGATGATGTAGATCTCAAAATGGATGAATGGGATGGAGAATATGGTGTGAAATCAAAGGAATAGTGTGTGAGGTGTGTGGGAACAGTAGAATTTCGGATCTCCTTTAAAATGTTGAATGGATTGGTATTTATACCCCATGGAGACCTTCTAGAAGAATTGTAAAAAAATATCCTGTTCTGGTGCCGACACGAGTCGTGTCACGTAGCACGGGTCGTGTCGTGTCAGGGCATGCGGCACACGAGTCGTTCTGCGTCGCACGGCCAAATGGTGGCCGTGTTGAATGCCTAGACGTCGCCGCACGGCCTCCGCTTACAGGCCCGTGTCTTGTACACGGGTCGTGCTCTGAACACGGGTCGTGCTCCACAACACGACCAAATGGTGGTCGTGTTGGATAAATAGATGCCGCCGCACGACCATTCTGGACAGGCCCGTGTCTGGCACACGGGCCGTTTTGCTGCAACACGAGCCGTGTTGCCAGCACGGCCAGCCGTGTTCTTGCACCTTTGTTTCTTCTTCTTTGTTTGATCTTCCTTCTTCATTTGTACTCCATTTTCACCTGTTATATGTATGTTTAAGATCATTCTCACACATTCCTATGAAAATACATAACACCACCAAAATACACAAAAATACGGATAAAACAATACGCAAAATACACTCAAAAAGGCACTAAAATCTAGGTGAAACTAACGACAATCACACCCCCAAACTTGAAGTATTGTTCGTCCCCGAACAATGAAAATGATAGACTGAGGGAGAAGTTTTCACCTAGTAAAAAGACTAAACGAATACAAGTAAGAACACATCATTAGCAACAAGAATTTCAAATCATGCTAAGCTAACCTACAACATTAGATTCATGATAAGAGAAATTAACAAGTTCAATCAAAAGAGAATAAAGAGCAATATAGTCCTTTTAGTCTAAGCCTCACATAAGTTTATCAATTTCACTCGACACTCTTTAAATAAGGTAAATCAACACTCATCAATCAATTGGCTCGACTCACCATACACTTGCTCGTAGACTCTATTCACAAACCACCAAAAATTTAATCAATGATCAAAAAGGTCTTTAATTAAGGACGTAATGATAGGCTTTTTGGTAGGGTAGGAAGAATATAGGTAAAAGTGACTAAACGAGTGTAAGTAATCGAAGAGGTAGCTACTTTCTTCCATCCCTTCACATTCTTTTTCTTCCTTTCTTTTCTTTATTGATCATAAGCACTAATCATCACTTTCTTGGATTTTTGAGCTTCTTCTAGATTCATGCCTCTTTTCTTTGACTCTTAAGTACTTGAGCATATTATTGTTGCTTGCTCATTTTCTTGTTTTGAAATTGCATGTCCATTCTTTCTTATGCTCTTTTCATCCTTTTCCTTACTTATTTACCATTTCCTCTTTCTCTTTTGTTATCTCATCACACCTTTTTAGCCACCATCTTCTTTATTACTCACACTCAAGGTATATATCTTAAGCTCATGTGGGTAATTAAAGCTTGTAATGTGCTATCTTCACAATAAATAGGCTTATAGGCTCAAAGTGGTTGACTAGGGATGATTTTTAAAGGTAAGGAAATATTTGGCAATGGCTATACATGACAAGGATGGCCTTAAATCATTTCATCGATCTCCATTAATCGGATTCATTCCTAAAGTCTTTGAGCAAGTATTTAGTTTATCAAAACTCAACCGATCCACTCATGAAAAGGTACCATGTATACATGGTCGAGGCTCAAATTCTCACAGGTTTATGCTCGACTTAAAAGGACTTATTACAACTTATTCATTCTTTTTAATTGAATTAGTTAAATAAAACATATCACAATTCGAAAGCGTAGAGTTCCTTAATCATAATTCGACCTCACTTATCACCATAATGCATCATCACTCATATTCAAAACGACTCACAACCTCCCAAACAAACCACCAAATCAAACCCTAACACGAAAAAAAATAAAAAAAACAACACACAAACACAAATAAACCAAAGAAACAACAAAACAACAAAAGCAAAAACACCAAGATACAATAAAAGAAAAGATACAAAGAAAACTCACCCCATCCATAGTCAATACACAACAAAAATCATCTCAATCCTTAATTGAAAGAAAAGTACGAAATTAAACATCCCAAAACAAAACAATACGAAGTCTCAAATCCAACACAAATTAAATCACTAAAGAAGATGAACTAATGAAGTGTCGAACACCAAAAGTACTCCCTTAGTTATCCGGAGGCGGAGGGGGTTGATTATGCCATGATCCCCAAGGAGTATAAGCACGAGGTGTGGTAGGGAATTGGAAATTGAACATCCTTGTGATCATCTCTTCCATGTTGTTCGAGCGTGATCGTGTATTTTCTTCATAGTATTCCCTACGACGCTGCCCTTCATGGATCTCCCTTATCATTGCACCCTGCCTCTGCTGCTCCTCTCGGAACTCTCTCATCTCATCTCCAAGCGCCTGCTGCGTCTGCCTGATCTCCATGAGTTCGTTCTCCAGAAGATTCCATCTTGCATTCCCCTCTCTTGGTCCATCTCCTTCCTCTTGTTCTTCTTCTTCTTGCTCAAATGCTGGAGGCTCTGGTGCATGCTCTTCAAATTCCACCTGATGATGTTGCTCTTCCTCCCCTACATCCATGTCCATCGGCTCAGCTCTCAGATTCCTTAGCTCAGGATTCTCATCCACTCTCATCAGCTGGAGCACTGCTTCCACTCCATCTCTATTCTCTCGGTAGAAAGCTCTCACGACTGCGGAGTGGTTAGGACTTGCCATTGCTAAATTCTGGTGCTTTCTTCGTCCTTGCAGTGTGGTGAGCTCAGGAGCAGGTAGAGGGAATGGAGCTCCCTTATCTTGCTTCAAACAATACATATTTCCTATGAATGATAGGAACTCCATCCTTATGAGTTGATTGTACGTGAGCCCTTCACTAATCATCGAGTGTTGCATCCCTCTAAGGTTGATGCCTAACCCTTGAGCAATCATTGTCACCATTCCTCCAATCATAATCCCTCTAGTGTTCTCTCTCTTCGCCACTCTCTCTGCATGCTGAACGAAGTGAGCTGCAATGTTCACTGTGAACTCTTTGAATATACTGTACATGATGTACAACTGCTTCTCCCCAACAGATCCACTCTCGAACCGACCCAGAATAGTATTTGATACTATCTTCTCAAGGTACCTCATGACTGGGTTCCTTATGGCTGTCCCTTTAGACGAACTTGGAATGTACTCTGGAGGCTCAGTCCCATCCTCAACCAATTTTCTCCACCACGTTTGTTGATTGAAACCCCCTTGTGGTAGGAAGTTCTGATGGCCTCTCATGATTGGGCACCCAAAAAATCTATTCAGCTCATTCACAGGTATCTTCTCCCACATCTCATTGTTTAACTGAAATGTGATAGCAATAGGAAACTTGTTCCTATCTCTGTGAACCTCCAAGGTGCTCATGAACTCGGCTGTAAGGTGGAGATAAGTGGGAGGTCTCTTATCGAAAAACTCCTCCATTTCCACTCGTTGGAATAGAGTCCTCAGATCACCTTCTATTCCAAGGCCTTCCATGGTTGCTTGATCTTGGAATCGAGTTGCCCTAATCTTTGGGATTATGTACTCCCATCTCAATGCGTACTTCTCCCATTCCATGAACTCTACTCCAAAATTCTCAGGGTGTTGGTCTTTCATTAGCAGTTTGGCATCAAGGTTGGACAGTTCCATATCTGACTCAATGAAAATGAAGTCCTCATTGCGTTTCCTCACTCTTCTTTCAGCCATCTACAATGTCCAACATAATTCAAATTAGTTTCAAGTTAACTCAAAACAAAATGTCTCATGTTGATTAGAATTATCACTAGTTATTCAACCAAGTGTTAATCCTAGCACATATTCAAGCACAATAAACATTTTGTTTCAAAGACTTAACATTTCGATCCAATCAACTTAACACAAAGTTATTTCAAAAATTTCATTCAATCACTCACTTTCAACATCCTAATCCTCTCATTCTTTCATAACATTTCACTTTTTCAATGGGCATAATTCAATTCAATAATGCTTCATGTAAAAACTTTGAATTCTAATTTGAATTTTCATTTAGGCATTTCATCAAACACTTGGCATGCACCTATTTCACAATTCAATTCAACAAGTCTTAACTATGCTTTCATGCTCAATTCCTCAATACCTAAACTAATTCACATCAATACAATCATCATAGAAGCATTATTAATCAATTTAACAATCACATGCCCTAAATTAATTATCCTAAAACAATTATCCCCAAATTCATCCTTCATGAACCCTAAATCTAATCAAAATTCAATCAATCCAACAATTAAATATACAAATTCATGTTTCACTATCCTAGACATGCTTTATACATTCCATCATTCAAAACCCATACATGAATTTCGCCATTCATACCTCGAATTGAGAATTAGGGCACAAGAAGACATACCTTGAATTCTATTGAACAAAATGTAGGGGATTGTTGTTTATGCTTTGAAGTTCACCTTCTACACTCACAATCTTACCACTCTTTGGTGTTTAGAGGATGATGGGTGGAGTTTCGACTGAAAATTCACGGTGGAATGAGTTTGCCTTCGAGCTGTGTTCAGAATCCGCCTTTTAAAACGCTGCTTCAGACCCGACACGAGTCGTGTCACGCAACACGGCCATAAGGTGCCCGTGTTGCGTGTTCTGGTGCTCCCGCACGGCTAAAGTGTACAGGGTCGTGTCGCCGACACGACTCGAGTCTCGCGCTTGGACACGACCCGTGTCACGCAACACGACCAAATCCTGCTCGTGTTGGACTAACTGATGTCGCCGCACGGCCAAAGCTAACAGGGCCGTGTCGGCGACACGAGGCGTGTCACTACTCCCTTGAATCTTCCACCTTTCATCTTCAACTCTTGTCTTTCCTTGTTTCCATGCTTCCAAAACTCCCTATTCATGCTCACACTTCATCAACATCATTAGTTCATGGTAATATCAAAACAAAAAGGACTATCAACTTCAACACCACCAAAACGAATCAAAACTAAACCGAACTTATGAGAAAATTTTCAAATTTGACTAAAAAACACACGAATGTATGTCAACATAGAATATAATGTATCGTATCACATCATATTATCCCCCCAAACTTGAATTGAAACAAGAGTTTCAAAGAAAGTTTGCAAAAAGTGGTACGATAAACCGTTCACATCAATGACACACACTTAGAATGTTTTAACAAAAATCTTCTCCTCATAAGCACAATCCACCAACGATACCAAAAGAAAACAAAACAAGAAAAGAAATATATACAAACCTAAACTACTAAAAGGATACGGATCTCAAGAAGAGAAAGTGTCAACATATACCAACTCCCTTTGAGAGGGAGAATGGTAATGTTTAACCCTATGACCATTGACAATAAAAGAATTCCCATCCGATCCCTCAAGCATTAAAGATCCATTCTCTCTAACTTCAATCACCTCGTATGGACCATTCCATTTTGAACGAAGCTTTCCGGGAAACAGTTTCAATCTCGAATTGAACAAAAGTACTCTATCCCCCGGTATAAACTCCTTTGCTTTGATTCTTTCATCATGCCATCGTTTCAGCTTCTCCTTGACAATTTGTGAGTTTGAATATGCTTCCTCACGAAATTCCTCAAGCTCAATCAATTGAAGGCATCTTTTCTTTCCCGATTCTTTCTCCTCAAGATTTAACTTCCTCAATGCCCATAAAGCCTTGTGTTCTATTTCAACCGGAAGATGACATGCTTTCCCATAGACAAGTTTATACGGAGACAAACCAAGAGTGGTCTTGTACGCCGTTCGATAAGCCCAAAGCGCATCATCTAGCTTAGAAGACCAATCCTTCCTATTCCCCTTTACTGTCTTCTCAAGAACAATCTTTACTTGCCTATTTGATACCTCCGCCAAACCATTTGTTTGCGGATGATAAGGTGTTGACACCTTGTGCTTAACTCCATAGCTTCTCAAAAGCTTTTCAATGATCTTGTTAATGAAATGAGTCCCTTGATCGCTAATGATTGCTTTTGGTACTCCAAACCTTGCAAAAATGTTCTTCTTCAAGAAAGCTTTAACAACTAGAGCATCATTTGTTCTTGTAGGGATTGCTTCTACCCATTTAGACACATAGTCTACCGCAAGCAAAATGTAAAGAAAACCATTGGAAGACGGAAATGGGCCCATGAAGTCCATCCCCCAAACGTCAAACACTTCAACTTCAAAGATGTTCTTCATAGGCATCTCATCTCTTTGTCCAATACTTCCAATTCTTTGGCATCTATCACACTCCTTGACGTATTCTTTGCAATCTTTGAACAATGTTGGCCAAAACAATCCCGACTGTAAGATCTTAGCTCCCGTCTTTTGAAACCCAAAGTGTCCTCCACATGGTAAACTATGGCACATCTCCATGACACTTAGTTTTTCTTCCTCCGGAATACACCTCCGTATGATACCATCCGGACAATGCTTAAACAACAAAGGATCATCCCAAAAATATTCTTTAACATCATGGTAGAACTTTTTCCTTTTTGACTCGGTGAGATGGTCCGGCTTGATACCACACGCTAAGTAATTTACCAAATCCGCGTACCACGGTCTTCCGGTCTCACACAAAGTGTACATCCGATGAAAATCCACTTGAAGTATCTCTTCATCCGGGAACATATCATTTATGAGCTCCATGGTTCCTTTTTCATCAACATTCTCCAATCGTGACAAGTGGTCTGCTATGACATTTTCGACTCCCTTCTTGTCACGTATCTCAACATCAAACTCCTGCAACAAAAGAACCCAACGAATTAGTCTTGGTTTGGCATCCTTTTTACTCATCAAATACCTAATGGCCGCATGATCCGTATAGACAATGGTTTTCGTGCCAACTAAGTATGGACGAAATTTTTCAAAAGCATAGACTACGGAAAGAAACTCATTTTCCGTTGTGGTGTAATTCTTTTGATTTGCATTGAACGTCTTTGATGCATAATAGATAGCTCGAAATTTCTTCTCTCGCACTTGTCCAAGCACTACTCCCAAAGCACTATCACTTGCATCACAATGGAGTTCAAAGGGCTTGCTCCAATTGGGAGAGACAAGGATTGGTGAAGAAATCAAAGCTTCCTTTAACACCCTAAAAGCATCAAGACATTCATCATTAAATTCAAATGGAGTATCTTTCTCAAGCAATTTACACAAAGGTTTGGCAATATTAGAAAAATTCTTTATAAAACGTCGATAGAAACCGGCGTGACCAAGAAACGATCTAACCCCTTTTTCATTTTTAGGAGGGGGAAGATGTTCAATGGCTACAACCTTCGCTCTATCAACTCTCAAACCTTTTTCGGAGATATGATGACCAAGTACGATACCCTCTTGAACCATAAAGTGACATTTTTCCCAATTCAAGACGAGGTTCGTATCTTGACATCGCTGCAAGACCATGGACAAATTAGTTAAGCATATATCAAATGAAGATCCAAACACGGAGAAATCATCCATAAAAACTTCCATCACATTTTCAATCAACCCTCCAAAAATAGCCATCATACAACGTTGAAAGGTGGCGGGCGCATTGCATAACCCAAAAGGCAATTTATAGAAAGCGAATGTGCCGTACGGACAAGTAAAAGTTGTTTTTTCTTGATCCTCGGGGGCTATCATGATTTGGTTATACCCCGAGTATCCATCTAGAAAACAATAATACTTGTATCCCGCCAACCTATCAAGCATTTGATCAATAAAAGGCAAAGGGAAATGATCCTTATGAGTATTGTCATTAAGTTTTCAATAATCACAACAAACTCTCCACCCCGTTTTCACCCTTGTTGCAAGTTCTTCATCAAATTCCGTTTTAACAATGGTTATCTTCATCAAATTCCGTTTTAACAATGGTTAACCCTCCTTTCTTAGCCACAACATGCAAAGGACTTACATGAGGACTATCACTAATGGCATAAACAATTTTAGCATCCAACCATTTTAAAACTTCTTTTCTAACAACTTCTTGCATAATAGGATTCAAACGTCTTTGAGGTTGTATACATGATTTGTTCTCATCAATCAACCTTATGTGATGCATGCAAATTTTAGGACTAATTCCCTTCAAATCATCCAAACTCCACCCTATAGCACTCTTATGATCTCTAAGTACTCTCAACAATTTATCAAGTTCTAAAGGAGAAAGGGATGATGATACAATTACCGGAAATGTCTTCTCGTCCCCCAAATATGCATACCTAAGGTGATCGGGTAGAGGCTTCAATTCTTCCTTTCCTTTATCAACCTTTGACTCTTCAATCTCCATCTCTAATGGAAGGTATTCCCTCTTTCCATAGTATGCCAACTTTGCTTCACCCTCTTGCATTTCCCTACAAGCATTCAATTCATGTAAACAATCATTAATATCTTCATCTTCCAAACAATGAACAGAATGATTAGAGTTTAAAGATAAAGTAAGAGAATGGCTTATGCTCATTTCAAGAGGATCTTTAGCTAAGATGAATGGTAGGTTCTCTTCAACAACTTCATCAATCATGTCGATCCTTCTACATTCTTCTTTCTCATTTGGATATCTCATAGCACTCTTCAACGAGAAAACCACCTCTTCCTCATTTACTCTCAACTTCAACTCCCCTTTTTGTACATCAATTAAAGCTCTTCCCGTTGCTAAAAATGGACGCCCCAATATCAATGGAACATTTGCATCCTCGTCCATATCAAGCACTACAAAATCAACCGGGAATATAAACTTTCCAACCTTGACTAACACATCCTCTACTATTCCTCTAGGGTAGGTTAAAGACCTATCCGCTAATTGCAATGTAACGGATGTAGGTTTCACTTCCCCTATACCAAGTTTCTTGAAAATGGACATAGGCATCAAGTTAATACTTGCCCCAAGATCACAAAGAGCTTTATGAACCTCACTCTTGCCCATTTCGCATGTAATAATAAAACTCCCCGGATCTTTGAGCTTTGGAGGCAACTTCCTTTGAATTATTGCACTACACTCCTCCGTCAAGTTGACGGTCTCATTCTCTATCAAGCTCCTCTTCCTTGACATAATGTCCTTCAAAAACTTCGCATAGTGAGGCATTTGTTTCAAAGCATCCGCAAAGGGTATATTAATGTGGATTTTCTTGAAAATTTCCAAAAACTTTGCAAACTTTTCATCCAAGCCTTTCTTCAAAAATCGATGTGGAAAAGGAATAGGTACTTGTGTTTTTGGAATTCCCCAACTATCCCTTTCCACTTCAATTTCTTCCTCTTTCTTTTTCATCGCCTTGGTTCTTTCCCATTTCTTTTCAACAACCTTGTTATCAATCAATTCTGGTTCCTCATTCAATTTATCTTCAACTTCACTTTCAACATCGATTTCTTCTTCAACCAAGGTTTTCTCCATTTCCTTCTCTTCCACCTTATCATCTTCTAATGGCATAGACGGTCCATCATAATTTGTTCCACTTCTCAAGGTAATTGCCTTGCATTGTTCCTTTGGGTTCACAATGGTAGTGGAAGGAAATTTTCCTTTCTCATTAGCACTCATTGAGCTCGCCATTTGACTAAATGAATACTCCAAGGCTTTGAGTTTTCTATCACTGTTTTCCTCAATGGCTTTGAATCGTCTTTCATTTACTTCCTCAAAAGCCTTGAATTTTCTTTCAATTACTTCCTCTTGATTTTTGTTGGAAGCAATCAATTTCTCAAGAAGTTCTTCGGTAGTCGCCTTCCCTTCATTATTTGGCGCTTTAGCTCCCGGATGATACCCCGGAGGATAAGCAATCGCATTACTTGGGTTTGCATAAGAAAAATTATCTTGCCTTCTTAGTTGTTGTGGATAAGAACTTCCGCTTCCTTGGCTAGTGAACCCTCCTTGCCTTGGTTGATGTTGTGAATGTGAACTTCCACTACTTTGAGCGTTGAATCCCCCTTGCCTTTGTGGATAACTTCCTTGATTTTGATTGAAATTACCTTGGTAATTGTTTTGATAATTACCTTGATAATTTCTTCCTTGCATATAAGACACATCCTCAACACGGGGCATAGAGTTGGTCCATTGTTCACCATTCACAGCATTCGGAGGTAGCACACCTTGCTCGACTTGTAGCCCCTCAACCATATTCACTCCTTGATTGTTCATACTTTGATTCAAGCTCATTTGTTTAACAACTTCCGCCACTATCTTTTCCATGCTTAGCATACTTGGTTCAACACTTACACTCTTCACACTAAACTGTTGTCCTTTATCATAGCTTTCAAAACCATAGCTTCCACTAACTCTCTCCGATGGCCATTGATAGACATTTGTAGCAATCTCATCAAAAATTCGAATAGCCCTTTCCGGAGTTACACCTAGTACGGATCCTCCTGCCGAGGCATCAACAAGCACTCTTTGTCCGTTCACAAGTCCTTGATAGAAAAATCCAACTTGTTGATTCTCCGGGAAGCCATGTTGTGGACACTTGCGTAGCATTTCTTTGAATCTTTCCCACGCTTCATAAAAACTCTCTTGAGGCATTTGTTTGAATTGCGTGATCAAGCTCTTCATTTGAAGCGTCTTAGAAGGTGGAAAGTATTTGTTCAAAAACATTTGCGCTAGCTCATCCCAAGTGTTGCACGTACCGGGAGTAAGAGTGGAGAGCCATGTTCTTGCTCTATCCCTCAAAGAAAATGGGAATAACCTCATCTTTATGCAATCCTCGCTCACTCCGTTCATCTTTACTGTGTTGGCAATCTCCACAAACTGAGCTAGATGAGCGTTAGGATCTTCATTCGGAGCTCCACCAAACTGTTGCTCTCTCACCAATGAAATCAAGCCCATTTTAAACTCAAAATTGTTAGCATGAATTGGTGGTCCCATCATTTGTGGAATTGCCCTTGGCATGAAGAAGTCCCGTATCACTCTTTGATCATTTTGAACTCCATGTTGAACCGGAGGTGGAGGTGGTGGCACATAAGCTTGTTGTTGAGGAGGATAAGGTTGTTGAAAACCTTGTTGAATCATCGCTTGTTGCACCAGTTGTTGAATATAAGCTTGATTGTTTATAGCTCCATGATTTTGATAGGCTTGTTGAGGAGGATTCTCATTGAATTGATGTGCGTTGTCATGCACGTTCATATTGTGTCCTCCTTCCCCATCATGCTCTATCCCAACACGATTGTCTCCTTGAAAATTCTCCATTGAATTACTATTTTTGGTTTTGTTCTCTCTTCTCTTTCTCCTCAAAGTGTTTTCAAGCTCTAGATCAATTGGTTCGACTTGCTTCCCTTTTGATCTCGTTTGCATACACCTTCAAGACAAGAAAAATTAGAACAAATTTTCACAAAGCAAATACAAGTAATAAATACAAGAAAATAAATGTCTCTAGTAAGATCGCTTTAAACGTTCCTTTTTTAAGCTACTAGCAACCGTTACCTCCCCGGCAACGGCGCCATTTGATTAGCCATAACTTGTAGTCGGGTTGACCAATTCAAGAATTTATCGAACCACAGGGAGGTCGATACTAGCACTTAAGCGATATCACGTTTATCACGATTTTATAGAGACGAATCATAGATGGATGGTTTGGGTAACAAGTAATTAAGTGAAAGTAGACAAACAATAATCCAATGACAAGATAAAAATGATGAATGAGTGGTTTTCCAAATTAAGTAGAAGTAAGATTAACAACACTATTGAAGTGGTAACTTATGGATTCATGCATTGAACTCATATGTATCAAGGGTTAAGACTAAGGGCCAACACTTATACCACCTAAACTTCCTCTCGAAATGAATAGGATGTAGATCATTTGCACAATCTCAAAATAGCTCAAAGGTTGGTTCTAAATTAAACTATTCCAACTAGGTACTAAGTTCAATTATAGAATCCCTTCATATAATCAATTGACTTCTCAATCTAACTAATCACATGTTCCATCAAAGGGTTCTAAATAATAAAGGACTTCTCAATCACTTTACCATCTATAATGCACATGAGGTGTTTGATGAAATGATTCACTTGACTATCCTAAGCACATCATTGATTTCTCAATCTAATCATATAATTAGAACAATCAAACACACAAAACATCATAGATCTCAAGATATATAAGCACCAATGATAGAAAATCAAATATCCCCATCAACATATGAATTTAATTACATAGATCCACAAATTAACCAACAACCTTCATGTTGCTAATCTCACAAGGGAGATTAGCCTACAATCTTCATAAGATCCATAACATAGACATTATAATTCTTACAAATCATGATAAACTAAAGGATTAACACAAAATTGGAATGAAAACTCCCTTGGAAATGGATCCAATTGAATCTCCCTTCTTCCTTTGGTGATCACCCAAGCTTCCTTGCTTCTTCACTTGATTTGGATGGAGGAAATTATGGAGAGATGATGTAGATCTCAAAATGGATGAATGGGATGGAGAATATGGTGTGAAATCAAAGGAATAGTGTGTGAGGTGTGTGGGAACAGTAGAATTTCGGATCTCCTTTAAAATGTTGAATGGATTGGTATTTATACCCCATGGAGACCTTCTAGAAGAATTGTAAAAAAATATCCTGTTCTGGTGCCGACACGAGTCGTGTCACGTAGCACGGGTCGTGTCGTGTCAGGGCATGCGGCACACGAGTCGTTCTGCGTCGCACGGCCAAATGGTGGCCGTGTTGAATGCCTAGACGTCGCCGCACGGCCTCCGCTTACAGGCCCGTGTCTTGTACACGGGTCGTGCTCTGAACACGGGTCGTGCTCCACAACACGACCAAATGGTGGTCGTGTTGGATAAATAGATGCCGCCGCACGACCATTCTGGACAGGCCCGTGTCTGGCACACGGGCCGTTTTGCTGCAACACGAGCCGTGTTGCCAGCACGGCCGGCCGTGTTCTTGCACCTTTGTTTCTTCTTCTTTGTTTGATCTTCCTTCTTCATTTGTACTCCATTTTCACCTGTTATATGTATGTTTAAGATCATTCTCACACATTCCTATGAAAATACATAACACCACCAAAATACACAAAAATACGGATAAAACAATACGCAAAATACACTCAAAAAGGCACTAAAATCTAGGTGAAACTAACGACAATCAAACATCCATAATAACTAAGATCAAGTTCTCCTATATAGATAGTACAAGTCGAACTATCTCAAGCGGTCCTGCTCAATACACGCATAGTGCACTAATGTGATTCTATAGCCAAGACAAGTTAATACCAAACCACACTACAACCATCCCAATAGAGAGTCCCTGTATATCTACAGTATAAAGTAAGTGGACTATTGCATCGTACATATAAATAAATTATAAGATGCAATCATTTGATCATATGATTCTCATTTCAAATAAATTGTCATAACATTGTTTATACTAAAGCTAGACTTTTAGTATACAATCCAACAATCTCCCACTTATACTAAAAGACTATGCTATCATGTCTTCCGCCATACATCTGATTTCCACTCCCACTACACGACCGTCAAAAGCTCTCACTTTAAGGTCCTTGTAAATGGATTTACTAGGTTATTATCCGATGCAATCTTGGCGACAATAACCTTTACCTCATCATACGATTTCTCGTAACATGTGGTACTCACGCTCCATGTGTTTAATTGCCTTATGAACTCGTGATTCCTTCAAGTTTGCAACTGCACCAATATCATCAATATAAATTGTGATAACCTTGGGCAAACTTAGAAACAATTCAAAGTCCATCATGAAGTTTCTAGAGTCATATAGATACTTTGGCTGCCTTATAGGCTCTAATTTATCATCTTTCCATGATGGAGTCCGGAGTCTGAAATATATTTCTATATAACACTCCTCCATATTATGACTCTACTTCCTAAAATTAAACACATACCTTTGAGGTGGATTTACTGTCGTCCCTATCTGATTTGAAAAATCTGAATCTACGTAACTCATAAGAAGCATTGAATCTTTCCGGTAAGCCCACATATAATTTATAGTCCTTTTCAGGTACTTCAAAATTATGTGTTACCACAGTTCAATATTCTTATTTCGAGTTACCTTTGATTCCCACTGTTTATGCCATTGGCAATAATACAGTTATCCATTTTCGTGCATAGCATTCCTTAGATTAAGCTTCCTTATTCGCCGAAGCATAAGGAATCACTTTCATCACCTTTATCTTCTTTTTGTGTCTCAAGACACAGTCACTTAGATAAATTCACATGCTAAATGAGTATGGATTGTATCAATTTATGAAACTTGAGATAAGCAGAACATCCTTTCTTGTGATCCGTATTACCGTGATCAAAAGGATATATTTTACTATTCTTAAGTCCTTCATATCATACCGCTTTATCAACCATACCCATACGGCCAAAATTACTCTTTCATTGTCTCCAATGAGCAATATATCATCTACGTAAAGTATAAGAAATACCACCACGTTTCCGTCACTCTTTCCAATACACAAGACACATAATTGAATAAATCTATATGCCTGGATTTTCTCATCAAAATGGATGTTACATGATCTTGAAGCTTGCTTTAGTCCATGAATGGACACTTTTAAGCTTACTATCGCAATGCTCTTAGCTCTTTGCAATGAATCACTCTGGTTGCTTTACATAGATGTTTTCCTCAAGACTTCTAATTAGGAAAGCTGCCTGACATCTATTTGCTATTCCTCATAATCAATATGTTAAGAAATAAATAAAAGAATCCGGATCAACATAAGCATAGCGACCAGTGAACATGTTTCCTCCTAATCGAACCATTTTTTTAGTACACCTTTTCACAACAAGCTTTGCTTCCAAGGTTTTTACCTTAGCGTATGATCCTCTTTTATTTCTATGACCATCTCCAATGGCTTTTACACCATTTTAGTGGTCTTACAAGCTCCCAGATTTGTTTAGAATCCATAGATCCCATTTCAACATTCATTGCAACTTACTAAGATTCAGCATTTCGATCTTGTAGTGATTCGTCGTATTTGTGGGTCAATACCATGTTTACTAGGGACCAAATCTCACGATCCTCCCAAAACATATATCTTACAGGTTGTCGAACAATCCTCCCACTACGACAAGGCACTACATGCAATTGTGTATCAGACGTGACACGCGATGCAGTTTATCTTGTGGTATATCCTCTTGTACACTTGGTACTAATACTTAGTGTTTCCCTCTCACTTCTTTTAGAACAACTTATACATGGGTTTGTGATTTATTACATAGTCCTTTTTTAAAAATCCAGTGTTTGTGTTAACAGTCACCCTTCGATCTTTTGGACTAAATAAATCACCCTCCATTTTTCTAGGATATCCCACAAACAGACAAACATTTTACGAATTACTGTTTCTAAGGCATATCCATAAAATGAATTTAATTATTCCAAATAATTCATCATCTATGTAATCATCACCATAAGAGTCTTATTCCTTCTTTCCGCCACACCATTCAGCTGGGGTATGCCTGGTGTATACTACTTGAGATTTAATCTCAACCTATGATTAATAGCTCCTAACTATCCTAAAAGGTACTCGCCATCACGATTAAATCGTAATGACTTAATATATTTTCCATGGCGCTTCACTGTACCAGCCTTGCAATTGTTGAATTAATCAATGAACTTAGACATGCAGTGCATCAAATAAATATATCGGTATCTAGAATAATCTTCGAATATTCATAATCATCTCTCGCCTGGATAATATTAGGTCCGCTTGAATCAGAATGAACTAATTCCAACATATATATCTTTGGCTCTATACCCCTTAGCCTTGAAAAGGCAGTTAATCATTTTTACTTCCAAGCAAGACTCACAAGTCTGATAATTTCCACTTCAGATAAACTTAATGGTCCATTGACTATCAACTTTTGAATCCTACTCAAGTAAAATGAACTAGTCTTAGATGCCAAATGTATGTTTAGTTCATCTCCGAAGGTTCCTTTCTCTTACTAATATTAGAAGATGCATTATTAATTACTATTTGTTGCATCTGTGGGATGTACATGATTTAAGATTATACATATTATCCACCAACGTACTATAACAGATTATAGTCTCATTCCTCATCACTATGACCATGTCATTTAAATGAAATGAAGTATCCATCCGTTAATGCATAGAAACTGAATTCAAATTCTTTCTATGAAGACGTACGTAAAGACAATTTCTCTTAATCAATCGTTTATTCCTATCATAAGATAAGTAACCAACTCCCACTGCAATTGCTACTACCTTCGTAGTTTTACCCATGTCATAACAATCTTATCCTTACTCAGTGATAAACATTTAGTGATTCCAGTATCTACACACTTCGTGTGTAGATGCCATCACTAATCATGTTTAAACAACTAGTGAATAAGATATTAAACTTGTTCACATTATGATGAAAATGGCTTTCCTTTGCCACATGTTTTGTCAGAAGTTTCCCACCATATACATCCTCTCGTAATTCAGGTGGAATTTACTCAAAACATCTAGGCAATTATTGAGAATAAAATTAACTTAGGTTTCCCCTTCAACTTCTATTCCATGTATTTTCAATTCATTCATCAAATTCTATCATGACCTACAGCCTTTTAAATTACTCAAGTATCTGAAGAGTTACATGAGACCATCATATTTCTATGAACCTCTCATCTCTTAACTAGAGACTTTAATAGGCATCATGAGACGTCCTTTGTGAGAACACACATGTATTTTCTTAAGCAGTAAAATTCAAAACCAAGATTCTTTTCTAATCATCTAATTTAGACAAGTAAATATAATTTCTTTTAGTTAACAATTAGTGAAATAAAACCATTCGAAATTCAGAGAATCACAAATAAATATACCGATCAAATCTTTGAATTTTATCCTTTTATATTGATTCCCTCAAAATAATATAAAATAAAATTCACCGACATCTCAAGCACCGTGAGTCTGCAAGCCACGATAGTGTGGACATTTACAAACTCGAACATTTACAAGAGAAGGTTTTACCCATTAATTTCATTTGTCAACCTAACCTCATGACAAAATAATTAATAGTCGGTTCCTCTTTGGACATGCAAATAAAAGCAGTGACTCCGATGGGGAGGATACTTATTATTTGCATCTAAGTGTAAACCATTATTTGACCCCAAGTTCGCGACCCAAGCTTATGTGCCTTACAGATAGAGAAGTACACACGCGCTTGGATAACTTCCTACAGTCATCAATTATAAGTTTGTATAGTGATCCGCAAATAAACTCATTCTAGATAACTTCCTATACTCATCAATTATAAGTTTGTACCATCGCCATGCTGGCCATCAGCAGGCATGCTACCGACTGATAGAGATGCAGACACTTCAGGTAGCCCACCGGTCCAAGTCATCTGTTACTCCTGGTTTTGCACGATGATTGCTGATACATTGCTCCAGACGGCATGGCTCGCGACCTCCGACAACAAGTAAGTCACCGATGGTCGACCACAGCCGCGCCTCCCATCAAACACTCTACCGCCCGCAGAACATGCAGACGATGCTGGCGATCAATGTGACTCACTCAGAAAAACAAAGACGACCAAATAGCACTTCAGACCCGCTCCGATCTTCAATCATGCTGCTCGGAACTAACAGTTGGCACGCCCAGAATCCTTCGACCAGGTTAGACATCGCCCGCTCCTTCTATCCAGGTCTGTCGCCGCTGACTTTACAGACTCGGTATGACCCGTCTTGAAACACCACGGGCTTACCATGAACGACGCCATCATCGTCCATCCGTGAAGATGCAGGCATCAGTGCCAGTCGCCGTCATTCATCCCATCAGGATGATGTTTTGTCAAGCGACCATCACTGCCCAAAAATGCCGTGATGATCTCTGATTATCGGCACGCCGTCATCAATCTTCGTCCAGTCGCGCCAAGGATTCCCGTGAAGACCACAATGGTGCCACCGTGAAGACATATGACACCGGCCGCCATGTTCAACCATCACCCGTGTGTGTGTGTTTTGTTCAGTTTTGACAATAATGTTTTCATTCTTTGTTCGATTAACAAGATAATATATGGCAGATAGGATTTCATGGACAAAAAATACTAAACCCATGGATTATCAAGTGATTATGCCCAGATTAAATCATATAATCACAAAAGCCATATTATACATGCTATCAAATCGACAATAAACACACGTAAGGCACAAACCCTATCTAACGTCTCACATTTCACCACGAAACCAATGCTCTGATACCAATTGTTGGTTTTTGGATCATTTACGTTAGCGTGATCCGTTAGAAATTCAAGTAAACAATTAAAGCGGAAGAAAATAAAAGTTTACCTTTCTTCTGGGTTGATGTAGAGGATGAACAGTAGTGAAACACCTCTAATCTTTTGTTGTATGACCCAAAGTCAATTCTGGTGTTGTGTGGGCAACAATCTCCAGAATCAACTCAATCTGCTCCTACCCTCTCAACATGTCAAAAACGGCGCAAAGTCCTAGTTCCAGGAAGTTGAGAAGACTTATATATTAGGCTACAACAGGGACCAGGATAAGAAATTGGATTGGGCCTTAATTGAATTTAATTAACCAAGCTTATCCCAAAGCTTATAATTAAATCTAATAATAATAATATAGTCCACTAAAATATTATTATTGCACTACCCATCCAATCCCAAAATTATGTTCTGGGCTCCCTCTTATTATGAGCCCGAAAATCTTCCCATGTTTAAGATATACAATGCCCATTAATTAATTAAGTTACTGACAACTCAAATTAATTAATATCTCATTCGAGAGTAGTAACACTCAACCTTATTATCATGCCGGAATTAATCCACTTGCAAGATTTACATGATAAGCCTTATGAGCTCCTCAAGGGGACATCATCAACCTATGTCGGACATGGATTCCTTCTACAATCAACAGCACACCATAGAAATAGCACTACTTCCCAACTCATCGAGTTTGTTGATTTAATACATGTAAATCTCACCCATTGATGAATTAAAAAAATATATACTGCCTTACGTGTCGAGGTTATTGTATAGGGATTAAGAGCACGAACATCCATAATAACTGAGATCAAGTTCTCCTATATAGACAGTACAAGTCGAACGATCTCAAGCGGTCCTGCTCAATATACACATAGTGCACTAATGTGATTCTATAGCCAAGACAAGCTAATACCAAACCACACTACAACCATCCCAATAGAGAGTCCCCGTCTATCTCGTTTGTGAGCATCTGTTTATACTTTATAAGGAAACTGATAATATGATCTTTCGCGTGTTGTCGCACTACATATTATCTATAGTATAAAGTAAGTGGACTATTGCATCGTGCATATAAATAAATTATAAGATGCAATCATTTGATCATATGATTCTCATTTCAAATAAATTGTTATAATATTATTCATACTAAAGCTAGACTTTTAGTATACAATCCAACAAAGAAAAGGTAGTTACGGAAGATCGCCATTTTGAAGTCATCCCAAGTCATCGCCGCCACTTGTTACGGAGTTTGTGTACGTCTTAATGCTTCCCACCAGTATCCTGCGTCTCTTATGACTTGAAAAGTTGTGCAAGAGACTTTTTCAGCATTCGTACAAATCAAACGGTTGAATATCCTGTCAAAGCTCGAACCCATTCATCCACTAAAGCCGGATCTCTACAGCCATTGAAAGTAGGCGGATTATATCACATGAAGTATTCAAGTATGGCGTTCGGATCATGATGTGGCACGACTGAATTTGGAGTCGTGGTGAAGTGCTGCGCAAGGCCCTCGAGTAGAGTTATAAGCTGGGCTAAATGGTCAACCACGGGTTTGTTTGGAGCTAGAGCAGATGGTGCTCCGGGTGCGGGTTCTTAGGTAAGCCTGGGGTGGTTCCGCGCATTCGTCGCCCATCAGTCATTTCCTAAGGGATTCATTACGTTAAGCTTGAATGTATATAAAAATAAGAGATAATCGTAACATGCCTTTTCATTAGTAGTAATAATTATTGACATAATTAGGTTCTACCCATCAAAACATATATAAAAATTACAAGTAGAAACCTAAAGCTACGAGCCTTTGGATGGCTTCATAAGATGTTCATAAAATCCGGGTACATAACAAAATAAATAAAAACGAGATAGTAGTCAATGACACAAAAGATAACAATCAGCATCAAATGACCCTACACCTATCATCCTACTCAAGCATATCCGTCTCTCCCACGCTGGCACCACAAGTGCTGCAGCGACTGCTCGACTCCTCCAAGATAGAGAGTGAAAGTTCATAAATAGGAGGTAGACCGTAGGGAATCAGTGGGGCAAACTCATATGGAAGATCTACAGGTGGAATGGTGAAGCAATGATAGGTGATGTGCTCTCAAAGTGAAATAGGAACCCATCGGGCACATTAGAATCTCCTCCAAAGTCAAAGAAGTCGAGATCAGGGTGCCGAATGAGTCATCGGGGAAGTAGTAAGGTCCCTGGTATGGGTTATACATCCCCTCCGGCTGCTCGGGAAAGAATAGGTAAGAAATAGGGCTACCTCTCCCGAGGTGGAATGGGGGAAAGTCACCGTGCTCCTGCCACAACATCCACAAGCTGGCCATAAATGGCTAGAACTCTAAACAAAATCTGTTGCTACCCATAGAAATCCACGTATGCTCTCGTATAGTCCGCCAACCCAAATCCCTCCACCATACGGGTAAAGAGCTCACAACTATCTGGGCGGCCCCATACTTCTCCCATGGAGGAGTCTCGCCTAGCATGTTCCACGTTGTCCACATTCGAGTAATGTGGATACCAATAGACTCAGATGGATCACGCTCGATGCTAGCGTAGTATGCAAGTCGATCGGCCTCACTCTCGGGATGCATCATATAGGTTTGGGTCTTACGGTGATACATCTGTTTATATAAAATCTCTTGTTAACTTATCGGTTTAGCTAGAATTAATAGCTAGGATATCATATCCTAACAAGCCCATTCAATTTACCAAAGTTCAAGTATAATGAAAATCCACATAATAGTCATACATCTCAAATACATATCATTATGGAGAGCATCTATCTCATGTAACATCAACTCATAATATCATAAGTCAATTAAAATATCCATCCTCACCAAGTTAAATCATGTAATAACATTTTTAAAAATCCATAAATCAATCAAAAAATCATTCAACAATTTACCTTATGGCGTAGCCTACGGCGCGAATGAGTAGGGGTTGGAATCTTATGTTTTATAATTCAAAAATATTTTTAGAAAGAAAGAAAAAAAGTATATATCCGTTCACTTCATAAATGCAAGTCTACAGAATCGTAGACCTGCTCTGATACCACACTTGTCACGACCCAATTTAATGATATGAAAAAAAGAAAAAAAAATAATTACATTTATAAGTGGTTTTTTTAAATAAAATCTAAAACAAAACAATTGCATTAAATTCTATGAAAATAATATAGGAGAGTTTAATTAAACCATAATTAGAATTTAAAACAAACATATTAGAAATTTAGTGGCGTTTAAAACAAACATATTAGAAATTTAGTAGCGGAAGTCTTTTGGTGATTTGTGTGCAGTGACAATTTAAGAGTTATTGTTCGCAAGATTAACACTTATTTAAGCAAATTACGAAATACTTCTTGTCATAATCCAACCCTTCCAACTCATCACCCGTCACGCCGGTAGCTCAGCATCATCTGTAGATTGAAACATAGAGGGGGTAAGCACACGGGAATGTACTCAGTAGGGAATTTCCTGTTAGATTCTATAATTGAAAATGACTACACCTCTTGAGAAATGAACCTCATAAATTTATAATAGTAAAGGGAATTAACCCATAGTCAAGTCGCCCGAGAGCGCTCATTATTTAATCCGTCAAAGTTATGCGAACGTATCCGTCTTTCCTTTTTGATATTGTAATAATACCAACTGTACGTACAGGATCCCGGCACACCGTTCTTAGGTAAATTTTCATGCATATTCATAACGTCAATAAATGCAATCAAGTTCAATATAAAATTCATAACAGAAAGCCCACCTTAGTGAAGACGAGTTATACAAGAGTAAGATTAAAGGTTGGACTTCAAATGAGCGATGTCGTTGCTAATTTCTCCTTGCAATCTCTATGCCTTATTAGCATATAATTAAGTGTTTTTATTTATAAAATATTTTGATGATTTGGAAATTATTTCTTTAGAAGAGAGCCTAAATTAGTGTTATAAAATAAGTCTTAAAATACAATGAGTTAGTATAAAAGGTTTTTAATAGTGTTACAGTTTGGGAAATTGGTTATAGCTATCGGACCGCTAATTTATTTCAAAAAATGTTTTATATATATATATTAGACACATAGATGAATATTTTCATACTTAGTCCTTTCCCTAATTCATTCGTTTTAATGGTTAAACGAAAAGATGATATTTTGCTTGACTTTAACGTAAGCATTCTACCACAGTTTAGTAAAACATGCATAACTTTCATTTGAGTGAATATTTTTCAAAGATATTTTACAATTTCATAATAAACATATAGACGAACAACTTTTATGTTAAAAATTTTGGCAGATTCATCCGTTTTAATGGTTTAAAACGAGCATGAAGTTTCTTCTGTGTTATAACACATTCTCCCCTATGGTAGAATGTTTATAATTTTTAATGACTAAGTATTTTCTTAAAAATTTGGTAAATAAGTTTTAAATATCATAATAAACTCATATCATTGAAAATTTTTAAAATATTTTGTATATTATACATAACATACATACATACATATATATATATATATATATATATATATATATATATATATATATATATATATATATATATATATATATATATATATATATATGTATATATGTATAACTTTTTATTATTATTAAAAAGACACTATACATTCTTAATTGAAAGTAAAATATTTATAATATAAATTTTATTTTAATAATTTATATATATTTATATACACACATGTATACATATACCATTAATGTTATCATTATTATTTACCTAGTATATATATTGGTAATATATTTTCATAAAACTATTCAATTACAGCGTATAAGATTATGAAAAATTCCACGTGATAAATACTTATTTAAATTGTTATATAGTATTAATACAAGAAGGGTATATGATTGTGAAATAATTTTAATACAAAAGATATGTTTATTTGTGAAAAAGTATATATACAGTGGGGTACAATAGGGTATATATATTCAAATACAGTGTTAACACAAAGGTTGTGAAATAATTTTAATATTTTTATTGTATAATTTTATTTGATATGAAAACTTTTAAATACTATCCCTAAGTTGAGTTTAAAACCTATTAAGATTTTTAAATATTACATAACATAGACACCAGGCCACTAACTAAGACAAGTTTAATATGATAAATAAAAATAGAATACCACGCAACATATAAGAAGTGAAGCATCAAAGTGGAACACCACGCAACATGTGTAAGAAAGGAAGCATATTTGTGTTTCACATGTAAGGAAAATTATTTCTTAGTCTTTCACAATAAAACTCGTATCCGCAAAATTATTCTTTCACATGTAATAACAAATAAGGGAAAGCTTAATAACGCATATCTACTGCAGGAGTACACATCTCTAAAGGAAGCATATTTGTTAAGGAAAAGTTATTTACAGAGGAGTAAACATCACATATTTGTCTTTCCCACAGTAAAAGTAATATCAGAAAATTATTCTTTCACATGAAATAACAAATAAGAGAAAGCTCAATAACGCATTCCTACTGCATTCAAGTATAAATGAGGTAAAAGAAGTTACCTTGTAGCTTAGATGACAGATCTAAGGTTTCAGGTAATATGACGACCGTCTCCCTATCAAAAAAACAATATAGTGGCCCTTACAGAACAAATGTACTAGTTGTGAGATTTTGAAAGAAATTTGAACAAGTTTTATGATTGAAATGGGTGTCACAATCTTACCAGTAGATCTTGCTAAAGTCACGGTAAGTTTTCCCTATGATAGCGCAGCTCTCCTTCTGGAAGAAAGAATTTAATCGTGAACTAAGTTTTCTTTCCGTCTACGAGGAGGACAATATTTCTTTCTTTTACAGTAGGACAAGATTAGCTACTGTGGTTAGAGAAGTTTTCTGGTCAGTAGGAATAAGTTTACTCTTATGAAGAAGACATGAAGAAAACTTTCACTTATGCGGTGAAGAGGGCCAGAGTGAACAAATTTGTTTGATACAGGATAGAAAGGAAGGCAGTGGAGCGTGGAACTGAAGAGTCAATTTTCATGAGGAAAGGTTTTACTTCTGCGGTGGAGAAGGCCAGAGAAAATGTGTTTATTTGATATAGGGGAGAAAGAAGGGAGGTGGAGTAGAACTGAGGAGTCATGTCTCTAGGATTTTGTCTTATTTGAAGATAAGAATATTAATGATTGCATACGACACGTGATCTCTCATTTTAGAGATTGAAATGATTTACGCTGAGATATGAGACGTGAGTATCTCTATTTATAGAGAATTTAATGATTTCTCCACAACATGCAAGATATGATAATCCTCTTCCTGGGCGTCGGTTTATCTTATTAGCTTATATGATTCCTTTATTATTATTATTATTATTATTATTATTATTATGTAGATATTGATATAAATAATATATATATATATATATATATATATATATATATATTATTATGTAGAAATCATGACTAACATGAATAAATCATGACTATTACATCCTCCCTCACTAAAATTAATTTCGTCCTCGAAATTTACTATATATCAAGGATTGATTCGTGCGAATGATTTAAGATTTAAGCGTCTTATACTACGTACTACTTTAGCTAAGTTATTAATCATAGTATCAATACATAATAAATCGAACGTACCTTCTAGGTTAACTGAGGATATTTGGCCATAATTTGATCTTCACGTTCTCAAGTAGCTTCTTCACTACCATGTCTGTTCCACAACACTTTGACTAACATGATAGTCTAGTTTCTCAAATTTTCTTTCTTAAGATCAAGGATGGAAATGAGTCCTTCTTCATATGTCAAGTCATCATTTAGGGTGACATCTTGATAATTGACCATATGGCTCGGATCATATATGTAAGGCCATAACATTGACACGTGGAAGACATTATGAATTCCTGACAAATTAGGTGGTAAAGCTAATTTGTAGGCTGCTTTCCCAATGGTCTCCAAGACTTCGTATGGCCCAATAAACCTTGGCTTAAGCTTTCCTCTTTTTCAAAAATGCACGATACCTTTAACTAATGTTACCTTTAGGAACACCTTATCTCCCGGCTGATACCTTTGATCTTTATATTTTTTGTCAGCATAAGCCTTTTGTCGATCTTGAGCTATTTTGATTCTTTCTCTAATTTGGCTTATACTCTTCACCGTTTTATCCATAATCTCGGGTCTCAATAATTTTTTTCTCCAACCTCATCCCAATAGAGTGCAGACCTACATTTTCTTTCATAAAGTGCTTCATATGGAGCCATGCAAATTGTCGCTTGATAACTATTATTGTAGGCAAACTCTATTAGGGGTATATAATCTTCCCAACATCCTCCAAAATCCAATATACATGCCCTTAAAATATCTTAAATTGTTAGGTTGGTTCTCTCTGTTTGCCCATCGGTTTGAGGGTGGTATGCAGTATTGAACTTCAATTGCGTCCCCATTGCATCTTGTAGCTTGCACCAGAAAGTAGAAGTAAAACGAGCATCCCTGTCGAATACTATTGAAACTGGTACACCATGTAATCGAACTATCTCCCTGAGATAAATCTGAGCCAATTTATCCATGCTGTAATTCATTTTCATTGATAGAAAGTGAGCTGTCTTCGTCAATCTATCGATAATTACCCAAATTGCTTGATTTTCATGTAGGCTTCGGGATAACCCATCAATAAAATCCATTGTGATATGTTCCCACTTCCATTCTGGTATTTCCAAGGGCTCTAAAAGGCCTGAGGGTCTTTGGTGTTTCGTTTTAATTTGCTGGCATGTTAAACATCTTCGAACAAAATCTACGATGCAACCCTTCATGTTTCTCCACCAGAATAGTTTCTTCAAGTCTTGATACATTTTGGTTTCTCCAGGATGGATCGTGTACGGAGTACAATGTGCCTCCGTCAAGATTTCATTTCTTAACTCCTTATTCTTGGGCACAAATATCCTTTCTTGAAACATCAAGACACCAGTATAATCCTCTGAGAATCCCTTTGTGTCTTCACTTTTTGCCAATGACCGCATCTTATTTAGGAACTCATCTTCCTTCTGAGCATTAATGATCCATTCCTTTAGGGTCTGCAGTATTGTCAATGCGGCTAGTATAGAACATACATCTTGTGGTGACGTTGCTATGTCAAATTTAATCTCGCAAGTTTATTATTCAACTCCTCTTGATCAGTGGTCTTGTAAGGCGGAAATCTCTTCCCCTTTCTGCTGAGCGCATCAGCTACCACATTTGCCTTTCCCGGATGGTAGTTGATAGTGCAGCCGTAATCTTTCATCAGTTCTAACCATCTCCTTAATCTCATATTGAGTTTCTTTTGTTCAAAGAAATATTTTAAGCTTTTGTGGTCGGTGTAGATCTCACATTTCCCTCCATAGAAATAGTGCCTCCAAATCTTCAGGGCGTGAACCACTGCTACTAGTTCTAAGTCATGAGTGGGATAATTTTGTTCATGGACCTTTAATTGCCGTGAGGCATAAGCAATCACCTTGTCGTGTTGCATTAGCACACATCCCAGTCCAAGCTTTGATGCATCTGTATAGATTATGAATCCTCCAAGCCGCTAGGAATTGCTAATACGGGGGCTATGGTCAACCTTTGCTTTAATTCTTGAAAGTTTTTTTCGTATTTATCTGACCACTGGAATTTGACCTCTTTCTTTGTGGCCGTGTTAGCGGACTAGCTATCTTTAAGAGTCCTTCAATGAATCTCCTATAATAGCCAGCTAATCCCAAAAAACTTCTCACTTCATATACATTCCTTGGGGCCTCCCATTCACTTATGGCTTGCACTTTACTTGGGTCTACTTCCAAACCTCGTGCAGAAATGATGTGTCCAAGAAACACAACCTGGTTTAGCCAAAACTCGCATTTATTGAATTTGACATAGAGTTTCTCTCTTCAAAGTGTCTCCATTGCTATCCTCAAATATTCTGCATGTCGTTCTTCATTCGGAGAGTAGATCAAAATGTCATCTATGAATACAATTACAAACTGATCCAGGTATGGATGGAACACTCGATTCATCAAATCCATGAATACCACCGGAGCATTGCTGAATCCAAAAGACAACACAACAAACTCGTAATGACCATAACAAAATTTGAAAACTATTTTAGGAATATCTGTTTCCTTAATCTTCAACTGGTGATACCCAAATTAGAGATCTATTTTCGAGAAAATGCTAGCCCTACTCAATTGATCAAAGAGATCCTCAATCCTCGGCAATGAATATTTATTCTTGATTGTAAACTTGTTTAGTTCCCTATAATCTATGCACATCCACATGGTTCCATCCTTCTTTTTTACAAACAAGACTGGAGCTCCCCAAGGGGACACACTTTGTTTTATGAAGCCCAAGTTGAGTAACCCTTGCAATTGCACTTTCAACTCTTGTAACTCTGCAGGCGCCATCTGGTATGGTGCTTTTGATACTGGTGCTGAACTAGGTATCAAGTCGATTGTGAACTCGATTTGCCTATCAAGTGGAACTCCTGGAAGTTCTTCTGGGAATACATCTTCGTATTATCTTATAATTTGCACTTCGTTCACCTCTACAGGTGTCGTCTTGCTATTCATCACGTACACTAGAAATGCCTTGGTATGTCTGTTGCGGACCTCCTTCATTGCCTTCATAGCAGTCAACATTTTTGGTATGGTTCTGGTCCTCGCTCCATGGAAGGTAAAACTTTCTACTTCATTCTCACGAAAGATAATTTATTTCTTATGGCATTAAATAGTTGCACAGTTTTCCATCAACCAATCCATTCCAAGGATCACATTGAAATTCTTGAGGTTAATGACGTGTAAGGTAGCTTTAAGTACCTTGTCTTCAAATTTCACTTCTACATCCCTCAGCAACCTTTCTACCTTTAAAGATTTTCCGGATGGTATGCTTACTTCAAATGCATTACTTTCACTTCTACATTTAGTTTCTATTTTCTTTGCCAAACGAGAAGAAATAAAAGAATGTGTAGCACCAGTGTCAAATAATACAATAGTAGGTATGCCTTGGATTGGTATAATACCTATAATGGTTTCTGGGTCCTTGGAAGCTTCTTGTTGTGTCAAGGAGTAAACTCGAGCCTTTCCAGATCTAGATCCTATTCCAGCATTTTGTGTGTTCACTTTGGGGCACTACCACTGAGTATGTCGTGGCTCCTTACACCAATAACATATACCCTTTCCCTTCAGACATGGGCCTGGGTGGTTCTTCCCACAAATGTTGCAAGCATTTCCCGATGGCTGATTATTAGCACCTTGGCGGATAAGTACTCTCTTGGCTGGAGGCTGATTTCTGGGCTTGTGAGGTATCCATTCCCCTTTGCGTTTGCCAGTGTTGAGATATGGTTTTTTCTTTGCAGATCCTAGATCAAGGCGTGCTTCTACCTCCAGGGCGTTCTCAACAGTAATTGCATAAACCTGATTCCTCTGCACTGCAAGAATGCTGCTTATCTCCGTCTTTAAGCCAAGCTCGAACCTTCTAATCTTTTGAGCTTTAGTGCCCACTAGATGAGGTGCATATCGAGATAGCTGATTGTACTTCCGTTCATACTCCATAATGGATAGGTTCCCTTGCTTCAAATTCTGGAACTCATCTGCCTTCTTCTCTTGATAAGTCAAGGGAAGGTAGTTGTGGAAGACCGATGTTTTGAAGTCATCCCAAGTCATCGCCGCCACTTGGTCCGGAGTTTGTGTACATCCTAATGCTTTCCACCAGTATCATGCGTCTCCTATGAGTTGGAAAGCTGCGCAAGAGACTTTTTCAGCATCCGTACAAATCAAATGGTTGAATATCCTATCAAGAGCTCGAACCCATTCATCTACTAAAGCCGGATCTCCACGACCATTGAAAGTAGGAAGATTGTATCACCTGAAGTGTTCAAGTATGGCGTTCGGATCATGCCATGGCGCGGCTGGATTTGGAGTCGTGATGAAGTGCTGCGCAAGGCCCTCGAGTACAGTTGTAAGCCGGGCTAAAGGGTCAACCACGGGTGGGTTTGGAGCTGGAGCTGATGGTGCTCCGGGTGTGGGTCCCTGAGGTAAGCTTGGGGTGGTTCCGCACATTCGTCGCCCATCAGCCATTTCCTAAGGGATTCATTACGTTAAGCTTGAATGTATATAAAAAAGGGATAATCATAACATGCCTTTTCATTAGTAGTAATAATTGTTGACATAATTAGGTTCTACCCATCAAAACATATATGAAAATTACAGGTAAAAACCTAAAGCTACGAGCCTTCAGATGGCTTCATGAGATGTTCATAAAATTCGGGTACATAACAAAATAAATAAAAATGAGATAGTAGTTAACGACACAAAAGATAACAATCAACATCAAGTGACCCTACGCCTATCATCTTACTCAAGCATATTTGTCTCTCCCTCGCTGGTGTTAGGCCATTATTGCGCGCTCCAACTAAAATCCCTTAAGTGTAGATATGTCAATTATAATGGCGAGTACCCCAGTTAAAAATAATATCGTTCCCACTGAGACAGTCGATTATCTATTTATTTTATTTCACTATTCAACTAGAATTAAAGTAACCAAATTTCCAAGTGTTTGATTATGATAAAATACTAAAGTGCTGAAATAATAAATAACAAATTAAGTAAAAGCAAGGAATGTTCAAGATTTAATCAAGAGAGAAGTAACAGCTCTAATGTATCAGGTGTAGCGCAATTGATTTGATCGCTTAAATGTCCTATTGTTCATTCATGCTATTTTAATGGAAATTCGTCACAAAGTAATGCGTGAACAGTTTTGAACCTCCTTCCTAGATACTAATAAGGCGAATTTCATAAACCTCCGGAAGACTAATTCGACTAACATATATTTCTGAAAGTACTACTCCAACTTATTCACTTCCTACTTGATTTCTTAATTGCATTGTTCCACTAAGAATATCAAGTATCTTAATTACTAGCCCTTAGGATTATCGTGTTCACGTGCAAACTACTATAACCCCTAGCAAACAGACAATATTAAGCATGTATGCACACAAGCTAATACAACATACCAAGCATCACGGGCAACATCAATAGCATGCTATGAAGACGTTACAAACGTTTAACATATCTGAATAAATCGAATAAACAAGAATTAACAATAGCATAAATTTACAATACTCAATCTAGGGTTCCCAAATCAATTACCATAACCTTCAATCCTTAGAACTGTAAAAGAGTTTTAGCCCATGAGGTCACAAACAACCCTCATGGCTATCAAATACATATCAAAATCACAAAAGAAGAAATTAAGAAAAGATAACAAAACCCTAGTGTCACGTGGCTCGCATCTCTCCTCTGTCTCTCTGATTGGATTGCTCTCTCAACTACACTTGATTCTTCCTCCGGACCGATGGGATGGATGGATGGATGGTTTGATGTGAATTGGGGAATGGATGGATGGTGCGTGAATTGAATTCACGTTCTATTTCTCTGTGAATGATCGGTCCCCTCTCAAGTGTTTGATGCCCCTTTTTATACCATGGGCCACGAAAACTGACTTTGCTGAGCTATATTTCACGTTTGTCACGTACAGGGGATTAAAAATCCTAATTTTCGGCCCAAACTAACGCAACTCGAGTTGAGTGACAAACTCGAGTTGCCAACAGACTCGAGTTGCCTTATGTTGTAACTCGAGTAACCCAACTCGAGTCGTGTTGCCAAGTCGTGCGTCCACCTGTCAAGTCGAGCTGCCATGCTCTGAAACTGATTTTCCTCCGTGCACCAACATGAGTCGAGCTGGCAAGTTGAGCTACTGCCTGCCAACTCGTGTTAGCTCTCTGGACACCATTCGCCGCTGCTCTGCCTCACACGACATGCCACTCGACTTGCCTTCAACGCAGCTCAACTCGAGCTGCAAGTCGAGTTGCACATGACAAGTCGAGTTAGCTCACTGACCATTTCTGACCCCCTACGGCTTCTTACTCGACTCGAGTTGCTAGGTCGAGCTGACCCTTGCAACTCGAGTAAGGCCTATTTGAGCTTGTTTCTTTTCTGTCTTCGGTTCTGCTCCATTTCAACCTATTTTTATCCTTCAAAACTCCACAAAACAAGTTAGTAGCACCATAAGTATGCACAAATACGTAAACTACGCAATTCCACATAATTACATAGCATTATTCTAGTAAAAATAGCGCATTGTGAAACCGAAAAGACATAAATTTCCACTCTCATCAACCCCCAAACTACCATGTTGTTCGTCCCCGAACAACGATTTCAAAACATGAGAGAGATGAGAGTTGAAATTCTAATGCAAACAAGGGATCACTTACAAATCCAAACCAAGATAATATACTCAAATGTCAAAATCCTATCAATTGAAAACACGCATGTCAAATCAGTCACTCCCCATTTCAGAATGCTCATCTTCCACTCTTACAGATATTATTTGCACTCATCGCTCAAGTGTGAGCTATTCACTCTCATGGCTAATATATATTCACTCAAATAAATTCACATGCATGCGTAACCATAAGCTTGATAATTATTTAAACTCTCCACTAATTTGAAAGACTTAACGATGGGATCACAAAGGACTTGTTAAAGGTTGTAACGTTGGCTCTTTGGACAAGGGTAGGTAAATATAGGATAAGTGACTCAATCACTAGTAGAGAATCAACAGTAGAGATACATCTTCAACACATATACTTGATAAATCAATCTCCCTTTTTTCTCTTTTAACTTATTTTCATCATTTCAATCCTCCCTTTATTTTTCAGCTCAACGACTTCTTTTCATTTCTTCATTTCCTTCAAATAGGGTACCAGTTTCAGGCACTACCCTTTAACTGGGTTACCAGTTTCAGACACTACCCTTTTACAAATTTTAACCATCCTTTACTTCCAATCACTATCCATCAACATTTATCTTTCCAACTACTTTTCACACTACACCAATCTGTCTCCTTTACTTCTCTACTAGGATAGGTATAAAAGGCCTTTAAAGGATCAAATTGGTTATCTTCATAGGCTTCTAACGAATAAGGCTTACAGGCTCAAACAAGAAACTATGGATTAAACAAAAGGTAGGATAAACATTTGGCTAGTGACTCAAATAAGAACAAAATGGCCTAAGATCATTTCCCATTATCTAATCAATCATCTAGCCTCAAGTAGATTAAGAGTCAAGTTCTAGAATACATGCATGTAAACGATACTCTCAAGAATAAAACCAATCATGTGTAATTACATGATCTATCAAAGCTCAAATTCTCACATGGGTTTAATGGAATAACGAGCAATCCTTCATAGGTTTATGAACCAACTGTAATACATGCAACAATCTTAAGTATTCCAACATCCAAGTACACATCTCTAGCTGGATTATCCATTTCATAACATCACATTATTAATTAATCACAAATTCAATCAAGTGCTTAGGCAAATCAATCAATCATCCTCAAGAACCATAAATATTACCACAGATACTAGGATAAACGCGCAACAAAAACAAAAAAACGATACACACCTGGACAATCACAAAAAAATTGACCTCTCAATATAATCAAATTAATCAAAAATATCAAAAAATCATAAAAAATTAATCATCCAAGCACACAACACAATGAAGCAACTTTACTTTGGTGCAGCAAGACGCAATTATACACATATCCCCCCCAAACTTAGATCAAACAAAGTGAGAGCATAAGTTTGAAAAGAAGTGTATACTGTAGTCGAGCAATACACAATAAAATTTCTACATTGACAAAGACTACATAAAGTAAATAAAATGGGAGGATCGGCCCCCAACAGGCGCTCATGTTTAACGTCGGAGAGTCACGACGGATACCTATTTTGACTATTATCCCGGAGCACAATCCTCTCGCATGCGTACCTTCAAGTACTTCCTTCCTCTATCATTGGCAGCTACAACCACCTCACCCTTCTTCGTCACCAATACAGGATCCTCCTTGGCAACACACGGACTGAACAAGTTAGAATTTTCAACACACATATAATAAGGAAAATCCGGAGGCTTCAAATATGGATCATCCATGATTCCTGCAACCAAAATATTATCAAATATAACAACAGAGTTAGTAATAGGATAAGTAAGAGATCCGCTTGCTTTGTCGACCCCTCTACTACTTCAACTCTCTTCTCCTCAGACTGAACCTTCTTTTCAACAGTGGTACTCTTCTCTCGATTCACCATGTCAGCTGTGTTCTTCCTTATCTGTTCATCTCTTGCATTACCTAATGCAAGTAACTTCTCAAGATAGTCAATACATGCATCATTGGACAAACTCTCAAACTCTGCATCAGACAAGGCAAAGTTCTCATCATGCTTTGTGTCCACTACATCCACAGACTTGCATTGCTGCTAATCTTTAGGCCACTGCATCTCCTTATTCAACAAGAAAACCACTTCCTTATCATCGGCTCTAAGCTTCAACTCTCCATTGAATACATCTATCTGAGCTCTTCCAGTAGCAAGGAATGGATGCCCTAATATAAGAGGCACGCCATCCTTTTCATCCTCCATATTGAGTACTAGAAAGTCCACAGGAAAAACCAAATCTAATACCTTCACCAGCACATCTTCTACAACTCCCTCGGGGTATGTAAGCGACCTATTTGCTAACTGTAAGGCCACAGATGAGGGTTTCAACTCTCCCAAACCAAGCTTCTTATACACTGATAAAGACATCAAGTTTATGTTGGCTCCTAGATCACACAATGCTCTTATAGACGGTCCTTTTCCTATCTCACAAGGAATGATGAAGTTACCAGGATCTTTCATCTTTTTAGGTAACTTTCTCTGTGTAATAGAACTGCAGTTCTCTGTCAAACTCACTGTCTCCACACTGTTCAGCTTTCTTTTCCTGGAGATAAGCTCCTTGATGAACCTTGCGCAATGTGGCATCTGATCCAAGGCCTCTGAAAATAGAATAGTAACTTGGACATCCCTCATAACTTTAGCAAATTTCCTGAACTTCTCACCCAAGCTCTTCGACATCTGCCTTTGAGGAAACGGAAGTGGTACCTTTGTTTTTGGAAGTCCCAAACTGTCTCTCTCGCAAACCTTTTCCATTTCTCTCAACCTCTTAGCTCACTGCCATTTTTTATCAGCTATGGCTTGATCAGATTGGTTCACAATAGAATTTGGAAGCGCAGGGAACCCAGGAGGTGAGCTTGTATCGAGCTGGGGTTGTACTGCATCCTCTAGCTCTGAATGATCACTCCCCAATCCTGACTCAGCTTGAACAGGAGCCGAGCTAATGACTAAATGACCCTTCTCTTCTTCCTTTCTTATTCCTGTCATGTCCTGCATCAGTGCTTGATTACACTGCTTCCCGGATCTCAAAGTAATCGCATTTGCACTCTCCTTCGGGTTGATTTCTGTGTCTAAAGGAAACTTTCCCTTCCGAATTTGCTGCTGCTGCTGATTTACCATAGTAGAGATTTGACCAATCGAATATGTGAGACTCTGTAACTGCTTATTGACTTCTTCATTCTACTTTGTCATATTCGAATCCATGAGTATAATGCAGTTGTTGATCTTGTCAATATCTCCATCAGTCTTCTTCATATATCTAGCCAACACTTCTTCAATGCTAGCTCTTCCTTCTTCAGTCTTGGCCCTATGATCGAAATTAGGAGAAAATGGAACTACATTATTCGAATTTGAATAAGCAAAGTTCTCATGCCTCTGCTGATTCTGCCATCCTCCTTGATTGCTGGGACCTGTTTGATTGCCAGGGCCTCCCCCTTGGTTATTCCTTTGGTTAGAATTTCCTTGGGGTACCTGTTTCCCTGCCAATTCTGAGGTGCTCTTGAATCCTGTAGACTCTGTCCCATGGCCCAATTCACGTCCTCAACCCCCTAAACATTCATAACCACATCATCACTTGAAGGCCCTTGGTTTTCTCCACCACCGTTACCAGATATTAATGTAACTAAATTTTTGTTCATCTGCTCCAATTGATAGATAACCTTGTCATTCTTATCAGCTTCAGAAAATTTATGTTCCACCTATGCCACTCTACCAAGAATATACATTCCACGTACTCTCTCCGAAGGCCAATCTCTAGAGTTCATAGAGATATCATCGAATAATTTCTCCACAGCATTAAACATTTTCTTGAAAATTATTCCTCCAGCAGATGCATCAACTAACACTCTCAAGTCATTGTCGAGGCCATTGTAGAAGACACTGATGAGCTGAGACTTTTTGAATCCATGCTGTAGGCATCTTCTCAACAGATCAGTAAATCTTTCCCAAGCCTCTCCAAATGGTTCATCTCTTCTTTGCTTGAATTGGTTGATCTCTTGCTTCAGTGCAAGAATCTTTCCTGGTGGCATAAATCGATCTACAAATAGCTGCTGCAGCTCAGTCCAATTAGAGCAACTGTGTCCTGCCAACTTGTCATACCACTCCCTTGCCTTGTCAGCTAAAAAAACTGAAAAAGCCTCATCTTCCATCTGTCATTTGTAGCATCAGTGACTTTAACTGTATCCATATAGCTGTTGAAGCACTTCAGATGGCCATAAGGTTCATCGAAAACTCCTCCGGTGAAAGGATTTTTCTCCACCATATTGATCAGGGCTGGTCTTATATCATTTGCTTCATCAGCTTGAATGGCCCCAACTACGCCTAATCCTCCAAGATTGGTAGACTTGAACGTCTCCCGAATGACAATGTCATTTTCATGTGTTCTATCTCCCATAATTGCTGATTCTACTGCTGTTTCTCAACTTCTGACTCAGCTTCTGACTCAACTTCTTATGGGATAACCTGATATTCAATCTTTTCTTTCTCCTCCTCTACAACTGCTTTAGGTGCTGATGTGTCTGCTTTCTTCTTCGGATTCGGTACCTTAATAGTCTTAAGAGGTGCTTTGATCTTCTTTGCTGCTCCTCTCCTTTTTCTAGCAGACGCTTCAACCTCCGGATCAAATTCAAGATTTTGTGTTCCCTTCTTTGACCTGGTGTGCATGCAACTTCAAGGAAAAATCAAGGTGTAGAAAATTAAATCTCAAAGCAAATTCTTATTAAATAAGTAATAAAAGCAAATAAATAATTAAAACTGTCCCCGGCAACAGCGCCATAAACTTGTTAGGCCATTATTGCGCACTCCAACTAAAATCCCCAAGCGTAGGGATATCAATTGTAATGGCAAGTACCCCAGTTAAAAATAATATTGTTCCCACTGAGACAGTCGATTATCTATTTATTTTATATCACTATTCAACTAGAATTAAAGTAACCAAATTTCCAAGTGTTTGATTATGATAAAATACTAAAGTGCTAAAATAATAAATAACAAATTAAGTAAAAGCAAGGAATGTTCAAGATTTAATCAAGAGAGAAGTAACAGCTCTAAGGTATCAGGTGTAGCGCAATTGATTTGGTCTCCTAAACGTCCTATTATTCATTCATGCTTTTTTAATGGAAATTCATCACAAAATAATGCGTGAACAGTTTTGAACCTCGTTCATAGATACTAATAAGGTGAATTTCATAAACCTCCGGATGGCCAATTCAACTAACATATATTTTCTGAAAGTACTACTCAAACTTATTCACTTCCTACTTGATTTCTTAATTGCATTGTTCCACTAAGAAAATCAAGTATCTTATTTACCAGCCCTTAGGATTATCGTGTTCATGGGCAAACTACTATAATCCCTAGCACACAGACAATATTAAGCACGTATGCACACAAGCTAACACAACATACCAAGCATCATGGGCAACATCAATAGCATGCTATGAAGACGTTACAAACGTTTAACATAATCTGAATAAATCGAATAAACAAGAATTAACAATAGCATAAATTCACAATACTCAATCTAGGGTTCCCAAATAAATTACCCTAACCTTCAATCCTTAGAACTGTAAAAGAGTTTTAGCCCATGAGGTCACAAACAACCCTCATGGCTATCAAATACATATCAAAATCACAAAAGAAGAAATTAAGAAAAGATAACGAAACCCTAGTGTCACGTGGCTCGCGTCTTTCCTCCATCTTTCTGATTGGATTGCTCTCTCAACTGTACTTGATTCTTCCTCCGGGCTGATGGGATGGATGAATGGATGGTTTGATGTGAATTGGGGAATGGATGGATGGTGCGTGAATTGAATTCACGTTTTGTTTCTCTGTGAATGATCGGTCCCCTCTCAAGTGTTTGATCTCCCTTTTTATACCATGGGCCACGAAAACTGACTTTGCTGGGCTATATTTCACGTTTGTCACGCACAGGGGATTAAAAATCCCGATTTTTTTGCCCAAACTAATGCAACTCGAGTTGGAGTGACCAACTCGAGTTGCCAACACGACTCGAGTTGCCTTGTGTTGTAACTCGAGTAACCCAACTCGAGTCGTGTTGCCAAGTCGTGCGTCTGCCTGTCAAGTCGAGCTACCATGCTCTGAAACTGATGTTCCTTCGTACACCAACACGAGTTGAGCTGGCAAGTCGAGCTACTTTCTGTCAACTCGTGTTGGCTCTCTAGACATCATTCGCCACTGCTCTGCCTCACACGACATGCCACTCGACTTGCCTTCAACGCAGCTCGACTTGCCTTCAACGCAGCTCGACTTGAGCTACAAGTCGAGTTGCACAAGACAAGTCGAGTTGGCTCACTGACCACTTCTGACCCCCTATGGCACCTTACTCGACTCGAGTTGCTAGGTCAAGATGACCCTTGCAACTCGAGTAAGGCCTATTTGAGCTTATTTCTTGCCCGTCTTCGGTTTTTTTGCTCCATTTCAACATGTTTTTATCCTTCAAAAATCTACAAAACACGTTAGTAGCACCATAAGTATGCAAAATTACGTAAACTATGCAATTCCACATAATTACATAGCATTATTCTAGTAAAAATAGTGCATTATAAAATCAAAAAGACGTAAATTTTCACTCTCATCAGCTGGCACCACAAGTGTTGCAGTGACTGCTTGACTCCTCCGAGATAGGGAGTGGAATTCCGTAAATAGGAGGTAGACCATAGGGAATCGGTGGGGCAAACTCATATGGAAGCTCTATAGGTGGAATGACAGTGGCAATGATAGGTGTCGTGCTCCCAAAGTGAAAAAGGAACCCATCGGGCACATTAGAATCTCCTCCAAAGTCAAAGAAGTCGAGATCAGGGGTGTCGAATAAGTCATCGGGAAAGTAGTAAGGTCCCTGGTATGGGTCATACATCCCCTCCGTCTGCTCAAGAAAGAATGGGTAAGAAATAGGGCTACCTCTCCCGAGGTGGAATATGGGAAAGTCACCGTGCTCCTGCCACAACATCCATAAGCAGGCCATAAATGGCTGGAACTCTTAACAAAATCTGTTGCTACCCATAGAAATCCATGTATGCTCTCGTATAGTCCTCTAACCCAAATCCCTCCATCATACGGGCAAAGAGCTTAGAACTATCTGGGCGGCCCCATACTCCTCCCATGGAGGAGTCTCTCCCAGCATGTTCCACGCTGTCCACATCCAATTAATGTAGATGCCAATAGACTCAGATGGGTCACGCTCGACGCTAGCGTAGTATGCAAGTCGATCGGCCTCACTCTCGGAGTGCATCATAGAGGGTTGGGTCCTACGGTGATACATCTGTTTATATAAAATCTCTTGTTACTTATCGGTTTAGCTAGAATTAATAGCTAGGATATCATATCCTAACAAGCCCATTCAATTTACCAAAGTTCAAGTATAATGAATCCACTTAATAGTCATACATCTCAAATACATATCATTATGGAGAGCATTTATCTCATGTAAAATCAACTCATAATATCATAAGGCAGTTAAAATATCCATCCTCACCAAGTTAAATCATGTAATAACATTTTTAAAAATCCATAAATCAATCAAAAAATCATTCGACAATTTACCTTATGGAGTAGCCTACGGCGCGAATGAGTAGGTGTTGGAATCTTATGTTTTATAATTTAAAAATTTTTTTAGAAAGAAAGAAAAAAGGTATATATCCGTTAACTTTATAAATGCAAGTCTACAGAATTGTAGACCTGCTCTGATACCACACTTGTCACGACCCAATTTAATGATATGAAAAAAAGAAAAAAAATAATTAGATTTATAAGTGATTTTTTTAAAAAATAAAATCTAAAACAAAACAATTGCATTAAATTTTATGAAAATAATATAGGATAGTATAATTAAACCATAATTAGAATTTAAAATAAACATATTAGAAATTTAGTAGCGGAAGTCTTTTGGTGATTTGTGTACAGTGACAATTTAAGAGTTATTGTTCACAAGATTAACACTTATTTAAGCAAATTACAAAATACTTCTTGTCATAATCCAACCCTTCCAACTCATCACCCGTCACGCCAGTTGCTCAGCATCATTTGTAGATGGAAATATAGGGGGGTGAGCACACGGGAATGTACTCAGTGGGGGGTTTCCTGTTAGATTTCATAATTGAAAATGACTACACCTCTTGAGTAGAACCTCATGAATTTATAATAGTAAAAGGAATTAACCCATAGTCAAGTCGCCCGAGAACGCTCTTTATTTAATCCGTCAAAGTTATGTGAACGCGTCCGTCTTTCCTTATTGATATTGTAATAATGCCAACAGTACGTACAAGATCCCGGCCCACCGATCTTAGGTAAATTTTCATGCATATTCATAACGTCAATAAATGCAACCAAGTTCAATATAAAATTCATAACAAAAAGCCCACCTTAGTGAAGACGAGTTATACAAGAGTAAGATTAAAGGTTGGACTTCAAACGAGCGATGTCGTTGCTAATTTCTCCTTGCAATCTCTATGCCTTCAAGAATTTAATTCTTACTTAGCATATAATTAAGTGTTTTTATTTATAAAATTATTTTGAGATTTGAAAATTATTTCTTTAGAAGAGAGCCTAAATTAGTGTCATAAAATAAGTCTCATAATACAATGAGTTGGTATAAAAGGTTCTTAATGGTGTTACAGTTTGGGAAATTGGTTATAGCTATCGAACCGCTAATTTATTTTAAAAACTATTTTATATACATATATTAGACACATAGGTGAATATTTTTATACTTAGCCCTTTCACTAATTCATTCGTTTTAATAGTTAAACGAAAAGATGATATTTTGCTTGAGTTTCACGTAAGCATTCTGCCACAATTTAGTAAAACATGTATAACTTTCATTTGGGTTAATATTTTTCAAAGATATTTTACTGTTTCATAATAGACATATAGACGAACAACTTTCATGTTAAAAATTTTGGTAGATTCATCCATTTTAATGGTATAAAATGAGCATGAAGTTTCTGTTGTGTTATAACATATTTTCCCCTATGGTAGAATGTTTATAATTTTTAATGACTAAGTATTTTCTTAAAAATTTGATAAACAAGTTTTAAATATCATAATAAACTCATATCATTGAAAATTTTTAAAATATTTTACATATTATACATAACATACATATATATATATATATATATATATATATATATATATATATATATATATATATATATATATATATATAACTTTGTATTATTATTATTAAAAAGACACTATACATTCTTTAATTGGAAGTAAGATATTTATACTATAAATTTTATTTTAATAATTTATATATATTTATATACACACATGTATACATATACTATTAATGTTATCATTATTATTTACCTAGTATATATATTGGTAATATATTTTCATAAAACTATTAAATTATAGCGTATAAGATTATGAAAAATTCCACGTGATAAATACTTATTTAACTTGTGATATAGTATTAATACAAGAAGGGTATATGATTGTGAAATAATTTTAATTCAAAAGATATGTTTATTTGTGAAAAAGTATACGTACAGTAGGGATACAATAGCGTATATTTATTCAAATACAGTGTTAATACAAAGATTGTGAAATAATTTTAATACTTTTATTATATAATTTTATTTGATATGCAAACTTTTAAGGACTATCCCTAAGTTGAGTTTAAAACCTATTAAGATTTTTAAATATTACGTAACATAGACAACAGGACACTAACCAAGATAAGTTTAATATGATAAATAAAAATGGAATACCACGCAACATATAAGAAGTGAAGCATTAAAGTGGAACACCACGCAACATGTGTAAGAAAGGAAGCATATTTGTGTTTCATATGTAAGGAAAATTATTTTTTAGTCTTTCACAATAAAATTCGTATCCACAAAATTATTCTTTCACATGTAATAACAAATAAGGGAAAGCTTAATAACGCATATCTACTGCAGGAGTACATATCTCTAAAGGAAGCATATTTGTTAAGGAAAAATTATTTACAGAGGAGTAAACATCTCATATTTGTCTTTCCCACAGTAAAAGTTATATAAGAAAATTATTCTTTCACATGAAATAACAAATAAGGGAAAGCTCAATAACGCATCCCTACTGCATTCAAGTATAAATTAGGTAAAAGAAGTTACCTTGTAGTTTAGGTAACAGATCTAAGGTTTCAGGTAATATGCGATCGTCTCTCTATCAAAAGAACAATGTAGTGGCCCTTACAGAACAAATGTACTAGTTGTGAGAATTTGAAAGAAACTTGAACAAGTTTTAAGATTGAAACGGGTGTCACAATCTTACCTGTAGATCTTGCTAAAGTCACGGTAAGTTTTACCTATAATAGCGCAGCTCTCCTTCTGGAAGAAAGGATTTAATCGTGAACTAAGTTTTCTTTCTGTCTACGAGGAGGACAAGATTTCTTTCTCTTACAGGAGGACAAGATTGGCTACTGTGGTTAGAGAAGTTTTCTGGTCAGTAGGAATAAGTTTACTCTTATGAAGAAGACATGAAGAAAAGTTTCACTTATGCAGAGAAGAAGACCAGAGTGAACATATTTGTTTGATACAGGAGAGAAAGGAGGGCAGTGGAGTGTGGAACTGAAGAGTCAGTTTTTATGAGGAAAGGTTTTACTCCTGCAGTGGAGAAGGCCAGAGAAAATGTGTTTATTTGATATAGGGCAGAAAGAAGGGCGGTGGAGTAGAACTGAGGAGTCGTGTCTCTAGGGTTTTGTCTTATTAAAAGGTGAGAATATTAATGATTTCATACGAGACGTGATCTCTCATTTCAGAGATTGAAATGATTTATACTGGGATATGAGACGTGAGTATCTCTATTTAGAGAGAATTTAATGATTTCTCCACAACATGCAAGATATGAAAATCCTCTTTCTCGGCGGCGGTTTGTCTTATTAGCTATAAGATTCCTTTATTATTATTATTATTTTTATTATTATTATTATTATGTAGATATAGATATAAATAATATATATATATATATATATGAATAAATCATGACTATTACAATATTTCCTCTTTTAAACACAAATGACTAGAGGATACACACATCACTAGTACAATTAATATATGACTGATATACCCCACTACTATAACTACTCATTATTCATTAAATAATAATACCCCTTAATCTACGTGAAAAAATAAATATATCTCTTTCGAGTGGACGAATGGAGACTCGAAATATTAAATTTAAAATTGTAGTAACTTATTTTAAAATATATCACAAAGTTAGCATTCAAGCAACGTGCGTAGCACGTTCAAAATATCTAATTAAGATAAGATTAAGATAAGATAAAATTATGATATTATGATTATGATATGATTATGATTATGAAGACATATGAAAAAGTGAGGCTCGATTCAAAATTAAAACAAGGAAAAACGGGACATAAAAAACTTACAAATTAGATATATCAGGCCATTATAGCCCAAATTGATTTTACAGTCTAATTTCTTTAATTTAAAGCCCAATTGTCACACATTTAAATTACTTCAACGTGGGCTCATTTGATTCAAAGTTGCAAGTCATAGTTGATAAGTGAGTGAAGCAGCTACACCATAACTTAAACTAAATGCTGAGGCCCAAACCAGTCAATTATTGAAGAGACTCATATGTCCACCTGTAAATTAACACAAATACTCTTATAAACCCTATTTATATAACTTAGTATGTGAACCCTGTGTCCATCTTTTCAATCCTATATACTCTATGTATTGTTAGGAGTTTAAATTAAAGGAGGACCATAGGGTTAACACCGTAAACCTAATTCACAGGAAACTAACTTACTCCCACCGTCCCATTAAAGTTGGTATAATTTTTTTTGGGCACGGAGATTTAGGAATATAATAATTTAATGTAAAGTGAAGTAAAGTGAAGTGAGAGAAATAATATTTAATGTGTAGTTGGTAGTTGTATTAGAGATGATATGTAGGACCATGAGAGTAAATTATTTGTTTTTATGTGGGTCCCATGTATTAAAAAAGAAATGTGTCAATTTTAGTGGGACAAACTAAAAAGGAAAATATGTCAACATTTATGGGACGGATGGAGTATCTTGCTTTGTTTATGGGAAGCCATGCCTGCAGCAATTCCATCTCAATGTGAATTATTAAATTGCCAAATTTCAGGACCACTTAATTTGCTATGTGATATACAAAAAGGAACATGAGCCGAGCAACACTAGAATTCCATCATTCTAATTTTACATCTTTCTATCCATTTTAAAAGCCTAATTTTGAGATAGTAGTGGTCCTAGTGCAGAGATATCTTCATTGTATATTCTCCTTCCCATTTAAGGGATGAATTAATTTCATTCATGTAATTTTCATTTTTTTTAATTTAATATTTTTAAGAGAACGAATACACCAAATCCCAAGAGAGGAAGAAGCCTAAGTTACAATTCATTTAATTAATTCTAGTTTTATACTTCCTCCATCTCACGTTAAGTTTTACTTTTTCCACTTTAAATTGTCTCACGTTATGGTTTATATTTCTTTTTTGATCAATTTGGACCCACACAAAATAATTAATTATTTCATATAGGGTCCACACACAACACTAATACAACTACCCACTTTATATTAAATATTATTTCTCTCACTTCACTACACATTAAAATATTATATCTCTTAATCTACGTACAAAAAGCAAACATCAATATTAACGCGGGACGGAAGGAGTATTCTTTAATGCATTCTTTTCACATTTTATTTATGTTTCTTAGAATATTTGATTGATGTTCGGATTAATTTATAATAATCACTAAAAAGTGATTAAAATAAAAGTATTATTTCATGAACGGAGCTAACAATAAAAAGTGATAATATTTTTAATTAAAAGTGATGCATGATAAAAAAAATAATACTAATAATTTAATTTAATTATTTTATGAACAATTCGTAGGTTGAATAAAAAGTGATAACATTTTTTTAATGTAGAGTGATAATAAAACAATTGATCTATCTAATAAATAATTAATAATATAAGTGATAATTCATTCGTCCTAAAAATACTTGCACACTTTCTATTTTGGTCTGTCCCAAAAATATTTGCACACCCTAAATGGAAACAATACGCATCAATAACCTTAAAATATTATAATATTACAAAAATACCGCCGTATTTTTTACATACAATCTAGTCAAAGTCAGTTATATCATACACTTCATTTTATTTAATACCCAAAATATCACTTCTCTTTCTTACATCATAAAAAAATTACTTTTCTTAAATTTCGTGTAACCAAATACGTGCATATATTCTTGAATTGAGATACTAATATTTTTATTAAAAGTAATTACGTAATCAATAATTATTGAGAGAGTAATATTTTTATTAAAAGTAATTACGTAATCAATAAAAATTATACTCCCTTCGTCCCAACTTCAACTTCACACTTTTCATTTTGATCCGTCCCAAATTCAGCTTCACACTTTCATAAAAGGAAAAACAACTAACTAATATCCCTCTAACATACTTTAATTTCAAATTTGTCATCACCTTTTTAATACACATAACATACTTTATTATTTATTTATTACCAAAAAATACCATACTACCCCCAAAAGTAAGTCAAAAAGTGAATTTTCTTAAACTCCGTACCTACAGTAAACGCGAAGTTGAATTTTGAACGGAGGAAGTAATACTCTTAAATAAATGAAAAGGAATATCAAACCATAAAAAAAGTTATTCTTTTTATAAATAAAAATACATACTCCCTCCATCCGATCACAAGAGATATACTTTTACTGATTAAGGTATCCTGCCACAAGAGTTACATATTCTTTTTTGATAGATGACACTCACACAAAATAATCCATTTATTTTCATGCGCTCACACATAACACTATACAACTATCCACTATCCATTAAATTATCAACTCAACTACACATATTTCTTAATTTTCCTTGCAAACCAGTGTTTTCATAACAGGACCGAAGATCGAAACGATGACCTCAACGGTTCGAAATCCAACCAGTCGGATCGACGGTTCAACCGGAAAAATATTAATAATATTTTTTTAAAAATATTATTATATAAATAAAAATATAAAAAAATAATTAAAGGCCCAAGTTAAGTATTCCATTGTGTTTGAAGCCCAATATCATTAATTTAGGAAGCCCAAAGTGATTTTAATTGATTATTATTATTCACGTGTAAAGAGTTAAAGGCAAAAGTCTGATTGATACTCTCATTTTGAAGATAATCGATTATTTCTCTCTCTTAAAATCTCTCTCCCTCCCCAAGATCCACCCTATAGAGTTGTAGTATTATGTTATGAATAAAATGGTACTTCCTCATTATAAACTTTATGTTTGTTTTTTCACAGAAATTAAGGAATATATTATTTTAATGTGTTTTTGCATGGAAATTAAGGAATATATTATTTTAATGTGCAGTGGAGTGAGAGAAATAATATTGTAATGTAAAGTGAGTAAGTGTAATAATGTTATGTATGGATCCATAGAGAGAGAAATAATTAATTTGTGTGGTTCCATCTACTAAAAAGGTAAATGTAATGATTGAAATGAGACGTCCAAAATAGAAATATATAAGATTGTATTTGGATGGAATCATTTTCATATCCGTTAAAAATGAGTGAATTTTAAATTCCTCGGATTTTAAATCAATTTATTTAAATTCTACTGGGATGAATTATGGATTTATGGGATTTTCAAATTCATAATTCTAACAATTATTTTTAAATATTTATGAATTATTTAAATATTAAAATTTAAAAATTTTGTTTTGGTGGGGTGGTAGGTTGGACGGTAGGGGTTAAAATTAAAAAAAGGGAGGATTACTACTAGGTACACAAAAAAACTCTAAATTACTATGAGATACAAACATACAACAGTATTAATACTAGGTACAAAAATATATAGTGATATTCCAATATTACCCCTATTAATGTGCTGCACATAAATATTGTGTGCAGCAAAAGTTCATGTGCAGCAAAGTGTGTGCAGCAAAAAAAGTATGTGCAGCAAAAAACAAGTGTGTGCAGTAAAAAAGTGTGGTGGTCCGGCAGCTTTTCCGGCGACCAGTTTTTTTTTTTTTTTTTTTTTTTTTTGACGAACAGTTTTTCCGGCGACCGGCCGCCGGAGCTCCGGCGGCGGCGGCGCGGCAGCTTTCCGGCGACCAGTCCAGTTTTTTTTTTTTTTTTGACGAACAGATTTTCCGGCGGCGGCCGCGGCGGTCCGACGGCAGCAGCGGTGGTCCGGTGGTGGGTGGAGGTTGGGGTTAGTGGTTTAAAGGTATATGGGTTTAGGGGTATATTTGATATTTTACTTTAATATTTTGTATTAAATAATAATTATTTTAAATCAATGTATCTAGTAGTAATTAGGGGTACAAAGTGTGTACCTATCAGTAATTATTTCTTAAAAAAATATACTATTTTTAATTAATTTAATATTTTTATATATTAATTTATTAATTATATAATAGAAGGTTTCAAATAACATGATTTGAATAAAAATTTGAAAATCAATTCAAAACAAATAAAAAAAATTCAAAATCAAATTCATGATTTTAAATTCATTATTTAAAATTTTAAATTTAGAAATCAATTAATTTAAAGTTGCAGTTAAACATGGAGTGATTGAGAGTGGTCAATATACACCCTAAATTTGTACTCCATTAAAGATTGAAATACGACGGTGGGAGTATAAACAGAGTTTGGGGATGATTATTTTCCATGGTCAATACTCAATAGTACCCTATTTCATCAAACTTCGAATATTTAAAACAAAATTTCCCTGCTAAAGGGAACAATTTTCCGAAATTCGGAGACCTTTCAGCTCAATTCTGAGCTAAATTGAGTTTTGTCTCTCAGTATTTATTTACTGCAATCCAAAATTCACCCAATTATCTTTTTACATGCTACTATCTGAATTTTGTATCGCTGTAGGGTTTGTCCGATTGTGCCAGCTTAGGATTCATGTCTCAGTTTCCAATGGACATGTTGAATCGGTGTTTTTGAAGGATCGCACCTTGAGCTTCCACAGATCTGCGTAAGATTTTTCTTGTTCTTTCCCTGATTATGCTGTCTCGTTTTAATCTCCGCCAATTGAATTGCCTTTCTCTGGGTCTTGAATGTTCGGTCAACTCTTGAATGTATATCTATTAGCTTTGAGAATGCTAATCTCGATGCATACATGCTAAATTCTTGTTGTATCCTTTGAGAGAAGACGATAAGGTAAGGCATTCGTGCGTCATTATCTACTGTAGCATTGCGATGAACAATTTGGCTAGTTTGTTAAGCACAATTTGTTCTTTTTCGGTATGTTTTGCCCCCCTTTATCTTAATGCTTTTTAATTTTTAGTCTAAGATTTCCCTATTTATTAACCCCTTTTGTGCACTTATGTAGTGGAAGAAAGATAACATTCAAATCGATGGCACCATGCATAGAATAATTATGATAACCAAACTGTTCTCGCTGGATTTAAGGGGTAGTTTAGTGAAGTGTGCTTTTGAAGAAGTTTTTTAATTTAGTGATTGTGAAAAAGTGGGTAATATTTGTAAAAAAACTTAAGTTGGGTGTAGAGTGTTTAGTGATATATTATGTATGTGTAAATGAATAGAGTAGAGGCATAATCAGCTAGAAGGACCCCTCCTATAATTTAAATGTTGCATGTTATGTGATTATTTTAAGCAGAATATTCATTTAGATCACTTCAATGTGTAGAAGTTCAACTTATAATCACTTTTATAAGTTTTCTAAAACACCCTCACATATTCTTTTCCTACAGGCTTCAGTATGGGTTATCAATATCTGCGAGTCACAGAGTGTTAGAAACTAAGAGGTTGTGTTTGTGATTATATATTTTGAGGTCCTATACTTAAGTATTAGTGATTCATGTTGGTGCCACAGGGTAATGAAGTATGTATCAACCTAAAGATGATCCTAGCTCAAGCTTTATTCAGCTGAATCCAGTGGTTCAAAGTCAGCCCTCAGAGTGTGGTACCAGCAAAATGGATTCTATAAGTGGAGGTAGCAATGTGAATAACAATGCCAATTTGGCTTCTAAACAGCGTCTTCGCTGGACACATGAACTTCATGAGCGTTTTGTTGATGCTGTGGCGCAGCTTGGAGGCCCAGATAGTGAGTTTCTTTCACTTTTTTTAAGGAACATAAGTTGCAAAAATTTGTTAAAAAAGGTATCAGAAACTATTAAGAAAATTAAGGGTTAGCTTTTGTTTTTCTGTTACATATATCAGAAAAATCTTTGTGGGCTTGTTATAGGTGTAGTGCTTTGTTGAAAAATTGAAGATAGGAGAACCTTCTTAGGTACATTTTGACTAAGGACGAGTTATATTGCTTTGCTTTGTGAGTAACCAGGTGGCAAGGTTGTGTCAGTATAGCTATTTTTTGCCATTAGAGCATCTGCAACACCATCTTTAAATTTAAAGAGCATATATATTAAAGTAAAGAGCATCTTATTATTTCCAGATTTTTTTTGAACATCTTACAGCACACACTCATAATTCACTCTATATTTTATTCTTATCTCTTTCCTATATTTTTAAATCACACTTTTTATTTCATCCAATCACATATTTTTCCTTTAGTTGTATTACAATTTATTTAACTATACCTTATCTTCATTCCATGTATTTCTAAAAGATAAAATGTTGGAAATAGTGAAACGATGAATGAATTTAATTTTAAAGAATTATTATAACTCTCCAAATTTGGAGAGTGAAACTCATAATCTAAATCTGAATATTATAATAGAGAGTTTGTTAGAGCTATATTTTAGTGAATTACTCTTTAAATTATACAATAATTTGTATTTAGAGTCTTTTGGACATGCTCTTAATATTTTGCTGGGACTGTTTGTTTGCTCACGTTCTGATTTCTGGAAAGATGAAATATTCTTTAAATTTCGAGTAAGTTAGAACTTGTTGAATATTTTTTCTAATTAATATCTAGGGTATGGATTCAATGGAGAATGTTTTAACGTCTGGCTCTAGTTGTCATTCACAGAGTCTCTTACACGAAAATGTTCCGTGATATTTTATTGCTGTTTTTCAGGGGCTACTCCTAAAGGTGTTCTCAGAGTTATGGGAGTTCAAGGGCTAACAATATACCATGTAAAAAGCCATTTGCAGGTCTATGCACAATAAAATCCCCCTTTTTAGTGTTGTTACGTCTTTATGATTGTTTATTCGCGTAGAGAACTGATTATTTTCTTTCATGAACAGAAATACCGGCTTGCCAAGTATCTTCCAGATTCTTCTTCTGATGGTAGGTTATCTGATTGGCTGTTCCTTTTGAATAGTGTGGATAGATATCATTATTAATTTTTAGGAGCTTTAATACTAATTTCTACTTGCCCATTTATGTATTCACATTTTTGTGTGGTTATATTCAATGGGAAAAAAGCTGAAAAGAAAGAATCTGGAGACATGCTTTCTGGTTTCGATGGTTCATCGTAAGTGGGAATTTCCTAGCTCAAATTTGTCATTTCTTCTTTGGAATTACCTGTAAATGTGCATAGCAATTTTATATATTCTCCAAAGCAGTAACTTGGCAAATATTAGATATTCATATCCTCCTTCCCCGTTGTGATCTGTTCATGTATCCATCACTTTTGTTATTAATCCACCATCCAAACGTAATCTAATGCCATTTTAGTGAAATTGACAACATTTCATATGAGAAATTTTCTCTATCTCTGTAGTGGAATGCAAATAACTGAAGCACTCAAGCTGCAGATGGAGGTTCAAAAGCGATTGCACGAACAATTGGAGGTATACTTTTTTTTTTTTCCCTTTAATGCGCAATGGATGCTGTTATACACAGCAACTCCTACCCTTCTATGAATTGTAACAAGATTAATTGCATTGTTGCATGACTGGACTAGATTGTAGCGAATCCAAATTTAAAGAAATTATGTTACGATTTAGTGACCTAAGATGTTATTGGCTAGTGAAATTAAGATGCACTCTTCTATTTAATTTATTTTTCAATGCAGCGAGGGTTAGAAAAACAAATTATTTTTTCAAGATGCTCGTGTATTTTGTTGTCTTAGTATGTTAGTTTAATTGACTATAAAAACAATCTTGCAGGTGCAAAGACAGTTGCAGTTGCGGATAGAAGCTCAAGGAAAGTACTTGAAAAAGATAGTGGAGGAACAACAGCGCTTGACTGGTGTACTCTCGGAAGCCCCTGGTTCAGGGGATTCTCTACCTGGAACAGGGGACATTTACCGTGAGTCCAACTATAAAACTAATCCACCAACTCCAGAGGCACCTTTTCTACACAAAGAATGTGCGCCACCCAAGAGACTTTTCGTGGAAGAATCCTTCTCCTCCCAGCACGACCCAAAAACCCCTGATTCTGATTCACGTGTGGCATCACCAGTTAGTCCAAATGAGAGACCAGAGAAAAAGCACTATGGAAGCATTGATTTCCCATGCACTGAATCGGAAATGATTCTGAACCATTCAATACTCGAGTCCAGCTTAAGCCCTCCTTACCAGCAGCCACATTCAATTTTCCTGCCAAGAGAGCACTTTGATCATCCGTTGGGTTTTTCGGCTGGGAACGAAAATCAGTTGGCAAGGGTCTGTAATAGCGACCCATGATGGACCCTACTCAGCTGCCGACCTGTATGTTTAGCTTCTGAAACACCTATCTGCTTTAGATCAGGAAAGCTACTGATATTGTAGGTTTCATAAAAAAGAATGTTAGGTTTAGAAACCTTTTATTAAGGAGTGCATCGAGCTTATAGCAGGTAAACCCAGTATTGTACCTCTTGGGTGTTTGAATGGGTTGGTTTGTCTCGATACTCTATTCTTGGCTGCTGTAAAGAGTTTCTGTAAACAGTTTTTGTTGGTGTCTTTCGATGTTGAGAGAGAGAGAGAGTCCTTTGTAGTTTGCATCAATGGAATTCTGATCCATCGCATTTCCACTAGGCAGTCCGCTACTCAATCAGTAACCACACCGTTTGAGTGTATATTGGGTGCACCCGGGTGCAAGGGTGCACCCATATATGTATGTCTTTTTATTCTATTTTGTATACATATTATTCTATTTTATATATGTGTTTTGTAATAATTGTATACTTTTTTAACATTAAGTTTTCATTAAAAAAAACTAACATCCATATGTGTATAATTTTTTATTAAATATTATATACAATTTTTCATTAAAAAATTAACAATTAAATTTATACATTTTTACTCTTAATAGTATATGTTTTTGTTTATATTTGTATGTAGGTGAACTAGGTGTACTCGGGTGCACATTATAAATGGCCAATGTCTTATATCTATTCCTATCCTCATAACTCACTCATCAAATCCTATCCCAGCCTGTTTTTCAAAACGGTAACGTCAGTCGAATGAATCTATCCGGATAGACATATTTAATTCATGGGTTATCATGGGTACACATGGTGCATCGGTAGACCCGCATGATTATAGGGCAAAATTGAGGGGTAGTTAATAAATTTATTTTTAATTATTTTATTTTATTGAATAGTGAAAATTAAATAAAAATTTAACCTAACAGTTGAGATTATCTAGGTACCAGGTGCACCATAATTAAACTCTTAATTCATAATACTCCGTATTTACTCTTTTAATCTTACAGTTTTTGTTTCTAAAGCAGTAAATTATATGGTGAGTGAGGCTTGCGTGTGCTCGGGTGCATACCATGCGCCTTTAGAATTTAGTATTATGGATAAAGATCATTATTTTATTCTAAAGAGTATATATTCTAAGTAATAAGGGTACACCATTTTATTCTAAAGGGTATACACTTTTCATTAATATTTTTTTATTTTTTTTCAGAAAATAAAGGATACACATCTTCATACTAAAGGATATATAATTAAACACGAAATTTTTAAAGGCGCACGAAAAGTGCTCTGTGTGCCGGAGCGCATACAAGTTTGTCCCTTATATGTTTCTCTCTCATCTTGAATAAGGAGTGAATGATATGTTTCTCTCGTATTCCACGACACTAATTACAATGTACTCCCTCCGTCCCCGAGGGCCATTTGCTTTTTGGTAAGTAGATTAAGGAGTATTATTATTTAATGTGTAGTGGGTAGTTGTATTAGTAGGAATGTGGGTCTCAATATTTAATTGTATTAGAGGGGTGTGTGGGTCCCATGTATGTAAAAAAGGAAAGGAGACTTTTTGGGTGGGACGACCAAAATGGAAAAATAGTCCTCTTAGCCTGGGACGGAGGGAATATTAAATACATTCCGTTAACTGTGTACTTCCTCCGTCCCATAAACAAATTCACACTTTCTATTTTTGTCCGTCCCATAAACAAGTTCACACCCCAAATAAGGAAATACACACAAATCAATAACCCCACAATACACTTTAATTTCAAAATTGTCACTCATTTACAACTCACAAAACTTACTTTATAATTTATTTATTACCTAAAATTACCAAACTACCCCAAAAAATAACTTTTTCTTAAATTTCGTATCTAGTAACTGTGAACTTCTTTATGAGACGGAGGGAGTACATTATAGATATTAATTTTAATATAATATTATCACTTTATATTTGTTTCAATAAATTTAAATAAAATAACTCCTCTCTATATATATTCATAATAAATTCGAATTTTTAGTAATTTTCATTTTACCATATATTATATTACAAATTTAAAATTACTTAAGGATAAAGAGATAAAATGTACTATAGTGATAAAATATTATAAAAACGACCATTCTTCCATTAAATCGATTCATTTTATTTAATAATTATATAATAAAATATTTTCATAAAATAAAAATTTAAATATATACTTATAATGAGTTGGTATCACAATTTCTAAAAAAAATTGTCAATAGGAATGGAGTAAAATTTAATGGTGAAATGATTTAGTTTGATGCACTTTTATTTTGTAATATACACTTAGAGGGCAAAATCTTTGTGCGCTCGTCTATCGTACTGAAGTAGGTCTGCACGTTCAGATCGGAAATATTTCAGTTAATATTCTTATTAAATTGAATAGTATAATATATTTTAATATAAAAATTATTAATATTCTTGATTTTTGAAAAAAAAAAAGTATTTTTAGTATCAAATATTAATATCTTTGATTCAATAATTTTAATGAATAACATTTTAGAATAAAACATAACACATTATTCGCAAGTAAAAAACCAACTCAAACTTGATATTTGATCTCACTTTAAAATTTAAAAGCAGTGTATTATATTTAGGGTGATTGTTGGGGGCAACTAAGTGCACACCTAAAGGTTAATGAATTAAAAATAGAATGTAATGAGAAGTTATTTTTAAAATAAATTAGTAATTTTTTTTTTATTTAATGGTGAAAATTAAATTAAATTTTAATTTACAATTAAAATCATTTAAGTGCATCAGTGTATCGGTGCTATATACATATCAATTGGATTCTATATTTTAATGGAAATTGCACAAAATGTCTAATTAATATAATAAGTTAAATAAAATAAAGTTTTCATAAATTTTCATTTATAATATTGATAGCTAAAAAAATTATTTATACTTTATTTAAAAATGAATACAGTGTGAATCGAGTTTATATGTAAATTTTATTATGGTAAAATTACTCTTTTGCATATAAAAAATTATTCTTTGAAATGTATTTTTTTAATCAATTAGTATTAGTTTATCTCTATAATGAGTAATTTTTCGTGTACTAAATAGTAATCGATAAAATTAGGGTACAAGAAGAGTAATATTTTTATTAGGGTACAAGAATTTGAAGAGTAATATTTTTCATTAAAATTAGGATATAAGAATTTGAAAAGTAGTTTTTTTTTTAAAATTTAAAATCAGGATAAGAAATAGTAATTTATAATATAATTTAGTTATTGAGAATGAGGAATAAGTTTTTTTTTTTTTAAATTCCAATCAACTCATTGAATATAATTATTTATATATTATTTAATAAAATTATATAAAAAATTAAAATAAAAAATAATGAATATTTTGGATTAACGTGGTAAAAAAATTAGTAATTATATAAATTAATAATTTAACTAAAGTATTTAATTAATATAAATATTATGTGGCTACTCTTCATTCCCACTCTCTCTTTTTGGACGTCGATGATGGAGTATGAGGCATCTTTGAACTAATTAAATTGATTAATTCGGTATAAAGCATACAATCATAACTTAGACTTTATATAGAGTTAAAAAAATTATTATAATTTAATCAATAAAGTTCAATCAAAATAAATTAATCAATTAAATAAAATTTTAATTAATCAATTAATCAATAGATAATGATGAATATATGTATACTAGAATTTAAATCGTGCGTTGAACGGGAATAGATTTAAAAAAATTAATTGTATAAATATTATATTATGTAATAGTCAATATTATTATGTAGACATCATACACACATACTCCCTCCGTCACGTTTCAATGTTTACGTTTCTATTTTGCGCGTTTCACTTCAATGTTTATATTTTCCTTTTTAGGAATATGAGACCCACTTAAAACGATTAATATATCATCCAACACTGATACACCTACCCACTTCACATTAAATATTATATTTTTCCACCCACTATCTATTAAAATATAATACTTTTTAATCAACATTAAATATTATATTTTTCCACCCACTATCTATTAAAATATAATACTTTTTAATCAACGTGCAAAAAGCAAACGTAAACATTGAAATGGGACGGAGGGAGTATATATACTCACTCCGTCCCACATTAAGGATTTCGTTCCTCATTTTAGTCTATCTCAAGTTAAGGTTTACATTTTCCTTTTTGTAGGGTGGGACGCATACAAAATAATTAATTATTCCATATGGGGATCACACAAAACACTAATACAACCACCCACTACACATTAAATAGTATTCCCTTTGTCCACCTCAAAGAGTCTAATTATTCTACAACCCGTCTGCCTCTAAGGGTCTCATTTTCGATTTTCTCTTGTACACACATGAGGCCCATACATTCCCACTAATATATTGAAATATGGGGCCCAACTGACTAATATAACAACCCACTAGAAATTAAATAATAATACTCCATAATCCACGAGCAAAAAATAATAGTTATTTTTAGACTGGACATCAGGAGTATATATATCAACTCTCTATAAAATATTAGTACTAACTAATCTACGTGCAAAACGTAAATATTAACGCGAGACGAAAAGTATATTGACATATATGTAATATCTAATTTTACATATTTGTACGTCCAAAAAATAATATTTCGTTACATGTTATATATACTCCCTCCATCCCATCGAAAGATTCCAATTTTACTATATTGGATGTTTCATTCAAAGGACCTCAATTTCTTATTTTATTAAAAAGATCTCACATATAGCTCACCATTCACTACTAATACAATTACACACTACACATAAAATAATAACACTCCTTAATCCACGTACAAAAAACAAATGAGGACCTATGGCCGGGATGGAGAATAAAACATTTATATACTTTGTTACTTCTTTAATAAAAATGATCACATGTCACATATTTAAAAATATAAATATAAAAAAATTCTAAAATAATTTATAAAAAATTCATGACTAAATTAATTAAAAATAAAAGATAAAAAAATCATGATTAAATTGAAAAGATAAAATATATAAAAAAATATTGTGTATTAAATTGATAATAAAAATGTACTTTATGATTAAATTGAATGAAGATGGAAAGATCGTCTATTTTTTTGATGAAATATAAAATCGTGATTAAATTGAGAATAAAGGGAAAGTTAATGTATTTTGATTTAAATAACCCTTGTTTTTATTATATCAAAAGTATGTCTTATATGAGACTGTCTCGTGGATCTTATATTGTGAGACGGATCTCAATTTATCCATTAAAAAAAATTCAAATGCATAATTAGTGCCGCTCGGCCGAAAGGCTAGTCAGCCCAAAGTTATTTACTTTAAATTACATAATTGCCATTAGTACAACAGCAAGCGTCAAATTCGTTAAAATCCATTTTAATTTATTATTACTTGATTCTCGTTAATTTATTGCAATGTTTTCATAATTGAATCGAAGATCGGACCGGTTAATCTAACGGTTCAGGTCGAATCGGCGGTTCAATTGGAAAAAATGAAAATCACATATTTTTAATATTATTTCATTATTTTATATATTATTTAATATTTTATTATTTTTTATATAATTTGATATTTATATATAACTTAATAATTTATTATTTATATATAATTTTACATGAAATAATTACTGATAGGTACACACTTTGTACCCCTAATTACTACTAGATACATTGATTTAAAATAATTATTATTTAATACAAAATATTAAAGTAAAATACCAAATATACCCCTAAACCCATATACCTTTAAAACACTAACCCCAACCTCCACCCACCACCGGACCACCGCTGCCGCTGCCGGACCGCCGCCGCCGGCGGAGCTCCGGCGGCCGGTCGCCGGAAAATCTGTTCGTCAGAAAAAAAAAAAAAAAAAAAAAAGGGAAAAAAAAAAACTGGTCGCCGGAAAAGCTGCCGGACCGCCGCCGCCGGACCACCACATTTTTTTGCTCCACACACTTTTTTTTTCCTGCACACACTTTTTTTGCTGCACACACTTTGCTGCACATGAACTTTTGCTGCACATAATATTTATGTGCAGCACATTAATAGGGGTAATATTGGAATATCACTATATATTTTTGTACCTAGTAGTAATACTTTTGTATGTTTGCATCTCATAGTAATTTAGGGTTTTTTGTGTACCTAGTAGTAATCCTCCCATTTTACATTAACATATTTAATATAAATGTGTAAAAATAAATCAACATTTATTAAAAGTAATTTATTTTTAATTTTTTTACAAAGCAAATAAATTTATTTATTTCAAATTTAAACAAATAATGAGTTAGTATTAAATTACATGTAGTAAATATTTGAATTAATTACTCCAAGGTACATACTTTGTACCCCTAATTACTATTAAATACATTAATTTAAAATAATTATTATTATATACAAAATATTAAAATAAATACCAAATATACCCCTAAACCCATACACCATTAAACCACAAATTCCACCCACCGCCGAACCACTACCGGAACACCGGCCGGCCGCCGCTGCCGAAATCTGCCGCCAGTTGTCGGAAAATATCGCTGGACTCCGCAGCCGGAGCACTGCCGGATCACCGGCCGACCGCCGAAAAAGTTGCTGGACCGCCGCCACTGCCGCCGGACCACTATATTTTTTTGCTGCACACACTTTTTTCTACTGCACACGCTTTGTTGCACACGAACACTTTCTGCACACAATATTTATGTGCAGCATATTTGTGGGGGTACTATTTGAATATCAGTATATATTTTTGTAGTTAGTAGTAATACTTTTATATGTTTGTATCTCATAGTAATTAATGGTTTTTTTGTGTACCTAGTAGTAATCCTCCCTAAATATTTTGTTTGATAAAATACTTCCCCCTTCTTTTACTCAATATCCCACATTGTTACTTATTAGAAAGAAGGAGGCATTGGAAATTTATATAAAGATTAATGATTCCCTTTTTTTTTTTCTAATCCCACATTGATTTCTTATTGGAGAGAAAGGGTGTTGGATTTTTATATATAAAGATCAATACTTCCACTTCTTCATGTCTTTTCGGGATTGTTGGCTCTTAAATTAGTCAACGACCAAGTTTTAAAGTGAAAATTTTTAAAAATAAAAATAAATAAAAAAAGTTGAAAATTAAAAAAAAAAGGAAATGATGGTTATCGGTTTGAGCCGGTTCAAACCAGTTTACCCGATTTAACTACGAAAGCGGTTTTAGGGGGCTTCTCGATTGAACCGGTCGAACTGACTGGTCCGATTCTGAAATCACTGATTTATTGTACACTATATGCAATTATATTTTAATTTTGAGAATTTTAATTACTATATTTATAAGTTAGATAAAATTATTAATAAAAAGTTATAATTATAAAAGAAAAAAGTGATATTGATACCTTAAAAGCGGTCGGAGGGAGTATTACTTTTTCATCTGTCACACAAATTGTTTATTAAATAATCAATTGGATGATGATCACTTTTCCTTGATCACACATACTAATATTTATTAAAAATATTATCACTTTTTATTTGTTTTATAAATTATTCATGAATAAAATAATTAATAGATTGTCACTTTTACTTAGGGAAAATTACACTTTCGGTCCCCTTGAAGCATCTTAGTTGCACTTTTGGTCCCGAACCTTTTTTCTGGTCCCGAAAATTGCATTTTTGGTCATGTTCCGTTAGTTATGGATGGATATCGTTAGCAGGTGCACTTTAAGTCTAAAAAGAGTTTTAAAACATAGTTTTTTCAAAAAATTTCATCCTTAATCGACTTATATCACATCTATATTGCCAGATTTTCATTACTTTCTATTTTTCAAAACAGACGTAGTCCATTATCACCATATCAGGCCCAGCGTGCTTCCGTACATTATTTAAACAACATTAATCTCTTAATTAACCAACTTAAAATAGTAACAACACCTTTTTTGACCACTAGTCCACCGGGTATCCGGAAGGTTTTACAGCTACTCCTCACAGCTAACCACGCGCCCCACAGTGTGATGGTTCAATTCCATTCCTTCAGCAGACCTCAGCACGACCCTGGTTCGTTTTCTACACCGGGTGTACATGATGCTACTACTGTTTTGATCAGAAAGTATGGAGATTAATATTGAAGAAACAATGGAAGATTACATGTAATGGGCATTTTCTCAACAAACAATTAATCCCCAATATGAAGGATGCGATTGTAGCTTGATAAGTGACCAAATTATATTATCGAACCCAAATAATAGATAATTATCAATTTATTACTAACTAAATTAACTAAAACTATTGTTTGGCAATTTATTTGGAGAATGATTATTAAACTAATTACTAGAATAATTAAATAACGAATGAAATAGAAAACAGTAGAGAATTTACGAGAGTTGAACAAGTGAGAAAATAGGTTGCTCTTCGGGCCATCCATTTTCACTAATTAATCTCCCTTTCGTATATCAATGTCCGACTCTGCCTTGTGGAATATGAAAGCATCACTAAGCCATGCGAATCTACTCTATAGACACAAGTTGGAGCAAGAACACAATTTCACCCCCTTTTTAGGTACTATCTGTTGGATTGTATACTAAAAGTCTAACTTTTTGTATGAACAATGTTATAACAATTTATTTGAAATGAAAATCATATGATCAAATGATTGCATCTTATAATTTATTTATATGTACGATGCAATAGTCCACTTACTTTATACTGTAGATAATATATTGTGCGACAACAAGCGGAAGATCATATTATCGGTTTTCTTATAAAGTATAAACAGAGGGTCACAATCGAGATAGACGAGAACTCTCTATTGGGATGGTTGTAGTGTGATTTGGTATTAGTTTGTCTTGACTATAGAATCACATTAGTACACAGTGTATTGAGCAGGACTGCTTGAGATGGTTCGACATGTATTGTCTATATAGAAGAACTTGATCTCAGTTATTATGGATATTCGTGCTCTTAATCCCTATACAATAACCTCGACACATAAGGTAGTATGTATTTCTTTGATTCATCGATGGGTGAGATTTACATGTAATTAAATCAACAAACTCGGTGAGTTGGGAAATAGTGTTATCTCTATGGTGTGCTGTTGATTGTAGAAGAAATCTGTGTCCGTTATAGGTTGATGATGTCTCCTTAAGGAGCCCATAAGGATTATCATGTAAACCCTACAGGTGGATTTATTCCGGCATGATAATGAGGTTGAGTGGTACTACTCTCGGATGAGATATTGATTAATGGAGTTGTCACTAACATAATTAATTAATGAGCATTGTATATCTTAAACATGGGGAGGCTAACGGGCTCATAATAAGAAGAAGCCCATAACGTAATTATGGGATAAGAACGGTAGTGCAGTAATAATATTTTAGTGGTATATATTATTAATATTGGAGTTAAGTATAAGCTTTGGGCTAAGCTTGGATACTTAAACCTAATAGAAGCCAACTCTTATTTCTCCTCCTAGTCCCTGATGTAGCGCATATATAAGTCATCTCAACTATCCGGAAATCCTAACTGAAAAGAAATTCATGCCTAATACTTTGAGGAGGGTGAGAGAACTGCAGATTGAGAAGATCTCGAAGATCGTCGCCCACACGACGTCGAGATTGGACTTGAGAATACAGTAGAAGATCGGAAGGTTGTTTGCTGCTGCTGTTTGTCAACTTCCATAATTTTTCTAAAATCGTGTGGAACTCCAAATTGGAAGTGTAATACACCGTTGGAAAGTTATACCCAAAATGGGATGAGAGAGTTATACCCAAAATTGTGAAGCTGCGCGGGCTGCCGACGAGAATTCATCTTCTTCAATATACACTGGTGAAAGGTAATACGTTTCTATATTTTCTTGCTTTCGCTGATTATAGAATCATATGGAACCCTAACGGTTCACATTAACCAAATGATCGAATGCCAACACTATTAGTATAAATTATTTCCCGTGCATTAAGTACTCTAACTCAATATGATATCCCTTTATAGGTACTATAAAATTATCCTCTTTATCCTACTTACTAACCCAAATTCAATTAAACTAATAAGCATCTATAAAAGATCATTCTAATAAAGTTTCGCAGTTCCCTCACTAGAATCATAACATGGAATACTACTCAGCAGTGAATGCACTCAATCAATAGCCAAAATATATATTCAGACTCTATATGACAGTTAATGATGCACAAAATAATTTTGAGTATGAATTAAAAATGCATAGTCTTATATAAAATAAATCCCCAAGTAGTGTTGTATGGAGTATATACACGGAAGTTCAATTAAATAGAAAAACCTTTATAAACCCTAGAACTAACAAAGCGGTTCTGGCCCATGATGCTTCGAAGAACGTTCATGGTGTTTGGATAGATCTTACCCATCTTGAAAATTACAAGAAAGCTTAAATTGCGAAATAAACCCTAGATGTGGGCGTCATCGCTATTCGCTCTTTCTTAAATCTTCTCTTGGTTCTCACTTAATTCGCTGCACGAATCTCTCTCTACAGCTCCTGCGGATGGAGTTAGAGTTTGGATGTGGTGTAGGATGAATGTGGAATCTAACTCTCTTCTTGATGTGATCTTCTTCCCTTTTTATACTTGTAATCCTCCTTACCAACCTTTATTGGACTTTTTCTTGGAAAACACGCCAAAACATGCACTGGAGGTTAAAAATTACCAAAAATAGAATAGTGTGTCTCCGCTGGACCATAATGGCGGCCTCGAGCTTGATCGAGCGGCTTCTCTGTAAGCTGAATCTCTATCTGATATCTCGCTCGATCAAATCCACTCTAGCTCGACCAACATAGCTTGATCAAGCGGCTCTTCTTCCAATTAAGCGGCACTTCGAAATCTGTATTTTCCAACTCTGAGCACTTTTGACCTATTTTCCTGTATAAATATGCTCAAATAGCCTCAGTAACATCTGATTCGTGGATTTTCCATAAACATCCCGATCCGCCTATATTATAGACCAAATCGTACTCAATTTTCACATAAATCAGAGCACAAAATACATGGATTATCACTCTTATCAAATCCCCAAACTTCCACGTTGCTCGTCCCGAGGCAAAGAAATCAAAACAAGGCAAGAGAGTGTGATTCACAAGATCCTCATGACATGCACAATTTATAATAACACATGCAATTCTATCAAATCAAAACATGCCTCCATCATACCGCTCATCCATGGAAAAACATCATCAATCACAATACTTCTACGAGTGCAAAGCCATCTAGCTCACTAGGTTAGTGTTTACTCTCGCTCTCAAGTATAAAAGATATACACTCAAAGGGTTAGTATATACGCTCATAATCAATTCATAAGTTCGCGTAACCATAAGCTTGGCAAAGGCCTCAAAAATCAATTCATAATTGCTTCACCACTAGGATAACAAAGGACTTGTTCTTGGATTGTAATGTTGGCTCTTTGGTAAATGTAGGAGAATATAGATAAATTGACTCACTCACTTGTAGAGAAATTACCTTGGAGTTTTGCTTTTCATTAAATAGCTTCATTCTTCTACTCCATTCGTTACTCATGATCTTTTCGACTTTCATTCTGTCCTTCTTCACTTGGAATCAACATATTTCTTCTTCTTCGAATATAAGAGTACCAATTTCGGGCACTACCCTTCTAAGCAGTCGGGTACCGATTTCAGGCACTACCCCCTCTAACAAGATTTAACCAAGAATCTTTTTCACTTTATATCACGATCACCATTCCTTCCTTCCTTTCTTTTCTTCTTTAAATTCATCACTAACATTTATTCACCTTAATTCTCTACTAGTAAATAGGATATAAAAGGCTCAAGTAAAAGGCAAATAGGGCTTTTTATCAAAGGCTTGTCATAGAAAGAGCTTTAAAGGCTCAACGGGGCTTCCAATGATATACACATTATAAGGACAGGTAAAATTTGGCTAAGTGGCTCAATTAAACAATAATGGCCTAAGATCATCTCCTAGTATCTAACAATCATAAATCTCACACAAGACTCCAAGCCAAGTTCTAGAATATGAAACTATGAACGATACTCTCAAGAATAAACTATCATGCATGTATGTAACATGATTATTAGGCTCAAAATCTCAAATGGGTAATAGATTCCTAAGCACTCTTCAAAGCATGTAATCAACATCAATCTCTACATAAACTACAAGTAATCAAGTAACACATGCTTTTCATCAACAAAACCAACATATATCAATACAAGTGCACACGCATGTAAAAAAGTAAACATCTCTACTCAATCCATCAATATCCACATCAAGTATTCAAGAATCCATCAACACCATCAATCAAATCAATATGGTACATACCACTCATGCATGAATCTCAAACAACCCAACTCAACCACTCATTCAATACCTAACCTGTAAAGAAAAATAGAAGGAAGGCGAGAGGAAACAGATAAAGGAAAAAATCTGGCACACTCTACTCCTCCAGAGAATCATCATCACTGTTCTCATTCCGCCTATCATCGAAGTTCCTTTGCAAGGTATTGATCTTCATGTCCAATGCCTCGTAGTTCTCATTCAAATCTCCTAACTTACTCTCCGTAGCATCATACTTGAGGTTGACCACATCATAATTCGTGTTTGCCAAAACTATTGGCGGTTTATCTCCTGCTGATTTGTGTTCAATGTATTAAAATGCTCGTGCATCAGCCTGAACTACTCTCGATAAAAATGATCTTGAGACTACCATAAATCATACTGCTGCTGCTGCTGTAGTGACGGTGGCTGCATCGGAGGAACTCCCATCTCCAGAAAATCATGAGCATCTCCATATGTACCTCAGGAATCGGCTGCTGCTGAAACGTCTACTGCTGTGGCTCAAGTGGCTCATCCTCCTCATATTTCTTATCTCTTCTACTAAAATCATATCGTGATCTAGATAAACTCCATCCAAATGCATCTGAGCCAATGTCCGCCAATCTCCATTTGCACAACAAGTGGTAGAGATCGCGATATGAGGAGGAGTGTTCATCAAAAAGTTTGCATTGATCTGAACAGAGGTAAGATCAACAAGAGAGAAAGGCATCTTAAGAGAAATTAGGTTAATCCCTCGGATGAACATCCATACAACATCCTCCCTTCGGGCCAAATTCATCCTCACACATGCTGACATAATCAAGCCCGGGTCTCCTAGAACTGGCCGATGTCCTGACAAATCAACATTAAAGTGCTCCGCTATCGGCGTGATCAGCCCCCCTATGTTGACCTTTGATGAGAGTGAAAATAAGCGTGTTTTAATATTCAATTTAACACCTTTTTGATTGATATTGTAGTCTTATATGAGAACAAGTATCTTATATTCGATATATGTGAGAATTATGTGCACTTGAGGTGTTTTGTTGTGTTTTAGGTGGAAAAAGGATGAAAAGTACAAAGTTGGAGAAAAGGTGCAATTTGTGCAAGAATGCTGAAAACGCACATCCAAATTTTATAATTATTCTGTATTGTTTTGGAGCTCGAAACTATTGGTGTGATATATGGTTGGAAAGCCACTGAAGAGAGGGTCGTTTTGGCGTAAGGAACACCATCATTGAAGTCCGAACGAGAAAGTTATGAGCAAAGTGGTGACGCCGCGCGAGCTGTACCGAACATAACTGATGTGCTACAATCCATGGCTTGTTACAGATTCAATTCCTGGAGTTTTGGTGACATCTTTATATTCAGAGAAATCCAAGGATGAGAGGATCGCGTGAGCGCAAACATCACTCAATTAGGAGGTTAGATGTGAAAGTTATACGCGAAACGGTGAGACTGCGCAAGCTGATTCCGACCAGTTCGACCACGACAGGTGGGTTCGACCTGAGCATCAGGTCGAACCAAGGTCGAACCAGACGGTGGAAAAACTGATTCGACCACGACATGCTGGTTCGACCTGTTTTTCTGGTCGAACCAAGCACCTGGGACGTCCAGAAGGGTGGTTCGACCATGGTTCGACCTGTAGGGGGTTGGTTCGACCTGTTTGGGAGGTCGAACCACGCTTCGGGAACTTACCAAATCCGTATTTTTGAGGCCTAAACGCGTGTGATCACTTGAAAAGCCCATTCCAAGCCTAGGAGACGTGATTACAAGTATAAAAGGAGTTCTATGAAGCCACAAAAAGGGGAGAAACACAACAACAAGAGAGGAGAAGAGAGGCCACAACATACAACACCCCACAAGGGGGGATCACCCCCCAACCATCATCCTTTTCTCCATCCATCCATCACTTTGAAGATTCGTTTGTGGAATCAAGAGGAGAACCAAGAGGAGGATTCAAGAGCGAGAAGAACGCGATGACGCCACATCTAGGGTTTATTCGTTTCCTAATTTATCTTGTATTTTCCGGACATCCGGGTAAGATCTATCTAATACCCATGTGTGTTTCCTACAACATCATGGGCTAGAGCCTTTTTGGTAGAACTAGGGTTGTGAAGGGTTTATCTAGTTAATTGAACTTCCATGTGTACACTCCGTACAACACTACTTGTGAATTTATTTTATATAAGATTGTGCTTTATTAATCCATATTCATAGTCGTTTTGTGCATCAATAATCATTGTGTAGAGTCTGAATACATAACATGGTTATTGGTTGAGTGCGTTCACTGTTGAGCAGGGTTTTATGTTATAATTCTAAGTGAAGGGATTCCAAAGTCTTATTAGAACTATCTTATATGAATGCTTGTCAATTGAATTGAATTCGGGTTAATAAGTAGGATAAAGAGGATAATTTTATAGTACCTATAAAGGGAGATCATATCGGGTTAGAGTACCAATCCTAGGGGGAAATAATTGATACTGATAGTACCTAGAAAGGGGGATGAAATTATATCTCTTGCTCCGAGGTTATTCACACGTGTTACACGTATGTTTACTTGTGTCTATAGAGTAGATATGCATGGTTTAGTGATGCGTCCATATTCCACAAGGCAGAGTCGGATATTGACACATGGTAGGGAAGTTAATGAGTAAAACTGGATTATCCTAGAGCTACCTATTCTCCTACTTGATCCACTTTCGTATTCTTCAAGTGATATTTATTTTATTTGTTATTTTAATTACTTGTTTATTAGTTTAATCATCCTAAACCTCAAACTTAATTGTCAACTTGTCTTAATTAATTTAGATAATAATTAAATTGATAATACGACGTCCTTTGGGTTCGATATTCACTTGGTCACTTGCTTAAGCTGCAATTGATATCCTTAATACTTGGGGATTATTTTTGCGTGCAAAGAAAACGCGCATCAAGTTCTTGGCGCCATTACCGGGGACGGCTGTTATTATTGATTTTATTATTTCTAGTTGATTAAGATTTTTTTCTTTTTCTTTTATTTGTGATTATTTATTTCTATCTAACCTTGAATTTTTCCTAGTTGCTTGTGCGCTTGTAAAAGGAGAGGAAGGAAAAGGAGCAAATAACACATTGATCTGAACATGGCCGGAGCAAGGCAGAATTCGGATAATGTTTCCATTCATGATATTTTCACGAACTTTGGGAATGTCAACATGGGATTGATAGGAGCAAGGGGGGAAGATGATGATTTTGAGATACATCCCGCTCTTATTAACATGGTAGAGAAGAATTCCTTTTCTGGAGATTGTTTTGAAGATCCATATCAGCATCTCCGAAGTTTTCTTGGTTATGCAAACACTCAAAAGGGAAGAGGAGCTATTGATAATGCTAGGCGGATCGCCTTATTCAAGTTCTTTTTGATTGATAAGGCGGAAGCTTGGTATGAGACTCTTGATGCCACAGATTGCACTACATGGGACCAACTGCAGCAGAAGTTCTTGGAGAGATACATGCCACCCTCAAGGATCTTAAGGATGAGGCAAGAGATCACCCGATTTGTTATGAATCAGGGTGAAAAATTTGATGAGGCGTGGGATAGGTTTAAAGACATGCTCAGGAGGTGTCCACAGCATGGAATGTCTAAGGCTGAATACATAAGCATCTTCTACTATGGATTGGATTGTGAGTCGCGTATTTTTATTGATGCATCATCAGGAGGAGCGCTGTTATCAAAGACAACACTTGAAGCAGAAAAGTTATTTGAAGACATCTCTATAAATTTACGTGACTAGCCAATAGAGAGAGATAGAGGATCATATGTACTTGGCGAGGTAGCGCAGGTTGAACATCAAGTAGTGAAGCCGAATAGGGATGATGAGATCGTCTCTAGTCTAGCTAACATCAACAAGCTACTAGAGTTCCAGCTGAGGCAGATCATAGAGTTGACACAAAGGGGGCCTAATATGAAGTAGCAAGAAGTGAAGAGTGATGAAGATACCTTCAATCGATGCATGGCTGAGAACGATGCAAGGATTGACCACATCGAAGCTAGAATGAATGTTGATCATGCAGATTTATCTAAGCAGATGAAGGACCTTACCTTGATGATGGGGCAGATGACCGCGAACGTGAATCAATTGACACAAAAATTGGAAGATAAAGCCATCACCTTAGGGTCTGGAATGCAGTACGAGGGACCGACGAGGCAGAAATCAAATTTGAACATAGCTAATCCTCGGTTCGACCAACACCCAGAAGGTTCGACCTGGCATTCAGGTCGAACCATGGTCGAACCATACCATGCGGAGCACTCTGTTTTTCCAGAACACCGGTTCGACCAAAGCAAGGGTGGTTCGACCTGTTCTGCAGGTCAAACCCAGGTCGAACCTCTTCATCCAGAGTGCTCTGTTTTGTCGCAGCAACGGTTCGACCACGACCGTAATGGTTCGACCAACCCAGCAGGTCAAACTCAGGTCAAACCGGAGGATATAAACTATACAGTGAGGCAGTTCGACCTAGGAGGCAGTGGTTCGACCTCTAACACTGGTCGAACCCTAGTCGAACCTTAAGAGCAGAAAGAGAGCAGTCTTCCAGGAGATAGGTTCGACCATTACATACCTGGTTCGACCTCTCAAACTGGTCGAACCCAGATTGAACCTCAAATTAAAAAAGAAAGCCGTGGTCCAGAAGGTAGGTTCGACCTGTACGTGCCTGGTTCGACCTGTTACACAGGTCGAACCCTGGTCGAACCCATCCAGAAGTTGCCCGTTTCTGCGCCGAATGCTCCGCATGATGTTGATGTTACTCCAGTACCATTACATGAGCAGAATACTAAGCTTACAATGGAGGAGAAGTGGGAAAGAGAAAAGGAGTTGAGAGCGGAAAAGCTTAGACTGCAGATAGATAATGAAGATGTGGTTTTCTCTCTTGATCATGCAATGAAGATGCCCATGGAGACTCAATCGTGCAAGAGCATTGATATGGTTTCTAACTTGTTTAATCTTGATTTTTCTAAGACAGGTAATTCTGAATTTAAGTGGAAGATTGACAAGGGGGTGTCTAGACAGCTATGGGAGGAAGGAAATTTCAATGATCATATACTTGTGACCAAGAAAGGTGAGGTGTTGAATGTAGACAAGAAGAGGAAAAGAAAGTATTTGAAGGTGAGGATGCGACAAGACGGTCCTCCGATCAAGTAGTCTACAAAGCGATAATCCGTCGTGACTCTACGACGTTAAACATTAGCGCCTGTTGGGGGCTTGCCTTTCCATTTTATTGCTTTATTTCTTTTGTGTGAGTAAGAAATTTTTATATTTAAGGTTCTTATTATTCGGCAATTACATCTTTGCAAACTTAGTTTCAACTTACGTTTTACTAAGTTTGGGGGGGGTGTGATGTACTTACCTCATTGAAGCACCAAGAATATAATATTTTCTTTGTAATGTTTGCTAGGAGAGTTAATTTTTTGCGGTATATTAAAACTTTAATCGATTTTGATGTGTCGATTTTTTTGCAATTTGCCTAGTGTTCAGTGGTGTTTCTAGTATGTGGAGTCAATTACATAGTCAATTAATTCTTTCTTATAGTTCTCCTATTTTATTATTGATGAATCATGTGATGATGAGTTTGTTTGAGTTTTGATGATAGAAAAAGGTAAAAGGGTGGCAAGACGAGTTCTACATTGAGGCTTTGACTCGAGGAGCTCGTGCATTCATTGAAGGAGAAATCAGGCGCCCTCGTTTCCTTTTTCTAATTTTTATATGTGATTTTAATTCATGGAGTGGAAGGATTGAGTTTATGGTGGTGATCCATGTGAGCTTATATTATTAAAATTATCTTTGAAATTCATATGCTCTTGAAATTGATGAAGGAAGTGTACTTGAGTTATATTGTGGTATGAAGTTCTATGTGTACTTGTGGGATATTGCCTACCATGAAAAGTGTTCTGTTACTTGTTAAAAACTCATGTGAGATTTTGAGCCTCGTTGATCATGATACATAATCACATGATATTTTATTTTCTGGTGAGTATCGTTCTTGTGTGTGTATTCTAGAACTTGCCTCTTGTCTTACTTGAAACTACATGTGTGTTAGATGATGGGAGATGATTTTAGGCCATCCTTAAATTTATGAGTCACTTAGCCAAATAATTTCCTACCAAATAATTATATATCCGTAGTTAGCCCCGTTGAGCCTAAAAATCTTATTTCTTTGGCAACCTACGAAGATAGCCACTTTGATATCCTATTTGAGCCTTAAATTCCTATATTTAGTGGAGAATTAAATGCTGTCAAAGTGTGTTAATGGTGCTTAATAACAATTTAGGAAGGAATGAAATTGGTGTTGAAATTAATAGTGATGGATTATGATAATGCATCTAAGGAGAAGCATGGAGTAGTGCTTAAATCTAGTACTCCATGGAATCAAAAAACCTAGGGTAGTGCTTAAATCTAGTACCCTATGGAGGATGCGTGAGGTAGTGCTCGAAACTGGTACCTCGAGAGAAAAAGAATGTGCTTGAGACAAGAAAAAGTATGTTGAGCTTGAAGGAAAGGAGAGAAAAGAAAATTAGAAGAGCATGAAGCTGGATAGCCTTGAAGTGTAAGAATCTGCACTACAAAAGATCTCCGATTTTAATTCTCTACTAATTGAGTCACTTTATCCATATGTTTCCTACCCTTACCAAAGAGCCAACATTACATCCAAAAGAAAAGTCCTTTTTGATCCCATTGTCGAATCATAATTTTAGTGGTAGAAAGTTTGAGACGTTTGGCAAGCTTATGGTTACGCATGCACTTGAATTGAATCTGAGCGTAAACACCTTAACCCATAAGTTTACATCTTTTACACTTGAGTGCGAGTGATATATACTTTCCGTGAGAACATGTCAATGGAGTATTTGAATTGGTGGTGATTGTCTTAACTTGTATGCTTTGAATTGATTATTACACGTGATAAGAGTTGCATGACCTAAGTTGATAACAATTGTATTTTGAATGGGGCATTGGTCATAGTCCTTGTTTCCCCGCTAATTTTCTTACTCTTTCTCTTTATCTTTATTTTGTTGCCTCGGGACGAGCAACGGGTAAGTTTGGGGGATTGATGAGAGTGAAAATAAGCGTGTTTTAATATTCAATTTAACACCTTTTTGATTGATATTGTAGTCTTATATGAGCACAAGTGTCTTATATTCGATATATGTGAGAATTATGTGAACTTGATGTGTTTTGTTGTGTTTTAGGTGGAAAAAGGATGAAAAGTGCAAAGTTGGAGAAAAGGTGCAATTTGTGGAAGAATGCTGAAAACGCACATCCAACTTTCATAATTATTCTGTATTGTTGTGGAGCTCGAAACTATTGGTGTGATATATGGTTGGAAAGCCACTGAAGAGAGGGTCGTTTTGACGTAAAAAACACCATCATTTAAGTCTGAACGAGGAAGTTATGAGCAAAGTGGTGACGCCGCACGAGCTGTGCCGAACAGAACTGATGTACTACTTTCCATGGCTTGTTACAGATTCAATTCTTGGAGTTTTGGTGACATCTTTATATTCAGAGAAAGCCAAGGAAGAGAGGATCGCGTGAGCGCAAGCATCACTCAATGCAGAGGGTGGATGTGAAAGTTATACGCGAAACGGTGAGACTATGCAAGCTGATTCTGACCGGTTCGACCATGACAGGTGGGTTCGACCTGAGCATCAGGTCGAACCAAGGTCGAACCAGACAGCGAAAAAACAGATTCGACCACGACATGCTGGTTCGACCTATTTTTCTGGTCGAACCAAGCACCTGGGACGTCCAGAAGGGTGGTTCGACCATGGTTCGACCTGTAGGGGTTGGTTCGGCCTGTTTGGGAGGTCGAACCACGCTTCGAGAACTTACCAAATCCGTATTTTCGAGGCCTAAACGCGTGTGATCACTTGAAAAGCCCATTCCAAGCCTAGGAGACGTGATTACAAGTATAAAAGGAGGTCTATGAAGCCACAAAAAGGGGAGAAACACAACAACAAGAGAGGAGAAGAGAGGCCACAATATACAACACCCCACAAGGGGGGATCACCCCCCAACCATCATCCTTTTCTCCATCCATCCATCACTTAGAAGATTCGTTTGTGGAATCAAGAGGAGAACCAAGAGGAGGATTCAAGAGCGAGAAGGACGCGATGACGCCACATCTAGGGTTTATTCATTTCCTAATTTATCTTGTATTTTCCGGACATTCGGGTAAGATCTATCCAACACCCATGTGTGTTTCCTACAACATCATAGGCTAGAGCCTTTTTGGTAGAACTAGGGTTGTGAAGGTTTTATCTAGTTAATTGAACTTCCATGTGTACACTCCGTACAACACTACTTGTGGATTTATTTTATATAAGATTGTGCTTTATTAATCCATACTCATAGTCGTTTTGTGCATCAATAATCGTTGTGTAGAGTCTGAATACATAACATGGTTATTGGTTGAGTGCGTTCACTGTTGAGCAGGGTTTTATGTTATAATTCTAAGTGAAGGGATTCCGAAGTCTTATTAAAACTATCTTATATGAATGTTTGTCAATTGAATTGAATTCGGGTTAATAAGTAGGATAAAGAGGATAATTTTATAGTACCTATAAAGGGAGATCATATCGGGTTAGAGTACCAATCCTAGGGGGAAATAATTGATACTGATAGTACCTAGAAAGAGGGGTGAAATTATATCTCTTGCTCCGAGGTTATTCACACGTGTTACACGCTTGTTTACTTGTGTCTATAGAGTAGATATGCATGGTTTAGTGATGCGTCCATATTCCACAAAGCAGAGTCGGATATTGACACATGGAAGGGAAGTTAATGAGTAAAACTGGATTATCCTAGAGCTACCTATTCTCCTACTTGATCCACTTTCGTATTCTTCAAGTGATATTTATTTTATTTGTTATTTTAATTACTTGTTTATTAGTTTAATCATCCTAAACCTCAAACTTAATTGCCAACTTGTCTTAATTAATTTAGATAATAATTAAATTGATAATACGCCGTCCTTTGGGTTCGATATTCACTTGGTCGCTTGCTTAAGCTGCAATTGATATCTTTAATACTTGGGGATTAATTTTGCGTGCAAAGAAAACGCGCATCAACCTTCTGAAAAGTGTGTGGTGAACCAATGCAGCTGCTGAAATAGATATCCACCAAGGTTGAAGTGGACCCCGTTCATCATGCACCAGAGCACATACAACTTTTCTCTCGAAATGCACCCACCTTCAACTCGAGCAAATATGGTGTTTCCGAGGATCTGGTTCATATGAACGATCACCGAGTTGCGAATGAAGGCATTCCTTGATTTTGAGGATTATAGGACACTTGCGAACTCGTGATCAATCTCCAAAAATCATCAGCATTAAACTCCTCGTGCTCCTGTGTCGAAATCCCTCCGGGTATCCAAAAGCCCTATTGACCTCATTAGCATACATGTACTGCAGTGGTCCTCCAATCTGAAACCACGCACTTTTCGAAAGAAAGTGCTCTCCACAAATCACCTCTAATGTGCGTAGCATCTCCGCCGTGATGTGAAAAATAGGTCTCTCTCTTCAAATCCATAAAACTACTGATTCCTACTTGATTGAACATCCACCGAATATCATTGATGATGTTCATCTCCACCATGGCTTGATCGTCCTGATAATAAGTCCGAGTAATCTTCCATGAAATTACGTACTCCCCACAAGTCATCTCTTTCTTCCCATTCTGATATTTGTATATCAAAATTGGACGGCATTCTTTTATCTTTCTTAAGCCTCTTCTCTCCTTTCTTTGATATCCCTGATCTTCTCCTCTTAGACGAGGAAGAAATGCCTTTACCTACAAAATTATACTTCAATACCCAACATAGGTAAAGAAACAAGTATGCCCAACCTAGGACTATTTATTACATAGATTCTACTCAAGACTTCAAATTATATGCTAACCACTCAAAATTGAACTTCTCAATAACCAATAATGTGTACTCAAATTTAAGCAACGAACTTCCACACGTAAAATTATAGAGAAAATAACCTCATATACGTCCTAAGTAACACCAAAGAATCCACTACACTTCATCAAATACCAATCATGCTTGAAATTAAATTAAAAAATATTCAACAATAAAGCTTAATTCAAAAGCATTCAACAAATCTTCCATTCCAATTACTCATAACCGTCACTCAAAATCAACAAGCCCATGTATAAATTCAACAAATTAAACTCAAGCCCGTGATATATGCACATCAATTTCACAAAATTCATAAATCCAACGTCGAATTAAACCCATGCAATTTCATATAAAATTTCAACAAAAACACCTAAATTCAAATTCAACCTTAACCAAAAACATGCTTAATCGACTTACCTAACTAAACTCAATATAGAACAATCCAATTCAAGGGCAATGAGTTGAAAAAACATACCTTTATCTCCAGCCATGGAGGATGAATGAAAAGAATCCCAAAATTTGAGTGGAAAAGCCCTAATTTGGACTTGAATCCTCCAAAATATGAGTGGAATGTGTGTGGTTTAGGAAAAGAAGAGTGTACTAAGGGTTTGGAGTGAAAATCTTACAGTTTGGGATGAGTGCTCGAGGAAGGGTGGTGAGGAAATAATCTAGCGCATGCAGAACTGACCTTATATTCGTGGAATTTTATCTTTGATCAGGTCAAGCGGTGGTTGATATGGTCGAGCGACTTCTCTGTAAGCTGAATCGTCGCCATCTTTCGTGCTCGACCTCTCGCTCGACCAACTCATCTTGGTCGAGCGGCTACTCTGTAATTTGAAAACTATGAACCAAACATCGAGGGTGTCGCTCGACCTCCGCTCGGCCTCAGTGCTTGGTCGAGCAGCTCAACATTTAGTCTAACAGACTTCTGATGCTCCGTTTTTTATGATTTCCTACATCCCTACAAAACTCAGACTCTAAAAACATTAAGCATCATATCAAGCCAAAAAAATAACTAGAGAACCTCAACTTAGACTCTATAAATCATACATATAACTCCGCTCACACTACAAAAATAATTAAACACCCCTGAACACTAGACAAATTACAAAAAATCGGCAAATTAAAACCGGTTAAAGTTTCAATATACCGCAAACATTCAACTCCCCTAGCAAACATTACAAAGAAATAATTATACTCTTAGTGTTTCGATGAGGTAAGTACATCACACCCCGCCCACCCAAACTTAGTAAAAACTTAAGTTGAAACTAAATTTGCAAAGAGAAGTAATTGCCGATTATTAAGCACCTTAAATATAAAAACTTCTTACTCACACAATATAAATAAAGCAATAAAACAGAAGGGTAAGCCCCCAACAGACGCTCATGTTTAACGTCGGAAAGTCATGACTGTACCAATTCAATTCAAGGTATCTTCAAAGACGATGCAAGCATCATCTGGCGACTTAAAATGCTTCAATCGATGCTCATTCGCCGCTATGATGTTTTCATCTTTGTCCATGATCTCAAAACTCCCCCCAGCGCAGGATGTATGGATAATAAACGGTCCCATTCACTTTGATTTTAATTTTCCTACAAAAAGTGTCAAACGAGAGTTAAAGAGTAATACCTCTTCTCCTTGCTTGAACTCTTTGAAAGTGATCTTTGAGTCATGCCACTTCTTCATTCACTCCTTGTAGATCACCGAGTTCTGAAAAGTTTGATTTCTGAACTCATCCAATTGATTGATATGAGTCATCCTCAACCTTTTTGCTCCTTAATGGGTAAGTTCAAATTCCTCATGGACCAAAAAGACTTATGCTGAATCTCTACGGGTAAGTGACACGGCTTCCCATAGACAATTTGATAAGGTGACATGTCAAGCACAGTCTTGTATGCTGTCCGAAACTCCCAAAAGACATCATCGAGCTTCATAAACTAATCCTTCCTATTACTTCCAACTACCTTCTCCAGGATTTGTTTCACTTGTCGGTTAGAGACTTCGGCTTACCCATTCGCTTGAGGATGATAGGGTGTAGTTACCCTATGCTTAACATAGACTCCTTGAGAGCTCTTTCAATAAGCTTATTGACGAAGTGAGAACCTCCATCACTCACAAGAGCTCTAGGAACTCCATAGTGGGCAAAAATATGTTTCTTCAAAATGATAACACCGTCTTTGCATCATTCATGCGAGTTGGAATATCTTCCACCAACTTAGAAACATAGTCAATAACAAGAAGGATGTAGAGGAATCCATTAGATTGGGAAAAAGGCCCCATAAATACGATTCCCCATACATCGTAGATCTTTACAATACTTAGCTGAAGTGGCATCTCATCCCTTTTACTTATGTTTCCCATCCTTTGACATCTATCGCATGTCGCCACATAGGATTCACAATCTTTAAACAAGGTACGCCAATACAAAGCGGATTGAAGTACCTTCGCCGCAGTCTTTTGGGCTCTGAAGTGCCCTCCGTTAGGTTGTGCATGGTGAAAATCAAGAACACTCTCCATCTCCATCTCGGGCATACACTTACGGATGATAAAATTCGTACAAATCTTGTAGACGAATGGGTCATACCATATGAAAGTCTCAATATCTCTCTTAAACTTAGCAAGTTGATACCTTTTGAGACCTTTAGGAATTTCACCTTATGCAATGTAATTGACATAAGCAGTGTACCATGGATCCATTCCTTGAGCAGCGATTACACAAGCTTTCTCCGCTCCTTCAACAAATACCGCCATAATCTTCTCATCAGGGAACATCTCTTCAATGTATTTGAAAGAGTCATCACAATGCTCCCTTGTCTCCAACCTTGATAGGTGATCCGCCAAAATATTTTCCGTTCCTTTCTTGTCCCGGATATCTATATCAAACTCTTGCAGAAGAAGGATCCATCTAATGATCCTGGGCATCGCTTCCTTCTTCTCCATCAAATATCGGATCGCAAAATGATCCGTATACACTATAGTTTTCATGCCAACCAAATACTGTCGAAACTTATTGAATGCATATACAACAGATAAAAATTCCTTTTCAGTGACATTGTAGTTCTTTTGTGCTGCATCAAAAGTTTTACTCGCATAGTAGATGGCGCCGAAGTTCTTCTTCCTCAATTGCCCGAGCACCACTAGAAGTGCTAGGTCAATTGCATCACAAATAATTACAAATAGCTGAGTCCAAGCCGGTGTGATCAAGAAGGTGCAGTGATAAGTGCCTCTTTCGAAACCTGAAAAGCTGTTAGACATTCATCATCAAAATTAAAAGGAACATCCTTTTCAAGTAAGTAAGATAACGGCTTGGAGTATTTTGAGAAGTCTTTGATTAATCTCCTATTAAATCCAGGGTATCCAAGAAAGGACCGCACTCCATTCTCATTAGTAGGTGGTGGAAGCTTCTCAATGGCCACCACCTTGGCTATATCCTCCTGCAATCCTTTGGCCAAAATATGATGCCCAAGAACAATCTCATCTCTCACTATGAAGGGGCACTTCTCCCAATTAAATACAAGATTAGTTTCTTGACATTTCTTCAAAATAGTAGATAGGTTAGACAAATAAATATCAACAGAGGAACTAAATACAGAAAAATCATCCATAAACACCTCCATGATTTTCTCTATCAACCTATCAAATATGGCCTTCATGCACCTTTAGAAAGTAGCAGACGCATTACACAATCCAAAAGGCATCTTCCTAAAAGCAAAGGTTCCATAAGGGCAAGCAAAGGTGGTCTTTCTTGATCTTCAGGTGCAATCATGATTTGATTATAACCCAAGTACCCGTCCAAGAAACAATAAAACTTATACCCTACAAGACGATCTAACATTTGATCCATGAAAGGAAGAGGGAAGTGATCTTTGCATGTATTTTCATTTAGTTTCCTGTAATCCGTACACACACGCCATCCTGTAGGAATCATAGTGGCTAATGTCTCTCCATCTTCAGCTTTCACAATAGTCATGCCCCCCTTCTTAATTAGCTACTACATGCAATGGACTCACATGGGGACTATCACTAATGGGATAAATAATTTCTGCATCTAACCACATTAAGATTTGCTTCCTAATCACTTCTTGAATCAAGGGGTTAACCCTCCGCTGATTCTGAATACAACCCTTAGCTTCATCTAGCAACCTTATCTTATGCATGCAATACGATGGGTTAATTCCATTCAAATCATCAAGAGACCATCCAATAGAAGACTTGTATTTCCTAAGCACTTCTAAAAACTCATTGAGTTGGTCATTAGTAAGAGAAGAAAATACAATTACCAGATATTTTTCATTATCACCTAGGTAGGCATACTTGAAGTGTTCCGGTAGTGGCTTCAGCTCTTCCTTCAGTATGCTCTCTCAATCCAATGGTAGGTACTGCCTAGTCCACTTGACTTCTTCTAGCTTTGTTCTTTTTGGTTCATACCTATCATCACCCAAAGCTAGTAAGTTTTCATAAAATTCAACACATACCTTATTGGAGCTAGCTCCATGGTGGGAAAAGTAAGGGAGTCATCCAAGCATGTCTCCAAAGGATCCTTAGAAAGAATCAAGGACATATCTTCCTTCACGATCTCCTCCACCATATCAATGTTACAACATTGTGTCTCCATAGGCATCTTCATGACTTTGTTGAGGTTGAACATAACCTTTTCTTTATCCATTTGCAGTCTAAGCTCCCCTTTTTGGATATCAATCATAGCTCCAGCAATAGCAAGGAATGGCCTTCCTAAGATAAGAGGGGATTATCCTTGTCATCTTTCATCTCTAGCACGAGAAAATTCACAGGAAAAACAAGCTTATCCACTTTCACAACTACATCCTCAATAATACCCTTCAGAAAGGTCATTGACCTATCCGCCAATTGCAGAGCCACTATTTTAGGAGCGAGCTCCCCCAAATTTGGCTTCTTGAATATAGAAAAGGGCATCAAATTGATGCTTGCTCCTAGATCGCACAAAGCTTTTCGTGTCAGCCCTTTTCCAATTTCACATAGAATAGTGAAGCTTTCCGGATCCTTCAACTTCGTTAGCGGCTTCCTCTGAATGATCGAGCTATAGTTCTCAGATAGATTAACAGTTTCAACTCTGTTCAAGCTCCTCTTCTTCAATATGATATCCTTTAAGAATCAGGCATAGTAAGGCATCTCTATGATTGCTTCAGAGAAATGAATGTTCAAACTTATCTTGTTCACAATATCTTGGAATCTCTTGAACTTATCTTCCAATCCCTTCTTAACTAACCTCAAAGGAAAATGAGGAGGTATCTTTGTCTTAGGGATACCCCATTCATCTCGTTCAACCTCATTCGCTTTATCCTTTTCAATCCTCAATCTCTTGGCTCTTTTCCACTTCTTCTCTACTATCTGTTGAGTATCCTGCTCTTGTGATGGTACTGAATGTTGGATTGTATACTAAAAGTCTAGCTTTAATATGAACAATGTTATAACAATTTATTTGAAATGAGAATCATATAATCAAATGATTGCGTCTTATAATTTATTTATATGTTGATGCAATAGTCCACTTACTTTATACTATAGATAATATATTGTGCGACAACACGCGGAAGATCGTATTATTGGTTTTCTTATAAAGTATAAACAGATGCTCACAACAGAGATAGACGGGGACTCTCTATCGGGATGGTTGTAGTGTGGTTTGGTATTAGCTTGTCTTGACTATAGAATCACATTAGTGACTTTGTGTGTATTGAGCAGGATCGCTTGAGATCGTTCCACTTATACTGACTTATAGGAGAACTTGGTCTTAGTTATTATGGATGTTCGTGCTCTTACATGTTCGTGATCACAGTATGTATTTCTTTGATTCATCAATGGGTGTGATTTACATGTAATTAAATCAACAAACTCGGTGAGTTGGGAAATAGTGTTGTCTCTATGGTGTGTTGTTGATTGTAAAATAAATCCATGTCCATTATAGGTTGATGATGTCCCCTTGAGGAGCTCATAAGGATTATCATGTAAACTTTGCAGGTTGATTTATTCCGGCATGATAATGAGGTTGAGTTGTACCACTCTCGGATGAGATATTAATTAATGGAGTTGTCAGTAACTTAATTAATTAATGGACATTGTATATCTTAAACATGGGGAGACTAACGGGCTCATAATAAGAAGGAGTCCATAACGTAATTATGGTATTAGAACGATAGTACAATAATAATATTTTAGTGGTATACATTATTATTATTGGACTTAAGTATAAGCTTTGGGCTAAGTTTGGATACTTAAGGCCAATGGAGGCCCAACTCTAATTTCTGCTCCTGGTCCCTGTTGTAGCCCATATATAAGTAATCTCAGTTGTTCGAAAACCCTAATCTAAGAGATTAATCACACCTAACACTGTGAGGAGGGTGAGAAAATAGTAGATTGAGAAGATCTCGAGGATCGTCGCCCACACGACGTCGAGATTGGACTTGGGAATACAGCAGAAGACTGGAAGGTTGTTTGCTGCTGCTATTCTCTACCTTCTACAATTTTTATAAAATCGTGCAGACTTTAAAACAGGACGTGTCATATACTAACAGAAAACCACGGAAGAGAGTATCGTTTTGGTGCATAGATCACTCAAATCCAACATCAGATGAGAGAGTTATGCCCAAAACAATGAGGCTGCGCAGGCTGGTGGCGAGAATTTATCGTCTTCAACATACCCTGGTGAAAGGTAATACGTTTATTGTTTTCTTGCTTCCGCTGCAAGTTAGAAACGTATGAAACCCTAACGGTTCACGTTAATCAAACGATCAATTGCCAACACTGGAGTGTTCTGAACAACGGGTGAAGCAGTCTGTACGAAAACGGGGTTTAAACTACCTTGATCGACCTGAAAGGTCTATTCTGTTGGCATTTGGATCATTTAGTTAACGTTAACCGTTAGGGTTCCATGCAATTCTACAGCAGTGGAAGCGTAATGCAGAATTGAATTACCTTTCACTAGGGTTTGTTGATGTAGAGTTGAACAACTAGGAAATATAGGATAATTTCCAGAAATTTTCAAAAATTCTCGCCGGCAGCTGCGTGACCTCACGATTTTGAGCATAATTTCCTCATCCAAACTTTGATTTGAGTGATTTTTCCATCAAAACGATCATCTCTTCCGTGGATTTCCATCCATGCGTCACACCACTAGTTTTGAGTTCCATACAAATACAGAAAAATTATGTAAGTTGAGCATGCATAGAGATTGATCAGTAGGAATAAATAACTTTCCGATCTTCTGTTGTATTCCTAAGCTGCGTCTTGACATTGTGTCAGCAACGATCTTGATGAATGTGTAAATTCACAAGTTTGGCATCATGTTTTGTGCTAGTTTTGGAGAGTTTTGAGGTGGAAATAGGTAGAAAACATATATATATATATATATATATATATATATATATATATATTGTGAATTAGCATGAATCAGGTGATAGTGGAGCTATTTAAATGGTTTTCGTAGCAAAATTAGAGTGGAAGTGCCAAGAATCGAAGAGACAAAGTCGAGACCACGTGAACCGCCAAGGAGAGAGGTGGTTCGACTTGATGGAGGAGGGTTCGACCTCTCCTACAGGTCGAACCAGCATTGCAAAGCGTGCAGAAGGAGGGTTCGACCACGACTCAAGGGGTTCGACCTATCTATCAGGTCAAACCATGGTCGAAAAGTTTGCGAGAAGATGGATTCGACCACGACGTTGGGGTTCGACCTGACAGTTGGTCGAACCAGGAGCAGAAATTGTCCAGTGGTGTGGTTCGACCTGTGGTTCGACTAAAGAGGGAGTGGTTCGACCTGCACAAGAGGTCAAACCAAGTGCAGAAATTGTCCAGTAAGTGGGTTCGACCTGTGGTTCGACCTGCGGCCAGTGGTTCGACCTGTTTGCTGAGGTCGAACCGTCGTGCGAAAACTTACCTTATCCGAATTTTCGAGGCCAAAACGCGTGGGATCACTTGAAAAGCCAATTCCAAGCCCTAGAGACGTGATTACAAGTATAAAAGGAGGCTCATGCAGTCAAGGAAGACATCACGAGGAACACAACACAATACAAGAGGAGTTTTAGAGAGCCTGTGACAGAGGTTCCGCTGGAGATTCAAGTAATATTGGTCCATCTAACCATGATTGTTCCTAGATCAATCATGGGCTAGAGCCACTTCGGTAGTTCTAGGGTTATGAAGGTTTCATGAGTTGGTTCTCCAATTGGCGGACAGGTCGATGACGTTTCAAAAAGGTATAATTGAAGGCGTTCTCGTCAAAGTGGAGAAGCTGGTCTTTCCTGTGGACTTTCTTGTGCTAGAGATGGAAGAAGACAAGGATAATATCCTTTTAATCTTGGGGAGACCATTCCTTGCTACTGCTGGAGCTATGATTGATGTTCAGAAAGGAGAACTTAGATTGCAGTTTGACAAAGAAAAAGTTCTTTTCAACTTGGACAAAGCAATGAAAATGCCGATGGAGTCGCAGTGCTTTAGTATTGACGTGGTGGAGGAGATTGTGAAGGAGGATATGTCTCTGATCCTGTCAAAGGATCCTCTTGAGACATGTTTGATGGAGTCTCTTACTTATCCCACTACGGAGCTTGACCGACTCTCCAACGAGGTATGTATTGAATATCTTGAGAACTTACTTGCTTTGGGTGATGCTAGGTATGCATTGGAGAAAGCTAAGGCTGAAGAAACGAAAGGATCTAGGAAGTACTTGCCGTTGGAGAGAGAGAGCACTCCGATGGAAGAAAAGAAAGAGGAGCTGAAACCGTTATCGGAACACTTGATGATTAGAGCTATTTTCACCTACATTTTAGTGTCTTTTTATTTGTGTTTTCATATTATTTTATCCATATTTGTGTGTTATTTGGTTGTATTTTGTGTTTTTATTGAAATGTGTGTGAATGAGCTTAAACCTATGATTTTCACTTTTTATTGGAAAACAGGGGCATGCACCAACACGGGCCGTGTATGGAACACGGCCCTGTAAGAAGTGGCCGTGTACCGATATCAGAAGAGCCAACACGACCACCCTGTGCCCGTGTTACAACACACGACTCGTGTTGCAGCACACGAGCCGTGTTGCGTAACACGGCCCTGTAAGGAGAGGCCGTGCGGCAGCATCAGAAGACACAACACGGCCACCTCGTGGCCGTGTTGCAGAGCACGACTCGTGCCGTGTACATTCCTGCTGAAATTTCCAGATCCTTCTAGAAGCCTCCATAGGGGTATAAATACCCCTTTATTCAACAATTGGAAGGAGATCCGAAATTCCCATCCTCTACACACACATCACACACCATTTCTTCCATTTTCCACCATCATCTTCATCCACCTTCATCCATCTTGATCCATCTTCATCATCTCCATTAATTCTCCATCAAAACTTCATCCCTTCCATTGGGTGTGAGAGATCTCAAGAAATCAATAGCTAGAGAAGAAGATCCATGAGTATTGAAGATCTCCTACAAGAAATTGTTGGGGAAGATTTACATCTCTCTTGATTTCCTTTTGGATTTAGACTATGGATATTTTTAATGAATCATTTATTTGTTTTGTTACTTTTATCATGATAGGCTAATCCCTCTAGTGGGATTAGGAGCATGAAGAGCATATTAGATTTATATTGTCATGTGGATTAAATTGGTTTTTGGTTTAATTGATGTTGATTTCTATTCATGGAATTTAATTGTCTTGATATTGTGATGGCATGGTTTGTTATTCATGAATGTTTATTGGTTTAATGGATTGTTGATCAATGGATTATTTGTGGTAATTAAATGCTATCATGATGTTCATGTATGTATTGCTTGGAGTGAGATGGAAACGACCCTCTATAGTATTAGGAAGGCATGAATAGACATTGAGTTTGGGTTTGACCGAAAGGATATTTGAATTCAATGAGGGGAACCAATCCATTCATTGGCCTTAGTACACAAAAAGGGAGAATTTAATCTAACTAGTACCTAGATGGAAGGGGTTAATGTTGGGCTTTGATCTTAAGTGCTTTTGGGAGTCTAAAATGGATCAACAACCTTTGTAACCCAAAAGGGAGCTTAGGATACAATCGTGATCACCCTTAGTCTACATCAATTGAGTTGAATTTCTTTTGCATGATAATATGAATCGAGTGTGATTGGATGTTTCTAATCCCATGTTTTTCCATACATGAACTTTAGCACCCATTTTCTTTACTTATCATTTCTCTTATTTGCTATTCTTATTTACTTGCTCCTTGCTTTAGTTGTTAATCATCTCAAAACCCCCTATCATCTTTACAAAAACGACATGAACATGAGCTCACGTATTTTGCTAGTCCGAACATAACTCCTTTGTGGATTGATAATTTTTCTTGGGATATACTACTACAACGATCGAGTATTCTTGCTCGTGAGTGCTACAAAAATAGGCAAACAAGAAAATAGCGCCGTTGCCAAAGGGGAGTTTGACGGACTAGTCGAGTACTGTGTTATTGTTTTAGTTGTTCTTGATAAGGATTCTTTTTATTTTCTTTTATTTATTATTTGTGTTTGTGGTCTCACTCTTGGCCTTTTCGTAGGTGTTTTATTATCACAAGATCAAAGGGAAATCAATCGATCATTCCTTTGAATTTGGAGATTGAAAGGACCGCACTACAAAGGAAGCGAGAGAGGCGTAAAGCTAGAAAAGAAACAAATATGGAGAATCAACGTGGAGACAATGTTAATTATGACCCACCCCAAGATCAATTACAAGATCAAAGGGGGGTACAAGAAGGAGTGCAAGAGAATCAAGCGGAGATAATGAGGAATTTCTTTGCTCAAAATCAAGAGTATATGCAATTGCTTGCCAATCAAGAAGCTGAAAGGATATTTCAACAACAAGAGTTGCCAAGGCCTAAAGCAATTCGGGATTACTTCCAACCGAGAGCCGTGCACAATATGGTTCCTCCGGTTCAAGCCAATGATTATGAAATTAAGACCGGATTGATCAACATGGTCAAAGCAAATTAGTTTGGGGGAGGTCCTCTTGAAGACCCGAACACTCATCTATCTACTTTCTTGGAGGTTGCAAATACCGTCAAGATGAAGGGGTGTCGGAGGATGCTATTCGAATGAGGTTGTTCTCTTTTTCTTTAAGAGACAAGGCTAAAGCATGGTACAATACAATTCCTTTGGGAAGTTGTAATACATGGGAAGATCTTGAGCAAAGGTTCCTAAACAAGTACTTTCCTCCTTCAAAGGCTCTCCAATTGAAAAGTCTTATCACTCAATTTAGGCAACTTCCAGATGAAAATTTTTATGAAGCATGGGAACGCTACAAAGAGATGCTCCGAAAGTGTCCTCAACATGATTTTCATGAGAATCAACAAGTGGCTTTCTTTTATCAAGGGTTGAATCAACAAAATCGGATGCATGTAGATGCCTCATCCGGAGGGTCTATATTTTGAGTGGATGCTATGAAAGCCATGGATATTTTTGAAGACATTGCAATGAATGCTTATCAATGGCCTTCCGAGCGAGTAATGGGAGGCTATGCATTTGGAAAAGTAGCTCAAGTGGAAAGTGTGAACAAAGTGAAGAGTGATGTGTTCCAAAGTGAAGGCATGAAAGAATTCAATGAGAGTATCCAAGCTTTAACAAAGCAATTGAATTTGATCACTCAAGGAGTAAGTCAAGGGGGAAGCACAAATTCTATTGTGAATGATGAGAGCCATGTTATGCAAAGTATAGAGGATGTTGCCTACTTAGATAGGAGAAATTACCAAGGAAATTTCCAAGGTAATTATCCTTCTAACCAAGGTAACTTTCAAGGAGGATATCAAGGACAAGCTCGGGGAAGCAATTTCAATCAATCAAGTGGAAATTATCAAGCTCCGAGGAAGCATGAAAATCTTTCTTACTCTAATCCTCAAGCCGCCGTGTCATTTCCTCCGGGATTCGATCCGAGTGCTAAGCCGCCAAATGGAGAGGGTAAAGCATCGGTGGAAGAGACATTGCTAGCATTCATGAAAAAGATGGAGGCTAGAATGGAGGAAAATGAGAAGAAATCCGACAATAGGATGAGAGCTTTTGAGTATCAAATGGGATAAATTGCTTCTTCCGTGGGATCTCAACACCAACAAGGAAAGTTTCCATCTACCACGGTAACTAATCCTAAAGAAGATTGCAAAGCTATCACTCTTAGAAGTGAAAAAGAGTATGAGGAACCTCCTATGCCTAAAGAAGATAGTATTGTCATTGAAAGGGAAGTGGAAAGAAAGGTTGAAGAAGGGTTGGTGCAAGAAGAGATTGAAATGGAGGAAGTAAGCAAGAAAAAAAAAATTGTTGAGCAAAAGAAAGATGAAGAGAAGATAGAGAGAATTCCAAAGTGGAAGAAGGCAAAGGAGTTAAGGGAAAAGGAAGTTGAAGTTGAAAGAGATAGTTGGGGAATACCAAAGACTCAAGTACCGGTTCCTTTTCCTCAAAGGTTCTTGAAGAAGGGTTTGGATGAGAGGTTCAAAAAGTTTCTTGAAATCTTCAAGAAGATTCAAATCAATATCCCTTTCGCCGATGCTTTGGATCAAATGCCTCATTATGCTCGTTTCTTGAAGGACATCATGGGAAAGAAAAGAAGTCATGTGGAAAATGAAACAGTTAATTTAACCGAAGAGTGTAGTGCCATTCTACAATGGAAACTTCCTCAAAAATTGAAGGATCCGGGTAGTTTCATTATACCATGTGAAATTGGAAAGAACAAGAAGAACAAGGCTCTTTATGACCTTGGTGCAAGCATTAATCTAATGCCTCTCTCCATATTCAAGAAGCTTGGGTTAGGTGAAGTAAAGCCAACTTCCATCACACTTCAATTGGCGGATCGATCTATGACACATCCAAAAGGAGTAGTTGAAGATGTGTTGGTAAAAGTTGATAAGTTCGTCTTTCCAGTGGATTTTGTTGTTCTAGATATGGAGGAGGATGAAAATGTGCCATTGATTCTTGGGAGACCATTTCTTTCTACCGGGAGAGCTCTTATTGATGTCTACAAAGGAGAATTGAAGTTGAGAGTTAATGATGAGGAAGTGGTATTTTCTCTACACAAGGCCATGCAATATCCAATGAATGATGAAGAATGTAAAAGTGTGGATGTTGTAAAGGGAAGTGTCGAGGAGAGTTGGCCTTCCATTGTAACCAAGGATCCACTTGAACTTTGCTTGAGCAATTCTCTATCTCTTTCTAATATTTCTACTACTTCTCTTGATTTAAATGAAGAATTGATTAATTGTTTGCTTGATCTAGGTGATTGTAGTAAAGCTCAAGAGGTTGCAGCCGCCATCTCAAGAGGAAATGAAAAGCTCTTACCACTTAGAGATCTAATCGATCAAGAAGAGAAAAAGGAAAAGAAGGTGGAGTTGAAGCCTTTACCCGATCATCTTGCTTATGCATACCTTGGTGAAAATGAGACATATTCGGTAATTGTATCATCATCTCTAACCTCAAGTCAACTTGATAAATTGCTTAATGTCCTTAAAGAGCATAAGTCGGCTATTGGTTGGTGTATTGATGATTTGAAGGGAATTAGTCCAACAATTTGCATGCATAAGATAAGACTTGAGGATGAAGGAAAAGCTTGTGTTCAAAACCGAAGAAGACTTAATCCTATCATGCAAGAAGTGATAAAAAAAGAGGTTCTTAAGTGGTTAAACTCCGATATGATTTTTCCTATTAGTGATAGCCCTTATGTGAGCCCGTTGCATGTAGTATCTAAAAAAGGGGGTATGACTATAGTGAAGACCGAGAAAGATGAGACCATAGCCACTAGGACGGTGACGGGGTGGCGTGTGTGTGTTGATTATAGAAAGCTTAATGAAAACACACGTAAAGATCACTTCCCCTTACCTTTCTTGGATCAAATGTTGGATAGGTTGGCCGGGTATGAGTTTTATTGCTTTCTTGATGGGTATTCCGGGTATAACCAAATTCTCATAGCACCCGAAGACCAAGAAAAGACCGCTTTCACTTGTCTTTATGGAATATTTGCTTTTCGAAGATTGCCATTCGGACTTTGCAATGCACCGGCCACCTTTCAAAGGTGTATGATGGCAATCTTTGAAGGATTAATTGAGAATATAATGGAAGTGTTCATGGATGACTTTTCGGTGTTTGGTTCTTCTTTTGATATTTGTTTGTCTAACCTTGCTATTGTTTTGAAGTGATGTCAAGACACTAATTTAGTGTTGAATTGGGAGAAGTGTCACTTCATGGTAAATGATGGCATTATACTTGGACATCACATCTCTTCAAAGGGATTGCAAGTTGACCGAGCCAAAGTTGTTGCTATAGAGAAGCTTCCACCGCCAACAAATGAGAAGGGAGTACGATCGTTCCTTGGTCATTCCGGGTTCTATCGTAGATTCATCAAGGATTTTCTTCATTTTCTAAACCTCTATCTCATCTCTTTGAAAAAGATGTGCCATTTAAGTTTGATGATAATTGTTTAAATGCTTTTCAGGTGATAAAGGAAGCTTTGATTTCATCACCCATCTTGATCACCCCCGATTGGAAGGAGCCATTTATATTGATGTGTGATGCAAGTGATGTAGCTCTTGGAGTGGTTTTGGAGCAACTAAGAGAGAAAAAATTCCGAGCCATTTACTATGCAAGCAAGACATTTGATGCGGCTCAAAGGAACTACACTACTACCGAAAAAGAGTTCTTGGCGGTAGTATACGCATTTGATAAGTTTCGTCCTTATTTAGTAGGAACGAAGACTATTGTATACACCGACCATGCCGCTATCAAGTATCTCATGGCAAAGAAGGATGCAAAGCCAAGGGTGATAAGATGGGTACTACTTCTTCAAGAATTTGGTATTGAAGTGAGAGATAAGAAGGGCACGGAGAATGTGATAGCCGATCATCTTTCAAGGTTAGAGTCGAGGGAGCATTGTGAAAGTACTTATGAGTTAATCAAGGAGGTTTTCCCGATGAAGAAATCTTGGAGTGTGATTACTATCAAATTGAGGCTTTAGTGGAGCAAGAAGAAAGTCCGTGGTATGCGGAATATGTGAATTACTTGGCTAGTGGAAGGAGGCCTTATGAGCTTAATAAGTATCAATCCAAGAAGTTCTTTCATGATGTTAAAAGTTACTTTTGGGATGATCCATTCTTGTACAAGATGTGCAATGATTCTCTTGTGCGAAGATGTGTGCCCGAGGAAGAATGGAATAGTGTGTTGGAGTTTTGCCACTCTTCACCTAGTGGAGGCCATTTTGGAGCTCAAAAGACCGCTGCAAAAGTCTTACAATCGGGGTTGTATTGGCCATTTTTGTTCAAGAGTTGTAAGAAATTTGTAGAGGGTTGTGATCGGTGTCAAAGGATGGGAGGAATCTCCAAGTGGGATGAGATGCCCCTTAAGAGCATTCAAGAAGTGGAGATATTTGATGTGTGGGGCATCGATTTCATGGGACCATTTCCTCAATCTAATGGATTCCTATACATCCTATTGGCGGTCGACTATGTCTCGAAATGGGTTGAGGCCATACCTTCAAGAACAAGTGATGCTAGAGTGGTCATGGGGTTTCTAAAGAAGCATATCTTCACAAGGTTTGGAGTACCTAGAGTGTTGGTAAGTGATGGGGGTAGTCACTTCATAAATAAGCTCATGGAGAACATTCTCAAGACTTATGGAGTGAATCATCGAGTGTCTACTCCGTATCACCCTCAAACGAATGGTCAAGCTGAAATTTCTAACCGACAAATCAAGCAAGTCTTGGAGAAAACAGTAAGTGTGAGTAGAAAGGATTGGTCTAATAAACTTGATGATGCATTGTGGGCCTTTCGAACCGCATTCAAGACCACTCTTGGTATGTCTCCTTTTCAAATTGTCTATGGCAAGTCTTGTCATCTTCCCGTGGAGTTAGAGCATAAAGCTTATTGGGCCATTAAGAAATTGAATTTTGACATGAAAGCTTCGAAGAAGGTAAGATTCTTACAATTGAATGAGCTTGAGGAATTTAGAGAAAATGCTTATGAAAACTCAAGGATTTTAAGGAGAAAACCAAGAGGTGGCATGATGCTCGTTTGAGGAAAAAGAGCTTTGAAAAGGGTGAAAAGGTGTTGGTATTCAATTCTCGACTAAGACTTTTCCCGGGCAAGTTGAAGTCCAAATGGAGAGGACCTTATGTGGTAAAGGAAGTACTTGATGGGGGAGCTCTAAAGATTATGGATAAGAACGGGGAGAGTTCTTGGTTAATGGTCATCGTGTGAAGCACTATGTGGATCCATCACAAAGGGAGACCCTCTTTGTGGATACTTTATTTGAAAGATGATCTCAAAATTCGTCTAGCTTGAAGACGTTAAACTTAGCGCTCGATGGGAGGCACCCCATCACTATCTTTATTGCTTTACTTTTGTTGCTTGTTTATTTTGGCCTTGTAGGTTGATTGTGCTCATGGAGAAAAATGCACATTGAAGAAAAGAGAAATGCTTCATAGATTCAAGTTGATATTTTCCAACACTTGTTGCAAACTTAATTCGTGCCTCTTGTCTCGAGTTAAGTTTGGGGGGTGCTAGTGCGTGGTGGACATAGCTTGAGTCGTGTGGATGCGGTTACTTCTCAACAAGAAGATCATCAATGGAAACTACAAGGGTAAGTCTCACCATTTTTTGCAAACTTAAGTCTCAACTCTTGTTTCGATTTAAGTTTGGGGGGAGAGTGTGTGGTGTGACTCACCACTTGAGTATGATTCTTGTAAAATTGGGTCAATTTTAAAATTTTTCTCATGAGTTTGGGTTTGATTTTGGTATGATTGGTGGTGTTGAAGTGCATGATAGTCCATATTTATAATGAAATTGTTGAACTAATGGTGTTTGTTGAGTGTTTGAGCATGAATGAGAGGTATTGGAAGCATGATGGAGCTTGAAGCTAACGCTTTCCTTACCAAATGCCTATTGAGGGAGTACTCTACACCTTATCATTTTACTACTTGAAATTAATTGATTTTGATTTGGATTGTTGTGACTAGCATGCTACTTCATTTGTTATGTTTGTGGGAGGTTTACTTTCGTAATTTAGGATTTCCTTTTAAATAAAGGTTGGGATGAATGTGTGCTTAATTTTCTTATGGATGATGGTATTTCGTGTTTTTGTGTGTTTGTGTTTTTGTTGTGTCTTGTTTGTTGAGTCCTTATTTGTATGTTGTGTGTATTTTCATTCTTGTCTTGGGATTTTTGGTGGTTTGTTTAGGGATGTCGTGAGTCATTTTTGAACGTGAGTGATGATATGTTGTGGTGATAAGTGATGACAAATTATGATTAAGAATCTCTACACTTTCAAATTGTGACATGTTTTACTTAACTTGTTCAATTTTGAGATGAATGTGGTGTAATAAGTTCCTTAAGGTCCGAGCACAAGCTTGTGAGCATTTGAGCCTCAACCATGCATACATGGTATTTTTTTCATGAGTGGATCGGTTGTGTTTGATAAGTTAGAACTTGCTCAAGGACTATAGGAACGAGCCCGACTAGTGGAGATTGGTGAAATAATCTAAGGCCATCCTTGTTATTTTAGTCATTGCCATATATGTTCCCTACCATGAATATCATCCTTAGTTAACCATTTTGAGCCTATAAGCTTATTTCTTGTGAATTTAGCACATTACAAGCCTTAATTACCCACTTAAGCCTTATATATATATCCATTATGTGAGTAATTGAGGAGATGGTAGCTAGAAATGATTGATTGATTAGAAAAAGAAGAAAAGGACATGGTAAACAAGCAAGAAAAATGATGAAAAGAGCAACAACAAGAAGGCACATGCAACTTCAAAGTTAGAAAAGGAGCAAATCAACATCAAAATGCTCAAGTAAACAAAATTCAAAGATAGGAAGCATGCATCAAAAGAAGCTCAATCCAAGGAAAGTTAATGAATAGTGCTTGAGATTTGTAAAGATAAGCAAGGAAGAAAAGAAAGTGAAGAAGTTGAGGAAATTGGCCATCTCTTTGATTACTTACACATGATTAGTCACTATTATCCATATCTTCCCTACCATACCAAAGAGCCTATCATTACATCCTAATTAAAGACCTTTTTGATCATTAATTGAAACTTTGGTGGTTTGTGAATATAGTCCGCGAGCAAGATTATAGTGAGTCGAGCCAATCGATTAATGAGTGTGATTTATCCTATTTCAAAAGAGTGTTGAGAGACATCGATATCCATTGTGAGGCTTGGACTTAAAAGGACTATATTACACTTTATTCTCTTGTGATTGAACGTGTTAATTTCCCATGTCATGATTTTAATGTTATAGGATGACTTAGCATAGTTTGTAGTTATTATTGCTAACGAGATGTTATTGCTTATGTTTGTTTAGTCTTTTTCTAGGTGAAAATTTCTCCTCTTGGTTTGTCATTTTCATTACTCGGGGACGAGCAACACCTTAAGTTTGGGGGGTTGATTAGAGCTATTTTCACCTACATTTTAGTGTCTTTTTATTTGTGTTTTCGTATTATTTTATCCGTATTTGTGTGTTATTTGGTTGTGTTTTGTGTTTTTATTGAAATGTGTGTGAATGAGCTTAAACCTATGATTTTTACTTTTTATTGGATGCTAGACATGATAAGGAAGATATAGGAAAAAGCGGATCTAAATTCGGAGTTGAAACGAAAGAGAACGAGCCGAAACAAAATGTGAAAAACAGGGGCATGCACCAACACGGGCCGTGTATGGAACACGGCCCTGTAAGAAGTGGCCGTGTACCGACATCAGAAGAGCCAACATGACCACCCTGTGCCCGTGTTACAACACACGACTCGTGTTGCAGCACACGAGCCGTGTTGCGTAACACGGCCCTGTAAGGAGAGGCCGTGCGGCAGCATCAGAAGACACAACACGGCCACCTCGTGGCCGTGTTGCAGAGCACGACTCGTGCCGTGTACATTCCTGCTGAAATTTCCAGATCCTTCTAGAAGCCTCCATAGGGGTATAAATACCCCTTTATTCAACAATTGGAAGGAGATCCGAAATTCCCATCCTCTACACACACATCACACACCATTTCTTCCATTTTCCACCATAATCTTCATCCACCTTCATCCATCTTGATCCATCTTCATCATCTCCATTAATTCTCCATCAAAACTTCATCCCTTCCATTGGGTGTGAGAGATCTCAAGAAATCAATAGCTAGAGAAGAAGATCCATGAGTATTGAAGATCTCCTACAAGAAATTGTTGGGGAAGATTTACATCTCTCTTGATTTCCTTTTGGATTTAGACTATGGATATTTGTAATGAATCATTTATTTGTTTTGTTACTTTTATCATGATAGGCTAATCCCTCTAGTGGGATTAGGAGCATGAAGAGCATATTAGATTTATATTGTCATGCGGATTAAATTGATTTTTGGTTTAATTGATGTTGATTTCTATTCATGGAATTTAATTGTCTTGATGTTGAGATGGCATGGTTTGTTATTCATGAATGTTTATTGGTTTAATGGATTGTTGATCAATGGATTATTTGTGGTAATTAAATGCTATCATGATGTTCATGTATGTATTGCTTGGAGTGAGACGGAAACGACCCTCTATAGTATTAGGAAGGCATGAATAGACATTGAGTTTGGGTTTGACCGAAAGGATATTTGAATTCAATGAGGGAAACCAATCCATTCGTTGGCCTTAGTACACAAAAAGGGAGAGTTTAATCTAACTAGTACCTAGATGGAAGGGATTAATGTTGGGCTTTGATCTTAAGTGCTTTTGGGAGTCTAAAATGGATCAACAACCTTTGTAACCCGAAAGGGAGCTTAGGATACAATCGTGATCACCCTTAATCTACATCAATTGAGTTGAATTCCTTTTGCATGATAATATTAATCGAGTGTGCTTGGATGTTTCTAATCTCATGTTTTTCCATACTTGAACTTTAGCACCCATTTTCTTTACTTATCATTTCTCTTATTTGCTATTCTTATTTACTTGCTCCTTGCTTTAGTTGTTAATCATCTCAAAACCCCCTATCATCTTTACAAAAACGACATGAACATGAGCTCACGTATTTTGCTAGTCTGAACATAACTCCTTTGTGGATTGATAATTTTTCTTGGGATATACTACTACAACGATCGAGTATTCTTGCTCGTGAGTGCTACAAAAATAGGCAAACACTTGACGTATGCTTATCTTGGTGACAATGAAAAAGATCCATCAGGTGATTCGGAATTCACGAGGAAGATTGACCCGGAGGAGTCTACACGGCCATGGGATAAAGGTAATTCTAATGATCATATTTTTGTGAGCAAGAAAGGTGCCGTGCTGACTGTAGACAAAGGGAAAGAAGATGATGCCTACTTGAAGCCTCCTAACTTACCACCGGATACCAACAAATTTGAAAGTTCTTGCTCTCGTTCTTATCCTGACTATGATCTTGATGGAGATAGGTGTTATTCCATAATTGAGTGGAAGATTGACAGGAATGAGAAGAGAAAGTTTGAGAAAGGAGATTCTATTGATCGTATGGTGCATAAGAATGGTAAGGTGGTAAGTGTGGATGATAAGAGGGGGAGAAAGTATTGGAAGGCGAGGATGCGACATGATCATCCTCTGATCAAGTAGTCTTCTGAGTTGGTACCGTCGTGACTCTCCGACGTTAAACATGAGCACCTGTTGGGGGCTTTCCCTCCTGTTTTATTATTTTATTTCATTCGTGTGTGTAAGAAATTTTTATATTTGAAGTGCTTACTTATCGGCAATTACATCTCTTTGCAAACTTAGTTTCAACTATAGTTTCTACTAAGTTTGGGGGGGTGTGATGTACTTACCTCAATAAGCACCGATAGTATAATCTTTTCTTTGTGATGTTTGTTAGGGGAGTTGGTTTTTGCGACATATTTAAAATTTTAATCGATTTTGATGTGATGATTTTTTACAAATTGCCTAATATTTAGTGGGTTTAGGTTGTGTTTTCTTTTATGGAGTTACTCATGAATAATATTTTGTGGAACAATTTTGATGAAGTTGTGCTCTAGTTGGTACCTAAAGATTCGTATTGAAGTTCGAAGTGTGTAGGGATTGAAGAACACTCAGTTTGGAAGCTTCGAAGGGTGGTTCGACCAAAGCCAGGGTAGGTTCGACCAGTGCCAGAAGTCGAACTGACGCAAAAGTTTTCCAGAGAGGTGGTTCGACCAGATCAACAGGTCGAACCGAGGTCGAACCAGTGATAGCAGAATTCCAGAAGTGCGGTTCGACCACGACGTTCTTGGTTCGACCTGTTTAACAGGTCGAACCGAGGTCAAACTGGTGACATTAGGGTGGTTCGACTTAAGCCGATATAGTTCGACCTAGTCAGCAGGTCGAACTCAAGCCGAACCGAAGGAGAAGGTGTTCAGAATGTTGATTCGACCACGATGAAGTTGATTCGACCTCTTCCACAGGTCGAATCAAGGTCGAACCAAGCCAGGAAAGTGTGTTCTTAATTCCGTCCTTCTATGATGCATGAGTTGAGCTGTAGAGATACTTGTATGTGTTGATTTGGTATATGAGCTTAATGTTTATGTGCATTCATGTTTTTACATGTTTATGTTCATTAAAGAGAGCATGTTTAGTTGATAAGTATATTGAATTCTTGTGGAATTGATCTTAATTATATGCTATGAGGAGTACTTAGGATTCTATTTACCTATGTGAGGATTTGAGCCTTAATAATCATGCTTGATCATGATATTTTATTCTTGAGAGGATCATTCATATGAATGTATTCTAGAACTTGTCTTGGAGTCTTGTGTGAGACTTATGATTGATAAATTGTTAGGACATGATCTTAGGCCATTATTTTGTGATTAAGCTACTTAGCCAAATTTTGTCCTTCCTAATGATCTTATTAACCTTTGGATGCCCCGTTGAGCCGTTAAAAAACCTTTTCTTTGGTAGCCGAGGTAAATAACCATATAAACCTTTACTTGAGCCTTGATTAACCTATTCATTGGTAGAGAGAGTTGAGGTGAGTAAGTGTTGCAAGAAGAAAAAAGAAGGTAGAATATGGTTGGATGAAAATAATATGGTTAAATCTTGTTTAGGGGTAGTGCCCGAAACTGGTACGCCGATGGTTTTTATACATGGTGCATGAAGCTTAGCAGCTGATGGCCTATACATGAGAAGAAGGGTAGTGCCTAAAACCGGTACCCGAATTGTCTAAGGAGATGATGTTGATGCCATGAAAAGAAGGAAAATCCATGAGAAGAAGAAGAGACATTGGAGGAGATATTGCAGCAAGAAGAAGAAATCGAGAACTTCCAAGGTAACTCTCTACTAGTGTCTTAAGTCACTAAGTCCAATGTTTCTACCCTTACCAAAGAGCCAACATTACATCCAAAAGAAAAGTCCTTTTTGATCCCATTGTCGAATCATACTTTTAGTGGTGAAGAGCTTGAGACGTTTGGCAAGCTTATGGTTACGCATGCACTTGAATTTAATCTGAGCATAAACACCTTAACCATAAGTGTACATCTTTTACACTTGAGTGCGAGTGATATATACTTTCCGTGAGAACATGTCAATGGAGCATTTGAATTGGTGGTGATTGTCTTAACTTGTATCTTTAAATTGATTATTACATGTAATGAGAGTTGCATGACCTAAGTTGAGGACAATTGTATTTTGAATGGGGTATTGGTCATAGTCCTTGTTTCCCCACTAATTTTCTCACTCTTTCTCTTTATCTTTATTTTGTTGCCTCGGGACGAGCAACGGGTAAGTTTGGGGGATTGATGAGAGTGAAAATAAGCATGTTTTAATATCCAATTTAATATCTTTTTGATTGATATTGCAGTCTTATATGAGCACAAGTGTCTTATATTCGATATATGTGAGAATTATGTGCACTTGAGGTGTTTTGTTGTGTTTTAGGTGGAAAAATGATGAAAAGTGCAAAGTTGGAGAAAAGGTGCAATTTGTGCAAGAACGCTGAAAACGCACATCCAACTTTCATAATTATTTTGTATTGTTGTGGAGCTCGAAACTATTGGTGTTATATATGGTTGGAAAGCCACTGAAGAGAGGGTCATTTTGGCATAAAGAACACCATCATTGAAGTCGAACGAGGAAGTTATGAGCAAAGTGGTAACGCCACGCGAGCTGTGCCGAACAGAATTGCAGTGCTACATTCCATGGCCTGTTACATATTCCATTCTTGTAGTTTTTATGATTTCTTTATATGCATAGAAATCCAAGGAAGAGAGGATCGCGAGAGCGCAAAAATTACTCAATTCAGAGGTCGGATGTGAAAATTATACGCGAAACGGAGAGACTGCGCAAATCGGTTCGACCTGCTTGAGGTCGAACCGAGGTCGAACCATGCACCTGGGACTTCCAGTAGGTGGGTTCGACCTGTGGTTCGACCTGTTTGCTGAGGTCGAACCATCGTGCGGGAACTTACTATATCCGTATTTTCGAGGCCTAAACGCGTGGGATAATTAAGGAAGCCCATTCCAAGCCCTAGAGACGTGATTACAAGTATAAAAGGAGGCTCATGCAGCCAAGGAAGACATAACAAGATCACCAACAACACAATACAAGAGAGTTTTAGAGATCCTGTGACAGAGGTTCCGCTGGAGATTCAAGTAAGATCGGTCCATCTAACCATGATTGTTCCTAGATCAATCATGGGCTAGAGCCACTTCGGTAGTTCTAGGGTTATGAAGGTTTCATGAGTTGATTTGTATTTCGTGTGTATACTCCGTACAACACTACTTGTGGTTTAGTTTATATAAAATTGTGCGTTTTTAATCCATACTCATAGTTGTTTTGTGCATCAATAATCGTTGTGTAGAGTCAGAATACATAACATGATTATTGGTCGAGTGCGTTCACTAATGAGCAGGGTTTATTGTTATAATTCTAAGTGAAGGGATTCCGAAGTTTTATTAGAACCGTCTTATATGAATGTTTGTTAATTGAATTGAATTCGGGTTAACAAGTAGGATTAAGAGTATAACTTTATAGTACCTAAAAAGGGAGATCAAATCGGGTTAGAGTACTAAGTGCATGAGAAATAATTGATTATGATAGTACCTAGAAAGGGGGGTAAAGTATACATCTTGCTCTGAGGATATTCACACGTGTCAAAAGCTTATCTATTTGTGTCTATAGAATAGATTTGCATGGTCTAGCAATGCGTCCATAAACTACAAGGCAGAGTCGGACATCGACACACGAAAGTATGAATTAACGAATGAAACTGGATGGCCTGACGAACTACCTATCATCTTATTTGATCACAACAACTCTTCTCTTGTTCTTGTTATTTATTTGCTATTTTAATTATTACTTAGTTTAAAAACCAACAATTACAATTCTCAACATAGTCATAATTGCTAGAAAATAACTAAAGTGATATTTATCCGTCCCGTGGATTCGATATTTAACTTGGTCACCTTCGAAACTACAATTGATATCCTTCATACTTGGGGATTAAAATTGTGTGTTGAGAAAATACTAGAGAAGAATCCCTTTTCTGGAGGTTGTTTTGAAGATCCATATCAGCATCTCTGAAGATTTATTGGTTATACAAACACTCAAAAGGGCAGTGGAGCGAATGATAATGCTACGCGGATCGCCTTATTCAAGTTTTCTTTAATTAATAAGGCGGAAGCTTGGTATGAGACCCTTGATCCAGTCGATTGCAATACATGGGACCAACTGCAACAGAAGTTCTTGGAGAGATACATGCCACCCTCAAGGATCTTAAGAATGCAGCAAGAGATCACTCGATTTGTTATGAATCAGGGTGAGAAATTTTATGAGGTGTGGGATAGGTTTAAAGACATTCTCAGGAGGTGTCCAGAGCATGGAATGCCAAAGGCTGAATACATAAGCATCTTCTACTATGGATTGGATTGTGAGTCGCGTATTTTTATTGATGCATCATCAGAAGGAGCGCTGTTATCAAAGACAGCACTTGAAGTGGAAAAGTTGTTTGAAGACATCTCTATGAATTCACGTGACTGGCAAATAGGGAGAGATAGAGGATCATATGTACTTGGCGAGGTAGCGTAGGTTGAACATCAAGTGGTGAAGCCGAATAGGGATGATGAGATCGTTTCTAGTTTAGCTAACATCAACAAGCTACTAGAATCCCAGCAGATGCAGATTACAGAGTTGACACTAAGGGGGCCTAGTATGAAGCAGCACGAAGTAAAGAGTGATGAAGATACCTTCAATCGATACATGGCTGAGAACGATGCAAGGGTTGACCACATCGAAGCTAGAATGAATGTTGATCATGCAGATTTATCTAAGCAGATGAAGGAGCTTACCTTGATGATGGGGCAGATGACCGCGTATGTGAATCAATTGACACAAACATTGGAGAATAACGCCATCACATTGAGGTCGGGAACGCAGTACGAGGGACCGATGAGGCCGGGATCAAATTTGGACATGACTAATCCTCGGTTCGACCAACACCCAGAAGGTTCGACCTGGCATTCAGGTCGAACCATGGTCAAACCTCATCATGCAGAGCACTCTATTTTTAAAAATCCTCGGTTCGACCAACACCCAGAGGGTTCGACCTGGCATACAGGTCGAACCATGGTCGAACCTCTTCATCCAGAGCACTCTGTTTTGTTGCGGCAACGGTTCGACCATGACGGACATGGTTCGACCTATCCAACAGGTCGAACCGGAGGGCGGAAGGAGTACAGTAGGTCGGTTCAACCTAGGTGGCCGTGGTTCGACCTACTCAACAGGTCGAACCCAGGTCGAACCTCAAATTCAAAAAAAGAGCCGTTGTCCAGAAAAGCGGTTCGACCATTACGTGTCTGGTTCGACCTGTTCCACAGATCGAACCCTGGTCGAACCCCTCCAGAAATTGCCTGTTGTTACTCCGAACACTCTCGATGATGTTGATGCTACTCCAGTGGTTCAGAATGAGCAAAGTACAGAGATAATAGCTAAAAAAAAGTGGGAGAGAGCCAAGCGATTGAGAGCCGAAAAGGAGAAAGCAGAAAAGATTGATCGTGATGAATGGGGGATTCCCAAAACAAAGATACCTCCGCCGTTTCCTTACAAGCTTGTGAAGAAGGGATTGGAAGAGAAGTTCAAGAAGTTTTCAGGGATAATGAACAAGATAAGTTTGAGCATTCCTTTCTCAGAGGCAATCATGGAGATGTCGTACTATGCCCGATTTCTTAAAGACATATTGTTGAAGAAGCAGAGCTTAATCGGAATTGAAACGGTGAATTTATCTGAAAATTGCAGCTCAATCAATCAAAGGAAGCTGCCACAAAAGATGAAGGATCCGAGAAGCTTCACCATTCTTTGTGACATTGGAAAAGGGTCAGCACATAAAGCCTTGTGTGATTTGGGGGCAAGCGTTAACTTGATGCCTTTGTTCATATTTAAAAGGCTTGGATTGGGGGATCTTAAACCCACGAATATTGCTCTTCAATTGGTGGATAGATCCATGACTTGTCCGAAGGGTTTAATTGAAGATGTTTTAGTGAGAGTGGATAAGTTAGTTTTTCCCGTGGATTTTCTTGTACTTGAGATGGAAGATGATAAGGGTGACATTCCCCTTATTTTGGGACAATCGTTCCTTGCCACAGTGATAGATGTTAAGGAAGGAAAGCTTAGACTGCGAATGGATGATGAAGATGTGGTTTTCTCTCTTGATCATGCAATGAAGATGCCCATGGAGACTCAATCGTGCAAAAGCATAGATGTGGTTTCTAACTTGTTTAATCTTCATTTTTCTAAGATAGATGATTCTGAATTTAAGTGGAAGGTTGACAAGTAGGACTCTAGACAGCCATGGGAGGAAGGAAATTTCAATGATCATATTTTTGTGACCAAGAAAGGTGAGGTGTTGAGTGTAGACAAGAAGAGGAAAAGAAAGTATTTGAAGGTGAGGATGCGAGAAGACCGTCCTCTACCGTCGTGACTCTCTGACGTTAAACATGAGCACCTGTTGGGGGCTTGCCCTTCCGTTTTATTGCTTTATTTCTTTCGTGTGAGTAAGAAATTTTTATATTTAAGGTGCTTATTATTCGGCAATTACATCTTTGCAAACTTAGTTTCAACTTACGTTTTTACTAAGTTTGGGGGGTGTGATGTACTTACCTTATTGAAGCACCAAGAATATAATCTTTTCTTTATAATGTTTGCTAGAGGAGTTGATTTTTTGCGGTATGTTGAAATTTTAATCGGTTTTGATGTGTCGATTTTTTACAATTTGCCTAGTGCTCAGTGGTGTTTCTAGTGTGCGTGGAGTCGATTAGATAGTCAATTAATTCTTTCTTATAGTTCTCCTATTTTATTATTGATGAATCTGTGATGAAAAGCATGTATAATTTGATAAGTATATTGAATTCCTGTGGAATTGGTCTTGGTTATATGATAAAAGGAGTACTAGTATTTACCTATGTGAGGATTTGAGCCTTGATAATCATGCTTGATCATGATTGTTTTATTCTTGAGAGAATCATCCATATGAACGTATTCTAGAACTTGGCTTGGAGTCTTGTGTGAGACTTATGATTGATGAATTGCTAGGACATGATCTTAGGCCATTATTTTGTGATTAAGCTACTTAGCCAAATTTTATCCTTCCTAATGATCTTATTAATCTTTGGATGCCCCGTTGAGCCGTTAAAAACTTTTTCTTTGGTAGCCGAAGTAAATAACCTTATAAACCTTTACTTGAGCCTTGATTAACCTATTCATTGGTAGAGAGAGTTGAGGTGAGTAAGTGTTGCAAGAAGAAAAAGGAAGATAGAATATGGTTGGATGAAAAGAATATGGTTAAATCTTGTTTAGGGGTAGTGCCCAAAACTGGCACTCCGATTGTTTTATACATGGTGCATGAAGCTTAGCAGCTGATGGCCTATACATGAGAAGAAGGGGTAGTGCTTAAAACCGGTACCTGAGCTGTCCAACGAAAAGATGATGTTGATGCCATGAAATGAAGGAAAATTCAGGAATTTTACAAGTTCAAGAGACGACATTGGAGAAGAACTTGCAGCAAGAAGAAGAAATCGAGAACCTCCAAGGTAACTCTTTACTAGTGTCTTAAGTCACTAAGTCCAAATTTTCCTACCTTTTTCCAAAGAGCCAACATTACAACCCAAAAACAAGTCCTTTGTGATCCTAGTGAAGAGTTGATTATAAGTTGATTTTTGAGACCTTTGCAAAGCTTATGGTTACGCGTGAATATGGATTGATATGAGTGTTTATATTAACCTATATAGTGCCTCACGCACATGAGTGAAAGAGAATAAATACTTATCTTGTGAGTTAGATTACTTAGTACTCTGAATGGTGTGTGATTGGATTGGTTCTGCATGAATGATATATATGAAGCAATTAATACTTGTTTGATTTAATGAAGTTGCATGTGTTATATGTGTTGTACTTGATCTTGGTGAATTATACACGACTCATGTGGTTTGATTTGGTCGCCTCGGGACGAGCAACATGTAAGTTTGGGGGTTTGATGAGTGTGTAAATTCACAAGTTTGACATCATGTTTTGTGCTAGTTTTGGAGAGTTTTGAGGTGGAAATAGGTGGAAACCTATATATATTGTGAATTAGCATGAATCAGGTAATAGTGGAGCTATTTAAGTGGTTTTCGTAGCAAAATCAGAGTGGAAGTGCCAAGAATCGAAGAGACAAAGTCGAGACCACGCGAACCGCCAAGGAGAGAGGTGGTTCGACCTGATGGAGGAGGGTTCGACCTCTTCTATAAGTCGAACCAGCATTGCAAAGTGTGCAGAAGGAGGGTTCGACCACGACTCAAGGGGTTCGACCTGTCTATCAGGTCGAACCATGGTCGAACCAGTTCGCGAGAAGATGGATTCGACCACGACGTTGGGGTTCGACCTGACAGTTGGTCGAATCAGGAGCAGAAATTGTCCAGTGGTGCGGTTCGACCTGTGGTTCGACCAAATAGGGAGTGGTTCGACTGTACAAGAGGTCGAACCAAGTGTAGAAATTGTCTAGTAAGTGGGTTCGACCTGTGGTTCGACCTACGGCCAGTGGTTTGACCTGTTTGCTGAGGTCGAACCGTCGTGCGGAAACTTACCTTATCCGGATTTTTTATGCCAAAACGCGTGGGATCACTTGAAAAGTCCAATTCAAGCCCTAGAGACGTGATTACAAGTATAAAAGGAGGCTCATGCAGTCAAGGAAGACATCACGAGGAACACAACACAATACAAGAGGAGTTTTAGAGAGCCTGTGACAGAGGTTCCGCTGGAGATTCAAGTAAGATTGGTCCATCTAACCATGATTGTTCCTAGATTAATCATGGGCTAGAGCCACTTCGGTAGTTCTAGGGTTATGAAGGTTTCATGAGTTGATTTGTATTTCGTGTGTATACTCCGTACAATACTACTCGTGGTTTAGTTTATATAAGATTGTGCATTTTTAATCCATACTCATAGTTGTTTTGTGCATCAATAATCATTGTGTAGAGTCTGAATACATAACATGATTATTGATTGAGTGCGTTCACTAATGAGCAGGGTTTATTGTTATAATTCTAAGTGAAGGGATTCCGAGGTTTTATTAGAACCGTCTTATATGAATGTTAATTGAATTGAATTCGGGTTAACAAGTAGGATTAAGAGTATAACTTTATAGTACCTAAAAAGAGAGATCAAATCGGGTTAGAGTACTAAGTGCACGGGAAATAATTGATTATGATAGTACCTAGAAAGGGAGGTAAAGTATACGTCTTGCTCTGAGGATACTCACACGTATCAAAAGCTTATCTATTTGTGTCTATAGAATAAATTTGCATGGTCTAGCGATGCGTCCATAAATCACAAGGCAGAGTCGGACATCGACACACGAAAGTATGAATTAACGAATGAAACTGGATGGCCTGACGAACTACCTATCATCTTATTTGATCACAACAACTCTTCTCTTGTTCTTGTTATTTATTTGCTATTTTAATTGTTACTTAGTTTACAAACCAACAATTACAATTCTTAACATAGTCATAATTGCTAGAAAATAACAAAATTAATATTTAGCCGTCCCGTGAATTCGATATTTAACTTGGTCACCTTCGAAACTACAATTGATATCCTTCATACTTGGGGATTAAAATTGTGTGTTGAGAAAACACCCATCAGATCTCCAAGACAATCTTAATCTGCAGTCATTCCTTTCCTAATCAAGGTTTTGGGCATGTGTGTCTTGGGTTCTGGACTGCTGAGATTGGCTATTTATATGCTACAGCAGGGACCATGAGGAGAAATTAAGGTTTGGCCTCCCATTGGGCTTAAGTGTCCAACTTTAGCCCAAAACTTATACCAAGTCCAATAATAATAAATTGGTCCACTAAAAAAATATTATTGCACTGCCACCTTAATCCCAAATTACGTTATGGGCCCCTTCTTATTATAAGCTCATTAATCTCCAAGTATTCAAGATTCAATGCCCACTAATTAATCGAATTGCTAACAACTCAATTAATTAATCTCTTTACCGAGAGTAGTACCACTCAACCTTATTATCATGTCAGATCAAATCCACTTGCAGGGTTTACATGATAATCATTATGAGCTTCTCAAGGGGACATCATCAACCAATTCTGTTAGGACACAGATTCCTTCTACAATCAACATCACACCATAGAGATAGTACAATCTCCCAACTCACCGAACATATTGATTCAAAATTATATCTCACCCATTGATGAATCAAAGAAATAAATACTGGATTATGTGTCGAAATTATTGTATAGGGATTAAGAGTATGAACATCCATAATAACTGAGATCTAGTTCTATTATATAGTCAGTATAAATCGAACGATCTCACCGCAGACCTGCTCAATACACACAAAGTGCACTAGTGTAATTTTATAGTCAAGACAGACTAATACCAAATAACACTACAACCATCCCAATAAATAGTTCTCATCCATCTCGGTTGTGAGCATTTGTTTATACTTTATAAGGAGCCGTGATGAGTGTGTAAATTCACAAGTTTGGCATCATGTTTTGTGCTAGTTTTGGAGAGTTTTGAGGTGGAAATATGTGGAAAACCTATATATATTGTGAATTAGCATGAATCATGTGTTAGTGGATCTATTTAAGTGGTTTTCATAGCAAAATCGGAGTGGAAGTGCCAAGAATCGAAGAGACGAAGTCAAGACCACGCGAACCGCCAAGGAAAGAGGTGGGTTCGACTTGTTGGAGGAGGGTTCAACCTCTCTAGCAGGTCGAACCAGCGTTGAAAGAGTGCAGGAGAGGGGTTTGACCACGACTCGAGGGGTTCAACCTGTACAAGAAGTTGAACCAAGTGCAGAAATTGTCCAGTAAGTGGGTTCGACCTGTGGTTCGACCTGCGGCCAGTGGTTCTACCTGTTTGCTGAGGTCGAATCGTCGTGCGGAAACTTACCTTATCTGGATTTTCGAGGCCAAAATGCGTGGGATCACTTGAAAAGCCCATTCCAAGCCCTAGAGACGTGATTACAAGTATAAAAGGAGGCTCATGTAGTCAAGAAAGACAACAACAAGGAGGAACACAACAACAAGAGAGGAGAAGAGAGGCCACAACATACAACACCCCACAAGGGGGGATCACCCCCCAACCATCATCCTTTTCTCCATCCATCCATCACTTTGAAGATTCGTTTGTGGAATCAAGGGGAGAACTAAGAGGAGAATTCAAGAGCGAGAAGGACGCGATGACGCCACATCTAGGGTTTATTCGTTTCCTAAATTATCTTGTATTTTCTGAATATCCGGATAAGATCTATCCAACACCCATGTGTGTTTCCTACAACACCATGGGCTAGAGCCTTTTTGGTAGAACTAGGGTTGTGAAGGTTTTATCTAGTTAATTGAACTTCCATGAGTATACTCCGTACAACACTACTTGTGGTTTAGTTTATATAAGATTGTACGTTTTTAATCCATACTCATAGTTGTTTTGTGCATCAATAATCGTTGTGTAGAGTCTGAATGCATAACATGGTTATTGATTGAGTACGTTCACTAATGAGCAGGGTTTATTGTTATAATTCTAAGTGAAGGGATTTCGAAGTCTTATTAGAACTATCTTATATGAATACTTATTAATTGAATTGAATTCGGGGTAATAAGTAGGATAAAGAGGATAATTTTATAGTACCTATAAAGGGAGATCATATCGGGTTAGAGTACCAATCCTAGGGGGAAATAATTGATACTGATAGTACCTAGAAAGGGGGGTGAAATTATATCTCTTGCTCCGAGGTTATTCATACGTGTTACACGCATGTTTACTTGTGTCTATAGAGTAGATATGCATGGTTTAGTGATGCGTCCATATTCCACAAGGCAGAATCGGACATTGACACATGGAAGGGAAGTTAATCAGTAAAACTGGATTATCCTAGAGCTATCTATTCTCCTACTTGATCCACTTTCGTATCCTTCGAGTGATAGTTTATTTTATTTGTTATTTAATTTCCAGCATATTAGTTGTTAGATAACCATTAAAACGTAATTGTCTTGTCTTAATTAATTTAGATAATAATTAAATTGATAATACGCCGTCCCTTGGGTTCGATATTTACTTGGTCACCTTTCGAGACTACAATTGATATCCTTCATACTTTGGGATTAATTGTGTGTTGAGAAAACGCTCATCCGATAATATGATCTTCCGTGTGACGCCGCATACCATATAATCTACAGCATAAAGTAAATGGACTTTTGCAATAACATATTTTCAAAAGGTTTGATCACATGATTCTCATTTCAAATATAATCAAAACATTGTTCATACAAAAAGCTAGACTTTTAGTATACAATCCAATATGATCGAGCAGGATGATAATGATCGAGCAGGGTTCCTGTAATCGGAATGTCACTATTCAGTTCTATAGGTAGCTGCTCGACCTTAGCTTGACTAGGATAATCTGGTCAAGCGACTTGATTTTGGTCGAGCGAGGTGTCTGTAAACTGATCGAAAAATTTTCAGATCCTTAGAGTGTCGCTCGACCAAAGTGTTTGGTCTAGTGGTGGTCTAGCAGGGACACTTCATCTTCATTTTCACCTGTTGGTAGTATTGGACCTTTATACTGTGTTCCTGACTTCAAATTGATGGCATTACAAGATTTCGGATTCGTTATGCTTTGAGACGGAAACTTTCCCTACTCAATGGTTTGAGTAAGCTTGTTCATATTCCCTGCCATCTCTCACATCAATAACGTAAGGTCCTTCATCTGTTTGGTCAACTCATCTTGATTTGAATCTATCTTTGCTTCCAAACGATCCACCTTTATACCTAGCCACATAACGGTTCACTATATCCTGCAAACTAGGTTTTTCTTCTTCGATTTAACACCAGGATCAACACCAATAGGCGGCTACATTGCTGCATTCGGATTGCTCCATTAAAATTCCAGACTCCTTGGTTGTTGATAATTAACTGGGGGACCACGATTATTGTAATTCCTTAGTAATTCTTATTTTCTTGGTTTATGTACCTCGTTCCTTAATACTTTGTCCCTTGGCATAGTCTGCCTCTTCTAATTCCTCTTGGATCATTCTCTCTTCCCCAACATCCTGTTGTTGCATCATTGGTACTCTCTGCGACAACTCCGTAATCTGCTTCTACTGAGATTCAAGTAGCTTGTTGATATTGGCCAAACTAGAGTCGATCTCATCTTCTCTGCACAACTTTACCATAGTATGTTCAACCTGCGTTACCTTTCCAAGAATATAAGTGCCTCTCACTCTATCAATCTGCTAATCTCTTGAATTCATTGAAATATCCTCAAAGAGCTTTTCGGCCTCAACGGGTGTCTTCGCAAGTAACGCTCCACTAGATGACGCATCTAGTAGAACACTAGAATCACAATCTAACCCATTGTAGAATACACTGATGTATTGTGCTTTTGACATTTCATGCTGTGGGCACTTTCTGAGCATGTCCTTGAATCTATCTGATGCGTGTTTTTTTACACGCAAAATTAATCCCCAAGTATGAAGGATATCAGTTGCAGCTTAAGCAATAGATCAAGTTAAATATCGAACCTAAAGGATGACGTATTATGAATTTAATTATGTACTAAATTAATTTAAATGAATTGTGGCAATAAAGTTGAGGATTTAATTATCAATCTACTAACAAATTAATTAAATAACAATTAAAATAAAATCACTTAGAAGCATACGAAAGTGAATCAAGTAGAAAAATAGGTAGCCCTAGGGTAATCCGGTTTCACTAATTAATTTTCTTTTCATATGTCAATGTCCGACTCTGCCTTGTGGAATATGGACGTATCACTAAGCCATGCAAATCTACTCTATAGACACAAGTAAATATATGTGTAACACGTGTGAATAACCTTGGAGCAAGAGATATAATTTATTCCCCTTTCTAGGTAATATCGGTATCAATTATTTCCCCCTAGGATTGGTACTCTAACCTGATATGATCTCCCTTTATAGGTACTATGAAATTATCCTCTTTATCCTACTTATTAACCCGAATTCAATTCAATTAATAAGTATTCATATAAGATAGTTCTAATGAAGATTCAGAGTCCCCTCACTTAGAATCATAACATGGAATCCTGTTCAGCGGTGAACGCACTCAATCTACAACCAAGATATATATTCAGACTCTATATACCAATTGAAGATGCACAAAACGACCGTGAATATGGATTAAGAAAGCACAATCATATATAAAATAAATCCACAAGTAGTGTTGTACGGAGTATATACACGATAGTTCGATTAATTCATAAAAATCTTCAAAATCCTAGATCTGCCAAAAAGGTTCTACCCCATGATGTTGCGAATAACAATCATGGGGGTTGGATAGATCTTACCCATATGTCTGAAAAATACAAGATAAATTAGAAAATGAATAAAACCCTAGATGTGGGTGTCGTCGCGTCTTTCTTCATCTTTAATCCTCCTATTGGCTCTCCTCTTGATTCCACAGACGAATCTTCACAGTGATGGATGGATGGAGGAAGGATGTAGATGATGGTTGGGGGTGATCCCCTTGTGGGGTGTAGGATGATTATATTTCCGTCGTACAAATAATGATGTGATTTGCATCCCCTTTTATACTTGCAAGCTCTCCTTATGGACCTTGGATGAGCTTTTTCTTGGAAAACATGAAAATACACACTACTAGAGGTACAGAATTACCAAAATAGGATTCTGTGTCCCCGCTCGACCAAACTACTCCAGTTCGAGTGGGATTGGCTTTGGTCGGCAGAGGTCGAGCGGCATACCTATTCGCGGATGCAAAAATTTCACTGTGCTCAACGGTTGCTCGACCAAATGGTCTTGGTCGAGCGGTAGTCGAGCGGGCTTGCGCAGTCTCACCGTTTCGCGCATAACTTCCACATCCAAACTCTGATTTGAGTGATTCTTGTGCTCATGTTATCCTCATTTCCTTGGATTTCTATCCATATATGGAACTCACAAAAACTCTAATATTTGAATTTATAACAAGTCATGCAAAGTGGCACAGTCGTGCTGAGTAGAAACAGCTTGCGCGACGTAATCATTTTAATCATAACTTTCTCGTTTGGAATCTGATCGAGGTGTTCTTTACGCCAAAACGATCCTCTCTTCTGTGGCTGTCCAATCATATATCATATTTCTAGTTCAGAGCTACATAAAAATACAAAAAAATTACACAAGTTGGACGTGTATTTTTCAGCATTCCTGCACAAGTTGCACCTTTTCTTCAACTCGGTATTTTTGATCCTTTTTCCACCTAAAACACAATAAGATACCTCAAACACACCTTTTTCTCATATATATATATCAAATATAAGACATTTGTGCTAATATATAATAATAATTCCTATCAAAAAGGTATTAAATTGGATACTAAAATACGCTTACTTTCACTCTCATCAAACTCCCAAACTTACCCGTTGCTCGTCCCGAGGCAACAAAATAAAAATAAAGAGACAGAGAGAAAATTAGCAGGGAAACAAGGACTATGACCAATACCCCCTTCGAAATACAATTATCCTCAACTTAGGTCATTCAACTCTCATTACGTGTAATAATCAATTCATAGCATACAAGATAAGACAATCACCACCAATTCAAATACTCCATTCACATGTTCTCACGGAAAGTATATATCACTCGCACTCAAGAGTAAAATATGTACACTTATGGGTTAAGGTGTTTAGGCTCAAATTCAATTCAAGTGCATGCCTAACCATAAGCTTGCTAAAAGTCTCAAACTCCCCACCGCTAAAAGTATGATTCGACAATGGGATCAAAAAAGACTTTTCTTTTGGATGTAATATTGGCTTTTTGGTTAAGGAAGGAAATATATATGGATAAGTGACTCAAAACTCAGATTAATCAAGTGCTCATTCCATCATGATCTTTCATTCTTCTTACTCACTTCAATTAAGCTCAACATCCTCCTCAACTCTTTACTTTTCTTTTTCTTTCTAGCACAACATTTTTCATTCTCTTTCTTTTTTCTCTCGAGGTACTAGTTTTGGGCACTACCTCGTGCATCCTCCATAGGGTACTAGATTTAAGCACTACCCTAGGGTGTTTTATTCCATAGAGTACTAGATTTAAGCACTACTCCATGATTCTCCTTAGATGCAATTTCAAGCTCAATCACTATTCAACACCAATTTCATTCACTCCCAAACTGTTAACAAACTCCATCAACACACTTTTAAAAGCCATTAATTCTCTTCTAGAAGGAAAATCAAGGCTAAAAAAATTCGGATGCTCAAAGTGGTTATTTCTCATAGGTTGCCAAAGAATGAGGTATTTAGACTCAACGGGGCTAACAACGGATAAACATCATTTGGTAGAGATTTATTTGGCTAAGTGACTCATAAATTCAAGGATGGCCGAAAATCATCTCCAATCATCTAACACAAATGTAATTTCAAGTAAGACAAGAGGCAAGTTCTAGAATACACACACAAGAATGATACTCACCAAAAAGATATATCATGTGATTATGTACATGAACAACAAGGCTCAAAATCTCATATGGATTTTTAAGAAGTAACAGAGCTCCTTTCATGGTACGTAATATCCCACAAGTACACATAGAACTTCATACAACAATATAACTCAAGTACACTTCCTTCATCAATTTCAAAAGCATATGAATTTTAGGCACAATTTAAAAATATAAGTTCACATGGATCATCAAAACTAATTAGATTTCAATCCTTCCATTCATACTAATTAAAAGCACACATAAAAATTAGAATAAGGAAATGAGGGCACCTGATTTTTCTTCAACATACGCACGAGTTTCTCGAGTTGTTCAACTCGATCAGGTCAAGCCTCAGTTTATCTATTTTTATCATCAAAGCTCTTCATACATCATCATCATAGGATTCATAAATAATAATATAGGAGAACTATAAGAAAGACTCAATTGACTATCTAATCGACTCCACACACTAGAAACACAAACACGACACACTAAACATTAGGTAATTTGCAAAAAATCGACATATCAATACCGGTTAAAATGTTAATATGCAGCAAAAAATTAACCTCCTAACAAATAAACAACCAACGAAAGAAAAATTATACCCTTAGTGTTCATAAGATAAGGTAAGTACATCACATCCCCCAAACTTAGTAAAAATATAAGTCGAAACTAAGTTTGAAAAGAGATGTAATTGCTGAAGCATGAGCACCTCAAATATAATAACTCCTCACTCACACGAAAAAATAATAAAGTAGTAAAAGGAAGGGATAAGCCCCCAACAGGCACTTATATTTAACGTCGGAGAGTCACGACGTAATTTAGCTTTGAACTACTGGATCAGATGGTGGTCTTCACGCATCCGCACCTTCAAGTACTTTCTTTCCCTCTTCTTGTCTACACAAAGCATCTCACCTTTCTTGGTCACAAAAATATGATCCTCAAGATTTCCTTCCTCCCATGTTGTCTAGATTCCTCCTTATCAATCTTCCACTCAAATTCAGAATCATCTATCCTATTAAAATCAAGATTTAGCAAGTTAGAAACCACATCTATGCTCTCGCATGATTGAATCTCCATGGGCATCTTTATTGCTTGATCAAGAGAGAAAACCACAACTTCATTATCCATCTGCAGTCTAAGATTCTCGGCTCTCAACCTCTTGCTCTTTCCCATTTCTTCTCTACTATATGCTCAGTATTCTACTCTTTGGATGGTACTGAAGTGTTTTGAACAACAGATGTAGCATTTTGTATGGAAACCAGAGCCGAACGACACCGCTCGACCTCTGCTCGACCTGATTAATCTAGTCGAGCAGTTGAAAATGGTTGAGTGGGGTACCTGTAATCTAGTTCTGGATGTTCAGATCCACAGACGTCCGCTCAACCTCCGCTCGATCTAGATGGTTTGGTCGAGTGGATGCTTCTTGGTCGAGCGGAGATCTTGTAATCTTATTTTGATTGTTCTACTCCACAGGTAGCTGCTCGATCGTTGCTCGACGTAAAGGTTTGGTCGAGCGGTCGTCGAGTGGGGACACTCTGTCTCTATTTTTGCTCATTGGCATCATTGGACCTTCGTACTACATTCCTGACCTCAATGTGATGGCTTTGCACTCTTTCTGGTTTATTATGCCTTGAGACGGAAACATTCTTTTCTCCAACATTTGTGTCAATTGATTCACGTTCCTGGCCATCTGTCCCATTATAAAGGTAAGGTCCTTCAACTGCTTAGATAAATCTGCATGATTAGCATTCATATTCGCTTCAATGGGTCAACCCATGTATCATTCCTAGCCATGTATTGATTGAAGGTATATTCAACACTCTTCACTTCTTGCTGCTGCATACGAGGCCCCCTTCGTGTCAACTCTGTAATCTGCTTCTGCTGGGACTCTAGTAGCTTGTTGATGTTAGTTAGACTAGAGACAATCTCATCGTCCCTATTCGACTTCACCACTTGATGTTCAACCTGAGCCACCTTATCTAGTACATATGATCCTCTAATCCTCTCTGTAAGCCAGTCATGTGAATTCATAGAGATGCCTTCAAATAACTTTTTTGCTTCAAGTGTTGTCTTAGATAATAGCACTTCTCCTGATGATGCATAAATAAGAACACGCGACTCATAATCCAATCCATAGTAGAAGATGCTTATGTACTGAGCCTTAGACATCTCATGCTCAGAGCACCTCTTGAGTATATCTTTGAACATATCCCACGCCTCATAGAATTTCTCACCCTAATTCATAACAAATTGGGTGATGTCTTGCCTCATTCTAAACACCTTAGAGGGGGGCATGTATCTCTCTAAGAATTTTTGCTGTAGTTGGTCCCATGAAATGCAGTCTGCTGAATCAAGAGTCTCATACCATTCTTCTGCCTTATCAATCAAAGAGAACTTGAATAGGGTGATCCGCTTACATTATCATTAGCTCCAGCGTCCTTTTGAGTGTTTGCATAACCAAGGAATCTTTTGAGATGCTGATATGGATCTTCAAAAAGACCTCTAGAAAAGGGACTCTTTTCCATCACGTTGATAAGAGCGGGATGTATCTCAAAATTATCATCTTCCCCCTTGCTCCTATCAACCCCATGTTGCCAATCCATAGTTCGTGAAAGTTTCACGCATGGTAACATCATCCAGATTCTGCCTTGCTCCGGCCATGTTTAGCTTAGTGCGTTATTCGTTCCTTTCATTCCTCTCCTTTTCCTAGCGCACAAGTACCTCAGAAAAATTCAAGATTAGATCGAAATAAATAATCACATATAGAAGTCTTAATCAAACTAGAAATAATAAACTAATAATAACAGTTGTCCCCGGCAACGGCGCCAAGAACTTGATGCGCGTTTTCTTTGGACGCAAAATTAATCCCCAAGTATGAAGGATATCAGTTGCAGCTTAAGCAAGCGACCAAGTTAAATATCAAACCCAAATGATGGCGTATTATCAATTTAATTATGTACTAAATTAATTAAGATGAATTGTGGCAATAAAGTTGAGGATTTAATTATCAATCTATTAACAAATTAATTAAATAACAATTAAAATAAAATCACTTAGAAGAATACGAAAGTGAATCAAGTAGGAGAATAGGTAGCCCTAGGGTTATCCGATTTCACTCATTAATTTCCTTTTCGTTTGTCAATGTCCTACTCTGCCTTGTAGACTATGGACGCATCACTAAGTCATGCGAATCTACTCTATAGAAATAAGTAAATATGTGTGTAACATGTGTGAATAACCTTGGAGCAAGAGATATAATTCACCCCCCTTTCTAGGTACTATCAGTATCAATTATTTTCCTGGCCAATTAGTACTAACCCGATATGATCTCCCTTTATAGGTACTATAAAATTATCCTCTTTGTCCTACTTATCAACCCGAATTAGAGTCAAGTGAAAAATAGTCATATAAGATAGTTCTAATGAAGATTCGGAGTCTCCTCACTTAGAATCATAACATGGAATCATGCTCAGCAGTGAACGCATTCAATCAATAACCAAGATATGTATTCAGACTCTACATAATAGTTAATGAGGCACAAAATAACTCAGAGTATGAATTAAAAATACATAGTCATATATAAAATAAATCCACAAGTAGTGTTGTACGAAGTATACACACGAAAGTTCAATTAATTCATAAAAACCTTCAAATCCTATATCTCCCAAAAAGGTTTTAGCCCATAATATTGTGAAGAATAATCATGGGGGTTGGATAGATCTTACCCATATGTATGAAAAATATAAGATAAAGTAGGAAACGAATAAAACCCTAGATGTGGGCGTCGTCGCATCCTTCTTCGTCTCAAATCCTCCTCTTGGTTCTCCTCTTGATTCCGCAGATGAATCTTCACAGTGATGGATGGATGAAGGAAGGATGTAGATGATGGTTGGAGGGTGATCCCCCCTTGTGGGGTGCAGGATGATTATGTTACGGTCGTATGAATAATGATGTGATCTGCATCCCTTTTTATACTTGTAAGCTCTCCTTATGGACCTTGGATGTGCTTTTTCTTGGAAAACTAAAAAATACACGCTACTGGAGGCACAGAATTACCAAAAATAGGATTTCGTGTCCCCGCTCGACCAAACCACTCCAGGTTGAGTAGGATTGGCTTTGATCGAGCGAAAGTCGAGCGGCATACCTGTTCGCGGATGTCGAGCGGTGGTAGAGCGGGCTCTCTCAGTCTCACCGTTTCGCGCATAATTTCCACATTCATGCTCCGATTTGAGTAATTCTTGCGCTCACACAATCCTTACTTCCTTGTCTTTCTATCAATATAAGGAACTTACAAAAACTCCAATATTTGAATGTATAACAAGTCATGCAATATGGCACAGTCGTGCTGAGTAGAAACAGCTTGCGCGACGTAATCATTTTGATCATAACTTTCTCGTTTGGAATCCGATCGAGGTGTTCCTTATGCCAAAATGATCATATCTTTTGTGGATTTTTGATCATGTATCATACTTCCAGTTCAGAGCTTCATACAAAAACAGAAAAATTACACAAGTTGGACGTGCATTTTTCAGCATTCCTGCACAAGTTGCACCTTTTCTCCAACTTGGCACTTTTGATCGTTTTTCCGCCTAAAATACAATAAAATACCTCAAACACACATTTTTCTCATATATATCGAATATAAGATATTTGTGTTAATATATAAAAATAATTCCTATTAAAAAGATGTTAAATTGGATACTAAAACACGCTTATTTTCACTCTCATCACTATCACAAGCCTCATGGAACTTCTCCCCTTGACCGATAACAAATAAATAAATATCTTGCTTCATCTTGAATACCTTTGATGGTGGCATATACCACTCCAAGAATTTCATCTTTAATTGTTCCCATGTAGTGCATTTAGCAGCACTAAGATTGTCATACCAATCTCTCGCTCTTTCAGTAAGAGAGAATTTGAACAAAACGATCCTCCTTGCATCCTCATGATCTCTTGTGCTCTTTTGTGTACTATCATAATCAAGGAATTTATTCAGATGCTGTTGAGGATCCTCAAAAGACCCCCCAAAGAAAGGGTTCCTTTCGATCATGCTGATAAGAGCGGGGTTAAGATCAAAATTCGCTTCGACTCCGCGTGCTCCTAATAGCCCCAAGTTGCCCCCTTCATTATTCTTAAAGACTTCATGGATGGAAACATTATCCAGATTTGGCCTCTCTACACCGGCCATGTTTATGCTTCTGCTTCCGACTTGTCTCATATTGCAGCTTCAATCGTTTTCGAGTTCGATGCTTCAACTTCAACTCCTTGATCAAGAGTTTCGGTTGCTTTCATGTTCTTATTCTTCTTCTTCTTTGCCTTCTTGTTTGTTGACGGTGCTCCAATTTCCGGATCAAAAGGTGCTAATGTTACTCCCTTCGATCTAGTGTGCATACACCTAAGAAAAATTATATGTTAGAAAATAAAGACAAGTATGGAGTAGTTTCAATCAAATTAGAAATAATAAAATTGACAAAGACAACCGTCCCTGGCAATGGCGCCAGAAACTTGATGGGCGTTTTCTCAACAGATAATTAATCCCCAAGTATGAAGGATGTTATTGTAGCTTGATAAGCGACCAAGTTATATTATCGAACCCAAAGGACGGATGATTATCAATTCATTACTAACTAAATTAACTAAAACTATTGTTTGGCAATTTATTTGGAGAATGATTATTAAACTAATTACTAGAATAATTAAATAACGAATGAAATAGAAAACAGTAGAGAATTAACGAGTTGAACAAGTGAGAAAATAGGTAACTCTTCGGGCCATCCAATTTTACTAATTAATCTCCCTTCCGTATATCAATATCCGACTCTGCCTTGTGGAATATGGACACATCACTAAGCCATGCGAATCTACTCTATAGACACAAGTAGATAAACGTGTAACACGTGTAAATTACCTCGGAGCAAGAACACAATTTCACCCCCCTTTCTAGGTACTATCAATATCAAATATATCCTGTGCACTAAGTACTCTAACACGATATGATCTTCCTTTATATGTATTATGAAATTATCCTCTTTATCCTACTTACTAATCTGAATTCAATTCAACTAATAAGTATTTATATAAGATAGTTCTAATGATGATTCGGAGTCCCTTCACTTAAAATCATAACACGCAATCCTGCTCAACAGTGAATGCACTCAATCAATAACCAAGATATATATTTAGACTCTATATAACAGTTAATGATGCACAAAAAACTCTAAGTATGAATTAAAAATGCATAGTCTTATAAAAAATAAATATTGGATTGTATACTAAAAGCCTAGCTTTAATATGAACAATGATTTAACAATTTATTTGAAATGAGAATCATTGATCAAATGATTGCGTCTTATAATTTATTTATATGTCAATACAATAGTCCACTTACTTTATGCTGTAGATATTATGTTGTGCGGCAACACGCGGAAGATCATATTATCGGTTTCCTTATAAAGTATAAATAGATGCTCACAATCGAGATAGACGGGGACAATCTATCGGGATGGTTGTAGTGTGATTTGGTATTAGTATGTCTTGAATATAAAATCACATAAGTATGCTTTTTGTGTATTGAGCAGGACCGCTTGAGATCGTTCGATTTATACTGACTATATAAGAGAACTTGTTCTCAGTTATTATGGATGTTCGTTCTCTTAATTCCTATATAATAACCTCGACCCGTAAGTCAGTATATATCTCTTTGATTCATCTATGGTATGTTGTTGATTGTAGAAGGAATCCTTATCCTATTAAATAGGTTGATGATGTCCCCTTGAGGAGCTCATAAAGATTATCATGTAAACCCTGCAGGTGGATTTATTCCATCATGATAACAAGGTTGAGTGGTACTACTCTCGGATAAGATATTAATTAATGGAGTTTTCAGTAACTTAATTAATTAATGGACATTGTATATCTTAAACATGGGGAGAGTAACGGGCTCATAATAAGAAGGAGCTCATAACGTAATTATGAGATTAGAGCGGCAGTGTAGTAATAATGTTTTAGTGGAATATATTATTATTATTGGATATAAGTATAAGTTTTGGGCTAAACTTGGATATTTAAGCCCAATGGAGGCCCGACTCTAATTTCTCCTCCTGGTCCCTACTGTAGCCCTTAAATAAGTCATATCAGCTTCTCAGAATCCTAATCTGATCGCGCCTAACACATGAGAATAAAAGAGGAGAGCAGATTGAGAGGATCTTGAAGATCGTCGCCTACACGACGTCAAGATTGGACTTGGGAATACAACAGAAGATCAAGAGGTTGTTTTCTGTAGCTGTTCTTCCTCAACATACCCTGGTAAAAGGTAATACATTTCTATCTTCTTGTTTCCACTGATATATAATTGTATAGAAGCCTAACAGTTCATGTTAACCAAACAGTCGAACGCCAACAATAAATCCACAAGTAGTGTTGTATGGAGTATAACACGGAAGTTCAATTAAATATGAAAACCTTCATAAACTCTAGAAATACCAAAGCGGTTCTTGCCCATGACACTTCGAAGAATGTTCATGGTGTTTGGATAGATCTTACCCATAGTCTTGAAAATTACAAGAAAGATTAAGTTGCGAAATTAACCCTAGATGTGGGCGCCGTCGCTTCTCGCTCCGTCTTGAATCTTTACTTGGTTCTCACTTGATTCACTGCACGAATCTCTCTCTACAGCTCCTACAAATGAAGTTAGGGTTTGGATGTGGTGTAGAATGGATGTGGAATCTAACTCTCTTCCTGATGTGATCTACTTCCCTTTTTATACTTGTAAACCCTTTTTATGGACCTTTACTGGTTTTTTCTTGGAAAACATGCCAAAACACACACTGAAGGTTCAGAATTACTAAAAATAGAACGTGTCCCCGCTCGACCAAAATGACTAGGTCGAGCGGCCTCGAGCTTGGTCGAGCGGCTTCTTTGTAAGTTGAAGCTCAGTCTGATATCTTGCTCGATCAAATCCACTCTCGCTCGACCAACATAGCTTGGTCGAGCGGCTCCCCTTTTGGTTGAGCGGCACTTCGAAAACTGTGTTTTCCGATTCTGAGCACTTTTGACCTATTTTCCTATATAAATATGCTATAATAGCCTCTGTAACACCTGATTCGTGGATTTACCATAAACATCCCGATTCACTTCTATTATAGACCAAATCATACTCAATTTCCACATAAATTAGAGCTCAAAATATGTAAATTATCACTCTTAACAACATACTTCGGGCAGTAGCCCAAGATTATTTATTTATAAAATGGAAATACTATTACACACTCATTACACTTAAACAAGAGCAGAAGATTCCTCTAGATACCTATTGTAGCTAAAACAGAAACACTCATACAAGAAAGAACACTATTACAATTTCTATTGAGAGAGAAAACAAAGGGGAATGATTGATGCCTTCTGTTTCCTCATACTCTCTATTTTTAGAGGCTTGTGGACTTGAAATCCAAATTCCAAAGCCTCTTAAATTCTCATGACGTCAGTGCTTACTTCACATGTCTTGGCTGTATTCAGTAGCTGGCTGACTTGGATGCCCCTTTTATTAGCTGGCCAGGTCCACCTCTTTTGGTCCTTTGTTGGCTACTGCAGATCACGTGTCTTTATTTCCTTGCGAGGTCACCTGGCCTTTAATTTTTTGGAGAGTCATTTCTCCCCTATGGTATCCGAAGGGTCCTCCGGCTCTTGAGTGTTTTGAAGAGGTTTTACCCTCTTCTTTCCACATGTCTCCTCCTTTGGAGGAGGTCCAACATTTATGTTCCTCTCTATGCTCAATTGTACTCCTTTTCCAAACTCTGGTTCAGTTTGAACGGAGCAAATGGTGCATAATTTTTCTGTCCATCGTCCTCGATGGATCATACTGTAAAACTTTCGATGAGTTTTCCTACTCATCGGTAACTTGTTCTCCTAGAGTAGCACTCACTTTCTTTCAAAATGTCCTTCTGCGTCCCCTGTCTTATTTCCTTTTAGAGTGTTTAACAGGAAAGATCCGTTCACCATTTTGTCTTCGAATTTGAATGGAAACTTGACTCGAGTCATTGCTTGAAAGCAGGCGTACAAACCCCTTGCTCTTCGCGTAGAGATTTGATCCTCTGAGTATGTTGAAACTAGGACTAGTTCCATCTTTAATATCTAGCCTTCGTAGCTTGATAAAATGAAAGGCTTCATGACAGCCTTTCCCCACTGTTTCAAGAGCGGCAGTCACTGCTTCCCTTATCTATTTTGGTAGCTTTGAGATTTCTGGGAAGCTATGTGTCATGGTGTATATTGAGGCTAATGCCCCAAAGTTGAACCATTATTTTATATCTTCTGGATTCGACCCAGGTCTCATCCAGACTCGGAGATATTCCAAGACATATCTATCAGGCACTTCTCCGATCGAATTTCCTGTCGTGTGTTCAATTTCTCCCAGTTGGCCTGGTATTCCTGCCAAGGATAAAAATTAGCTAAGTTAATACCAGCCTTAGCGCCCGTCATAGGCCTAAGACTGATCTCTTCCTCTTTAACCCAGAGGTGCTGGGTTGACTCGACTACTCTAGATGTGACTCCAGAGCCTTGATTTTTTCTTGGACCAGCTTTTCCTTTCGAAGTTTTGATCAAGAACTCGTGCTAGGGTTTACTTGAATCCCCTGCTCTGGGTTTTGGGCCCCGTTCCCGAATGTACTCCTTTTGTTGATTGTTCATGACTGCCCAGAGAAAAGGCATTTTTATTATCTCGAATAGACCCGCATGGCTATGGATACAATCTCGTATTAGATTAAACATTTTGGTCTCATCTTCTCATTGTACTTTTCTGGCAACGTTAGCATTCATTGCCAAAGTCTCAAAATCCTTTCGGAGCATCGCAAGGAGGTCCATCATGTGCTTGGATCTCATTAAGATTGAGTCTATTTCACCTTGTTCTATCCCTCGTCGGGAAATCTGCCAAAATATTTTCAACAGATTTAATAATGACAAATTAAAATCATAATATTGACATTTAGCTTGTCATCTTAAAAGTCTAGCCTTTTCTGGTTTTGATTCAATTTTATGTTTTAGGAAGGTCTTGACACTCGTGTTATCAATTTTAAGAATGAATTTCTTCATAAGAAGAAATAGCGGCCATTTTTTGAACGCCTTTCATACTGCGAAGAACTACTTCTTATTAATATGCCATCTCTTTGCCTCATTCTCCGCAAAGAGCCCACTGTAATATCTACATGGCATTTCTCCTTCGGCTATGGACATCGTAAGAACTACAGTCCACCAATGGTCACTAGCATCTATGTAAAGCACCAGATCATCCTCGTCATTTGGTATGGCTAACTTTGAGAGCTTTTTGCAAACTTACTTTAATTGTTTAACCATCTCTCAGTATAATTACTCCCAATTGAACTCAGCATCTTTATTCAATAGAGGACTGAACACCTCCTGTATTGTGCTAGATTGTTTATGAAAATTCTAACAAAGTTGACAACTCCTAGGAAGCTCTGGAGTTGTTTTTTGTCCTTGAGATCTTCCGGAAATCCTTGAACCTTTTCTACAATGTGTGATTGTAGAATAATCCCGGACCCATCAATATCTACTCCAAGAAACTCGATCTGCCTTGTTGCAATTACTACCTTCTTCTATGAAAACACTAATCCTTTTTTGTGACATACTTCTGAAAATATTTCCAAATGCCAAATGCTCTCTCATGTTCTTTGAAGCTATGAGGATGTCATCCATATAAACGAACATGAATGAGAAATAATCTTTGAAAAATTATACATCTTTCTCTGATATATCTAGGGTGTGTTTGCCAAGTCCTTATGCATGACATTCCAGATATAATGGCCTTGTGGTGTGGAGAAGGTTGTAAACTTCTTGCTTACTTCTTCCATCATAATCTGGTAAAACCCAGATTTGCAATCGAACTTTGAGAATACCTTGGCATTCTTGATACAGTTGACCAAGTGTTCTCTACTTGATGTGTAGTATCCATCGAATTCCAAGATGTTGTTGATCCCTTTGTATTTGATTACAAGTCTCGGCTACCCTCGCTTGACTTCTCCATGATTTTGAACCAGAAATCCTGGACTCTTGTGTGGAGATACTCCTGGTGATATCAACTTAAGGTCCAGATGTTCCTTAAGTATTTGCTGCATATCCTTTCAATCCTCTTGGTTCATCAGGATAGGCTCTTATCTCACGAACTCATTCTCCTTTCCTTCCTTCACTTTGAGCGATGCTTTGAGCTCGTTTTAATCCCACCAGGATAGAGGATCCTCATTGAAGTTCTTCTGTATGTTCTTCTTGACATCTTCCAAAGGTGTTTGTTCTTCGATTGTGACGTCTCTCTGTAGTTTTTCTCCCAAGCTTGCTTTGAGAAGTTGGATTGTTTTTCTTTTAGTTTCCCCATCTTCCATCCTCCTCTAGTCTCGATTCTCATCTGAAAGACTGCTTCGCCATATCTTTTTTGATCGTTCATCTTTGGATGGCTAAGTTTTCCTTCATTATCACCACGCTTGCTGCAAAATCTGATGGGCATTTTTCTTTGAAATGCATTACGCAGTCCTGGTGCAATGATCTTATGTTCACAAAGGGTTGTGAAAATAAGTCTCCTTGTTGCGTTTTCTTAGGTAAAATGTTTGAATGTCTGTAGAAAATTATTTTCTAATAGAATATCTGCTCCGGTGTCATAAAAATATATCGGTGGAGTCTTCACCTTGTACCATGGTGTATGATCTGCTCCTCCAATCATGATTTCCGCTTGCTTGATTCCTCATTCAAGGATTAGCACCCTTTGTGAGAAATCCCTTCCTAGTACAGTTGGCAAATCTTCGCCTGAGCCTTTAAAAAAGACCCCTTCTTTTGTTGTGCAGATATCGGCTCCTGAATCAATATATGCCACAAAATACTCCGCACGGTGCTCCTTATATATCATCCCTATAGTGATATATATCGAGAATGGACTTGTTGTCATAGGTAGAACAGAGCTTATAACCCTGAGATTTTACTTGTATCTCTTCCCCTTGACTGTGAATTTCATTCCATCTTGTAATCGTTCCCAAGGTTTGTGTTCCTTGAGAAACTCCAATCACAGTACTAGTTGTTCTGGGAATCTTCCCGCAGCTCCCTTTATTTTTTTGCTCAAGATCACCAAGTTTGAGTTGTCTTTGATATTTCCTAGTTGTTGGCTGTTGGACGTAATAAAAGACACCACAAGGATTAGATTTTTCCTTTTTGGTGATATCGAATATTACTTCAACTCCTCTCCATCCTTCTGGGCATTTCAGTTTACCTTTTGTCATGAACTTTTTTGGCTCCTGGATTACCTCCACGATTTGTTTTTTTGCCAATCATTCACTGATCACTTTATCTTCTTGGAAAGAAATCATTCTCAGCTCGAATCTGAGGCTATCTTGCCTACACCAGATCAGCTTATCCTTGACCCGTAAATCCATATCGTGAATTGGCGGTAACTCTATTATTTCTGGCCTGGTTGCGCATCCTACCTTTGCGAAAATTATTGGTGATAATGAATCTGACAATATAGGATATGTCAGAAAAGATTATGAAGAAATCATATTTCTTTTAGAAGAAAAAGATTCAAAATGGACTGATAATCCATGGTTTTTAATGCAGAGATATCTAGACAATGATTCTAATGTTATGAGGACATATAAGTTTAGAAATTATTATGAGAAAATCCTAATTCAGAGTGGATCGTGTGATTTTACACATTACTCCGGAGCTCGTCCTGAAATTTATAATTTCAGTAAAATTATAATAAAAAAATAATATCTTTAGAAGAATGGGGAATCTCTCTATTAAGAGAAAAAGTAATTGTTAATAACAAAACAAATGCAGTATTCAAATATAATTATTGGGATTACTGTGATGCATTCAAAATGGTAATTAATTATGAAAATGATAAGCATAAACATACTTGGTTTATAAAAATTTGTTCTCAAGTTTATAACTATGAGATCCCTCATTGGTTTATACACTGGTTTTATTGTCTTGGTCCTGTACCAAATATTTTACCAGAAAATATTAAAAATAATTTTAATAAGTGGATTGATGTTTCTCCACAACTGATAAAGAAACAAGAATCTAAACTCTTCATAGAAGGCATAGCTTCTTGTTACTTTTTTACAGAATTTTCTATTCCATGGATTTTAAAATGGAATCCTGAATTCGGTTATACCAAGACAGGAATTCCTTGTCTATTTAGAACATTCCAAGTGAAATTTTGGGATAAATTATTCCAGATAGATCCTGATACTAAGAAACCTTTTGGAGAAGAAACATTTGCTCTAATAGAGGAAAAAGTTCTTTTATATGAAGAACAACAGAAAGATATTCAGACTCCATCTCCCTTTGATTATATTTTAAACAAATCAAAAATGAGATATGAAAAAATGACAAAAGAGCAGATGATATCAGCTTATATTGAAGAAATGAAAAAGAATATAGTTTCTTAATTTGGAGAAGCTTCAAAATCTGAGTCTATTACATCAGAAACAATGCAAGAAGCTTATCAGGATTCACAAGATCCAAATGATGCATACATAGAAGATATATTTGATACTCTTAAAGATACTCTGGTTGATAAGTTAATACCAGATAAAGAAGGATCTTCTTCTCAATCAATGAAATCGAAAAAATAATACTACTTGAAGAAATGACGTAAGGAATTACGTCACAAATAATCAAAATGACGTCATAGCTTATGTCATAAATAGTGAAGCAGTCGGACAGGATACTGTTCATCAACAGTAAATTACTGTACACTTTTGACCTACTGTAGCACTTTATACTGTGCATGCCGAAAATTTTGGCTTTTCCATTGTTTATTCACGCAGTTTCCACTGTTGGGACACATTTTCTTGTTGTATAAATAGCTTAGGAATTTTTATTTGTAATCATCGATCAGAACGCTCTCCCTTCTCTGTTCTGATCACATTTGTAAGCTCATGTGTTGAGCAACCCCCTCTCTTTTAAAATATTAAATAAAAGTTTGTATATTTGGCTTGCAGATCTCTGTAAGTATTTTCAGTTTTTATTTTCTGTATTTATTTATTTATTTATTTTAATCATGTTCATATTTAGCCTAATAGGCTAAATAATTCATGTGTTGATTCATAACTATTAATTATGCTAGCATGACCTAAAATATGAATTATGGCTAGAAAATTTTAGTAAGAATTCAAGAGGTTAGATATTTATTAACTGGCCTTAAAATTGAATCATGCTTTAGATATGTTACTCTTGTCTGTAAGTCACAATTGTTAGCCATTTGAAAGGCGTTTTGATGGGCATGTTTGGAGATTTGTATTTGAGTATGATTAAATGGTTAAGTTGCCGGTTAATTTTAATCAGTAAAAAGTCCTCAAAATTCTTATTAGTCGATCATGTCCCTAATTGTTATATAAAGAAATAAAAAGGATAAAAATTGTAATAATAAGATATATAATCAAATAATCTAAATTAGTTATTTTTTATTTATGGAAGAAAAATACTTAATCTAATAAATGGACTTAAATAACCTAAATTAGCAAGGATATAATAGTAATTTGACCTTGGTGGAAGACTATTGATCCGGATCAAATTGATTCAAATAACAAAGTCTATATTTTTATACGAATGAGGCTCTTGTGCCCCCGCGGACACCGTGCCCCTTTGCAATTTAAACCCCTAACAATATATAGGTTTAAATATAATATATGGAGGGAGAGGATTGTGTTCCCATGGGGCGCGGTGTGTCCCCGTGGCACATAAGTTTTTTTTTTTTTTTTTACACCCTCAGTTATATATTACCTTGGGAGATTTGTCACTGAGAGATCAGCCATCTTTAATTTTTGACCGTTAAATTAATTAAATATTTCTTTATAGTTTAAAGTTAAGAGGAAATGAGAAAGAGGTGTAGTTTCTTTACAATGAAGTGTTGTGTTTATAATTTAACGTTTATAAGCTGTCATTTTCTTCATTTATTTATCATTCACTATGTTCTCCACGTTAAATTTCTTTCCCAACCTGTACGCCAAATGACATCTCTCATTTCAAACTGGGAAACTACACAACTACACACCTCATGCCTAAATATTATAATACATTATTTTCATGAATAAATGACATGAAAGAAACTTAATTACATTAATTATTCAATCTTAAATATAACTAATTCGGAAGTAATTTTTTTATTTCACTCTCTGAAGAATATAGGTGTCACAATTTTGAGAATTGCTACTACAAAATTTGTAGGTGTTAGTATTTCATTGGCTGAGCATTAATATTAATAATTATACATATTAATTAGTTTCCTTATTTACGATAATTATTAATCAACATTAAATATTAAATTTAAGATATTTAAAATATATACATAGTTTAGTGGATCCTTATTATTATATTAAATCCAAAGAAAAAAACTATATTTTAGAAAAATGAAGTGTATTAAAAAATAATTAAAAAATTTAACTCAAATGAAGTATATTATAGACATAATTGTCCATTACTGATTAACTACTTAAATATTAATTAATATTCACTATCCAAAATAAGATTAATCATGAACTAATTTTACTAACTCCATTATAATTACTAAAATATAATTGTATATTTTTAAAAAAATATATTATTTAAGATTAAAAGTAATTAATTCAAATAATATAATTATTATAAATAAAATAATAATAATATTGATTATTCTTTTAAAAACCGTAGATCTTCTTCGAGATGTAATTAACTGCTAAACCATGTCTCCCAAACCCAATCGAGATGCTAAGGACGCCGGTCAGTAGAAAACTATTTAGATATTTTGAAGGAGACACACGAGAGGCGGCCAAAGATTCAGACTACAGTCGAAACCAATTACAAAGGTTCGGAGGAGGATGAGACCCTTTCAAGAAGGTGATTGAGGCAGTACGGTAATAACCTTTATAACTACATGTAGGAACTCCCAATTCTCTAGCAAATACAGTCATTTTGATCATTTCTTCGCATGTACCCGCAATAACATTTAAGTAATGTCCTTTGATTTTACCTGTTTCTGCCTGTGTTTTATAAATTGCTTCGGCACTCGGACTTGAGAAAATAGGTCAGAAATGCATTTATTATAATTTTATCCCTTTTATTTTCTTTTAATATGTATAATTTACGGGTGCATATTTAATTATGATATTTTTGCACGGACATTAAAAGATATACTAATATATATTTTAATGTGTAGTGAAGTAAGAGAAATAATATTTAATGTGGAGTAAGTAGTTGTATTAGTATTGTTTGTGAGTCTATATGAAATAAATAATTGTTTTATGTGGACCTAATTTAACAAAAAAAGAAATGTAATTAAACCTTAACGTGGGACAAATCAAGATGGAAAATGTAAACCTTAACGCGGGACGGAGTGAGTATTGAATATTTTTATACATAAATAAAATATTAAAAAATATATAATATATATCCCGCGTAACACGCGGATTATATACTAATCTATGTATATATGTACTCATGTAATATTTTATTTTAGACAAAGTCTTTTGTGAGACGGATTATTTGTGTGACGGGTCGACCAATCACTAAAATATGCTTATTGTATAGATAAAGTATGTTTAATAGTTGTTAAAGTATGTTTTCTAAATTTTATTGAATTATGCATTTAAGTATGATTTTAACGTATTATAATATAATTTATTATTAACATAATTTAACTACAAATAAACATATTTTATCTATATAATAAACATACTTTAATGATGGGTCGATCCATCTCACATCTGTCTCACAAATAATTCGTCTCATATTTTATTTTATTATATATTTTATCTTTAGCATGGAATATTGTGGTTTATGATAATTTGTTCTTAGATTTAATATTTGGGTAGGCCTTGCGTGAGATCATCTCACGTGAGATTATTTTTCACTTTTTAAAATAGTTATCACTTTCGAAATAAATCATTATCACTTCCACTATAAAATATTATCACTTTTTATTTACACTATAAATTGTTCATGAAAGAACATTATCACTTTTCATTAATTTATTATCACTTACTTTCATAAAAGTTATCACTTTCTGACCGTCTCATGTAAGCCCTTACGTGAGACGGACTCACAAAAGTTTTTATCTTAATATTTATAGTTAGAATTTAATGTTAATTTTAAAATTATAATTATAATTTCATCTATGTAGTTTATAGCCTAATTTTTTTAATATTTACACCTAAAGTTTAGTTTTAAATCTAAAAATGTAATTATAATTTCACCTTTCTATTTGTAATTTTACATCTGATTCATAATTTATTTTTTCCCCAGAATTGTTATTTATTTTAAGCAATAATTAATTAAGAAAAAAAAACGTGCATGGGACCAAGGATTCATACGTGCAATTCGTTGATGGATAAGTACCAGAGGCGATAAAAATTACTCAGTCCCCGCACTGAGTGTCTCTTTTTTTCATCTTGGTCGTCCTACCCAAAGAGTTACCTTTTCTTTTTTATACATATGGGTCCCACGCTCACCCATTAATACAATTAAAACATGAGGTTCATACTCCCACTAATACAACTACTTACTACACATTAAATAATAATACTCCTTAATATACGTGCAAAAAAGCAAAATGCACCCTGATGCAGGACGGAAGGAGTAATTAATTATTGTCCCACATTGAGTGCATTTAATTTGCAATATATATGGTTCAGAGTAACTTTAATATTTGGTTCACACAAATTTCATTTTTATTTTTGCAAAAAAAAATTGTGAAATAAAATTCATAATGAAAAAAATACTCAATTAATAAAAAGTGATAATAATATTTAAAAATAATTTATAGTATAAAGTGATAATATTATAGAAATATATCTAACTTGACACGATGTTACACAAGACTTGACTTTTAACTTTGAGGGTTCGGAATTTCATGTGTCACCCTTTTATCATTTTCTAAATCACTAATTATGATCAAGATGCATGAAGTAAATTAAATTCAATCATTATCGAGAATAATTTTATCTAGGTAATGAAATATTACACCAAAATGAAATAAGAAATAGTTGAATCAGTATTTCACAACTAACCAGGTCTATAAAAATAGATCAATCTGATTATTTGTGATGTCTCACAGCATATTTCACTTGATCACTATCGGTATATAAATTACACTCCATATAGATTCCAGAAGTGAAGAATGGAGGTTGATCAATATAAAGTAATAATATTGGTGGTAGTTGTTTCAGTGTGGAGGAAGATTGATTTTTTTTCCGCAGGTGATAGAATTATGTGTGTGGAAAGGGATAGAGAAGCCCTTCTCAGCTTCAAGGCAGGCCTGGTTGACGACGGCGGTCGTCTCTCGTCGTGGGGAAGTGAATAATGCTGCAGCTGGTATGGCGTCACGTGCAGCAACACCACTGGCCACGTGACTGCACTTCGACTCGCTGAGGTAACATAACTCCTCCCTTGCTTCAGTTGCATCATTTGGTTCATTTGGACTTGAGTTGGAATGATTTTGGAGGGATCACTATTCCAAATTTCATTAAATCCATGAAAAGCTTACAACATTTGATTTTCATTGACAGGGAGGATTCCTCCTGACCAGCTTGCGCACGATTGATCTGTCGGGCAATCGCCTATGGTCGGAGAACCTCTGTTGGCTTTCTCGTCTCTCGTTGTTGTCCACACTTCTTTTGGATGAGGCAAACATAAGTGATGCCAGTTGGGTACACCATACTCTGCTGCAGCTTCCTTCTCTGCAAGAGTTGCGCTTGTCCAACTCTAGCCTAACTGATGATCATCTCACAAAACTCTTCATCACCATCTCTTTCCCATCTTGATTTTGTTGGAAATTAATCCATTAACCTTAACCCTATTATGATTAACGAGATTTAAACTGTAAAGCGGAAGCGTACCTGATCCAATGAGTCTCTAGGCGGAACACGAACTCAGGATCAGTGGTTATATGGTCTTCCTCAACTAAGCCTCCTAATTCCTTATGGGGACCGTAGTAATCCCTCCCGATGGGGAGAAGGGAAGATCATGTGCGGCTTAGTATATTGGGGACCATAACCTGGTAACCTTTATATACTACTTGACTAGACCACCCATAATCACCTAATCATGTATTATTGGGTATCTACTCAATAAGCTCATATCATTTATTATTATAGCCCATGGACCTTTAACCTTAATTGGATCACTTAATTAAGTCCATAATATAATTGAATAGCTAATATAATTGTATAATAATATATTGCCCATAATTAGATTATAATGGAAATTAAAAATTTCCAACAATCTCCCACTTGGGCTATATATTTTCTGAAAACAATTATATCAAGAGTCCTTAGTAGCGCAACTTTATGTTATTCCTCTTCAAGCTATACTTAACAATCTGGTCCATCTCATATACTAATATGGAACTACCGCTGCATTCACCACATTATAAATCGTAGTTAAACCCCGACAATTATCATATCAATACACTCAATGACATAGATCAAATATGGTGAGTAGCATGGAAATTACATGTCAAATGTGATCAACATCATGTCTATTTTCTACTGGTCAAACTTTAATCCTTAGTGAGATCAATCCATAATGTAAAATATTACAAAATGAAATTACTTAAGTGAATTCACAATGAATTCAAAGCCATGAACTTTATTCTGCAGAAAACTGAATTATCCAAATCAAAGTGTCTTGAAACTTTAAAAAGCAATAAATATAGACTCCCACTAAACCAATGTATTCTAAAACCATATAACACCCATATGAGTAGCTAGCTCATAAAAATTACAGGGCGTTGAATACATAATTGGTGGATCCATATTTGGAGTCTATCATAATATGCTCTACCAAAATTTATCCATAAGAACACTTTCTTTAACAACCAAGAATTCTATGTCAATATGCTTGACTTATAAGAACTCTTATTGCTAATACTTTACTGCGAACTAACTGTCACAATCAACTTTATGTGACTAAACTTCGCAATCTTTATTTCATGTTTGAATGCCCCTTAGTGTGCTACTGATTCTGTTGTCATGGTTAATGAACTAAAGTGTTTGCTTAATATTTTTACTTGTATAGCTCTCCAGACCAACAGAAGATGTAGCCTGAAGTGGATCTTATATCGTATTGGCATCCAACAAACTCATAATCAGACTACTTTATGATCTCCTACTAATCTGATTCTCTAATGTTAAAGCATGTTATCCTTAGTTCTCTGTAAAGATCCATACTAGAGTAACTTAAATGTCTACTTAATACACCAACAATAGAAGCCAAATTAAATCTTGTAGAGACATCATCATACAATAACTTCCAACAATCAAAACATATAGAATGTTTATACATTTCTTAAATCTTTAATTTAACTTTAGGGCACCTTATTGAGACTCCACTTGTCTCCCTTAGTTTAAACATTCTCCCACTGAATCACATAATTATCTACATTTGTCTCAAAACCAAATGAGACAATTAATTCATGATGATACTTGTGATTCCTTTACGGAAAAACTTACTTGAATGTATAGATGGATTTCTTTTAATTCTTAAAATCATTGAGATCATTTCAATGTTACCATCAAAGAACAATTACTATACATCCATCTAATTTAATTCAATATCTAAATGTGCTATCAATGTCACGATTATCTTAAAACAATGTCTTCCTTCCCTTTAGAGTATAATCCTTTATCAAGATGCAAACCTAATAATCTTGTATTGATTTATACTCATAACTTATGGCATTAATCCACTTTCGAGTATTTGGACCTTACATGGTTTGATGAACATTGTTTGAATGTTCTACCATTAATTCCATAGTGTCCTCTTTATTTAGGAGAAACTACATAATTATCCGAATTGATTTTCTCCCAACTCTAGTGGTTTTCTTAGTGACATTAATTCTTGAGGTTGTTGATTTTATTATACCTTAAATATTATTGACATTGTCCCATTGATATTCTGAATTTACATAATTTCTAAAAGTTTAAGTAGGGACCGTATTGACTCCCCCTCAAAGACAATGTCTCTAATATTATTCTTCCCCCAAATCAACATCCTCACAGAATACCGTATTACCCGTCTCAAATATGATCCGATTAATTGGATCATAAACTTTTATTTTTATTCATAACCAATAAAGTAGCTTACATTTATTTGAGTCCAATTTTCTTTAGTAGATCCCAATGATCTAGCTTTGGTTGGATATCACCATATGTGAAACTCAAAGAGTTCTCACAACTACTTTGGTTGGAACTTTATTGAGACCATAAAGCTGCAATCTTTATAATTTCTCCAATTAGTAATAATATGTTGTGGAGTACTATTTTTGTCTTTAGCAGCTTTCTTAATGGGTTTTCTTGTATTGCCCTTATTCTTTATTGAGATTAAGTTTGACTTATTAGTCTCATCCTTATTGTGGAAGTTCACTCATCAAGTATGATTTTGTTGTTGATATATGGAAAACTTAATTAGCAGACTTCTTAATTATACAGAGAATTAATGTAAAATAATTTTTCATGCTCGCATTAAACTTTATAATCTTTCAAAATTTAAATAAATTAGAATCATCTTAAAGATTCGAGCATAACATTAGTATCAAGTCTTTGGACAAAAAAATACTAATTTAAATGATGCTCTCATGCAGTAGTCAAATACTGACAATAAAACTGTCAAGCAATAGCCTTCCTGTGGGCCGACTTATTACTCACATGTCAAACCAAATAATTGTCACGTATTTACCACCACAGGTACTTGTGTATTTCTGCCAAATATTAATCTACCTGTGGGCCGATCAATACCCGCATGAAGATACACTCATACAACATTATTAATTGGGGACCCATCACAAGACACCTTGTGCAACATTAACCTCGTCTGTGGACAAAAATTAACTGCAGGGGTAATCTTGGTGTAATAATCAAGTATTGACAATAAGTTCTGTCAAACAAGAGTCTATCTGTGGACCGACTAATGTTCACATGAACAATCCAAATAATTATCACATACTTATTATCACATGTGTGTTATTATTCTGTCAAACTGTGCCTACCTGTGGGCCGAACACAGAACACATAAATAATACCACACCCATCTATGTAATTTCAATAAAGCTTTTCTCCACACACGATATTGTTGTGGCAACATGGTGCTTTGATTGACTAGATTGAAAAATTACTAGACCAATTAAACAAATATTTAAAAAAAATATTACGTTTAATTGAACGACATTAAAAAATAATGTCTCCCCAATTTTATTAATTTAATTCAATAAATTAAATGGAAACTTTAGATGATTCATACCATAATAAAAGATTTCTTAATTTAATTAGAATTTTATTCTAAATTATTATGAACCAAATTAAGCGTTACAAGCATTTAAAAATTAATCCAAATCAACCTGCTACACTTTATAACCAAAAGAATTAATTAATCTAACACTTTATAACCAAAAAAATTAATTAATCTAATAACAGGAATCAAGGATTGCACTTATTGCGTGATTAATTATTTCAATGTGGCGCAAATTTAAAAATAGAGTATTGCATCTTAATTTAATTTTCACACCCATAATGATTCCAAATTCGACAAAATCCCATTAATGGCAAATTACTATAGTGGTAAATTTCACCCAATTTCATTCATGATGTCACATGGATTTTGAGATCAATATATTTCAGAACATAACGTCATGAACGGTAATTATTAAATTTTCATGATCAATTAAAACCTTAACACTCCATTAAACAATAAAGGATGCAACTTTATTTGGCCTTTACAATTTCATACATATCTCCATATGTATAAGCCACATGCCCTCCAATTATCACAATGGTCAAAGTTTCAACAAATGATCACAAATATGAAAATTAATTCAATTACCCAATTATCGATGCACGATTCCCAACATATAAAATTAGTGAAATTAATTCAAGTTAAAAGAAAATTCATTCCACCATTAGCATCACTTTATAATAATAAAGGTAATTTTAAAACAATAACATAATATTAAATCAATAATGATAAAATAATGATATGAATCAATACACAGTGAGCAAATCCACTCGCAGTGTAATTTATTGAATTGATATAACATTCACATCCAAATTTCTTATTAATGGAAAAACTAAATCAATAAATAAGAATTATATGGAAATCATTATACGTTATGGGATGTCCAACACTGAATGCCAAATTAATGAGAAATAATTCCGTCAGATCCAAATTGACTTCGCATCATCCAATATTATTAAAAATCAATAAGATTAATAACAATTCCACTAAACTGCTAAGCATATCCAGACACCTAATAGCCAAAGGCGGATTTGGATTTTATCAATTATAATCCATTGAATCCACAACCACGATTAATCAAAATTAATATGATCAATCGCCCTTTAAATCTTTAGTATATGTCTCAAATATGCTACTTAATGCCTATCCAAATTAATATGGCAGAATAACAGTCCATAAGCATCCTTTAATGCCAAATAACAATAAATTACCTTCAATTAATAAAAGAACAGTAAAGGTATATGAGGATAATTACACGCAATCACCAAATTTACAAATTGCAGTCAACATATTTTTATGAACTCATGATTATATACAAACCCATCAATACAAATATGCATAGAGGGACATTAAGTATATCAACGAGTTGATTGCGAATTTTAATTTCATATCACATGTATTGAATATGAAACTTGACCCGTAGTAAGAGCTTTTAGATATAAAATCGTGATGTTGCAAAATGATTTAAAATTAAATATTTGAATCTTAAACCATTCTTACAAATCTCAGAGAATCATTAATAGGGTGACTCTGATACCACTTGTTGGAAATTAATCCATTAACCTTAACCCTATTATGATTAACGAGATTTAAACTGTAAAGCGGAAGCGTACCTGATCCAATGAGTCTCTAGGCGGAACACGAACTCAGGATCAGTGGTTATATGGTCTTCCTCAACTAAGCCTCCTAATTCCTTATGGGGACCGTAGTAATCCCTCCCGATGGAGAGAAGGGAAGATCATGTGCGGCTTAGTATATTGGGGACCATAACCTGGTAACCTTTATATACTACTTGACTAGACCACCCATAATCATCTAATCATGTAGTATTGGGTATCTACTCAATAAGCCCATATCATTTATTATTATAGCCCATGGACCTTTAACCTTAATTGGATCACTTAATTAAGTCCATAATATAATTGAATAGCTAATATAATTGTATAATAATATATTGCCCATAATTAGATTATAATGGAAATTAAAAATTTCCAACATATTTGTCCTATAATCAAGTCACTTCCACATTTGATTGGCTATTTAATACTACATCAACTGGTCTTGTTGAATTGAAGCTGTCAAATAATAAGTTAGCTGGCGCAATTCCAGATGCCGTAGGAAATTTACTTCGTCTCCAACGTCTTCATCTTGCTTCTAACATGCTTGAAGGTGAACTTCCAAAATCAATGGTGAAGTTAACTCAATTGCAAGATTTGAACTTATCGCATAATCAGATCAGTGGCACCATTCCTGATTTATCCCTCCTCGCCATCTTGACCGTAGATCTTAGTTTTAACAAGTTTTCAGGCCCTCTGCCACCTCTCTCTACTAGTAATTCAATTGTGCAGTTCAGCCAAAATTTGCTTTCTGGATCCATTTTGTCAATTTGCTCTATCAAGTCTAGCATGATGGAGTTGCTTGACCTCTCTAATAATAGGTTGAGAGGCAAGCTTCATAACTGCTGGAAAAACTTGCCATGGTTAAAGGTTCTCAATCTGAGAAACAACACCTTTTCGTCTGAGATTCCGGACTCTATTGGATCTTTATTCTTTCTTGCAACATTGCACTTGGGAAGCAATAATCTCTATGGTGGTTTGCCCTCAACTTTGAAGAATTGCAAACGTCTGCAGCTGATTTGTATGGGAGAAAACAATTTGACTGGAAACATCCCTTCTTGGTTGGGTGACGGCTTTCCAAATATGAGGGGACTTAGCTTACGTCGAAATGGATTTTCTGGTGGTATTCCCCCGGAGATATGCTACCTTAGCCAACTACAGTTGTTGGATCTTTCTGGAAACAATATATCAGGAAGCATTCCTGAATGCTTCACCAATTTTACTTCATTGGTTGATAAGAACATAATCACCTCTTCCACAATTCGTGTGACCCCCATAGTCACCACACAAACTTTGATTACCATTCCTGCTTACGTGGGCTTCGTTGACTATACATTGGTTCAGTGGAAAGGTTCAGAACAAGAGTACAGGGAGACTTTGGGGCTTCTTAAGCTCATTGATCTTTCAAACAATAAGTTGGCTGGAAACATTCCCCAAGTATTTTCCGAGTTGAGGGGGCTTATTTCTTTGAACCTGTCGAGAAATAATTTGATAGGAAACATTGATCAAAGAGTTGGCGAGATGGAAATGCTGGAATGTCTTGATTTATCAGGGAATCGTCTCTCGGGTGAGATACCCACTGGTCTGGCTCGACTTAACCATTTGGCTGTTCTTGATCTGTCGAACAATAATTTTTCGGGTGAAATTCCATCTAGTACTCAACTACAGAGCTTCGATGCATCTGCTTATGCCGGTAATAATCAACTCTGTGGACCTCCTCTTCCTATGTGCCCTACCACTCCATCCAACATCAATGAGGAAGAAGAGAAAGATGGTGGCTTTTTTAGCTTATCTTTCATGCAAATATTTGGCATATTTATGGCATTTGGCTTCATTCTTGGATTTTGGGGTGTGTTAGGTTCTTTGTTGTTTAAGAAATCATGGAGAATAGCATTCTTTAACTTCTTTAATGATACTGGAGATTGGTTGTATGTGACTATGATTATGTTTTTTAATAAATTTGAAAGAAGCTGAGAGTGAATTGAAGGAATTTGAAGTTTTATAGTAGCAATTTTTATTTGATTTCTAATAACGTCTCTCTTTAATCATATAATTTCATATACGCTATCATTTTCTTTGGTGCATAATTTTCTGGGGTTGTTCCTTGAAACAATAGACTTGACTACAAATTAAATGTCACTCTATTAATGTTCATAGATTTAAGTGTCATGAAATTAATTTTTTTGTTTGTAGATTTCAAGTTGGCCCAACTACTACAATTAATATATGGTTCAAGGATAAGGGTGGAAATGGACCAAGTCAAGAATGTAGAGAAAATATTAATTTTGATTTTTGTAATTTTGATGGAATTAAATTTGAGTTATGTAACTATTTTTTTTCAAAGTCATTTTTTATATCAATCTATTTAAATCATATAACCTTTAGTTTTTATTTTCTGAATTTGGATCATTTTACCAAAAATTACAATTTTATTTATATTTTTAAATTGGATAAGTCGTAATTTTGTACATTAATTTAAATTGGAAAAAAAAAACAAACGAATCAAATTGAATGAAAATCGAATCAAATTAAAATTATAGAGTCAGAAATGATATTCACCCCCAAATCCCTAATGCTCCCACAAAAGGTTACAGTGGCCTGAATTTTCTTCATAAAAAGGGTCCTACTCCTAATGAGTTAAAAATGAGGCAAAGATTTATGTGAGACCTTCTAACGTTAAAAAATGATAACTTTTATAATAATAAATGATAATCAATTAATAAAAAATGATGATGTTATTTTATTAATAATTTATAATATAAATAAAAATGGATAACATATTTATAGCGAGAGTGAAAATTATTTATGAAAGGATATAATTGTATCACCGAATTAACTTAACTATAGAAGAGAAGTACCGAATCCATTTGATAATACCAAATAAAAAGGAAAAAAGCAGTTACCAAAATAATGACATTGCTTGAGTTGTGCATCAACTACTATATGAATTCTTGTTTCAGTTGGGCTGGGGTGCGAGTGTTTGGGAATTTAATTGGTTAGTATGGATTAATAAATAAATTAATCACCAATTAAATAATAATTAAAGGGAATGAAATTAGTCTTACATGTGGAATTAATAAATAAGGTAAATTTGATTAAATATGGTAATTGATTAAATATGATAGTGATCATATGAGAGTGGTCTATGAAACCTATAAATAGGGTCATTGTGCATTCATTCAAAACACACCATAGACTCTAAGAACACAAAAATCAAAAGTCTTTCAAGCATCTGCATACACTTGCATAGTGCATAGTCTAGACGATTTAGTTATCCATTCTCTCTTAGTTCGCCGGAGCTCCTACGATAGCGGTGCTGCTTCGCCGGAAACGAGAAATCGTTTCACCTATGGGGAAGATTCGCCAAGACCGGAACACTACCGAGGTGTGTTCTTCTTACGGGAAGAGTTCTACTTGACTCAACTTCACCTATCATCCCGAGACGTTCAAGATCCTAGATCGTAGATCCAGAGACGTTCAAGATCCTAGTGTTGGATTGTATACTAAAAGTTTAACTTTTTGTATGAATAATGTTATAACAAATTTATTTGAAATGAGAATCATATGATCAAATGATTGCGTCTTATAATTTTTTTTTATGAATGATGCAATAGTCCACTTACTTTATACTTTAGATAATATGTTGTGCGACAACACACGGAAGATCATATTATCGATTTCCTTAAAAAGTATAAACAGATGCTCACAACCGAGATAGACGGGGACTCTCTATCGGGATAGTTGTAGTGTGATTTGGTATTAGTTTGTCTTGACTATAGAATCACATTAGTGCACTTTGCATGTATAGAGCAGGACCGCTTGAGATCGTTCGACTTGTACTATCTATATAGAAGAGCTTGATCTCAGTTATTATGGATGTTTGTACTCTTAATCCCTATATAATAACCTCGACACATAAGACAGTATGTATTTATTTGATTAATCAATTGGTGAGATTTACATGTAATTAAATCAACAAACTCGGTGAGTTGGAAAATAGTGATGTCTCTATGGTGTGCTGTTGATTGTAGAAGAAATCTGTGTCCGATATAGGTTGATGATATCCCCTTAAGGAACTCATAAGGATTATCATTTAAACCCTGCAGGTGGATTTATTCCGGCATGATAATGAGGTTGAGTGGTATTACTCTCGGATGAGATATTAATTAATGGAATTGTCAGTAACTTAATTAATTAATGGGCATTACATATCTTAAACATGAGAAGACTGTCGGGCTCATAATAAGGAGCCCAAAACGTAATTATGAGATTAGAACGGTAGTGCAGTAATAATATTTTAGTTGTATATATTATTATTATTGGACTTCTGTATAAGCTTTGGGCTAAGCTTGGATACTTAAGCCCAATGGAGGCCCAACTTTAATTTCTCCTACTGGTCCATACTGTAGCCCATATATAAGTCATCTCACCTATTCGAAAATCCTAATCAATTGATTAATCACGCCTAACACTGTGAGGAGGGTGAGAGAATAGTAGAAAGAGAATATCTTGAAGATCGTCGCCCACACGACGTCGAGATTGGACTTGGAAATATAGCAGAAGATCAAGAGGTCGTTTGCTGCTATTGTCTGCCAACTTGCATGATTTTATAAAATTATACATAAGTTAGAATTAGACGTGTGATATACTGATAGAAAGTCACAGAAGTGAGGATCGTTTTGGCATATAGATCACTCAAATCATATATCAGATAAAAGAATTATGCCCAAAATGGTGAGGCTGCGCAGACTGCCCGCGAGAATCATTCTTCTTCAACATACCCTGGTGAAAGGTAATACGTTTCTTTGATTTCTTGCTTTAGCTGAATTAGAAACATATGAAATCCTAACGGTTCATGTTAACAAAATGATCGAACACCAACACCTAGATCCAGATCTACAGGAAAGGTTAGTAATTCTCCTTTATATTTTCATATTCATTGTAATATTAATTGATTGATGTACATATAAACCAACACAGAGTGGGTGACTCTTTTAAAAAGAACCTCACCTATATTTACAATGATGGTGTTTTTCTCACAAGGGAAGAACATGGTGATTAGCCTCACCTTGCATGTTCAACAAATGGATGTCTTCCAAAAGCTCATTGCATCAATAATTCAATCAAGATTATTACCACTTCTTTCAATATGGCCGAGATACTCACTCCGTTACCTAATTAGGTATTTATTTTGTCAAGTACTCTCTAAATTTATCTATTTTCTTTTTATAATAAATAAAAAGACTACACACATAGCCTATCACTCATTATTAATACAATTATCAATTTTATATAAAATAATAATTTTCATAATTCATATAATAAAAATAAATTTACGTATACCTTATTGACATGGACGGATGAAGGGGAGCATCTATATATATATATATATATATATATATATATATATATATATATATATATATATATATATATATATATATATATATATATATATTTAATATATTAAAGGAGAATTTAATTTTGATGAGGCGTGGCTTCCACAATTTTTCTAATATTTTTAATTATTAATTACTTTTATTATTCTTATTTATATATATTATTTACTACGATATATATTTAAATAAACATATATATCCTGTGTATATTAGATATTAATTATTATTTAAATTTAAAATTTAATAGAGTTAAATGTATGTATTTATTTTAAGATTGGGATATGAATTTATCAAATTAAACGTAATGCAAATAAATACTAATGAAATTCAAATCAATATTCCCTACATTTATAAAAATGATGTTCTATTCTTTCAGTTCACACACACAAACTATTCTGTAGAAGCTTTGTTCACTGTCTTAAAGATGCATGGTACGTGATTTTGTTATTCTATAATTTCTTTTGATTTTTTATAAATTTCTCTTTATTTTTTACAAATTCTTTTTTTAAATCATAATCATTTATTTATTTATTTTATGTTTTTTTGGTCGTTGTGAACATTGAAAAAGAAAATTCTTTTTTTTTATGAAATTTAAATCTCATGTATTGTAATTTCATTTATTTGAATCCTAAACTTACACAAATTATTGTCTAACTTCATACATCACAAATTATTTTCTAAAAGTATTCTTCATGTTTTAAAGAAAATTCAGTTCACACACACAAATTATTCTGTAGAAGCTTTGTTCACGTCTTAAAGATGCATGGTACGTGATTTTGTTATTCTATAATAATTTTTTTTGATATTTTATAAATTTCTCTTTATTTTTTATGAATTCTTTTTTTTAAATCATAATCATTTATTTGTTTATTTTATGTTGTTTTTTTGGTCGTTGTGAACATTGAAAAAGAAAATCCCTTTTTTTTATGAAATATAAATCTCATGTATTGTAATTTCATTTATTTGAATCCTAAACTTACACAAATTATTGTCTAACATCATACATCACAAATTATTCTCTAAAAGTTTTCTTCATGTTTTAAAGAAAATTAATTCACACACACAAACTATTATATTGAAGCTTTGTTCATGTCTTAAAGATGCATGGTACATGATTTTGTTATTCTATAATTTCTTTTGAATTTTTATAAATTTCTCTTTATTTTTTACAAATTCTTTTTTTAAAATCATAATCATTTATTTATTTATTTTATGTTGTTTTTTTTTTGCCGTTGTGAACATTGAAAAAGAAAATCTCCTTTTTTTTTAATGAAATTTAAATCTCATGTATTGTAATTTCATCTATTTGAACCCTAAACTTACACAAATTATTGTCTAACTTCACACATCACAAATTATTCTCTAAAAGTTTTCTTCATGTTTTAACGAAAATTCAGTTCACACACACAAACTCTTCTGTAGAAGCTTTGTTCACGTCTTAAAGATGCATGGTACGTTATTTTGTTATTATGTAATTTCTTTTGATTTTTTAAAAATTTCTCTTTATTTTTTACAAATTATTTTTTTTAAATCATAATCATTTATTTATTTATTTTATGTTGTTTTTTTTGGTCGTTGTGAACATTGAAAAAGAATTTTTTTTTTTATGAAATTTAAATCTCATGTATTGTAATTTCATTTATTTGAATCCTAAACTTACACAAATTATTGTCTAACTTCATACATCACAAATTATTCTCTAAAAGTTTTCTTCATGTTTTAAAGAAGATTTTTTTTTTTAGTTTCTTTTGATTCCTTATAAACTTCATTATATTTTTTACAGATTTCATTTTTTTAAACCACAATTTATTTATTTGTTTATATTAATCTATATTTATTTATTTGTTTATATTAATCTATATATTAAGTTTTTATTTCTTCTAATATGTATATTGATTTAATTATAATTTTTTATGTTATTTTATTGCGTAAAATTTTAAATTATGAATTGAATTAATAGGAGATATCTATCCATACCAATTTATTATTAATATTATTAATATTAATTATTAATTGATTAAGAGACTCTCTTGTGAGATGATTTTTTTGTGAGACGGATCAACCCATTATTAAAGTAGGCTTATTATATAATTAAAGTATATTTATTTATAGTTAAAGTATGTCGATAATGAAATATATTATAACACCATAAAATCATACTTTAATTCATAATTCATTATACTTTAGAATACATATTTTAACAATAATTAAATATATTTTATTAATAAAATAGACATACTTTAACCTGTCTCACATGTCGTCTCACAAAATTAAGGTCTCACAAGAGACTTTGTCTATCATATATATATATATATATATATATATATATATATATATATATATATATATATATATATATATATATTGAGAAGATCCTTTACATCCAAAACTCCAATTTATATATTCTTTGTGGAATTAATTTCGTCATCAATTCCACGTCGAATTAATACGAATGAAGTTGCATGTTTAAAGTGATTCTTATAAATGAGCAGATATTTGTATAATTGTTACTAATTCTATTATTATTTTCAATATGTATTTTCAATACTCTATAATATACTTTTAATCGACACCTATTTTTGTTACATGTACCAGAATCTCAATGGTGCTTCTCTTTGAAGAAGCAATTATGGGCATAATTGGAAAGAGTGAAGTGTAACGAAATTGGAGCAGATTATTTTAGTTTTCGTTTTTAATTATATTTAATGCAATACTTAATCATTACTTTACCTTTCTACAACTGTTGATGAATATTAGGAATGTTCATGTTTATAACTTATTTATGTTGGAAGGCAATAATGAGTCATTTAATATGGATTGAGTTATCGCTGATGAGGGTTTAATTGTTGAAAGGATATGACTTTAAAAAGAGTAGCATTTATAGATTTAATTTAATCATGACATTAAACTCTCCTTTAGTATCTATGTATATTTTTTTGTTTCACATGGTCATACGTACCCTTAATTTGAATTTAGTTAACATTAGTATGTCTGCTAAATTAATAATTTAGAGTACCAACTTTATTATTTTATTGGAGGAAAAATATAGGGAAAATATATTTTTTTATCCGCTAACTTTGCCCAATTTTGAATTTAGTTTATAAATTTTTCACTTTTTGAAAATCGTCCATTATATTTGTAGAATTTTGAAAATCATCCATTATATTTGAAAATTTTGAAAATCGTCCATCATATTTACCAAGTTCAACAAAATTGTCCAATTCAACAGGTCATTAGCAGGTTATTCTAAAAAATAAAAATAAAAAATATGTAATATATATATATACTATTTAAAAAAATAATCTCCACTAAGAATTTATATTATACTCTCTTCGTCCGTCCGAAAGAGAGTATTTTGCTTTTGTGCACGTTGATTAAGAAGTATTGTTATTTAATGTGTAGAGGGTAGTTGTATTAGTGGGAGTGTGGATCCCATATTTTAATTGTATTAGTGGGTGTGTGTGGATTTTATGTGTGTAAAAAAGGAAGTGACCCTCTTTGGAACGGACGACCAAAATGAAAAAAAGACTCTCTTTCGAGCGGACGGAGGAAGTATCAATATTTAGTCAAATTTCCTCCACTTTAGTAATGAGATTAATATTGTTTGTTTGGTATACGGAAGTGAAAAATAAAAAGTTAGATAAAATTGGTTAAATAAAAATATGATATAAATTAATTGGAGTGAAAATATTCAAATGACCTGTCATAGCAGGTCAAAAGACCAAAATGTTGAATTTTATGAAGTTAATGGACTAATTTCAAAATTGTTATAAAATTAACGGACTAATTTCAAAATTAAAAAAGTTAATGGACTAATTTCAAAATGAATGAAAGTTAGCGGACGAAAAAATCTATTTTCCCAAAAATATAATCTTAAAGAAATATTGCCTCTTTTTTTTTTCTTTTTAAGGATTATTAATGTCCAATTAACAATGCCATTAGAGAGAATGATGTCAACAACATGAAAAGACAGTCAGAATGTAATACAAATATCTCCAATGGCATCAACAATATGAAGAGACTGTTGGTTAGGTGTCAACCAAAGTCCCACATCGGTTAGAAGTAGGGATAGCGATGGGTTTATAAATGAGGGATGAACTCCCCCTAGCATGAGGCCTTTTGGGTGTGATACCCAGAGTAGTAAAACAGTGCAGGCTAGTGGGCGACCCAAAGCGGACAATATCATGCTAGTGGATTGAGTGAGCCCGACTCCGCTGGGCCGGATAAACCCAACAAGTGGTATCAGAGTCAGGCCCCAGATTTAACCGGCCCAGTCCGGGGTTGGTGGGATGTTCGGACCTCAAACTGGATTGTCTAGTTGCGGGACTTTGTTTGAAGGGAAAATGTTGGTTGGATGTCAACCAAAGTCCCACATTGATTAGAAGTGGGGTTGGCTGTGGGTTTATAAATGAGGGATGAACTCTCTCTAGCATGAGGTCTTTTTGGAGTGATGCCCAGAGTGTTAAAACCGTGCGGGCCAGTGGGTGGCCCAAAGCGAACAATATCATGCTAGTGGATTGAGTGGGCCCGGCTTCCTGGGCAGATAAATCCAACAAGTGGTATCAAAGCGGGTTGCTGCTCTGTGCCATGTGGTGAATATGGAAACCAAAACCAATACTAATAGAATGATGAATCACAATGGTTCTAATCAGGGGCGGATGGATGTGGGGGCAGCCCCGGGCTCAAGCCCAGGGCTGCCCCCGAAAAACCCATTATATCATATGTAAATAATTTATAAATAATTTGTGTTTTTAAGTTTAGCCCACCCTAAAAATATTTTCAGCCCACCCAAATGAAGCTAAAAAAATAAATATATCTTCTTTCTTCTTTGTGTTTTTAAGTTTAGCCCAACCCAAAAATATTTTAAGTCCACCGAAATGAAGTTAAAAAATAAATATATCTTCTTAAATTATAGTATATATATATATATATTAATTTTTAATTATTATTATTATTTTTTATTTTCTTCAATAAACTTAGCCCACCCCACCCCAATTTTCTGGATCCGCCACTGGTTCTAATTATCATGTTTGGAAAGGCAAGATAGAGGATCTTCTCTACGTGAAAGATTATTATTTGCCTGTATTTGAAACTAAAAAGCCTGATGATAAAACAGATGATCAATGGAATATATTGCATCGTCATGTATGTGGTTACATTAGCCAGTGGGTGGATGATAATGTATTGGACCATATTAGTGGAGAAACACATGCACGGACATTGTGGAAAAAGTTGGAGGAACTGTATGCTAGAAAAATTGGGAACAACAAGTTACTTCTAATCAAGCAGTTGATGAATCTGAAATTCAAAGATAGCACTCCTATGATGAATCATTTGAATTCATTTCAGGGCATCATTAATCAATTGTCCGAAATGAATATCAAGTTTGAGGATGAAGTACAGAGCTTATGGCTTCTTGGTACATTGTCGGATTCATGGGAGACATTCAGGACATCTATGTCTAATTCAACCCCCAAGCATCATTAATCAATTGTCCAAAATGAATATCAAGTTTGAGGATGAAGTACAGAGCTTATGGCTTCTTGGTACATTGCAGGATTCATGAGAGACATTCAGGACATCTTTGTCTAATTCACCCCCCAATTGTACCATTACAATGGATTTGGTTAAGGACAGCATTTTGAATGAGGAAACGAGGAGAAAATCTCATGGATCTTTACAGCAATCAGATGTTTTGGATACAGAGAAGAGTGGGAGAAGTAATAGTAGAGGTCCAACAGGCAAACAAAAAGGTAGGAGTAAATCCAACAGACACATCAATGTTAAGTGTTGGAATTGTAAAACTCCAGGACACATAGCAAGGCTACCAGAAGACCATTTCAGATCATTGTGTGTTTGTTCAGAAGTTCTCGAATGATGATTTCATTATATTATTATTGTATGTTGATGATATATTGATTGTTGGCACGAATGTTTCAAGAATTGACAGGTTGAAGAAACAGTTAAGCAAATATTTTGCCATGAAGGATTTGGGGCCAGCAAAAAAAATCCTTGGTATTAACATCACCCGAGATAGAGCAAACAAGAAGCTGCACTTGTCACAGGAGAAGTATATTGAGAAAGTGCTTGAGAAATTCAATGTGAGCAAAGCTAAAGTGGTTAGTTCTCATATTGCCACTTATTTTAAGCTTGGTGCTCATCATAGTCCTTCAACCGATGAAGAGAAGGAAGCATGAGAAGAGTCCCATATGCTTCAGCTATGGGAAGCTTGATGTATGCAATAGTGTGTACGAGGCCAGACATAGCTCATGCAGTTGGTGTTGTTAGCCGTTCTTTTTCTAATCCGGGAAAGGAGTATTGGAATGTTGTGAAGTGGATAATGAGATATCTACGAGGTACGTCAAGTTTGAGGCTCACCTTTGGAGGTGGGAAGTCCGAGTTAGCTGGCTATACAGATTCAGATATGGGATCTGGTGTGGACACCAGAAAGTCAATATCTTCTTACCTAGTGACATTCGCAGGTGGCGATGTGTCATGGCAATCAAGATTACTAAAGTGTGTTTCTCTCCACAACAGAATCAGAGTACATCGCTGCAACGGAAGCATGTAAAGAGGTGTTATGGTTTAAAAGGTTTATGGAGGAGATTGGACTGCAGCAAGAGAGGTATGTAGTATTTTGTGATAGTTAGAGTGCTATCCATCTCAGCAAGAATGCTGCATTTCATTCAAGATCAAAGCATATTCACGTGCAATACTATTGGATGAGGGATGTCTTCAATGATAAGTTGCTTGAGCTTGAAAAGATTCATACGGATGATAATGGTGTCGACATGATGACGAAGGCATTACCTAGAGAGAAGCTCGAGGCATATCGTGTGATAGTCGGAATGTCTAGTTTCTCCACATAATCGGAAAGGGGGAGATTTGTTGGGTTGGGTTTCCAAATATATGGAAGAGCCCAATAGCCAACAAGGTTAATAAAGCCCAAAAAGGCCCGATACTTGGTGTTATCTTGTCCCAGAAGTCATTGAGGAAAGAGAGAAGAAAAAAGAGGGCAAATATAAAATTCACGTTTTGAGAGAGAATCCAACACATTTATATTGCAGAAGCTATAACCGGAGTTTCAACTGTCGAGTCGAGCGAAATTTTGGTCAGCACGTTCAGAACTAGTAAAAGTACATTCTAAATGGTGGAGTTCATGTTTGGAGCTTTGTATTGACGGGAATAGGCCGAAAACAGAAGCAGGTTTTTGGGCGATTCAGTTCTGCGCAGTCGAGGGGAAAGAGTCGTTTCTCACAAACTAACGGTTGGATCAAGCTGTAATTTGAACAACACGTTCAGGACTCACAGGAGTTTCTCTGGACAGTAGAGATTGGGTTCTGAAGTCCTACAGTTGCGAACCCCGAACATCAGTTGGTGTAGTTTGGTGAGGTCTTTCTAATCTCGTTGTTTGTTATCAAGTTTTGAGTGTCTTGATACGTTTGTGATATAGTGTCTGTGGTGGCAGATTGTAACTCTTGGATTTTTTGTCTCATAGTGAAGTTTTTGGTAGACTTCGGTCCCGTGGTTTTTTACCTTCTCACATTGAGGAGGTTTTCCACGTTAAATTGCTTGTGTTGTGCATTGTTGATTGTTTGTTTTATCGTGCATTATATTATTAGAATTTTTTCCTACTAGATTCATACAAGAGAGGGATGATTGTTTGCTTTTGGGCGTGATGCCCAGAGTGTTAAAACCGTGCGAGTCAGTGGGCGGACCAAATCAGACAATATTATGCTAGTGGATTGAGTGGGTCCGTCTCCTGGGCGGAAAAACTCAACAGAGACAGCTATAATTTAATACAAATATAAAAGATAAAAAAGGTGAAATTATCATCGACCAACTGACATCAACTAAAAGGAGAAAGGTTAGTGTGAAAGTCGAAAATGATAAATGGTGAGAACAACTTAATTTCTTTTTTTAAAAATATTTTTCGAGTCTAATTTTGATTCTTGCACAATTAATGATACCCATAAATTAGTTTTTTTTTCCTTTTAATTTCTACATATATTAATTTCATTATATTTTTTATTTATTTTGATTAATATAAATAATAATTTTTTTAATTAATCTATGTATTAATTTAGTTACTGTATAATAATATTTCCTCAAATGTGAAACTTATATTTTATTTTTATTAATATTGATTACTTTCGTTATATATATCTACATTAAATTTATTTATTTTTGATCTACTGTAGAGTTTTTTACACTATTGATTAAAGGATAAATTATTATTTGCATTAGGATATGTATAAATTTGAATTTTACACTTCAAATTAAAAATCATATTAAGTTATAAATATAAATAAATTTAAATATATTAAATTTAAATTATAGGAGTATATTTCTTTAAAATTATAATTTTCATTTAAAATATACTTTTTTTTATTAAATATATTATCGAAGTAAATTATAACTGTATAATTATATTTTAAAAGTTTGATTAAATTTTTTACTAATTAACTAATTGATTTGTTATTTTTTAAATATTAACACTCATTCAAAGTAAATATTTATAAAAATTAGATTCACACGTGAAAATGACGACTTTTTTAGTATATAAAAAATTAATCTTTAATAAGATAAATTATAACTTTTTTAAATGAAAAAATTACTTTTCAAATACTTGTACATTGTAATTTATCGATAATTTTTAATACATGAAATATAATTTTTAAAGAGATAAAAATTACTCTTCAAATAGTGTGATTTTGCAAACGTCAACATAGAAATAGGAGGAGCTGCGAGTATTAATTATAAATAAATAAATAATTATATTAAATTTGAATTTTTTTTAAAAAATTATAACTTTTAAATAATTATATTAAAATTGAATTATATTTCTTAAAATTATAATTTACAACCCGCGGGATTTATACTAGTATATATATATATACTCAACTTCTATAATATTTTTGTCTACAATTGTCCATGCTTCTTGAAAAAGATGATTGTGTAATCATCCAGCCCTAGCCCTGGGGCTTTATCTCGATCAATGCTCCAAACTGAGTCCATTACCTCCTTATTTGAGACACTACAAACTAAGGGCATACTTGATTTAAAAATTGGAATGTTAATGGTAATGAAAGTGATTGGGGCATTAATGGTAATCGGAATGAGAATGAATGATGGTGAGGAGGTAGTTAATGAATTAGGGGTATTAATTACTCTATTTTCATTCCCATTGAAATGAAATAAAATTTAACATATTCATTACCCTCTTATTCTCATTGAGGAGTTTTACTACATCCTACCAACCGCTCCTAAATCTTTCCATTGCTCATCGTTGACCAACCTACCCCATTCAAAGCAATCTCGATCAATTTTCTCCATTGGTGTTCTAGTCCCAATCAACTTATTATAATAGCTAACAAATGCATCCACCACCTCCTCTTAAGATACAGTCGGAGCGGTAATACTCGTGATGTTGTTTCACATGCAATAACATGAAAAACTTAGAACACTTATCTTGGCTCAGGAGATACTTATTTTTTTACAATTGTGCAAAAAACGCATACTCTTTTGTTGTCAACCATTTAGATCTCTTCATAGCATCTCTTACCACTTCCCACTTATCTTCATCCACTATGGACACGAAGGATTCATGTAGAATCAATAAATTGAGGAACCTATATTCCCCCCACCAATAAGATCAAAGATTCTAACAACACAAAGGAGAATGATCAGATTCCTCTTCGAAGCTCAAGAAATAACACTCCATCCCCCCACAATTCTCACCTTTGATCAATCGTGATGCACCATACACTAAACTAAAATGATAAGACCGTCGAGTGACTAAACTTATTACTACAATCGTAATACATTGCTCATGAGTAAAGACCAACTCAACTACGATACTTGAATCCCATGTCACAAGAATTCTTCCTCTAATTTAACAAATATTGTTAGTGTGAATGATGATGTTGCCACACTTAAAGTCACACTCTAAATTTCTCCTCTCCATGTCACGTGTTCTATTAATTGTATTGTGTTGTATTGGCTATTACTTTGTTGATTTTTCAGACAACTAATAGAACGTGGGAGAAAGAGTTTCAATATATTTGAAGGGAGATCATGATAAGTAAGTAAAAGAGGAGGTTACAAGTTTCCTATTTTTAAGGAAGTGATGGAGATTGCATTTGAGATATTGGTGCTCAAGATAAATAAACGGAAGAAGACATGTTTCTAAAAGAAGATGGATGTAGGCACGATCTTTCACAGATATATAGAGTCAAAAGCCTTCATTCCATGGGCAGAACATCTGATACAAATCCACACATTAAAGGTGTTATTTGTATGCTGGTTCAAGTGGTACCAGAGCCAAAACTTGACTCAACTAAGTTTTGATCCTGCGGTTAAAGTGTGATGTGATCTCATGGACTAATATAGTGGAGATTGTTTTCGTCCTCCTATTCTTGACGGTACAAATTATTCGGTGTGGAAGAATCAAATTTGAACTTATATCAAGGCTCTCAATATAAATGCTTGGAAAAGTATTACAACAGGTTAGACTCCTCCCATGTCGCAAGATGAATCTCAATTGACTCCTGAAGAAATTGCTCTCTCAAGGGCTAATGCCAAAACATTATATTCAATTAGCGCTTATGTTGATAATTCCTTGTATGACCTCATTTAAAATTGCAATTCTGCAAAAGATGCATGGGAGATACTTCAAGAGCATTGTGAAGGGTCTAACAGTGTCAAAAGAACGAAAGTAAGGATGTGGAGCACTAAGTTCAAAAATCTACGAATGAGTGAAGACGAATCCATAAGTTTGTATGCTGCAAAGTTGCTCGTCATTGTCAATGAATTGAAATCTCTTGGTGATCCTGTATCAAATCTCAGGTTAGTCAATAAAATGCTCCGTACTCTTCCCAAAAGATTTAATTCAAAAATCTGTGCCATTAAAGAATCAAAGGATACAGATTTGATGAGTTATACTGAGCTTATGAGTATTTTTAAGGCCTATGAGTTGAATCTTGCTCAACAAGATGCTATCGATGGCAAAAAAAATATTGTGCTTTTCAAAAGTAAAGTTTCATCAAGTCCATGTGGTGAATCTTCCACCATCAATGATGTAGATCATGTTGAGGATGAAGAACACCTTCCAGATGACATGGGCAATGTTTATCTCCTTCTTAAAGAGTTCAACACTTTTTTGAATTTGAAAGAAAATTCTGGGGGAAGTTATCAATGAAAGAAATTCATCTACGATGCTGAATATCGCAAAAATCTCAAGTGTGATGCCTGCACGGGGTTTGGTCATTTTGCAAGGGAATGTGCTAACACCATGTTGAAACTTCAGATGAATCTTTTTACTTCCCTTAGTGATGATGAATTAAAAAGTGAACCGGTAATTTTAGAGGGAGTTGATCGTGCTTTTCTCTCAATTATTGAAGATGTCGGCCCCGAAGCTGTCGCACTTGGTCATGAATTAGAAGATTCAGAACTATCATATACAGATGTTGGTCCAGATGCTGCAGCACTTGATCCAATACTTGAAAGGTCAGATTTATTTTTCAATCCCCTGTTTTCTTGTCTTAATGATCCAGTTGCAGTGGCTACCGTGAAAACCAAAGAAGAGTTAAAGATTGATGAACTACAAAAGAAATTGGGTTCAATGTCTCGTGAAAATGAAGGGTTGATTGAAACAGTGACAAGAATGGAGGTAATTCTTACAAGAAGAGACGTTGAAATCTCCAAACTTCATGAAAAGCTCGCTGAATCAACCCTGAGTTTTAAGAAGTTCACTCAAAGTACCTCTGCTTTAAACGAAGGTCTTTTCATTAGAAAATTTGACAGGTATGTTCTCGGTTACTCTCCTCCTGAAGAGTCAACTTCAATGTGTTTTGAGAAACCCATTAATTTTGTTAAACCTTCTTCATGTATTTCAAAACCTAACAAACCAGCCTATAAAGACAAAAAGAAAAGGAAAAGGAAATTTGTATGTCATTACTGTTTTGCTAAAGGCCATATCCGACCCTTTTGCCATAAACTTAAGAAAGAAACTCTGTCAAACCAAATGTCAGTCCCTGTGTCGCCACACTCACACCAGCACAAGACCAAAACAGCATGGGTACAAAAACAGAGTATCAAGTGCAATCTTACTTGCTCTCCTTCAAAACCATGTGCTCATGATTGTTGGTACTTTGATAGTGGGTCTTCTAGACACATGACTGGTAGGGCTGAATATCTAACTAATTATGAAGTGTTTGATGGAGGAAAAGTCCTATTTGGAGGTGGTTCAAAAGGTGAGATCATAGGAAGAGGAACTCTTAGTGTAAGTGATTTTTCAAAACTCACAAATGTCTTGCATGTGAATGGTTTACATGAAAATTTGATAAGCATAAGTCAACTTTGTGATGACAACTTGCATGTTAAATTTGATAAAAGTTCATGCCGTGTGTTTGATGAGTTTAATTTCTGTGTCATGAAAGGGAGTAGATCTTCTGAAAACTGTTATCATGTTGATAGAAACACTGTCCATAATCATGTTGCTCAAGTTGATGCAGGTGTTGTAGAATTTATGATCATACCAGCAAGTCAGAAAAGAAGGCAGATTACAGTGTCGCCCGAAGTGTTCTCACACTGCACAATCACACTTCCCTTAAAACTCATGCTTATGATCTGTTTCTCACGACCTCCTTAGCTTAAAAAGTTGTTTGGTGATTTTATGCTTGAATCTGATGTTTTAAGAGTTTTCTTTGATAACTCTTGCTCTTTTAATATTTTAAAAAATTCAATTCAGCACCCATTCACCAAGCATGTGAATGTTAGACATCATTTTTTGAGATATTTTATTGAGAAACAAATTGAGAAGTTAGAGGATTTACCCATTGAGAAAAAAATTGCAGACCATCTTATTAAATCTCTTGACTTGGGGAGGTTTTCCAGCCTTGGAGAATCTCCTGGTTGCATATTCTAATCTACATGCATTAAGGTTATTTCGAGTGCGACAACACATGGAATAACCTTCATCGAATTTCTTTCTCTTCAGTCTTTAAGTTGTTTGATTATTCGTTCTGGTTTTTGCTAATTTACATTTGGATATTTCTGAGGTGCAATTCTGGACATACACGAATAAAAGCACAAGTTCTTTAAAAAATCAAAGGTCTAAATACGCTGAGTAACTAGATGCACGGGACTGACAACCACGATGCACTCTCTTCAAAAGGCTATTTAATTTCAAAAAAGGAAAAAGAACTATCCCTTAAACTTCTCACTGAGTAATCAGGCACACGGAGCTGACAACTACGATGTGTTCTTTTCAAAAGGTGAGTTGAATTTTTGGGTATCAGAAAGTGCAAATAAAAAAATGTGTATGTATGCCTACATAAAAAAATCAACCTCTCTTTGAATTTCTCAGATTTTTATTAGCTTTTTCCATAATGGATTTTTGAATAATTTTAATTCTGATAGGATTTAAATTTGATTTTCTATTTATGTATATTGATCCTTTTTGCTTTGCAACTTTTTTTCCCTCTCATTATCTGCAAGTTAATTCTCAAGATGGACTTTCCTCTAATTGTGTTATTATATTCTCTCTTAATTCTCATTTGAATGATTGTCACTTGCCTGCTTGTTTCTATTGGTTTGCAAATTTCAAGTGCACACACTGTTCACTTTCTTTGAAATTAGATTCAAGCACATGTCATTAAACATATTCTTTGATCCTTCCAGAACCCTCAAGCCTACCCCTGACTATCAGCTTCTGAAAATCAGCCTCTCTTTAGTGTTATCTCATGTAGTGTTGCTTTCTCTCTACCCTCACTTACCCTGCAGATTTTCTTAAGCCTTAAATGTCTTGTATCCACATCTATAGGGGGAGAAAATTCTGATGCAGGAAGAAGACTGCAACTGCTAATGAGGTGTTGTTACTGATGTCACAACGATTGGTGCAACACTTGAATGTTGTCAGGGTTTGGTGCTGCACTGGATGCTGTCAGGTTGTGGAAATTCATGTATGAGGGAGCTAATCACTAAGATATGGGGAGATTATTGTATGGGGGAGCTGTATGCTAATGATGTTATATACTTAATATGCCATGATCTTAGTTTGAACTGCTTAAGTATGCATTAGATTGTTGTGGCTGTGGATAGGTGAAATTGGGGGAGATTGTTAGTGTGAATGATAATGATGCCACACTTAAAGTCACACTCTAAATTTTACCTCTCCATGTCACGTGTTCTATTAATTGTATTGTGTTGTATTGGCTATTACTTTGTTGATTTTTCAGATAACTAATAGAACGTGGGAGAAGGAGTTTCAATATATTTGAAGGGAGATCATGATAAGCAAGTAAAAAAGGAGGTTACAAGTTTCCTATTTTTAAGGAAGTGATGGAGATTGCATTTGAGTTATTGATGCTCAAGATAAATAAACGGAAGAAGACACGTTTCTAAAAGAAGATGGATGTAGGCACGATCTTTCACAGATATATAGAGTCAAAAACCTTCATTCCATGGGCAGAACATCTGATACAAATCCACATATTAAAGGTGTTATTTGTATGCTGGTTCAAGTGTTACCACACTTAGAGCTGCACTTGTCTATTTTCTTTTGAGCGTTGAAGGAATGTGATTTTTCTTCTTATATGCTAGAAGATTGTAATTGTCTTTTTACAATCTTTATTTTGAGAGTAGTTTTGTGATTTCATATCACCTTTTTAGATCTTGTAATAGGTCTATCTTTGCAAGTTAGATAGGGTATATTCTAGAGTTAGATTGTATCCATGAAGACTTTTGTATTCACTAATTTTTCAAGTTTAGTGAACGTTTTGCCATGAGGCCGCCACACACGTAAATTTGTGGAAGAGTTTATTCTTGTCTTGTTTATGTTTTCCGCTGATGTTTCTGTTCTTTGCAATTAGTGTCATTCGGAGTGTTGCAGCACTTGAAACGACACTTGTCTAATATGCTTGTTTTCACCCACACACTTACAAATATTATTAATAAATCTCAAACCATGAAGAGTGTTAGTCATAACCTGATCCAAAATCCAACTATTCAGTTTAGTTTCTAGAAAACCAATAACATCTATACGATCACAAGATGTTTCACTGCCCTTTTTGTGGGGGCATGTAGCCCTCGTACATTCATGCCTTCATGGGAATATTAAGGCATACACATTTCATGTATATGTTTATTTTATGAGATATAACACTCCCTTTCTTTCATAAAATAATTCATTCTTTTTTCTTTTTTTTGTCACATAAAATATAATTCATCCCTCGACAGAAATATAAATAAAATAAAATAAAATAAAAAATCTTAATTTCAAATTTCAAAAGTGTATTTTAATTAAAAAAATCTCATCCACTTTTTGTACACATTAAATACTTTATATATTATTTATCACCCAAAAATACAAAATTAATAGTACAAAAAAGTCAATAAAGTTAATAAAATAAATAATTTTTTAAGAAAAAATTAATAGTACAAAAAGTTAATAAAATTAATAAAATAAATAATTTTTTTCTTAAACAGTCAAGGTGAATGATGATTCGAAACGAAAGAAGTATTATTTTAATGGGTAGTATGTGGACTTTAGTTTCGCTTTTACCTTTCTGTCTTTATCTTTAATTTGGATTGATGATAATTATGTAATGGGTCGTGCTATTGTCACCCAAAACACTATCGAGACATCTACAATTTTAAAAAGATACTTCCTTCGTCCCATAATATTTTTCATAATTTCCTCATTTGTTTGCCTCACAAAACATTTCACATACCAAAAAATGAAGCATCACTTTATCTAACAACCTCAAAAGTTACTTTAATTTCAAATTTGCTACTCATTTTTCACACACATATCATTACTTTATACATTTTTATTACCTAAAAATACTAGAAAATCCTCAAAAGTTAATAAAGTTGGTCAAAATTGCAACTTTTCTTAAACAACGTGGAATAATAAACATGAAAAGTATTATGGGACGTAGGGAGTATTACATTTCTAAACTTATAGCCCATATCCCAAGTACACCTAACCAATTTATCAACTACACTCGACACACGAAACATCATCTAAATACTAATGTTTGAATATTCCAGAGTTGTTGGAGGACTTTGGCGGTCATACACAACGTTAAACATTCGAAACAACAGCAGATTAACTTGCTTAAAAGTTGTGTCTAGAGAACCGCAGCAATCCGGGTTTGAACAAGAATCCACAAATTATTTGGCATCCTCACTTGCGAGGCATTCATGAATTATAACGTGATATTCACTATCCATGTCTCCAACTATCTATGCCACAAACCAAAATGAGATTCCTATAAAAAAATCCCATAGAGTGAATCTCATATAAATCGAGTTTACGTGTAAACTCTATTTTTTAAAATTACTCTTTAATATATAAAAATTTACTTTGTGAAGAGTAATAATTTTTATACAAAAGAGTAATAATTACATGTCTCTAAAGAGTAAATTTTTATGTAGTAAAAAGTAATCGATAAATCAGGCTTTACAAAAATTTGAAAAGTAATTTTTTAATTTAGAAGAGTAACAATTTATGTGTCTAAACAATAATCTTTTATGTATTAAATAGTAAAAGGGTTTACCTATAACATATATAAACCCAGTTTACACAAGTGTTTGTAACCCACGATATCCTCCATGCTTTGCTCCTGATTTGGTTTAGCCGGCAATTTGGAAAAATCTTATAATTTTTTCTCTTCTTTACTTCTCTTCTCTTTCACTATTTTTATTTATTTATTTTTTTTTTTGGAGTCCCTGCGGTGCGTGCATTTGTGATGTAGTTAATACATTGGATGGCTCGTGTCTTTAGTAGTTTAGATTCTTTAGAATATGGGTCATAAATTTAAAATTAAATGTAAAAAATATATTTCCACCTAAAATTTTTAATCTTTAAGTTGCCTTAATAATGTTTCAGGTGGGAATAGCTCGACCCTTGTGTAATATTGTATTGGGTATTAATTTTTCTTATGAAGATTCACTTGTCAATAAGGAAATGTATAGTGCAACAAATCAAAATGACAATGTATACTTTCTTATGGCGGAGGAAGTATTTTAAAGCTCAATAATATTTCAAGCAAATAGGGCTTTACTCAATTCATTTACAATCCTAATGACAGTTGCACTATAGTTATCTAATCTAAAAAGATTAAAAACATACTTGAATGTGCATACACCACCGCCGCAGAAACCCACTGCCAGCCAAATTCTTCCCGTGGATGATCTTAAAATATCCATGATGAACAACACTTATAACCTTATGGAAACTTCTAAGAGATGAACAGGCATCCTGCAACAGGTGCATTTCCAACATTAGGTCAGAAGTCTTACTGCTCCAAACCAAGTCCTAGCAATATAGTCGTAGGAACTCAACGTGGAGCAACGGAGAAGGGATGTCCTTCCTCCCTCTAGCACAACACGCTTCTCATATCAGTCCTCGTGCATAAAAACAAGGATGAGTAAATGCACTAATAGCTAGGTTGATAATATGGTGAAGAATCAAACGAAGTTCTAGATTTTGGGTTCTGGCTTAATAATGCCATGTAGCTTCCAACCACCATATCCAGCCAAAGAAAATGCCTGGAGTTTAAACACAATGGTGTTAAGAGAGATAAATTAAGAGGATACATCATAATTAAAGGGAAATAATATCCTGCACACCTCCTGTGCCCACCCATGGTGTAGCAGCAAGGTGGCATATGTTGTCTTGTTGCTACATCAGCAGGGCCGTGGAGGTGCTCAGAAGAGGTGTGCGAGGTCAAATTGCAATTTGAGAAACCAACAATCATTAAATTTTCTGGGTCTGAGGTGCTTATGAAGGCTTGACAATATAGAAATCGTCACTGAAGCTGAATGACTCAAGTGTTCTCAATGAAATGAAATATTCTAGTAGCCAGATATTATCACAAACAGAAAGCGTAAAAAAAAAGAAGTAAAGGATGAAAATTCAGTAGAAATGAATCATTTCCTCGTAGGAGGCTGTAAAATAAAAGAACATGAGTCAATGCCCCTGATTCAGACATAAAAAGGCTTCTAGAAAGTCCAGAAAAGATAAACCTCAGTGCCCTTAGTTCCAAAATAGTTCTCTCATGATTATTAAAACAAAAGGATCACTGAAATGAGAATTTGAAAGAGATGGAGCTCCTTGCTCTAAAATATAATTGTCTGCAGTACCAAATTCTAGATATAATCCCTAATTGGACCAATAAACTACATAAACAAGAGACCAGCGTGCCACTCAAGCACCCCCATCGCCACTGCACTGCACTAAAGATAAGTGAAAACTTATCTCCATTAGCCATTATTAATAGTTGGTGTCATCGTTGCTACCATGACAAGGGGGTAAAACCCAGTAAATGTAATTTATGGAGATAAATGACATTCTGGCCTCATTGGTATATTATTTTTTATTTATTATGTACTTTATGTGACGCATATCAAAGAAGTGAAGGATTGAAGAAACTTTTTTTTATCTGTGACGATACTCCACCTTGGCTCACACGAAAGTGTGAAAAGACATATAAGTGGGGGTCAACCCTCAACCTTTGACCACTATTTGGGTTAAGTTAAGGCTTCCAACTTGCAAGGTCCAACCTTTGTCACGCATATAAGCTAGGAATCCCTAACTTAATACTCAAATTCCATGGTCAAAGGTAAAGGGTTCATCCCCATTTATGTGCCAATCCACACTTTTGTGTGGAACACTGGAACTCATGTAGGATATCATAATACAAGCAGAAAACAATAATGAATGATTGCAGAACCACTAAGGGTTGACTGAAGATCATCACCTGGAATGATTATAGGTGGTTTGATGCATTAGTAGAAGAAAATTAGGCCTAAGATTATTTTTATTTTGTTAATTACCCTAATTCCACAGAGTTAACTTCAGTTTGATGTATTGAGCATATAAAATGGCAGATTTGATTTGTCGGCATGCTTCAAGAAAAAAGTTATCCTCTATTTTTCCCAAACTACCTTATTAATCTCTAGCTTATTAGTTCTACATTATTATTCTATGCACAAACCTGAACCTAAAAGACCATACAACATACAAAGTGTAAAAGACAAATAAAACCTCTAAAGGTCTCCAAAACACAATTTATTGTGTACTCAATTCAATAAACTATGAGATACTAATATTTCAAAAGGCAATTCTTTACTATAAATCTTTCCATAAATAATCATTGCTTTTGCTATATAACCACAAAATAGAGGTAAAATTAGCTTTTTCTTTAATCCACAAATACAAATTTTCAATCTATCATTTCCGTGCATTCTAGAATTACAGACTGCCAAATGCAATGTTTTCAGTCATGCAATGTTTTCAGTCATTTAAGATTTAAAAAATTGCAGAGAACAGAAATTACAGCATAAAATAATGTTTGGACCTCTTCCCATGTTTGCCCAGTTGCTTCCAGCAAAGCAGCATTACAAGTCTTCAATTCTATTGAGGTACCCGAAAACATGGAAGCTGCCTCTTCCCATCCCTTGTTATGGCCCATACACCTGCATAATCATTTGAAGATCAAATATGTGAAATATGAAAAATATTGCAATATAATGCCTGTCTGGTAAAAGATCAAAAGAACAAACAGTAGAATTTTCTCGAGAAGCTTTGCAAAAGAAAATAGAAACCATTTAAATAACTTCAAAGCATCTGAGAACCTTGAATACAAAACATGGTCAGTTAATCTGTTATTACTTTATTAATTTTTTACTTGTAAATTGTTTTCATATGGCAGTGACATCATCTGCAGAAAGCATAAAATTAATCAATAAAAGTTGACAACAGGACGTTTCAATTCTGCGGAGTATTACTTACATTATTGTAAAGATCTCATTCCTTGAATATTTACAAATAGCTTGTTGAAGGTGCTCTGCCGTTTGCCCATCCATTGCGGCGACTGAGTAAAAGCTTGAGATAAAATGCACCTCGGCTTCCAAGAAAGCTACCACTTGCTCCTGCATAATTTTCAATGTTTCTCGTGTTCTCTGTGCATCACTACCAATGCATATAACTAAATACAAACTGAAATCACGGATTCATTTCCAATCAAATTTAGCTTAAGAGGTATCTCAAACCTAGAAAGTATAAGTTTCGGAATCCATCCCAACTGCTCAAGTTTCTGTGACAACTTAACAGCATCAGCTCTTCCCAATTCACTCAACGGGCGATCATGATCTGTTAAGTAACAAAAACTGAATCGTAGAAACTTATTTGCTAAAGAAAAATATTATTCTGTAACTTTTATTTTCCGCATTAGATTAGGGAGCTTAGTGGGAGAATCAGACTTCACGAAATTCATCGTGAATAAATAAATCTAGCAAAAAACATTGCAAACAAACAAACATAAATGAAAACTGCAATCGCATTATACACAATGCACTATTAAACCTCGAATTATAGGAACTGCATAATCAACATTTTGAGCCAGTATATAAACTAATACAAGCAATAAAAGATGAGTACCTCTGAGGGACCGATTTTCCCAGGAACTCTTGGCGTGGCGAAGCAATATGAGGCGGCGGGTGACGGATTCCGGCGGTGGAATCTCGGGTGAGCTCTGGTTCTCAGCCGTAGCGATTGTCAATGAATTCTTGAGAGATGATATTCTTCGAGGTCGATCCTTTGTTAAGAAAGGAAATGGAGATGCTGTTGAGTTAGCGACTGGTATCAACGCAATGGCACTCATGGCCGTGGAAATTCGCAGATTTTTGCTCAAATAAAAAGATATTTCTATCTGAGGGTGTTAATTTCACAGTTCGTTTGTTCCTGAATTTTCGAATACTCGAGTAATGGTGCGTGCGATTTTCAAACGCGCAAAATTAAACTGACGTTTTTAGGGCATTCAAATCGGTTTTCGCTAAATTAATGTGTTACCCTTATTAATTGTCAATGGAATTAGGAGTGATGAATTACAGTGGAAATTAATTATTTCCGTCATAAATCTGACATCATCATTCCGTTAATAAAGGGTGTTAGAATGATAAGCCCAAAAGAGATTAATTAAAGTTTTCAATTCCGTCAATTGTAAAGTCTTAAATTATAATTAGAAGTCCGAATATTTTTAAAGCGCGACTATTTGCATCCCCGATTTACTAAATGAACCTCAAGTTCTAAAAATACCCAACTAAAATTAAAAGTTAAACATATAAATTGCTAAATACACCCCATTTAAGACTATTTTACCCTTTTAATTAATTAAACCATAATTACTAAAAACTAATTAATCCAAAAAAAAGAAGAAAGAAACGCTAGTGAAGGAAAGAAGAAGTTGACGTTACGACTACGTAGAAGAGAAATGAGAAGGAAAGAAGAGGTTGACGTCTCGACTCCACAGAAGAGAAAAAATGAGGGAAAATTAGAACGACGTAAGGCAAGAGAAATGAAAAGACATATGCCTATAAATTCTAAAGCTGCAAACGTGGGTATTCCTAGAGTGCAAATGCATGCACTGTCGCAGGAGATGTCAACATACTCTCCAAACTTACCCCTTTGACTACACTCCGCCTCCATACAAGCGCCCCACTGCCACCGAACTCTTGGCAAAGTGGAGGGAGTTTCTCAGTCCTTCCATGTTCCATGTTCTACTTTTAAAGCAAACCTGCTAGTTATACACTGCAACTCATCACCTCTCTTCTTGCACTGTTATTTCAATTTTCCAACAATTTGTGATTTTGGAGACGAGAGAGAAGGGGGATTTTGAGCTGGAGAAATGGAGGTGGGGAAATGAGAAAATTGAGCTTGTCTGGCAGTAAGGATTGAGGGTAATAATGGATAAGGCGGCGGAGAGGGAAGTGGCTTAGGAAGCAGCCATGGAAGCTATGGGATCGGTGGAGTGGAAAGACGAGAGGGGATAAGACCTGATGAAAGAGGATGTGTTTCATTGGATTTTATGAATTTAGTTGGGCTGATGGACTTGTAATGAACCTCGATTACAAGTTCGAGTTGATGGAGGATTCGTTATACTTAACTGTGAATCTCATCGAGATATTCTTAGCTCTTCAGTCAGTGATTAGAAATAAATTGCAGCTAGTAGGTGTCACTGCTATGCTTATAGCCTGCAAATACGAAGAAGTGTCCGTCCTGTCATGGAGGATCTTATACAGATCTCTGACCGAGCTTACTGTAGACAAGGAGTCCTAGATGTGGAGAAGTTTATGGTCAACACCTTGCAGTTCAATCTCTTGCTTTAGACTCCATAAAAGTTGATGGTCAACACCTTGCATTTCAATCTCTTGCTTCCGACTCCATACGTGTTCATGAGAAGGTTCTTGAAGGTTGCTCAATCCGACAAGAGGCTTGAGCTGCTCTCCTTCTTCATAATCAAGCTCTGCCTCGTAGAATACGAGATGATCCGCTTCCCACCTTCCCTGTTAGCAGCTGCTGCTATTTTCTTTTTTTTAAGATAGGATTTGATGTGATCTTTCTTGCATTTCTGTAATTTGATTTTAATGTTGTGCATACAGGTATCGTTACAGAAAAACTTAATGCTTGGGCATTTGTTATCTCAATTTGACAATATCCTGAAGAAATTGGAAGTAGTAAATTCTATTTCTTCTCTGTTTTATGATTTCGTTATATGTGTAATTTTTCTCTAATATTAATTTTAGTTGAATGTCTTTAAAATTATTTATTCGGCAGCAAACAATTGAAATGAATAGGGAAGAAGGTACGACTACTTGAAAAAAAAAACTGTGACCTGGTTATTAATTCAACATAAAATATTTGCACAATTTATTCAAATTTGCATAATTTTCTGTGTGGAGTCGGGATACGTGTAAAAGAAGACTTAAATTAAGAAATGTGCAAAATCATTATACAAAAATCAATTTTGCACAATTTTCTATGTGGAGTCGGATACGTGTAAAAGAAGACTTAGGTTATTTTGCACAATTTAATAAAAAATGTGCAAAACAAAATATGCAAAAACAATATTGTGCAAAACAAAATTGTGCAAACCATATCCCTCACCCACCCACCCACCGCTGGACCTCCGGCGCTGGTTACTGGACCTCCGCCGGAACTTAAAATGTGCAAGCAAAATGTGCAAAAATAAAATTGTGCAAATACATATGGGTATTTATGGTATCACAATCATAATTGTATAGTTATGAATATTAGTGCGTTGAGTCATGTAATTTATATAATAATTATGCATTATTTTATGTATCCAATAGTAAATGACCCTAAAAATTAATATATTTATTATCTAGTATTATCGATAATATGAAACATCCACCTTTACTATAAATTAAGTTAACAGTAATATAATTACTTAAGTAAGATAGAAGTAAAAATTAATCCTCTAATATATTTAATATCTAAATATTATTGATAATATGAAAAGAATGGAAAATGAATGAAAATTAAAGAGTTGTGTAAAAGTTTACGTAGTCCCACATAAGATTTGCCCAAAATAAATAAATATGATAATAATAATTGTACATATATAAATGATATAAATAATAATAAAATATTCCTACACATATACATGATATAAATAATAGTAATAAATAATAAGCATTCCAATAAAAGAAATAATGATAATAATAATCTAATACTAATATGTAACAAATATTCTATTAATTCAATAAAAATAATTTACACTTTATTCATCATTCCCAACAACTTTATTTACTTTTTCTTTTTAAATTACTAATTTATCCCTACTTTTTCTTACATTATATATATAAAAAATAACACGTTTTAATCTCCGTACCCGTATAAATGGGTAAAAATACCCTGGACGGAGGGAGTAATATATTTCCTCCGTCCTAACTTCAACTTCACACTTTCCGTTTTGCTCTGTCCCAAATTCAACTTCACACTTTCATAAAAGGAAAAAGCAACAAACTAATATCCCTATAACATACTTTAATTTTAAATTTATCATCACCTTTTTTACACACATAACATATTTTATCATTTACTTTATTACCCAAAAATATCATACTACCCTCAAAAGTAAGTCAAAAAGTAAATTTTCTTAAACTTCGTGTCTACAGTAAACGTGAATTTGAATTTGGGACGGAAGGAGTAATATTTACTGTTCATTTAAAAGGTGCTCATTTTATTATTTTTAAAATATCATAAAATGTTGTAAATAATTACTTAGTAAAAACTATTCATTACAGAATAAATATTATACTGTTTATACATGTTAATAAAAAAAATGTATACTTAGTGAATGAGGTATTTATATAATTAAATTAAATTAAAATATTGAATTATGTTGATAGAATTTTTTTTATTACTCTCTTATGAGAAGGTTATATGTGAGACAAATTGTGGAATGGATTTGCTCGTTATATTAAAATGCTTATTATATAGAGTATAGGTAAAATATGCTTATTAATGTTTGTACATAGTGAATTATGTTATAGAACCTTATAGTTATATTTTAATTCATAATTTATCATACTTTAAAATAATATATTTTAATTATCAATAAACATATTTTAATGTACAACAATCATACTTTAATAATAAGATGACTTGTGTCAAAGCTCATCTCACATGACATCTTCTCATAAGAAACTTATAGTTGCAAGGATAGAAAAACAATCGAAATTTATTTACAAAATATAATCAAATTAGAAATAAAATAAAATACTTTTATCGAATAAAGCCAACACATATTTCTATGAATTAATCACACACAAATATTGAATCAAGTATCACCAACATATAATCATGTAACAAAATGTCAACATCCAATATGTAAAAGTATTAATATCAATTTTTTCAAATATATAACAAATGCCACCGAATATATTAGATTAAAAAATATACTACAATTATATACACTCAAAATATAACCATTCATTAAGCAAACATTATTAAAAGAAAAAAAAAAGTAAAATGCTTAGTGATTATATTTATTTATAACATATAAAAAAATAATACTTAAAAAGTCTCTAATTATCCTCATCGGCACTTTTCATAACTATTTAAAAAAAAGAAAAAGTTACTTTTTAATAACTTTAATTTATTTCTTAACGGGTAATATAGTATGTTTAAGTAATAAATAAATTATGAAATACTATGTGTGTTACGTGGTAATAATATTTGTCTTATACATTTATTTTCATCGGTATTATAAATATGTAGTTAAAAAATACTTTTTTAATTATAAATTTATTGACTTTCTAATGATAATAAAATGTTTCTAGATAATAGATAAATTATAAAGTATTTTATATGTGTAAGGTGATATTATAATAATTAATTAATGAAAATATTTATTGGAAAAATAATAATGGTAAAACTCAATGTCATTAATGAAAAAAAAAATGCATAAAAGAAAAAAAAAAGATGTATTAAAATAAGGCAAAGGTTTGGATGACACCGTCTCATATAATGATTTCCGCGAGACACTTAAAAGTGATAATATTTTAATGAAAAGTAATACACAATTAAAAAAAGTGATAATAATATTATAATTATTTCATAAACAATTTATAGTGTAAATAAAAAATGATCACATTTTTTAATAAAAATGATAACTAATTATTAAGATGTAAAATAATTTCACCCTTCAGATGTCTCTCCCAAGTCTACCCATTAAAATAGTTTTTTCAGATCCACAATATTACTATAATATTATAATATTGAAAAGATTAATTAATTTGTCCTAAATTTAAGACATTAAAAGTATTTCAGTTAAATAATTTTCTTTTTAAAAAAAAAATTTATTTGAAATTGCAGTTGAAATTTTGATAAAAAATCAATTATATTACATTATAAGATTTCATTAAAAATTAATAAAAGAAAATCGTACTTGGCATTTAAATCCTTAAAATGTATGTTATAATAATAAATGCTTTAACAATAAATATATTAAACTAAAAAAATTAAAATAATAAAAGAAAAAATATGAGCTCGCCACGTCTATAATCTGTCAAAAGATGATACATAGAATTTGAAAAACTATCCTTTAATTTGTTAGGAGATTTTTACTTTTATTTAGCAATAAAAAATAATTGATTGATACATGTCTTGCTCATTTATAATATTAGCATTTAATGACAATTGATGCTCTTTATGTATGTTATATGTGTGAGATGATGCACAAATCCTAGATATTTGAATTTTAAGTAGATCTAGTTGCATATTGAATTTAGTTTTATTCTAATATCATTACCAAGTTTTTTCTATAGAAATAAAATGTTTGTTTTTCATCTTTCAACATTATTATGGGCGTTTGCATCTCCTACATGAGTCTCTTGTGGACTCTTGTTATTTATGAATTTTTGTATATTCGATGATGTCAGCCTCCGACTATTACATTGTCCAGTATTGTATCACTATATGTCAAATGTTAATGATTATGTGCATACAAACCCATCATATTATTATTGCTTTTCAAGCATTAGGTGTTGTAATTTTACTCTGCATTTTATTACACCTTTGTTATCAAGCAAGGTGTAAAAACTTGTGAAGTGTTCTGCAGTAGCAAGCTGCAGCCTAGCTCTTGAACAATTTTATTTTCATTGAGCATTATTGATGACTTATTGGAGAGTAAAGCTAAAGCCACTGAATTGAGCTCGTAAATTTAATGGAAACTTTGCAGAGATTGAAAAAGTTTTTGCGAGATTTGAGCATTATGACTTATTGAAGAGTAAAGCGTTGGTTATAAAATAATACTCCCTCCGTCCCGAAGATATTGACACATTTTTTATGGGCACGAAGATTAAGGAGTATAATAATTTAATGTAAAGTAAAGTGAGAGAAATAATATTTAATGTGTAGTGGGTAGTTGTATTAGTAGTGAGTGTGATGTGTGTGTGGGGTCATGTAAATAAATAAATTATTTTTTTGTGGGTCCCATATTCTTAAAAAGGAAATATGTCAATTTTTGTGGGACAACCCAAAAAGAAAAGTGTGTTAATATCTTTGGGACAGAGGGAGTACAAGCTATGCTACTACAAAAAAATACCCTAAGGGCTCGTTTGATAAGGCATATTACAAGCTTATTCGATGTTTAATATAGCTTTTTACGTTGTTTGGTACGCTATACTAGATTGTTAAGACGCCCGGTAAATTAATTTCTCGGCCCGTTAAAATATACTGCAGTGCTTTACAAAAGAAATCTTACCAAAACCATAGTATTAATATTAGGCCGCGGCTATTCGCACCCACCATTTTACTTCCATACATCCCCTTGAATTTTAAATTAATAAATACATATAGTAAATTACGAAAATAGCCTTTTGATATACACACATTTAATTTAATACAAAATTATTTCTAAAACAATATACACACATCACATTCACATCACATTAACATACACACACCAAACACTTTAACAATAATACACACACATCACATTCACATTAAACATTTGAAAAACAACACAAACGTCACATCCACTCCACTCACTTCTTCTTCCACATCTCTTCCTCCAAAACCCTAGATTTTCTCCCCCATCATTCAATACTCACATTTGGTCATATGATCAACATGACGGAAGAAGAAACACCTAAGGACGTAAAGGTATGTATATTTACATGTTTAGACCGATTAAAATGTTGTTTTTCACGTTTTATTTTTTTCCCGTCGCTGTTTTTTTCGACCAACCAGAGTCGAAAATTTTTAATTTGTTCGACCAATATTTGATTTCTGTCGACCGCTCTTGGTCGAAATTTCTTAATTAATTCGATCATATATGGTCGAAATTTAGAAAATATTTCGACCATAAATGGCCGATTTTTTTAAATAAATTCGACTACCCTTAGGCGAACAGTGTGTATTTTTCCAGCACTTTACTTGTTTTCTTATTTTAACCCCTTTATTTTGTACACAGGAATCATTTCCTTCTACTAAATGTAGTGTCATCTTATTGGGGAATGAGCTTAGTACATATGTTTGTATGGTTGAGGATTACACGGACTTATTTGAAACTCATCAATGGTTTGATACAAGAGAGGATTTGATAAAATGGGCGCGAAATATTGGTTTAGATAATCAGATGGTGGTTGTAGTGAAACGCTCTGACAATGGTGGAGGAGGAGGAAAAAAGGGAAGACTATTTTTGGGTTGTGAACGTGGTGGAAAGTATCGAGAGTTTAAGGCCAAAGTAAACCGATACAAGGAAGTGGATCCAGAAAGGGAAGTAGAGGAGAAGGATACAAGTAAGAAGAAACTGAAAAAGAGAGAGACGGGTACAAAGAAGTGTAATTGCCCCTTTTTGCTTAGGGGAAGAGAATTAGAGAAGGGCGGAGCATGGGCATTGGAGGTTGTTAACGGTGTTCATAACCACTCGATTGGCAATTACTTGGAGGGGCATGCCTATGCAGGGAGGCTCAAGAAGGAGGAGGAATAAGCTTCTGAAATTGCGAGTTGATGCATCTTCCGCATAGCTCCACTGAAGCATTTTATTCACATGGCTGTGCACTTTAATAACCGGTCTTTCCCGGCCATATTCCCATATTTCGTGTGCCACGTGTTTCTGAAAATTGACCAACACATCAGCATCTGGATCATGATCGCTTTCACTTGCATAATCATAACCCGGAGTTGAAGCCTCGCCACCCTCACTTGAGGCCTCGCCACCCTCACTTGAGGCCTCATCACCCTCACCATCCTGGCTTTCATCTTCGCCACCATAACTTTCATAATCACTTAGTTGTTGGTCATGAATGGGTTGAGGTTGTGCTTCTAGCTCGTTGTGATGCATTGGCTCGGGAAGAGGAATTGGTTGTGGTTGTGGTTGTGGAGCATCTTCAGCCAATGCATCATTATCATCCCTCATCCCTCTTCGTCTATTGGATGCGGTAGGAGGATTACGTCGGCGATATCTATCTGCGAAAAATAATTAAAATGATGCTCAACAACATATATGTGATAACGCATACCTAATGAAACTAGCATGCTCAAACTACTACACTGTATACAACAATCAAATATACAACAACGTACTATTACAATATAAACATGCCCAACCAAATAAATCATATAGGTGATAATTAGGGATAGTAAATACACTATAAACTCAAAATAGACACTGTTCGACCATAAGTGGATGAAACTTGGCAAACTTTTCAACCACTAGTGGACGCAATATATCATTCTGTTCGACCATAAGTGGTCGAAATTTCCTAACTTTTTCGACCACAAGTGGTCGAAATTTCCTAATGTTTTCGACCATGAGTGGACGAAATTTCCTCACGTTTTCGACCAAGAATGGTCGAAAATTTCACTCTCATTCGACCATCTATGGTCGAAATTTCATGTTTCCGTCGACCATTGATGGTCGAACAGACCCTAAAATGGCGACGAACCAGGGTCGACCAGCGCCATTCGTTCACCATCAACGTTTTGCACCATTCTTAGAACTACCCATGTTGATTTCCCCAACTACAACAAATATCATGCTACCCACAATATTACCCACATAAAAATTACAAATATTTAACATAATTTCAAACATAATACTAAACCCTAGAATTTTAGAACACAAATTGGAAGGGGGAATCACTTACTAACAACATTGCTAACAAACGATGACACTCCTCCCGCCATTTTACAAGGTTTAATGGCACAGTCTTCTCTTCTTCTCCTCTTCCTCCCTTCTTCTCTTCTTCCTCCCTTCTTCTCTTCTTTCCTCTTTTTCTTTCTTTTTTGCAGAAGTGAGGTGGGTGAGGTGGGTGTGGGTGTTTAATTTAAGTTGTTGGGAGTAAATGTAGGATTGTGAAGTGGGTGTGTGATTTTGGGAGGAAATAGATATGTATATGGGTGTATTTCATTGAGGGTAAAGTAGTATTTTCCAAGTGTGTGTATATATCATAATTATGTGTGTAGATATAATTGGGTGTATGAAGTAAAATGGTGGGTGCGAATAGCCGCGGCCTTAATATTATGTGTTGTACAGTGGTGAAAGAAAAGGAAAGTAAATTACTTATTTGTCCTTTTTCTATTGACAAAAATCTTTCATCTCCCTCGAACAGATTGAATCGAAGATAATTTTTCTAATCTTGCATGTGGTCTGGCTTCCGACTGCAAATTGAGCTACAATGGTCCAAAATTGAAATCAATAAATTCATGAAGACGGCCATGGCAGACGCAGAAGCTCAGTTATGCGAGGCTGAGAAAAATGCCAAAGCTATGCTGCTGTTAGCAAATCTCAACAATTATGCCATCACCAACCAACAGTGCTGCCAAACAAGCATTGAGAAGAAAGAAGAAACGGGGCTTTCAAGAAAGGGATAGGTTGGCTCAAGAGGTATACCATATGTTGGAAAATGTTAATTTGGGATTCGTGGTTGGACCTTGGACTTCCATTGAAGATCTACTGTTCATCTATTAATTGCATGTGAAATCTTTGATTTACACTCCAATCTCCAACAAAGCCATATCGATGGAGCTCCAGAATAAATTTTTGTTTGGGGATTTTTAATTACCATTTTTAGTACAATCTGCATTTTGAGGATGGGTAAGGCTTATAAAAGTAATTTGCACATTTTCTTAATTCCTTTATCTCCTTTATACATCCTATCAAACAATATCCATTTAACATATTATGAATATTTATCTTTATTTAAATCTCATTCTTTAGTATATACTTTCTTATCTTATATTATTTATCAAATGAGCTATAAATGTAAATTCCAATAATACAAACTGACCAAGGACACCACGGAAAGGGTCTTCGAAAATGGCATTTGAAAGTGTAAAACACAAGTTGTTTCCCATAAAACCGAGAAGGAACAAGAGTGGAACTAAGTAATCGCATTGTCCCCTCAATTGCCGATCCACAACCCGTCGATCGTACACAAAGAAAGCTAACTAGGAACTATGGACGTAACCGAATCGAGTCGAATATTAGGTATTTGAATAATATTTGATTAAATATTCAAATATTCGTAATTGATTATTAATCGAATTCGAAATCAAATTCGGATTTGATTCGAAAGTAATAAATGAACTATTCGAATATATTCGAGTATTTAAATTTGAATATTCGAAAACTGGAATTAAATATTCAAATTCAATTGGTAATTTTAAATTCATATATTTTTTTTAAAAAAATATAGAACTTCTATTTATAATAATAGAAAATTTATTCTATAATTTTTTTTATTGTCTTATTATTAATTAATTTTAAATAATTTTTATGTACATTAATGAATAAAAATTTTTATATTTTGTTAGTGAATTTTTTATCAAATTTTCTGTTAGATTTTTAATTTAATTTAATTTTTTTATTCATGGATAATCCAAAATCTCACACAAGACTCCTCCCTCTATTTTAAATAGTGTATGAAAGAAGATAGTTACAAATTTTTTAATATTTTTAGAAGGTGGAAATTTTTATAAAACAGACTAAAATAGAAAGTGTGAAACAAATAAAACATGAATGGAGTTTTCACAGATTGTAAATCTATTTCCTCTAACCATACCTTCTCGAATTCAACCAGAAATTGGTACCAAAACCTATAATTGCACTTTTACTGACTTGTTTTTTTCAAAGTGGAACCCAATGTTATGTAACCTAAGGAGAAAACTGTGTTACAATATTACTAAAGTTTTTAAATTATATATATACATACAACCATATTAATCTAAAATATATTGATATTAAATGCGTTTGTTATAAGCAATTTCTTACTAAATACAAGTGCAGTGTTGGGTTTTCTTTTTTCTTTTCTTTTTTTAAATAATTTGCGTCATACCAAACCATAAACACCCATAATCTCATATACGGAAGAGTAAAACTCATACAGAAGAGTATAAAATAGGCCCTCCTTAGAGCCATAACCGAGGGGTGCAAAGGTCTGCCAAATTGCATAAAATACACTCTTAATAAACTGTGTTATGAGAAAGTATAAGGAGATGGAGCAGCTACTCACATAGCAATATCCACAAAAAGTGCATATGCTTCCACTAATAAAATAAAACTTTGTAATTAATTAATCTTCTTATAATTCAGAATTGAGACAGGGAACGGGTTGGGTTGGGGTGGGGTTGGTTCATTTAATCATGCCTGCGTTTCTTGAAATTGCCAAACGACTCCCAATTGCTATGATCAAGAGTGCTGAGATCATTAAGCCCTGCTATAGCAAGCAAATACTGGGTCAGCTTCACGAGCTCATGATCACTGTCTCGATTTTCATGGCATTTTCTAAAAGGTTTTATAACCAAACCATTTTGAGGGTTCATCACAAAATTCCTCCGCAAATCATCAAACATTATGGTGTTTTTCCAGTTGTAATGCTGTAGATATAAATATGAATAAACAGTATCAGTTTGGGAAGCCAATAGTAAAAACACAAATTAAGCAAAAACAAACAAAATTATAAAATCTTGACGTATCCAAATACCCCTGAATGATACAGAAGGCTTCACGTGATGTTGTTTCTCTTAAAGCAACCAAAAACTAACCAAAAGAAAGCTCTAGAACTCACATAATTAAATACTAACTTTAAAGAAAAGAAGCTTTGCCCATAATTATAAATTAAAACAGTTGAAACACATCTCCCTTCTACCTGCGACATTGATTCACACAATCTGTAACATGAATGAGTGACACGTGGGGATAAAAATGGGAATCTATTTCTAAGTTAGAGCATAAACCCCACGGGCAGAAGTTCAGATTTCTCCACCCTACCACATTCCACTTGTATATCAGGTAGCACAAGAGATGTTATACCATAATGTCACAAAACCATGCCAAATTAGCTTGCTCACTTTCCTGTGACCTAGAGAACCACACATTGTTATCTTTCCATCTATCTCGACATCTCTTGTTTCTTGACCTCATTACTTCTTCGCCTCAGAACATTCCTACACTTCCCTTTTTCCATCTATCATCACAATTCGCAGTGCATTCATCCCACACTCCATAAGCCTTTCTCTTTTCGCCCTCTACTGTTCTTTCCTCCATCAATCCCCCAATTAACTCCCTCCCTCCCCCCAAACCCCAAAAAAATAAAAATAAATAAATAAACACAAACACCAAGACTTCTTTCTCTCTATTTCTCTTGCCACGCAAAGGAAAGACAGTTGTGACCAAAAAAATGATAGATACAAAAGACATGATAAAACGAAATTAAAGAATATAAAAATAAGGAAAAATAAATAAAAAGAAAATAAAGCGCAAACTTGATCTTGATGAAAATAAACCACATATTCAGGAAACATTTTAGGTGTTAATTCTGTAAATCCTTGTGTTAGTCATTGGTTATTTCTTTTATTATTATTGTGATTATGGATGTATTTTGGGAATGTTTGGTTAGATGATTTTCAAGAAAGGAATCAAAATACATAGTTCAGGTGGAAGGTTATGTCTCCGTATTTTGATTCCCAGAAAGAAAGGAATCAGGCATTCCTTGAGAAATTGACAAGTATGCTTTTCAATCCGTGGCCAAGTTATTTTTAATGATAATAATTCTTTTAAAAAATTTAAATACTGTAATATTTTTTCTAAGAAAAATAAATTATAAAAAAAAAATACTATTAATAGTAAAAAAAATTCTCTCCATTCTAAAAAATCTTACACATATGATAGTCATTTCCCCCAACCAACCAAACAATATAATTACGAAAACAAAATAATTACCATTACACACTACTTTTATTACCATTCCCATTCCTTGTAATAAACCAAACGCTCCCTTAGTGCTATTTTGTACCCACAGCTTACTTAAATGGGATTAAGAATAGTGTAAAATATACATCTCATTCCATTCTATAAACTTCTATTTCTACGAGCCAGATTCTTTCCAATGTTTTGCTCTCTTAATTTTACTTTATCCTAGTTCAGCCATCAGACATGCAGCCTATATCACTGCATATATATATATATATATATATATATATATATATATATATAAGTTGCACCTTTTCTTAAGAAAATGTTAGAATTCCAGCAGTGCTAAGGATACCTCTAACAGAAAAAACAAACAGGACAACGAATAGCTACTCATCATGTCATGGTCGATAAACTCAAAACAGGCAACATTTCACCTTGCCAAAGAAGGGCATGTTTTATTAATTATTGAATCACATCGTCTAATAGTTTTTTATATGATAGTTAAGAAATTATCTCTCCGTCCTGGTAAATGTTCCACCGTTACCATAGACACCGAGTTTAAGGAATGTTGCTTTCTTGACTAACATTAGTTGATGACAAGTCTTGGTTTTCCCAGATTAAACTAGTAGAGGAAGGAAGCAAGAAGTTTTTTACTTTTCAAGGGTATTGTAGTATTTTTAGATAATAAATAAAGTAAAAAATATGTTATGTGTGTTAGTAAGGGATGACATTTTTGTAAATAAGATAAGATGTGTTGAGGGGTTATTAGTGATGCTTTTACTAAAAATGGAGTGTGAAACTTTTAGTGGGATGTCCCAATGAGGAAAGTTTGAAACTTTTAGTGGGACAGAGGGAGTATTAAGGTATATATACAACTGACATAATGAAAGAAGAAGAATACGAAGTTCAAACCTCAGGAAAATGAGCCCATATCAAACCAAGGGGCTTGCAATCAAATACACGAGTATCTGACTGAACTGTGATCATTGCCATGTGATCAAGAAGGGCTGTGATTTTGTAGTTAGGATTATTCAGTACCCCAAGCTGCCCCATTTTCAATTCAACCCACTTCATGCTGCACACATTGAAATAAATTAAATTAGCAACAATGCACCCATCGAAATCAGTGTGCTACCAGATAGGTGCATAATAATTATAAACTTAAAAACTAGAAATTTGTCAAATTCATTATTTTCGATGATAATTCACACTTTAATAGTAACAATTTTGATAATTTTACAATTGAGAACAAAAGCTTAATAAGGGCTACAACTGATGGAGCCAATTATTCCAATCAGATGACCAACTAATAATCATATAAAATTAGTAAATTAAGCAATTCAATTAAACTTAAACTCAAATTATAAATTAGCACTGATTCAGAAAAAAACTAAAATACTTATTCAATAATATTCACATAAAATATAATTATATCATAATTTAAAAATGTGAAATTCTTTTATAGAATTTAAAAACTTGACATAACTTTATAGCACTTGTTATTAGAATTTGAAAATTCTAATCATGGGACAGAGAAAACAATAAGATTCCTCAATGCCTAAGATTCATGATTTCAACATGTCAACCTTATGTGTCACTAAATATAACTGAAACATAATTGCAAAATATGATCGAGGTTCCATAGAAGCACAAATTCCGTGCAAATGCAGATAGCTGATAAGAGATAGAATATCTCAACCTGGTAGCAGACCATATCATGATATCATATTCTGCATAGACAGCTGAGAGAAACTCATGAAGATCTGCGTAGTTCATAACAAAAGTAAGTAACGTTACAAGACAGGCAATGACTAGAACAATAAATCCTTACAAGGTCGCATTAGTTCTAGAGGATTCTCAGCAGAAGAGCGGTGGTCAAAGAGAGTATAATCAATATCCAGAACAAGCAGTTTTTTGCCTTCACGACAAGGGTTTCGGAGTTCAATCTAACATGAAAACAAAGGGATAAAAATCCATCTCAAGAGTCGCGAGAAAATTAATATATAATGCAACAATTATTTTAAAGAAAAAAACTCAAACATTCATAATTGTAGTTATAACACTAGACTGAGACCCTATAAACCAGTTGTTTAAACACAATCAAATAACCATATGGCAATTCTTAAAATAGATGATAACTAACTTTGTGCAGCTCTATACGTCGTTTTAGTTTCTGCTTGTTGACTTCTTTGTCTTTAATGTAAACGACTTCATCTTGTCCAATTTCAAAATCATCAACAATCTCTTGAGATTCCATCTGATCCACAATTATATCATCTTCGACTGTACTGAAAATCTCATGAAAATGTCAAACATCTGCCTCACACTAATTTTTAGAAAATCAACCATTCTGAGAAGTTTGTGAAAGATCAGCTAGCAGCAAAAATCAGGTGCAAGGAATGTAAAATAAAACCTAAATGAAGAAACAATATTCTAGCAGTAAAATAGAAACATATGAAATAACATCCATTTTCATGGCAATTGTCTGAAGAAGAAGCAAATATGAAGAAATTGACTATGATACAACTAGAAAAACACTAAGAGCCAATAACCGAACACATCCATTTGATATACATGAATAGACATGCTCTACTGAAATTTTCAAAATTTCAGATCTAAGCTGCTTATAACAATCATAATGACCTTAATAAAGCTTTCACCAATTTCCATATCCAATCTCCATTAAAATTTAAAAAACATACCCAATTGTAATTTATTAATTATGATTAGAAGTATTAAAGGTGAAACTTGCACTTCCATTTTATCAGTAAAAGATTCAAACATTTTGAGGAAGAAGGGAATGCAGAAGTTCAACAATAACCATGAATTTTTATGTTGTTAAAACTTAAAACCCAACTGAATTTAACTTCAATGCTCTTGTAAATCAAAAGTTCTCTAAAAATCCAACATTTCCGGAGTTCCAATTCAATCTTTATTCGGAGCTATTATATAACTAGACTAGATAAAAAATATTTAACTAATATCTAAATTAAACATTAATATAATAGAATATGCCAGAAGAAGCAGCAAAACCCAGTCCATACCATTAGCCAATGTGACAGATCATAAATTCATGATATAATCAGGGCGATAAAATTAAATTAGACAACTTGAACTTCAAACCACAAAGAAAATGTACCCCATCATGGTCATCTTGAGGGACGATTTGAGGGGAATCTGAGAGAGAAGCAGAGAATCATCGGCGAGTTTGGAGCCGAGTTTAGGGTAGAGAAGCTTCTGACGCTTGGGCATCACATTAGTGGCCTCGCATATCCGTCGCTTGAGTTCACCCACTGTGTCGTCACCGCATACTCTAATGGTGTATTCTTTGCCACTCCACTTCACAGTTAGAGTCAGCTCCTCCACCGTCAACGGCGAACCCGCCAAGGCAGACGCCGAGGACGACGTCTCACTCGCCATTGGAACAGGTCGGCAGTATCTTCTGAAGTTTTTGTAAGTCCTAACAAATGTGAGAAAACGAAATTTGCATAGGTCAGATCTTACAATATTCGGCCCGATGGGTTGGAATGTAGTTCCGGCCCGTACTCATTTTGGTTGGATCCATTTGCCTTCGAATACCAATAAACTCAATAGAACTCGTCTATAAGCCCAATTATTACATTATTAATCATATGCATATTTAACATTTATATTTAAATTTAAATAAATATATGGGCATTTGATCTAGTCATTTTTACCTAGATTTTAGTGTCTTTATTTGTGTATTTTTGGATGTTTTTATCCGTATTTGTGTTAATTTTGGTAGAGTTATTGTTACTTTGAGGAATGTGGTATAAATTGAGAGAATTGTGTAAATGGGTTTAAATATGTGTAAAACAGGTCAAGAAATGGACAAAAACGGAGTCGAGAGCGAAAGGGAGATGGAAGAACTGGCCATGTTGGTACGCAGGCCGTGTGCGGAACATGGCCCTGTAACCATTGGCCGTGTAGTGTCGTCAGAACTTGCTACTCGCCCAGGAAGATGGCCGTGCGCTGGTGCACGGGCCGTGCGTCGCTGCATCCCCCGTGTACGGAGCACGGCCCTGTAAGAAGAAGCCTTGCATTGTCTTCAGAAAATGCTACACGGCCATGACCATGGCCGTGCAGCACAGCTCGAGCCGTGTCTGGAAGCACACAAACATGCCGAAGTAGGTGTGCCCTACACGGGCCGTGCGCTGCAGCACGGGCCGTGTAGGTGCAAAATCCTGTGTAATTTTCAGAATGTTCCAAAAGCTTCTAGAAGGTCCATAAGTGATATAAAACCATGATTTGTGCGAAATTAAAGAGGGGAATTCATTGAGGATCAGATTGGAGCAGTTACACACACTAAAACACTATATTTCCTCACACACTAGATCCAAAATCCATCTCTACCATCTAGATCCATTAAACCACCATTTGATTTACATTTTCAATCCATAAAACCTTCATCCCATCCATCCTACCACCATTTGAGAAGATTGGAGCATCAATTGTTGAAGGAGTCGATCAATTGAAGAGGAGGAAGGCTTTTCTTATGCAAGGGAAGCAAATCTACTTTCCAATTGTTAATTTTCTTCTTATTATAACTCAAATGGAGCAAAACTTAATTTGTAATGAATTAATCACCATGTTTAGTGGCTAGTTTTCTAGTAGGGCTAGTCATATGAGTGGTTGAGGGGAAGAGTTAGATATGTAAAACTTGAGTAGTGATTTGAATTGATTTGTGGATTTTCTTCTATGATATATCAATCATATTTCATTTCAATGTATGTGTGATTAAATTCTCTATTCATTATATTAGGATGATCATTCCAATGTTGTGAGTGAAGCTTTAATTGAATCATATATTGAGTTGTGCATGCATGTTAGTATAAGGGGAGGTAAGCCATACCCTCCTTAGGCTTAGAACATTCATAGAAAGACACTTAAGAAATTGAGTGAAAAGAACCAACTTATGATCATAGTACCTTAAAGGAATTGAGATTAAGACCAATCTTAGGAGACTTAGGCTTGTAAAAGAGTCGAGAACCTAGTTGCCTTGGCCATAGGGACTAGGGGTAAATTTGTGATTGCTTTTAATCCACAAGTTAATGAAAATTACTATGAAGGGTTTTGCATATCTAGCTCAAGTCTCAACTATAAGTATGATTAACCTTGCTCTCTTCTCAAGTGTATTCTACATCCATTCCATCAATCATTTGCTCGTTATTTGATCATTTACTTATCTAGTTCACATTCTAGTTATTTGAGTAGAATTTTAAGCATTAGTTTTAATACCAAACCTTCAAACATATTATCTTTACAAAGTATAAATCGATGAACAATTCGGATACTAGCCAATGTTTGCTTTCCCTTGGGATGGCAATCTTATAAATGTTAAACATTTGGCTGTAACGAGTTTGAAGTTGATTAGTTTTGATAAGGATTTCTTTTTGTTATTTATTTACTTGTCTTGGTTGGTTTGGGAGCTAACTTGGAACTTCTTGTAGGTACATGCAAATGCGTTCAAGGTCTCAATCTATTGAACCTTTGAACTTGGAATTAGAAGCTACTTTAAGAAGACAAAGACGAGGAGTGCTAGAGCCTATGGAGGAAAGTATGGAAGAAGTAAGGGATAATGCAAATATGGTTGATGAAGAAGGCAATATGAGGAATTTTCATGGAGGTGATAATGCTAGAAGGGGCTATAATAATCTGGAATTTGTGCCACAAGTGTATGCTCAACAAATGGACTTGCAAAACCAACAAATGCAAGCTATTATTCAAAACTTGATGGCACAACAAGAAGCAAGGAATAACCCTCCGGTGGTGCAAAATCAACCCCGTGAAAATGGACATAATAGAGGTGGAATGAACATTCGAGATCATTTCCAACCTCAGTTTGGGAATTATGCGATGGGGCCACCGGTAAATGTTAATCATTTTGAGATCAAGACAGGATTGATCAACATGGTGCAAGCAAATCAATTTGGTGGTGGTGCTATGGAGGATCCGAATGCTCACTTAGTCCAATTTATGGAGTTAGCCAACACGATAAAGATAAATGGGGTGAGTGATGATGTTGTTAAAATGAAGCTTTTCTCATTTTCATTACGAGATAGAGCTAAGGCTTGGTATCATACTCTACCACCAGGATCTTATACCACATGGAGAGAATTGGCACAAAGATTTTTGAGCAAGTATTTTTCCCTTTAAAGATGTTGCATCTCAAAGGGCAAATCTTTCAATTCAAGCAATTGCCACTTGAGACATTTAGTGAAGTATGAGACCGATTCAAAGAGATGCTAAGGAAGTGTCCACAATATGGATTCCCCGAGGAGCAACAAATAGGATTTATCTATGCCGGTTTACATGGTAGTGAGAGGATGCTTATTGATGCTTCGTCGGGAGATTCGATTTTGGGACAAACTCCAGAAAGAGCAATTACCATATGTGAGGAAGTAGCTTTGAATATGGGTCAATGGCCCATGGATCGTGCATCGGGAATGTATGATAGGGAGAAAATTGCTAAGATGGAAGAAGTGTGCTTACAACAAGTAAAAAAAGTGGAAATGCCTAAGGAAGACATGACCGATAGGGCAATCACGGAGATCTTAAAAAGGATGAATGCTAACATGAAAGTGTCTCCAAGTTCGACACCTATGGTGAATCAACAAGTTCTTGCAAGTCCTCAACAAGGTATATCATTGCCTTTGATAAATCAACAAGTGTTTTCTAATCTTCAACAAGGCATGACGATGCCTAATGTGGGTCAATCTTCTCAAAGTTGTCAAATGCCTACCTCTATGCCTCAACAAGGTATGTTCTCTAATTTTGGAATACAAGATGCATGGTGTCCACCGGAGATGACACTTGAGGAAGTTGCCTTCATGTAAGGAAGGAACTTCCAAGGAAATTATGGTGGAAATTTTGGAAATCATGGAGGAGGATATCCACAAAGGCAAAGAGGATGAGGGCAAGGTAACTTTCAAGGGAATTTTAATCAACCTCATAGGTATGAGAACTTGTCTTATGGAAATCAAGGGAATGCACTTACTCTCCCACCGGGAATCAATCCTGGAGAGAAATCTTCTAATGGTGAAGGGAAGCCTATGGTGGAGTATCAAGTTGCTAAAATGTTTGAATTCATGAAGGAAGATAAAGAAGAAAGAAGGAAAAGAGATGAGGTGAATGGTAAGAGAATCAAAGCCTTGGAGACACAAATGAGACAAATGGCAAGTGAAAGGAAGGATGTTCATCGTCAAGGAAAATTTCCATCTACAACAATTACTAATCCGAAAGAGCAATGTAAGACTATTGAGCTTCGTAGTGGAACAAAATACGAAGGACCTTCTTTGCCATCGAAAGTAGAGGAGGTAGGGTGTGAAGTTGAGCCTATGGAAAGATTGGATGAAGAAGGGAAAGAGAAAGAAGTTGAAATAGTTGAAAAGGATGAAAGTACCCCTATACTTGAAGAAGAAAATGTGAAGTCTCCAAAGAAGTGGGAGAGATGTAGAGAAGCAAAACGAAAAGAGAGAGAAGAAAAGTTTGAAAGAGATGAATGGGGAATTCCGAAGTTGCCCGTGGCAATTCCGTTTCCACAAAGGTGTTTGAAAAAGGGATTAGAGGAAAAAATTGCCAAGTTTGTGGAGATGTTGAAGAAGATACATGTGAATATTCCTTTTGCGGAAGCTCTACTTCAAATGCCCAACTACTCCAAATTTTTAAAGGATATTTTGTCAAAGAAAAGAAGCTTGAGAGAGTTTGAAACGGTGAACCTTACAGAGGAATGTAGTGCAATCTTGCAAAAGAAACTTTCCCCTAAATTGAAAGATTCGGGAGTTTCACCATTCCATGTGAGATGGGAGAACATGAGAACTACAAAGCTTTATGTGATTTGGGAGCTAGTATTAATTTGATGCCGTTGTCAATTTTTAAGAAGTTGGGTATTGGTGAGGTCAAGCCGACATTGGTTACGCTTTAATTAGCCGATTGATCATTGACTTATCCAAAAGGAATTGTTGAAGATGTGTTGATCAAAGTTGGCAAGTTCGTATTTCCCGTCGATTTTGTGGTACTAGATATGGATGATGATTCAAAGGTTCTATTAATACTTGGTCATCCATTTCTTACCACGGGAAAAGCATTGATTGATGTGGAGAAGGGAGAGCTCACTTTGAGGGTGAATGAAGAAGAAGTGATATTTTCATTGAGAGAAGCTATGAGGTATCCTAAGAACAAGGAAGAATGTAGAAGAGTGGAGATTGTGGACAACATTGTTGAAGAGCATATGTATCACCTTCATTCCAAGGATCCGTTAGAAATTATCATAAGCCATTCTTACTCTACTGAATCTCTTAAATCTAAATCTTCTTTTTGTTTGGAAAATGATAAAATGATTGATGATTTACGTGGTTTAAATGCTTGTAGGGCACTTACAAATGAGGAAGTAAAAGAAGAAAATGTGGAGAAACTTGAGGAAGGACCAAAAGAGAAAGTGCAAGAGAAAAAGAAGGTGGAGTTGAAACCATTGCCGGAGCATTTGAAGTATGCTTACTTGGAAAAAGATGAAACATATCCGGTAATTGTATCCTCTTCCCTTAATGATTTAGAATTAGAAAAATTGTTAAGAGTTTTGAGAGAGCATAAATCCATTATTGGTTGGAGCATTAAAGATTTGAAAGGTATTAGTCCATCTATGTGCATGCATAAGATTCACTTGATTGATAATGAGAAGTCGTGTGTTCAAAACCAACGTAGATTGAATCCTATAGTACAAGAAGTGGTAAGAAAGGAGGTGTTAAAATGGCTTGATGCGAGAATAATCTTTCCAATAAGTGATAGTCAATATGTAAGTCCCTTACATATAGTAGTAAAAAAAAGATAGTATGACTATAGTAAGATCCGATACAAATGAAACGATTGCCACTAAAACTATCACGGGTTGGAGAGTGTGTGTTGACTATAGAAAATTGAATGAAAACACTAGAAAAGATCATTTTCCATTGCCATTTATAGATCAAATGTTAGATGTCTTGCGGGGCATGAGTATTATTGTTTTCTTGATGGTTATTTCGGGTACAATCAAATATTGATTGCACCGGAAGACCAAGAGAAGACAATGTTCACATGTCCCTATGGTATGTTTGCATTTAGAATGATGCCGATTGGTCTATGCAATGCCCCCGCCACTTTTCAGCGTTGTATGATGGCTATCTTCGATGGTTTGATTGAAAATATAATGGAGGTGTTTATGGATGATTTTTTCGTGTATGGTTCCTCCTATGATATATGCTTGACTAATCTCACCATTGTATTGCAGAGGTGTGAAGAATCAAATCTTGTGCTTAATTAGGAAAAATGCCATTTTATGATGATCGATGGGATAGTCTTAGGGCACCATATTTCAAAGCATGGGTTAAAAGTGGATAGAGCTAAAGTGATAGCCATAGAACGTCATCCCCCTCCTACTAGTGAGAAGGGGGTGAGATCGTTAGGAGAGTCATCGCACGTGAAAAAATTTTTGGAACTAGGTTTCCAAAATTTCGCTCTCTATCTTTCCCGCAAGCAACTTCACAGCTGTCGGTGCCTCTCGCCTTCAGCCTCGGCGATTATTGTACATCTTCGATCATCCTTCTTTCCATGTTGCCGGCACTTTTCACTGTCAATGTTCGGTTTGATCACACTGCTCCCCACGGCAGTGGTAGAGATTCATCTTTTATTCATGCAATCTGCCTAGATTTCTCCTTTCATGGGTAAGAAATCGAGGAGTAAGACGCCTACCAAGGTGTTGACGGATGTGCGTCTGGGAGATGACTAGTTCAAATCGGTGAAGGATCGTGCGAAGGAAATTGAGAGAAAAAAACCCACAGGGAGGCTGTCTTGGTGGACAATCCATCGCTGGATGATGGCGCTGCCTTGGCGCGCTCTATAGCGGCTGACTGGATGGAGATGGAGACGGAGATAAACGTAGGTTCCATGGCTCTTGTGCTGGCAGACATGCCTGATGTCTCCACGTCAGATAGTCCCACGCAAGGGCTAGTGGATACAGCCATGGAGGATTCAACCCCAGTGGTGCCTATTGTTTGGAACCCCAGCCCTAAAAGAAAACTTCGGCAGATGGGAGACGTAGCGCAACCCCAGGTGCTCGGCGAAGGCTGGATGTCGAGACCCCTCTAACTCCACCTTCTCGACAGCCAGGTGGAGACTCTTGGCAGGCTAGTGCTGAGACTCGGCATGGGCAGGGCCCTGTCGATTCTTCTCGGTAGATTGTCGAGGCTATCGGAAGCGCCGAGGTTTCTCGGCAGGTAGGGGCTGACTCTCGGCAGGCGCAGGGCACTTCTTAGCAGGATGGCTCGGTGTAGGATTCTGGCTTCGCTGCTCGGCAGGCTGCGCCGAGCGTGGGCGGGAGCACTGGGCAGCTCCCAGGCGATGCGCCCATGGGTGAGGGTACGATGGCAGGGCCAAGGCAGTCGGGCGGACAGCGCTTCCAGCGCACGCGGCAGGGTGATTCCAGAAAGGATTCCACTTCCAAGGAACCGATTGACTACTCCAAGTTTGTCAACAAGAACAACATTGATCCGGATAGAAAACTCGAATACATCGCACCCTGTGATGGAGTAGGCTGTCTGGATCCGAAGGACGACTCTGATGCTTGGAAATACACGCGGTGGGGTATTTCTCGGGATAGTTCCCGGGAAATGCAAGCTCTCCATGCTATTTGTCGATCATGGGGCGTCAAGTAGACCATTGTTATGCATCAATTTGGATGGATTATCTTTCGGCTTTACTCAGAGAAGGATGTAAGGAAGGTGCTGGACAAGGCTCCCCACTCTATTTGGGAATGATACCTCATGCTTGAAAGGCTCCCGAGAGCTTTTCAGTTTGATGATCGGGAAATCTCTCATGTCTCGGTTTGGATTCATCTCCCGTTATTCCCATTAGAGTTGTGGTCGAGGAATCACATTAGCAAGGTGGCTTCTCTGATCGGACGATCAATTATGGTGGACGATACCTCGATTAAAGCCGATAAGGTATCATTTGTTCGATTGCGTGTTGACATTGACATCTCGCAGGAGCTCCCGAAGGAGGTTACTTTCAACTACCGTGGGGCAAACTACACCCAATCTGTGCTGTACGAGCGCCTCCTGGCGTATTGTACCAAGTGCAGAAAGTTTGGCCACTTGGTGGGTAATTGTGATGTCTTGGATGGTGGGGATAAGAGAGAGAAGGAAATCCCACAGAAGTCCACACAGGTGGAAGAAGGAGTCGATGATGAGGGATTTCAGCAGGTTAGCTCAAAGAATAATAGAAAGAAAAGGGCAAGAAGTAGGAGTAGGAAGAAGAAGGGTACGACCCCTCCACCTACTCACGAACTGAGTGAGATGGTTACATCTGGGAAGTACCAAATCCTAGATGAACTTGATCCTGATGATTGGAAGATCAACAGGCGGGATGGGAAACAGCCCACCCAAGTTAACACTAGGAAAACTTGGGCGTCGAAAATGGAGGAATAAGATGAGGAGGCCGTAGGGCAATCGGGACGGTCTCCTCCTCCCAGCTTCACGCAGAGGGCTGATGGAAGCAAACGCGGTACTGGAATTACTATCCAGGAACCGCAGGGTATAGGCAACGGGCCAGGACGAGGCGGAGGCTCTTCCCCCAAGGGTCGTTGATGAAGCTTTTATCATGGAATGTACGAGGGCTTGCAGCCCCTCGTGCGCAGCGATCAGCCCGCAGGTTAGTTCGCAAGCATAACGTTTGGTTTTCTTGAAACTAGATTATCTGTAGATAATGTGGTGGATATAGTCGGTAAAATTATTCCTAGTTGGCATATTGTGAATAATTTTGATGTTGTTGATGGTGGACGGATTATGGTTGCGTGGGATTCCACATTGATTTCTGTTAGTAATGTTGTGCTCCATGAGCAATGTATCTCTGGTTTGGTTCGCTATTTGATTTCTCAACAGGAGTTCTACATCAGTGTTGTGTACGCCCGTAATGGCATTGTTGACAGGCGTAGGCTATGGAGTCATCTCTCTTCGGTTGTCCCTGCGGTTAACTCTCCTTGGATGATCCTGGGAGACTTTAACTGCGTTAGGAAGCCGGAAGAGCATTCTGTAATTGTTCCGTCTCATCGGAACTGGTGCAGGGTTGATTTTGAGGAGTTGTGTGTTGAACTGGGGTTGGAGGATGCTAAGTCTAAAGGGTGCTTCTTCACCTGGATGAATGGCAGGATATGGAGCCGTATTGATAGAGTGTTGGTGAATTCGAACTGTAATCTCAGTTCAGGAGTAGTGGAGTCGGAGTTTCTGCCCATGGAGGCCACCTCGGACCATTGCCCCGCACTAGCTTCCGTGTTCCATGCCGAGCACTCGAAGGGCAGACCGTTCAGATATGTGAACATGTGGAGGACTAGCAGTGGTTACTTGGATACCGTGCATGAGGTATGGGACTCGCACGTTTGGGGTACGACTCAATTCAGTGTATGCAGCAGGCTGAAGCTTCTCAAGCCAAAGTTACGCCTTCTTGGCAAGAGAGACTTCGGCCACATCACTGAGAGAGCAAAGAGAGCTAGAACGGAACTTGACAGCCTCCAGCTGGATAGCCATGCTGATCTAGGTAACACTGAGAAATGGGACAGAGTTCGGGAAGCAGCCAAGAAGGTCGACTTCCTGTGCCACGCCGAGCATCTATTCCTCTCTCAGATGGCCAGGACAGAGTATTTGATCAACCAGGATAAACCCACAAAGTTTTTCTACAAGAAGATTAAGTCCAACAGCGTAAGGAATGTTATCCCCTCCATACGTACAGAAACCGGGCATACTTCCTCCCGGGATGAAGTCGTTAGAGAATTCCTCACGTTCTACAGGGACTTAGTGGGCACCGCAGGTGATTATGATGAGATTGATGATAGTGTGTTCTAGTGGGGAGCTGTGCTGAGTGATCAGCAAGCGCAGGATCTTGTAGCACCTATTACGGCCAAGGAAATAAAGGGGGTCGTTTGGAGAATGAATGGTGACAAGGCTCCAGGACCAGATGGATACAAGGCTTCCTTCTTCTGGGATGCATGGGACGTAGTAGGAACTGATGTTGTGGCCGCTGTCCAGGAATTCTTTCAATCCGGGCAGCTGCTGCGACAGATGAATGCTACGTTTATTACACTCATCCCAAAAGGGAAGCACGATCCCACAGTTAGGGACTTTCGCCATATTTCGTGCTGCAATGTGATATATAAGATTATTTCTAGAGTCTCATTTGTAACATACATTTTAGGGAATTAAATGTATATTTATGATTTTCTTTTCATTGCTTAATTAATTTGTAATTAAAAAATTCTTTTTATTACTTGATTAATTTTTAATAATAAAATTTATAATCTCCTAGTAAACTAAAGAAGAGTTTTAATTTTCATATGTGTCATCTTGAGAGTGATTCTAGGCATAGGTGTCTATTTCTTAGAATTTTAAATTTAATTTAATAGATTTATTCATTGTACATATATCATTTGTAACATACATTTTAGGGAATTAAATGTATATTTATGATTTTCTTTTCATTGCTTAATTAATTTGTAATTAAAAAATTCTTTTTATTACTTAATTAATTTTAATGATAAAATTTATAATTTTTTTGTTATATAATACAAATTAGGGATGGGTTCATATAATACAAAAGAAACTATTTGTCATATACTAATAGGTTTTGATTAATATTACAGCTACAATTTTTAAATAATAAATTAAAATTATTTATTATTTTATTTAACTAAAATACCTTTAATGTCGTATTTAAAGGTGACATTTTGATATTTATTTCAAAACTTTATGCTAATACCTTTATATCTTGGATTGTGACATTTTGTTTCATGACATAATTCTTGATTCTATATTTGTGTGTGATTAATTTATTGAAATGTGTATTGATTTTGTTCGATAAAATATTTATTTATTTTTCTATTCTAATTCGATTAGAGGCACTCTTTTGTTACATGGGTTATTTATGAGACGGGCGTGAGACGGGTCGACCCATCACTAAAGTATGCTTATTGTAAAGATAAAGTATACTTATTTGTAGTTAAAATATGTCAATAATAAATCATATTATAGCAGGCTAAAACTATACATTAATCCATAATCTAGCATACTTGAGAAAACATACTTTAACATCCATTAAACATACTTCATCTAAAAAATAAACATATTTTAACACATTTCACAAACCGTCTCAAGTAAATAGCGTCTCATAAGAGACTTTGTCATTCGATTATATATTTTGCAATCAATTTTAACTTTTTTTTCTAATCTTGCAGCTATTAACATTATTCTCTACATAAATTACAAGTAATCAAGTAACCTGATACATGTATTTCATCAACAAAATTAACATGCATAAAATACATTTTTGATAGACATTTTCTCAACACATAATTAATCCCCAAGTATGAAGGATGTAACTGTAGCTTAGGTAAGCGACCATGTTATATTTATCGAATCCAAAGGACGATTGATTATCAATTTATTATTATCTAAATAAACTAAAACGATGGTATAATAATTTAAGTGTAGAATTATTATTAATCTATTAAATAGATAATTAAATAACAAGTTAAATAAGAAAACAGTAGAGAATTATCGAGACTGAACAAGGGAGAAGATAGGTAGTTCTTCAGCCCATCCAGTTGCACTCATTAATTTTTCTTCCATGTATCAATGTCCGACTCTGCCTTGTGGAATATAGACGCATCATTAAACCATCCAAACCTACTCTATAGATACAAGTAAATAAGCATGTAACACGTGTGAATCACCTTAGAGCAAGAACACAATTTTACCCCCTTTCTAGGCACTGTCAGCATAAATTATTTTCGTGCACTAGTACTTTAATCTGATATGATCTCTCTTTATAGGTACTATGAAATTATCCTCTTTATCATAATTGCTAACTCGAATTCAATTCAATTAATAAATATTTATATATGATATTTCTAATGAAGCTTCGGAGTCCTCTCACTTAGAAACATAACACGAAATACTATTTAGCAGCGAACGTGCTCAGTCAACAATCAAGATATATATTCAGCTTCTATATATCAATTGAAGATGCACAAAACGACTCTGAATATGGATTAAAAATGAATAGTCATATATAAAATAAACCACAAGTAGTATTGTACGGATAATACACATGGAAGTTCAATTAACTAGTAAAGCTTTCATAAACCCTAGAACTACCGAAGTGGTTCTGGCCCATGACGCTTCAAAGAACATTCATGGTGATTGGATAGATCTTACCATAATCTTGAAAAGTAAAAAGTAAATGAAGAAGTGAAATAAACCCTAGATGCGGGCGCCGTCGCGTCTCTCTCTGTCTTGAATCTTCACTTAGTTCTCACTTGATTCGACAAACGATCTCTCTCTGCAGCTCCGTTGGATGGAGTTAGGGTTTGGATGTGGAATCTAACTCTATTCTTGATGTGATCTGCATCCCCTTTTATACTTGTAAACTCTTCTTACGGACCTTTACTGGGCTTTTTCGTGGAAAATACGAACATACGCGCACTAGAGGTGAAATCTCGATGATTCAAAATTGACGTGTCCTTGCTCGACCAAAATGCTCTTCGTCGAGCAAGGTCGATTGGCGCGTCTGTAAACTGAAACTCCTCCCAATGTCTTGCTTGACCTCTTCTGTTGTTGCTCGACCAAGAAGAATTGGTCGAATGGCACCTCCTTTGGTCGAGCGGCGCCTCAAAAATCGTATTTTCTAATTTTGAGCACTTCTGACCTTTTTTCCTGTATAATTATGATTAAACAACCTCAGTAGCACTTGATTTGTGGCTTTTTCATGCACATCCCAATTTGCCTCGATTTAAGATCAAATCGTACTCAATTTCTATATAAATCAGAACTCAAAATATGTGAATTCTCATCTTAACAAATCTCCAAACTTACATGTTGCTCGTCTCGAAGCAACGAATTTAAAACAAAGGCAAGAGAGTGTAAACTTCACAAGGTCCACATAACATGCACAACCTATACTCAACAATCTTATCAATTCGAAACATGCAATCATCCATCATATCTTTCATACATGCAAAAATATCAATCAAATACAATACTTCTTCGAGTGCCAAAGTCATCTAGCTCATTAGGTAAGTGTTTATTCTCACTCTCAAGTGTAAAAATTGTACACTTCAAGGGTCAATATATACGTTCATAATCAATTTATACATCCGCGTAACCATAAGCTTGGCAAGGGTCTCAACAATAAATCTATAATCATTTCAATACTAGGATCACAAAGGACTTGTCTTTCATGTTGTAATGTTGGCTCTTTGGTAAAAGTAGAAAAATTTAGAGAAAGTGACTAATTCACCAGTAGAGAATTACCTTGGAGTTTTGTTTTTCATCAAACATCTTCTTTTTTCTTCTACACTGTCATTCTCATGATCTTTTTGATCCTTCTTTTCTCCTTCTTCACTTTGAATCAACATTTTTTCTTTTTTTTTGAACATAAGGGTACCAGTTTAGGGCACTACCTTTTTAAGCAAACGGGGTACCAGTTTCAGGCACTAATCCCCCCCAAACAAGATTTAACCATGAATTTTTCCTTCACTTCACATCACTATCACCAATCTTTTCTTCCTTTTTTTTATACTCATCACTAGCAAATTATTCACCTTAAATCTCTACTGGTAAATACGGCATTCAAAAGCTCAAATAAAATTAATAAGGGCTTTTTATCAAAGATTTGCTGAAGAAAAAGCTTTAAAGGCTCAACGGGACTTTCAATGATATACATATTATAAGGGAAGGTAAAATCTGGCAAAGTAGCGCAATTAAACAGTAATGGCCTAAGATCATGCCCTAGTATCTATCAATCATAAATCTCGAATAAGACTCCAGGCCAAGTTCTAGAATATGAAAGTATGAACGATACTCATAAGAATAAACTATCATGCATTGATGTAACATGATTTAAAAGACTCAAATTTTCACATGGGTAACAGATTTCCTAATCACTCTTCAAAGCATGCAATTAACATTAATCTCTACATAAATTACAAGTAATCAAGTAACATGATACATGCATTTCATCAACAAAATTAACATGCATAAAATACATTTTTGATAGGCGTTTTCTCAATGTACAATTAATCCCCAAGTATGAAGGATGTAACTGTAGCTTAGGTAAGCGACCATGTTATATTTATCGAATCCAAAAGACGATTGATTATCAATTTATTATTATCTAAATAAACTAAAACGATGGTATAATAATTTAAGTGTAGAATTATTATTAATCTATTAAATAGATAATTAAATAACAAGTTAAATAAGAAAACAGTAGAGAATTATCGAGACTGAACAAGTGAGAAGATAGGTAGTTCTTCAGGTCATCCAGTTTCACTCATTAATTTTTCTTCCATGTATCAATGTCCGACTTTGACTTGTGGAATATAGACGCATCATTAAACCATGCAAACCTACTCTATAGACACAAGTAAATAAGCGTGTAACACGTGTGAATCACCTTAGAGCAAGAACACAATTTTACCCCCTTTCTAGGCACTGTCAGTATAAATTATTTGAGGAGACTAAGTACTCTAACCTGATATGATCTCCCTTTATAGGTACTATGAAATTATCCTCTTTATCATAATTACTAACTCGAATTCAATTCAATTAATAAATGTTTATATATGATAGTTCTAATGAAGATTCGGAGTCCCCTCACTTAGAAACATAACACGGAATACTATTCAGCAGTGAACATGCTTAGTCAACAATCAAGATAAATATTCAGCTTCTATATATTAATTGAAGATGAATAAAATGACTCTGAATATGGATTAAAAATACATAGTCATATATAAAATAAACCACAAGTAGTATTGTACGGATAATACACATGGAAGTTCAATTAACTGGTAAAACTTTCATAAACCCTAGAACTACCGAAGTGGTTCTGGCCCATGACGCTTCAAAGAACATTCATGGTGACTGGATAGATCTTACCATAATCTTGAAAAGTAAAAAGTAAATGAAGAAGTGAAATAAACCGTAGATGCGGGCGCCGTCACGTCTCTCTCCATCTTGAATCTTCACTTGGTTCTCACTTGATTCGACAAACGAATCTTTCTCTGCAGCTCCGTTGGATGGAGTTAGGTTTGGATGTGGAATCTAACTCTATCTTGATGTGATCTGTATCCCCTTTTATACTTGTAAACTCTCCTTACGGACCTTTACTGGGCTTTTTCGTGGAAAATATGAACATACACGCACTGGAGGTGAAATCTCGATGATTCAAAATTGACGTGTCCTTGCTCGACCAAAATGCTCTTGGTCGAGCAAGGTCGAGTGGCACGTCTGTAAACTGAAACTCCTCCCAATGTCTTGCTTGACCTCTTCTGTTGTTGCTCGACCAAGAAGAGTTGGTCGAGTGGCACCTCCTTTAGTCGAGCAGCGCCTCAAAAATCGTATTTTCTAATTTTGAGCACTTCTGACCTTTTTTCCTGTATAATTATGTTTAAACAACCTCAGTAGCACCTGATTTGTGGCTTTTTCATGCACATCCCAATTTGCCTCGATTTAAGATCAAATCATACTCAATTTCCATATATATCAGAGCTCAAAATACTTGAATTCTCACTCTTAACAAATTCCCAAACTTACATGTTGCTCGTCTCGAGGCAACGAATTTAAAACAAAGGCAAGATTGTGTGAACTTCACAAGGTCCACATAACATGCACAACCTATACTCAGCAATCTTATCAATTCGAAACATGCAATCATGCATCATACCTTTCATCCATGCAAAAATATCAATCAAACACAATACTTCTTTGAGTGCTAAAGTCATCTAGCTCACTAGGTAAGTGTTTACTCTCACTCTCAAGTGTAAAAATTGTACACTTCAAGGGTCAATATATACGCTCATAATCAATTTATACATCCGCGTAACCATAAGCTTGGCAAGGGTCTCAACAATAAACCTATAATTGTTTCAATACTAGGATCACAAAGGACTTATCTTTCAGGTTGTAATGTTGGCTCTTTGGTAAAAGTAAAAAATTTTAGAGAAAATGACTAATTCACCAGTACAGAATTACCTTGGAGTTTTGTTTTTCATCAAACAGCTTCTTTTTTCTTCTACACTGTCATTCTCATGATCTTTTCGATCCTTCTTTTCTCCTTCTTCAATTTGAATCAACATCTTTTCTTTTTTTTTTGAACATAAGGGTACCAGTTTAGGGCACTAGCCTTTTAAGCAAACGGGGTACCAGTTTCAGGCACTAACCTCCCCCCCAAACAAGATTTAACCATGAATTTTTCCTTCACTTCACATCACTATCACCAATCTTTTCTTTATTTTTTTCTTTATACTCATCACTAGCAAATTATTCACCTTAAATCTCTACTAGTAAATACGGCATTCAAAAGCTCAAATAAAATTAATAAGGGCTTTTTATCAAATATTTGCCAAAGAAAAAGCTTTAAAGGCTCAACGGGACTTCCAATGATATACACATTATAAGGGAAGGTAAAATTTGGCAAAGTAGCGCAATTAAACAATAATGGCCTAAGATCATGCCCTAGCATCTATCAATCATAAATCTCAAATAAGACTCCAAGCCAAGTTCTAGAATATGAAAGTATGAACGATACTCATAAGAATAAACTATCATGTGTTGACGTAACATGATTTAAAAGGCTCAAATTTTCACATGGGTAACAGATTTCCTAATCACTCTTCAAAGCATGCAATTAACATTAATCTCTACATAAATTACAAGTAATCAAGTAACATGATACATGCATTTCATCAACAAAATTAACATGCATAAAATACAAGTTCACATGCATGTAAAGGAGTCAACATCTCTAATCAAATCAATCAACAATTCTCATCAAGTGTATCAAATTTCTCATCCCAACACCAATACTATCAATATCAATATATGCCAACCTCACAAGAATCACTCAATCACAATGCAGACCACTCACACACTCAAATCTCAACCTGTAAAGAAAAAATAGAAGGAAGGTGAGAGGAAACATACAAAGATAAAAACCGTGCACACTCTACTCCTATGGATCATCATCATCGCTAATCTCCACGCGCCATAGTTCAAAATCCCTCTGAAGAACCCCTAGACTTCTATCCATATCTCGGTAATTATCATCCATGTCACTCAGCCTTCTATCCATAGCATCATACCGAAGGTTGAGCCCAGCATAGATTGTATTCGCCAAAGCAAGCTGGCGGTTTATCTTCTGCTAATTTGTGTTCAATGTAGCGTAATGCTCATGCATCAACCTGAACTGCTATCTATAAAAATGATCTTGAGACTGCCAAAAATCATACTGATACTGCTGTGGTGGTGGCTGCTGCATCGGAGAATCTCCCAACTCTGGATGCTCTTGAGCTATCTCCATATGCACCACGAGAATATGTTGTTGCTAATACTACTGCTGCTGATATTCCTCCAGTGGTGGCTGTGGCTCATCCTCCTCATACTCCTCCAGCTCTCGTACTAAAATCATGTCTAGATTTAAATAGACCCATCGATGTGCATTTGAGCCAATGTCCTCCAATCTCCATTTCTAACACAAATAGTGGAGATTGCAATGTTTGGAGGAGTGTTCATTAAGAGATTTGTGTTGATCTGTACAGAAGAGAGATAAACTAGGGAGAAAGGAATCATGAAAGATAAAAGATTGATTCATCGAATGAACATCCACGCATCATCCTCTCTCCGAGCCAAGTTCATCCTAACACACACTGACATAATCAAATCCGGATCACCTGGGATCGGCCTATGCCCCGAAAAATCAATGTTATAATGCTCCACTAACGGAGTGATCATCCCTCCTATGTTGATCTTCTGAAATGTGTGTGTAGTAAACCACTGCAACTACTGAAACAAGTAAGCTCCTAGATTGAAATGGACCCCGTTCATCATACAGCATAAGATATAAAGCTCACCTCTCGAAATACACCCATCCTCAGCTCGGGAAAATATAGTGTTTTCGAGTATCCAGTCCATGTAGGCTATCACCGGGTTACAAATGAAAGCTGCCATTGAATTGTTGGAATTATAAGCTCCTTACAACCTCGTAATTGACCTCTAAAATACATCCGGGTTGAAGTCCTCGTGCTCACAGTCGAAATCCCATCCGTGTATCCGAATATTCTATTGAATTCACTGGCATACACATTTTCAGTTGCCCTCCAATTTGAAACCACACAGTTTCAGGAAGAAAATGATCTCCACAAATCACTTCTAAAGTGTATAGCACCTCTGCGGTGATGTGGAAGTACGTCTCCCTCTTCAGGTCCATGAATCCACTTATCTCAACTTGGTTAAACATCTATCTGATATCGTTGATAACGTTCATCTCTACCATGGCTTGGTCATCTTGGTATCTAGTCCGAGTAATTTTCTCCGAGATAGCTCCCCACAACTCCTCTTTCTCTTCCCATTCGTTTATCAGTATATCGAAATCAGTCGGCCTCCTTTTATCCTTCTTTAGCCTCTTGGCCGTCTCACCCATCTTGGATGCCCTCGTATCTTTCCTCTTAGAAGGGGTAGCAATTCCTTTACCTACAAAAATTATATTTTAATACAAAACATAGGCAAGAAAACAAGTATACCCAACCCAGCACTAGTTATCATATAGATTCTACTCAAGACTTAAAATCATATGCAAAACCAATCAACTCTTAATTTCTGCATAACTTCACATGCGCAACTCAATTTAAATATAAACCTCAGCATATGTCATCATGGAAAAATCAATCTTATAAGTCCTAAGCAACACCAAGGATCCCAATATACTTCAACAATTATCAACATGCTTCAATATGAATTCAAAAAAATTCAACAATTATGCATAATTCATAGGCATGCATCAATTCCACAATTCCAATTACTTCACATCCTCACACGAATTCAACGAGCCCATACAACATTTCAACAATTCAACTTAAGCCCGTGACATACACATTAACTCCACATGAAACCAAAAATCCAACGTAAAATTGATTCCATGCAAATTCGTATGAAATTTCAACAAAAGCACCCAAACTACTTTCAATCCAAACAAAAAACATATTTAATCAACTTACCCAACTACACAAAGTATAGAACAATCCAATCAAAGGGTGAAAATTCAAGAAAACATACATTTGTTTCCAGCCATGGGTGTACGTGTGACGAACAGTGCAACTTCCCAAAAATTGAGTAGGAGAAGCCCTAAATTGGACTTGAATCCTCCAAAATTTGATGTGGAATGTGTGTTGTGAGGAAGAAGAAAGTTTGGTATGAGTTTTAGAGTGAAATTCTTACAGTTTGGGATGAGAGCTCGAGGAAGGGTGGTGAAGGGATGATCGAGCAGCACAGAAACTACCCTTAAATCGTAATTTCTAACCTTTTGCTCGACTCGAGCTAGATGGTCGAGCAAGGTCTCTGTAAGTTGAAATTGTTTCCGTTCGCCACTCGACCTCTTGCTCGACCAAGAAATTTTTATCGAGCAACACCATTTTGGTCGAGTGAGCACTCTGTAATCTGAAAAACCTACCCTATCTTGCTCGACCAACATGATTGGGTCAAATAACTTGGCACTTGGTCGAGCAAGCTCTCTGTAAACAGATCTGGCCTTCCAGAGCGCCGCTCGACCATAGCTCGACCAATATATCTTGGTCGAGCAATAGTACTTTTAGTCGAGCAAGCTCTCAACGCTCCATTTTTCGTGATTTCCTTCTTCCCCTGCCAAACTCAGACTTGAATACAACATTAAGTATCATATCAAACCAAAAACGATAGCAAGAGAACCAAAACTTAGATTCAATAAATCATGTATATGACTTCACCTACTACTCAATAAACAAAACACCACTGAACATTAGGCAAATTGAAAAAATTGACACATCAAAATCGATTAAAATTTTAATATGCCGCAAAAAATAACTCCCCTAACAAATGTTACAAAGAAAAGATTATACTCTTGGTGATAAGATGAGGTAAGTACATCACACCCCTCCTAAAACTTAGTAAAAACTTAATTTGAAACTAAGTTTGCAAAGAGATGTAATTACTGATACGTAAGCACCCTAAATATATAAATTTCTTACTCACACGAAATAAATAAAGTAATGAAACGGGAGGAAAAACCCCCAAAAGGTGCTCATGTTTAACATCGGAGAGTCACGACGGTACCAACTCAATGCAAGGAGTTAACAAAGATGACATAAGCTTTATCCGATGACTTAAAATGCTGCAAACGATGCCCATTCACCGTAACGATATCTCAGTCCTTGTCTATGATCTCGAAACTCCCCCCTTTGCAGGCTCTATGGACTGATGAGTGTGTTAATTCACAAATCTTGTGCTTGGATTTGTGCTATTATGAAGTGTTTGAAGGATGAAATCGGGTGTAAACCGATATATATTGTATGAAGTCACGAATCAGGTGTTGTTGGAGCCATTTGAGTGGTTTTTCGAAGGAAATTGGAGTAGAAGTGTTGAAAACTAAAGAGAGGAAGTCGAAGCCATCCATTGGACGAAGCAGGAGTGCAATTCGACCTGAAGAAGATCAATTCTACCAGTCCTTAAGTCGAATTAGCAGCACACATGAGCAGAAGGTCGACCACGACAGGGGCAATTCGATCTAGGCATCAGGTCAAATCAAGGTTGAATTGGTTGGGGGAGATACCGATTCGACCTCGTCACTTTGATTCAACCAGGGCAGTTGGTCGAATCGAGCATTTAGGAATTACAGTAGGCCGATTCGACTTGCGATTCGACTTGTGGTTGTCAATTCGACCTGTAGCTGAAGTCAAATTGAGCTTCGAGAACTTACCATATCCATATTTTGACACCCTCAATGATTGTGATCACTTAAAAAGCCCATTCCAGGTCCAGGAGGCACGACTACAAGTATAAAAGAAGGCTTATGCAGCAGTATAGAGAGACACCAACATACATCAAGACATGAAGACATAGAGTTGAGAGGAGATCGATCGTCCATCATCCGGAGGGGCTCTGACAGAGTTCCACTGGAGATTCAAGTAAGATCAGTCCAACTAACCATGATTGTTCTTAGATCAATCATAGGCTAGAGCCGCTTTGGTAGTTCTAGGGTTATGAAGGTTTCATGAATTAATTTGTCTTTCGTGTGTAAACTCCGTACAACACTACTTGTGGTTTATTTTATATATGATTGCACATTTTTAATTCATACTCACGGTCGCTTTGTGCATCAATAATTGTTGTGTAGAGCCTGAATACATAACTTGGTTATTGGTTGAGTGCGTTCACTGCTGAGCAGGGTTTTATGTTATAATTTTAAGTGAAGGGATTTTGAAGTCTTATTAGAACTATCTTATATGAATATTTGTTAATTGAATCATATTCGGGATAATAAGTAGGATAAAGAGTATAATTTCATAGTACCTATAAAGGAAGATCATATCGGGTTAGAGTACTAAGTGCACGGAAAATAATTGATACTGATAGTACCTAGAAAGGGGGGTGAATTATATCTCTTGCTCCGAGGATATTCACACGTGTTATACGCATATTTACATGTGTCTATAGAGTGAATTTGCATGGTTTAGTGATGCGTCCATAAACCACAAGGTAGAGTCGGACACCGTCACATGGAAGATGAATTAATAAGTGGAACTGGATTACCTGAAGAACTACCTACTATCTTACTTGATCACAACTCACTTATCTCTTCTACTTGTTATTGTTAATTGATATTTTAATTACTTTTGTTACTTAATTACAAAATCATAACTATTATAATTTCCAACATAGTCTTAGTTTACTAGAACATAATTAAATTGATATTTATCCATCCCTTGGGTTCGATATATAACTTGGTCACCTTCGAAACTACGATTGATATCCTTCATACTTGAGGATTAAATTGTGTGTTAAGAAAACGCCTATCAAGTTTCTGGAGCCATTGCCGGGGATGGCATAAAATATCTTTTTATTATTTCTAGTTTATTAGGATTATTTTAATTCTTGTTTTACTGTCTAACTCTTAATCTTTTCAGGTGTATGCTCACAAGATCAAAGAAAGGTGAATTAGAACCATATAATCCTGAGATCGGAGCATCATTGAGGAAGAAAAAGAAAAAGAAGAGTTAGAATAAGAACGTAGATCCTACTTAAGCTCTTAACCTTGGAGTTGAAGTTGACGTGTTAAATTCACAAAAGATTGAAGCTGCAACCGAAGGTAATTTGGAAGTAGAGACAGTCAACATGGCAGCGAATCCGGATAATCTGGCCATCTGTGAAGTCTTCAAGAATAAAGGGGCTGGACACTTTGGGCTTCTAGGAGCAAGGGGGGCTAATGCGGACTTCGATCTTCATCCCGCTCTTATTAGCATGATAGAAAGGAACTCCTTTGCAGGAGGGACTTTCGAGGGTCCGCAGCAGCATCTAAACAAGTTCTTGGGCTATGCAAGTACTCAAAAAGATGCAGGAGAACATGAAGATGCTAGAAAGTCCTCTTGTTTAAATTCTCGCTTACTGAAAAGGCGAGAGATTGGTACGACACTATTAACGCAGCTGAATGCACTACTTGGGAGCAATTGAAGTTAAAGTTCTTGGAAAGATACATGCCACCTTCGAAGGTGTTCAAGATGAAGCAATACATTAACCAATTTGCTATCAGTGGTGGAGAGAAGTTTCATGAAGCTTGGGACAGATTCAAGGACATGCTTCGTAAGTGTCCACAACATGGGCTATCTAAAGCTCAATATATCAGCATATTCTACAATGGATTAGACTGTGATTCTCGTGTGTTATTGGAAGCTTCTTCTAATAGAGCATTGCTTACTAAGTCATCCGTAGAGGTCGAGAAAATTTTTAAAGATATTTCGATGAACTCAAGAGATTGGCCAACTGATAGAGTGAGAGGCACTTATGTCCTTAGAAAAGTGGCTAAGGTTGAACATGCTATTGTGAAAACAAGTAGAGAAGATGAGATCATCTCTAGCTTGTCGAATATCAACAAGCTACTTGAGTCCCAACAAAAGCAAATCAGTGATATATCTCAGCGCGTACCAATCATGCAGCAGGAAGTAATGAATGATGGAGCGATCCAAGAGGAGATGGAAGAAGCAAACTATGCTATGGGCCAAAGTATTCAAGGAACGAGGTATCAAAATCAAGACAACCAGAATTATCAAGGGAACTACAACAATCGTGGTCCCCCAGGTAATTATCAACAGCCTAGGAGGCCAGAGTTTTCATGGAGTAATCCTAACAATGCAATTCAAGCTCCGATGGGTGTTAATCGGGGTGCGAAAGTGGAAGAAGGAAAGCCTGGTTTTGAAGATACTGTGAACAGGTACATGGCTAGGAATGATGCTAGAGTGGATCATCTTGAGGCTAAGTTAGAGAAGAAGATTGATGCAAACCATAAGGATTTGACTACACAAGTGAAGGACCTTACATTGTTGATGGGGGAGATAGCAGAAAGTGTTAACAAGCTCACTCAAACTATTGAGAAAGGGAAGCTCCCGTCGTAAAGTATTGAGAATCCAAAGTCCTGCAGCGCCATCACATTGAGGTCTGAAACACAATACGAGGGACCTATGAGGCCGGAATCAAAATTGGACACGTCAAGGGCTCAATTCGACCCCAATTCGACCAACACTTCAGGTCAAATTCAATAGGGGAGGTCGAATTGGATGCCTGGATGTGATTTGGAAGCATCAGTGCCTCGATTTGACCAAAATTCATTCATTTCGACCAGGGGGCCAGGTCGAATTGAGGTCGAATCCACCCTTCCGAAGAATTTTATTTTATCAGAAGCCCAATTCGACTAGCAGCCGTTCAATTCAACCAGACCTTCAGGTCAAATTGAGGTCGAATCGGAGGACATAAATCTTACAGTGAGCCGATTCGACCAGGAGGACTTCAATTCGACCAGACCTTCAGGTCGAATCCAGGTCGAATCGGAGATACATGGTGAGAATCGTGTTCTAGGTGCACAATTCGACCACTACGTGCCCAATTCGACCAGAGCACCTGGTCGAATTAAGGTCGAATTGTCCCATTTCGCACCTGTTTCTTCACAAATATTTCTCGTGATGTGAACATTACTCCATTGGTTCCGAATGAGTAAAATACTGAGATCATAGCAGAGAAGAAGTGGAAAAGAGCCAAGATGTTGAGAGCCGAAAAGGATAAAGTAGAGAAGGTGGAGCGTGATGAATGGGGTATTCCCAAAACAAAGATACCTCCACCGTTTCCTTATAAGCTGGTTAAGAAGGAATTGGAAGAGAAGTTCAAGAAGTTTTCAGATATCATCAATAAGATAAGCTTGAGTATTCCTTTCTCTGAGGCAATATTGGAGATGCCATACTATGCCCGATTCCTTAAGGATATACTGTTGAAAAAGAAAAGCTTGAACGGAATTGAGACGGTGAACTTGTCTGAAAATTGCAGCTCGATTATCCTAAGGAAGCTGCCACAGAAGATGAAGGATCCGGGAAGCTTCACTATCTTGATGTCATTGTCTATCTTTCAAAGGCTTGGTTTGGGGAAGTTATCTCAAACAACAGTTGCTCTACAATTAGCAAACAGATCGATGACATTTCCAAAAGGTATCATTGAAGACGTTCTTGTCAAAGTGGAGAAACTAGTCTGTCCTATAGATTTTCTTGTACTTGAGATGGAAGATGACAATGATAATATCCCTCTTATCTTGGGGAGACCTTTCCTTGCTACCGTTAGGGCCATGATTGATGTTCAAAAGGGGGAGCTTAGTTTGCGAATGGATAAAGAAGAGGTGTTATTCAACCTTGACAAAACAATGAAGATGCCTATGGAGTCTCAATATCATAGTATTGATGTGGTGGAGGAGATTGTGAAGAAAGATATATCTTTGATCCTGTCTAAGGATCCTCTTGAGACATGCTTGATGGAGTCTCTTACTTATCCCACTACGGAGCTTGACAATCTCTCCAATGAGGAATATATTGAATATCTTGAGAACTTACTTGCTTTGGGTGATGACAGGTATGAATTGGAGAAATCTAAGGTTGAAGAAGTGAAGTGGACTAGGAAGTACTTGCCATTGGGTAAAGAGCACTCCGATGGAAGAAAAGAAAGAGGAGCTGAACCCATTACCGGAACACTTGACGTATGCCTTTCTTGTTGACAATGGAAAATACCCGACAGATGATTCTAAATTTCAATGAAAGATTGACGAGGAGGTGTCTAGACAGCCATGGGAAGAAGAAAATTCTGAGGATCATATACTTGTGACCAAAAAAGGTGAGGTGTTGAGTATAGCCAAGAAGAAGGAAAGAAAGTATTTGAAGGTGATGATGCGAGAAGACCGTTTTCCGATCAAGTAGTCTACTAAGTGATAATCCATCGTGACTCTCCGACGTTAAACAAAAGTGCCTGTCAGGGGCTTTTCCTCCCGTTTTATTGGTTTATTTTAGTCGTGTGAGTGAGAAATTTTTATATTTGAAGTGCTTACTTATCGGCAATTACATCTCTTTGCAAACTTAGTTTCGACTGTGGTTTCTACTAAGTTTGGGAGGGTGTGATATACTTACCTCAATAAGCACCGATAGTATAATCTTTTCTTTGTAATGTTTGTTAGGAGAGTTGATTTTTGCGGCATATTTAAACTTTAATTGATTTTTATGTGTCGATTTTTTTCAACTTGCCTAAAGTTTAGTGGTGTTTTGTTCCGTGTTTTGAGTTGTTTGCAGAGTTACTCATGAATGTGAAGTTGTGTGATGGATTTGATATATGGGTTTCATGGATTTTTGTGCATTCATATGTTCATGTGTTAATTTTCATTAATGAGAAGCATGTATAATTTGATAAGTATGTAGAGTTCTTGTGAAAATTGATCTTAATTATGTGCTATGAGGAGTACTTAGGATTCTATTTACCTATGTGAGGATTTGAGCCTTTTAATCATGCTTGATCATGATAGGTTATTCTTGAGAGAGTCATTCATATGAACGTATTCTAGAACTTGGCTTGAGTTTTGTGTGAGACTTACAATTGGTGAATTGCTAGGACATGATCTTAGGTCATTCTTGATTATTTGAGTTACTTAGCCAAATTTTACCTTCTCATTGATTATGTATACCTTTGGTAGCCCCGTTTGAGCCTTAAAAGCTTTTTCTTTGGCAAGCCGAATAAAAGAGCCTTATTTAACCTTTAATTGAGCTTTGTTTAATACCCTATTCATTGGTAGAGAGTTGAGGTGAATAAGTGTTGCAAGAGGAAGAGGAAAGATAGAATAAGGTTGAGTAAAGTAAAAGAAGTGTATGGTTAAATCTTGTTTAGGTGTAGTGCCTGAAACTGGTACCTCTATTGCTGTTTAAAAAGGGTAGTGCCTACAACTGGTACCCGAAAGAAGAATGATGTTGATGCAAGGAAGAGAAGGAAATTCAAAATTGCAAGTGTAAGAGAAGAAATTGGAGGAGAATATACAGCCGAATGAAGAAAGCAAGAACCTCCAAGGTAACTCTCTACTAGTGTTTGAGTCACTTTATCTAAATTTTCCTACCCTTTCCAAAGAGCCAACATTACAACCCAAAAATAAGTCCTTTGTGATCCTAGTAATGAGTTGATTGTGAGTTGATTTTTGAGACCCTTGCCAAGCTTATGGTTATGCGTGAGTATGGATTGAGATGAGCGTATACATTAACCTCTTAAGTGCAACTAGCACTTGAGTGAGAGAGTAAACACTTGTCTTGTGAGCTAGATGACTTAGTACTCCGAATGATAAAATGATTGAGTAATGTTTTACATGAATGATATATATGATGTAGGAAATACTTGTCTTTAATTGATGAAATTGCATGTGTAATATGTGTTGTACTTGGTGATCTTCGTGAATTAAACACGACTCCTGGTTTTGATTGTGTTGCCTCAGGATGAGCAACATGTAAGTTTAGGGGTTTGATGAGTGTGTTAATTCACGAATCTTGCACTTGGATTTGTGCTATTATGAAGTATTTGAAGGATGAAATTGGGTGTAAACCGATATATATTGTATAAAGTCACGAATCAGGTGTTGTTGGAGTCATTTGAGTGATTTTTCGAAGGAAATCGGAGTGAAAGTGTTGAAAACTGATGAGAGGAAGTCGAAGCCATCCGTTGGGCTAAGCAGGAGTACAATTCCACCTGAAGGAGGTCAATTCGACCAGCCCTTAAGGTCGAATTGGCAGTACACATGAGCAGAAGGTAGATTCGACCACGACAGGGGCGATTCGACCTGGGCATCAGGTCGAATCAAGGTCGAATTGGTTGGCAGAGATGCCGATTCGACCTCGTCACTTTGATTTGAATAGGGCAGTTGGTCGAATTGAGCACCTGGGACTTAAAGTAGGCCGATTCAACTTGTGATTCGACTTGTGGTGGTCAATTCAACCTGTAGTTGAAGTTAAATTGAGCTTTGAGAACTTACCATATTCACATTTTTACACCGTCAATGCATGTGATCACTTAAAAAGCCCATTCCAGGCCCGTGAGGTGCGATTACAAGTAAAAAGAAGGCTTATGCAGCAGTATAGAGACACCAACATACATCAAGACGTGGAGACGTAGAGTTGAGAGGAGATCAATCGTCCATCATCCGGAGGGGCTGTGACAGAGTTTCGCTAGAGATTCAAGTAAGATCGGTCCAACTAACCATGATTGTTTTTAGATCAATCATGGGGTTTTGAAGGTTTCATGAGTTAATTTGTCTTTCGTGTGTAAACTTCATACAACACTACTTGTGGTTTATTTTATGTAATACCCCAATATTCATAATCTATATTTTCGTAAATTTTAATTTTTAATAGAACTGTATATTTTTATATATATATTATATAATTATTATAATATTAATAATATTTATTGGTGCAAGTGTGCAAGTGGGAGTAAACATGTGTGTGTGTGCAAGTGGGATTTTAGATAAGTTTGTAAATTTGGATAAGATTTAACTGTAGAAGATATTTTTAACATTATCATATATTTGTATATATATGAAAGCAACCGTTTTCAAACTGTAAAAAAAAATTGGAGGTAGCTTCTTCTACAAATTCATTTAGTAATAATCTTTCTTCTTGTTTTTATATATACAAGTATATAAAGAATAGGGGTTTATATATATATATACCATCATCACACATATATATATACATGCTATATATATATATACACACACTTATGTTTTGAAAATTTTCCATTCTTTATCAAATCTTATCATGTTATATACGAAAATGTTCGTCTCGAAGCGTAAATTCCAAATATGTAATTATTTTATAAAATAGACGTCAGTTTGAGCTAGAAAAGCTCCGTCAAAGTTTCAACCCTTTTAATGATAGATTTTATTTCGGCGTGTGTTAGGTTTGATATTATAGTCCGTTTTGAAACTCTCCTTACGAGGATCACAAAGGTATAATTAGTTTTGAGTTTTGACGTAAAATGAAGAAGTTGGGTAAAAACCCACTTCACGGTGAAAATTGGTATTTTCTAAACTTCAATATTTTGATATAAAATTGGTACTGATGTGATCCTCATCTCACGAGAATTCCAACGGTATTTTCAGAATTTCAAACGGAGTTGTATAACTCAATTTGGGTCATTTTGAAACAAGTTGGGTCATTTTGTAATAAGTTTAAAGTTTTGGGTAAGTTTAAATAATAATTTAATAGAATGCAGGGACTTGATTGTAATTTATAAAAATAAAATAAAAACGTGTGCATGCATATGCATAACAACATGTTTGATTACTTTCTTTCTTTATTTCTTTACTTATTTATTTACTTATTTATGTTATTTAGTATTTTATTTATTATTTATTATTTATCTTATTTTATTAATTTAATTCATTTTCAATATTAATTATAATTTTCTATTTTTAATATTATTATTATTTTTACTTATTATTTATTTTATTCATTTCATTCTATTTTATTATTTATTTTATATTTTATATTTATTTATTTATTTAATTTAACTTTTTATATTATTTAGTATTTTATTTATTATTTATTATTTATCTTATGTTATTCTATTAATTTAATTTCTTTTCAATATTAATTATAATTTACTATTATTATTATTATTTTATTTACTTATTATTTGTTTTATTTCATTTCTTTCTATTTTATTATTTATTTATTTAATTATTTATTTAATTTAACTTTTTATATTAAATATTAATATAATTTTGTCACTATTATTAATTTAGATGTAAAATTTTTATTTTTATATCCATTTTTTTTATAAGCATTAATGTCATTTGGATTTATATTTTAATGTTACAACTTATTAATAAAGTAGAAAACTATAATTGTTAAATTAATATTTTAAATTATATATTTCTATTTTAGTATTTTATTAGATTAATAATTAGTGTATTATTAATTATTATATAACAATAATTAGTTTGTTTAATTAATTATTTTTAGAAATTAGTTTTAATAATAGGTATTATTATTAGAAGTAGAACTCAGTTTAGTATACCTTTGCAGGCATACCTGAGACTCACGAGCAATCCTAGTCCACTTTACACGTTTCCAATAAGTTTAAGGTGGGGGTAACTTTCACTCTTTACCGAGTGCTATATTTTTATGTCATGATTGCTATGTTAAGATGTGATATGTGTTACTGATATGTCATGTTATGTGTCATGTGTGCTTTTAGTTCGACGACAAATATTTTCTACTAACACTTGTACGGGGTGACGACTCAGTACACATATACCAACTAACACAAGTTACTGACTACGTCGGTTCAGTACTAAAATATATTTCAAGTATGCTAACATTGTACTGGGGTGACGGCCTGGTGCACATATACCAACTAACACAAGTTATCGGATGACGATTCGGTCTAAAATATTTTCATTGAGTTATCGAACGACAATATGCAAATTATTTTATTAAATGGCATATGTTACATCTTATGGTATATTTGGCATGCATATTTATTTTTAACTGTGCAATTATTTGAGTTAACCCACTTAGTGTATTTTAGGCGCTCACCCCTTATTGATTTTCAGAACAAGGGTTAGAAGATGAAGAGGTTCTTGCAGTTGTCCCAAGCCCATAGAAAACTTTATATTGTATTTTATATTTGGTATTTTGTTAGAACTTTATTTCAGATATATCATCTGAATATACTTATTTTGGATATTTACTCTACTCGGGTGAGTAGACATTAATATGTAATAATCTCTATGCACCTTTTACTTTACTATACTATCGCTTTGGGGATTTTTTTTATTATTCCGCTGTGCATTCTTGACCCCTCTATTATTATATTGGGGAATTTATATCTAGTAGCGTCCCAACCCCATAGCATAAACCGGGGCGTTACAGCGTGGTATCAGAGCAGTCTATCTAAGACTTGCTCAAGTACCTAACTTAGAATTTTATACCGTACCCTCGGATTGACTATTCTATAACTATGACCTGACTACACTATAGGATTTTTATGTGTGTTCAATTTATGTACTAGTATATAATATTAGTAATATTTTGGCCAGATCATGAGTCGGAGGAGACCACAAAACCTACATACTAATGAGAATCTTGAGAACGTTCATGGTGACCCAGGAGATGATTTAGTGACAATCCTTCGGGGATTGGCTCAACAATTTCAAGCAAATTCTGCACGACCACCACCACCACCAGAACCTATTCCTAGAAATGAACCAGCCTCAGTAATCGAGCAGTTCCGACGATTCAATCCACCAACATTCAACGGAACGGAGGACCCTGCGGAAGCTGAAAAATGGTTGAGGTCGTTGGATAAAATTTTCACCTATCTCGATTGCAATGATGCACAGAAGATTTCGTGCGCTGTCTTCCAGTTCATGGGTGAAGTTGATTTCTGGTGGGAGGCTTACGGACGTATCAGGACACCTGAACAAAAAGCTAGGATGATATGGGAAGACTTCAAGGAGGTGATCATTCAAAACTACATGCCACAGTTGTATCGAGATGACAAGGAAAGTGAATTTCTGCACTTGAAACAAGGAACAATGAGTGTTCTTGAGTATGAAAGAGAATTTAATCGACTCTCAAGATTTGTCACGTGATTAACCATAATTTAGTGGAGAATGACCAATTCAAGAAATTATCGAACCCAAGGGAGGTAGGCACTAGTGCTTAAGCGATCTCACGTTTCTTATAATTTTATAGAGACTAATCATCAAAGGGAGGTTGATCAAACAAGAAATTAAATCAATCAATGCAGTTGAACAAGCAATGATCAAACGAACAAGATGGATGGATGAAAAGTGATTTACCAAATTGATTAAAAGTGAGATTAACAACAATCAAGAAGTGGTAATTCTAGGAATTATGTATCAAATTCATATGTATCATGGATTGAAGACTAAGGGCCAACACTAAAATCACCTAAACTCCCTCTCGAGATGGATAGGATATGAATATCAAATAGCTTAATGGATTGGTTCTCACTTAAACAATTCCAACTAGGTACTAAGCTTAAATGAGAGTCCCTTCACACAATTAATCAATTTCTCGATCAAACCAATCACATGTCCTACCAAAGGGTTCTAAACTATGAAGGACTTCTCAATCTCTTCACAATCTATAATGCACATGAAGTGTTTGATGAAATGATTCACTTAATTATCCTAAGCATATAATTGATTTCTCAATCTAATCACATATCTAGAACAACTAAACACACAAATCATCAATACAATTCAAGCAATTAATAATCAATGGTAGAAAATCATAGATCCAATCAACATATGAATTTGAATACACAAATCCCCAAAATTATCCAACAACTCTCATGTTGCTAATCTCACAAGGGAGATTAGCCTACCATATTAAGAAGAAAATGAACATAGACATTAAGATCCTTACAAAACATGATGAAACTATGAGGTTTAATACAAGAAATGAATGAAAACTCCCTTGATGTCACTTCAATGGTGATTTCCTTCCTTCCCTTGTTATCTTCCTCTCTTCCTTGCTTCTTTTCTTCAATTGGATGATGATTTTGATGGTTGGATGATGGTAGATCCAAAGGATGGTGAATGAATGAAGATGATGGTGTAAAATGGAGAGAATTGTGTGTGATGTGTGTGTGGAAGGGTGGAATTTCGGATCTTCTTTTTAATTGTTGAATAAATGGGTATTTATACCCCTTGGGAAGCTTCTAGAAGTTTCTGGAAATTTCGGCAGTTTTGACACCTACACGGCTCGTGTGCTGTAACATGGCCCGAGTCGTGTCTAGAGCTTCTGGTCAACGGCGAGCTCTGGACAGCGCATGGCTCGTGCGCAGCACACGGCCACAGGGGTGGCCGTGTTGTATTTTCTGACATTGTCGCACGGCTTTCTGGATTGGGCCGTGCTTGGTGCACGGCCCGTGTTCCTGCACACGGTCCGTGTCCTACACTCGGCCACAGGGATGGCCGATTTAGTACTTCTATCATCCACACACGGTCACTTCTTACAGGGCCGTGTTCCGTACACTGCCCGTGTAGGTGCACGCCCTATTTTACTTCTTCCGTTTTTGCCCGTTCTTCCTCGTTTCAACTTCGAATTTAGATCCGCTTTTTCCTATGCCTTTCTTATTATATCTAGCATCCAATAAAAAGTGAAAATCATAGGTTTAAGCTCATTCACACACATTTCAATAAAAACACAAAACACAACCAAATAACACATAAAATACGGATAAAATAATACGAAAAGGCACATAAAAAGATACTAAAATCTAGGTGAAAATATCACTCATCACACCCCCAAACTTAAAGTGTTGTGCGTCCCCGTACAACGAAAATGATAAACCAAGGAGAGTGATTTTCACCTAGGAAAAGACTAAACGAACATAAGTAACAACACATCAATAATAATAAGAATCACAATTTATGCTAAGTCATCCTACAACATTAGATTCATGACATGAAGAATTAACAAGTTCAATCACAAGAGAATATTAGTGTAATATAGTCTCTTTTTGGTCCAAGCCTCACATAGGTTATAAATGTCACTCAACACTCTTTAAAGTAGGGTAAATCATCACTCATTAACCGATTAGCTCGACTCGCTATAAGCTTGCTCGTGGACTACATTCACAAACCACCAAAGTTTCCATTAGTGATCGAAAAGGTCTTTAATTAAGGATGTAATGATAGGCTCTTTGGTAGGGTATGAAGAATATAGGTAATAGTGACTAAACAAGTGTAAGTAATCGAAGAGATGATCAACTTCCTCAACTTCTCCACTTTTCTTTCTTCCTTTCTTGTCTTTGGTACTCACAAGCTCTACTCATCAACTTTCCTTGGATTTCTTGAGCTTCTTATGATTCATGCTTCCTTCTTTGGATTTTTAAGTACTTGAGCATATTATTGTTGCTTTGCTCATATTTCTTGTTTTGAGGTTGCATGTGCATTCTTCATTTTGCTCTTTTCATCCTTTTTTTTTTATTTGTTTACCATTCCCTTTTCTTCTTTTGCTAATCAATCAATCCTTTCTAGCTACCATCTCCTCAATCACCCACACAAAGGTATATATAAGCTTGAATGGGTAATTAAGGCTTGTAATGTGCTAAATTCACAAGAAATAGGCTTATAGGCTCAAAATGGTTAACTATGGATGATGTACATGGTAGGAAAATATATGGCAATGACTATGAATAACAAGGATGGCTTAAGATCATTTCACTATTCTCCACAAATCGGGCTCGTTCCTATAGTCCTTGAGCAAGTTCTAGCTTATCAAACACAACCAATCCACTCATGAAGAAAAACCATGTATGCACGGTTGAGGCTCAAATTCTCACAAGCTTATGCATTGGACATTAAGAAACTTATTACACCACATTCATCTCAAAATTGAACAAGTTAAGTAAAACATATCACAATTCGAAAGTGTAGAGATTCTTAATCATAACTTGTCATCACTTACTACCACAACATATCACCACTCATGTTCAAAAATGACTCACAACATCCCAAAACAAACCACCAAACATACCAAGACAAAAATAAGAAAACACATAAAACATAAAATAAAGACTCAACAAACAAGAAACACAACAAAAACACACAACGTGCAATAATAAAAATCACCATCATTAACAATAAAGCACACATTCTATATCATCCATGACATTTAAGCTCACATTCATACCAACTTTATTGAAAAGGAAACCTCCCAAAAACATAACAAATGAAGTAGCATGCAAATCACATCAATCCAAATCAAATTATGTCAAGCAACTAAAAGTGATAAGGTGTAGAGTACTCCCTCAATAGGCATTTGGTAAGGAAAGCGTTCGCTCCAAGCTCCATTTGTGCTTCCACTACACTTTATTCATACTCAAAACTCATACAACACCATTAGCTCAATAATTTCATAAAAATATGGACAATCATGAACTTCAACACAACCAATCATACCAAAATCCAACCAAAACTCATGAGAAAAATTTTAAAATTGACCAATTTTTACAAGAAGACTTATCATTATCAAAATATCATCATATCAAGCACACTCAATTGGTGAGTCACACCACACACTCTCCCCCCAAACTTAAATCGAAACAAGTTGAGACTTAAGTTTGCAAAAAGTGGTGAGACTTACCCTTGTAGTTTCCATTGATGGTCTTCTTGTGGAGAAGCCATGAAACACTTCTCTTTTCTTCAATACGCTTTCTTCTCACGAGCTCAATCCACCTACATGACCAAAATCAACAAAAAACATCAAAATATAAAAAGAATGGGTTGCCTCCCATTTAGCGCTAAGTTTAACGTCTTCAAGCCGGACGGAATTTTCATGCTCATCGAACCAAAGGATGGTCCATCCCACTTTCTCCTCGCATCCTCACTTTGAACAATAGCTTAGCCCTTTTTTTGTCCACTAATTCAACTTCTCCATTCTTGCTTACAAGCATCAAATCTTCATCAAGGAGTGATTCTAGTGGACTTCCTTTTTCTCCTTTATCGATTTTCCAATCAAGCTCCGATTCTTTCATCCTATTAACATCATAAGAAGATAAGTTAGCATTTGAAAATTTCATATAATCATGAAGAAATAAATTTAAATTGTCAAAGAGAAGAGAATCATGATCATCGAAATCATCCGGAGGCCTTGTATGATGAGGCTTGATCCCTTTATCTTTCTTGCACAAGACTGTGACATTCTCTCCATTTGAGCTCAAAGAAAGCTCTTCTTTCCCAACATCAATCTTTACTCTTCTGGTGGCTAGAAATGGTCTTCCCAAAATGAGTGGAACTCGAGGGTCCGCCTTTACTTCCAACACCATGAAATCAACCGGGAAAGCTAGCCCCTTCACTTTCACCTCCACGTCTTCAACAATCCCAAGTGGCTTCACAACTTCACCATTTACCACTTCAAGACGGATAGTCGTAGGCTTTATCTCTCCAATTTCAAGGTCTTTAAACGTGGCATGAGACATCACGTTGACACTTGCCCCCAAGTCACACAATGCATCAAGGGTGCTTTTTCCTTCAAAATCACAAGGAATTATGAACTTCCCCGGATCACCAACCTTCGTAGGTCCCCCTTTTTGCATCGACTTACTCATTTCGAGTTGCTCCTCTTTCTTTTTCTCTTCATACTTCTTCTTGAGCGACATGACATACTCCTCAAATTCCTTCTTCTTCTCCTCCTTTACAAATATTTGTGGATAGGGAATAGGGAATGGAGTGATCGGGATACCCCAATAGTCACGTTTGTACTCTTCTTCTTTGACCTTCTCCTCTACTTTCTTTTCCTCTTGCACCCTCTTCCACTTGGGTATCCATTTAGGCCCCTTCTCTTCTTTCTTACATACTTCTTCCATTTCTCCAACAACCTTGCTTTCCACCAACCCTTCTTCAACCTTTCGTTCCTCTTTCATATCAACCAACAAACATTGAGCCTTTGGATTAAATTCGGTTGTGGCCGGAAACTTTTCTTTTTGTTGAGCACTCAATGAACTTGCCATTTGTCCAACATTGTACTCCAAAGCTTTGCATCTTCTATCACTATTTTCCTCAATAGCTTTGAATCTTCTTTCATTATTTTCCTCAATAGCTTTGAATCTTCTTTCATTAGCTTCATCTCTAGCTTTTTCCGATACTTCTCTAGCTTTGTTTGATGCAATCAATTGTTCAAGTAGCTCATCGGTTGATGCTCTTCCCTCATTGTTCGGTGCCTTAGCCCCCGGTTGATATCCCGGAGAATATGCAACCGCATTGCTCGGATTAGAGTAGGAAAAATTACCATGCCTTTGTTGTTGTTGTGGGTATGAGCTTCCACTACTTTGACCATTGAAACCTCCTTGCCTTGGTGGATAGTTTCCTTGACTTTGGTTGAAACTACCTTGGAAATTATTTTGGTAATTCCCTTGGTAGTTTCTTCCTTGCATGTATTGCACATCCTCCACACGTGGCATTGTCATAGCCCATTGTTCCCCACTAACACCATTTGGAGGAAGCACACTTTGATCCATTTGGCCATCAACCATATTAACTCCTTGATTAGTCACTCCTTGTTTCAAACTCATTTGCTTCATTACCTCCGCTACTATCATTTCCATGCTTGGCGTTTGTGGCTCAACATTTACACTCTTCACACTCGAGTGTTGCCCTTGATCATAGCTCTCAAATCCGTAGCATCCACTTACCCTCTCCGATGGCCATTGGTAGACATTTGTAGCAATTTCATCAAAAATTCGAATAGCCCTTTCCGGAGTCACTCCAAGTACGGATCCACCCGCCGAAGTATCAACAAGCACTCTTTGACCATTTACCAAACCTTGGTAGAAAAACCCCACTTGTTGATTTTCCGGAAATCCATGTTGAGGACACTTGCGTAGCATTTCCTTAAATCTTTCCCACGCTTCGTAAAAGCTTTCTTGAGGCAATTGCTTGAATTGAGTAATCAAGCTCTTCATTTGAAGTGTCTTGGAATGTGGGAAATATTTGTTCAAGAATATTTATGCTAGCTCGTCCCAAGTGTTGCACGTACCGGGAGTAAGAGTGGATAACCATGTGCAAGCACGATCTCTCAACAAAAATGGAAACAACCTCATCTTGATACAATCTTCACTCACCCCATTCATCTTCACGGTGTTAGCAATCTCTACAAATTGGGCTAGATGAGCATTAGGATCTTCATTCGGAGTTCCACTAAATTATTGCTCCCTCACCATAGAAATCAAGTCCATCTTAAATTCAAAGTTATTAGCATGGATTGGTGGCCCTATCATTTGTGGCATTGCTCTTGGCATAAAGAAATCCCGGATCACCCTTTGATCATTTTGCATTCCATGTTGCACCGGAGGTGGTGGTAGTGGTACATATGCTTGTTGCGGAGGAGCATAAACTTGTTGAAAGCCTTGTTGCCTTAGAACTTGTTGCACCATTTGTTGAAGCAAAACTTGGTTGTTCATAGCTCCATGATTTTGATAGGCTTGTTGAGGAAGATTTGCATTGAATTGAGGTGCGTTGTCATGCATTTTCATATTGTGTCCTCCTTCCCCATCATGCTCTATCTTCACACGATTATCCTCTTTGAAGTTCTCCATTCGCTCACTATTTTGTTCTCCTTTCTTCTCCTTCTCAACGTATGCTCAATCTCCCAATCGATAGGTTCTACTTGTTTTCCCTTGGATCTTGTTTGCATACACCTCCAAAGAAATAGAAGTTAGAACAAGGCTTCACAAAGCAAATACAAGTAAACAAATAAAATAAAAAAAAATGTCTCTATTAAGATTACTCAAAACGATCCTTCGTCAAACTACTAGCAACCGTTACCTCCCCGGCAATGGCGCCATTTGATTAACCATAATTTAGTGGAGAATGACCAATTCAAGAAATTATCGACCCAAGGGAGGTAGGCACTAGTGCTTAAGCGATCTCACGTTTCTTATAATTTTATAGAGACTAATCATCAAAGGGAGGTTGATCAAACAAGAAATTAAATCAATCAATGCAGTTGAACAAGCAATGATCAAACGAACAAGATGGATGGATGAAAAGTGGTTTACCAAATTGATTAAAAGTGAGATTAACAACAATCAAGAAGTGGTAATTCTAGGAATTATGTATCATGGATTGAAGACTAAGGGCCAACACTAAAATCACCTAAACTCCCTCTCGAGATGGATAGGATATGAATATCAAATAGCTCAATGGATTGGTTCTCACTTAAACAATTCCAACTAGGTACTAAGCTTAAATGAGAGTCCCTTCACACAATTAATCAATCTCTCGATCAAACCAATCACATGTCCTACCAAAGGGTTCTAAACTATGAAGGACTTCTCAATCTCTTCACAATCTATAATGCACATGAAGTGTTTGATGAAATGATTCACTTAATTATCCTAAGCATATAATTGATTTCTCAATCTAATCACATATCTAGAACAACTAAACACACAAATCATCAATACAATTCAAGCAATTAATAATCAATGGTAGAAAATCATAGATCCAATCAACATATGAATTTGAATACACAAATCCCTAAAATTATCCAACAACTCTCATGTTGCTAATCTCACAAGGGAGATTAGCCTACCATATTAAGAAGGAAATGAACATAGACATTAAGATCCTTACAAAACATGATGAAACTATGAGATTTAATACAAGAAATGAATGAAAACTCCCTTGATGTCACTTCAATGGTGATTTCCTTCCTTCCCTTGTTATCTTCCTCTCTTCCTTGCTTCTTTTCTTCAATTGGATGATGATTTTGATGGTTGGATGATGGTAGATCCAAAGGATGGTGAATGAATGAAGATGATGGTGTAAAATGGAGAGAATTGTGTGTGATGTGTGTGTGGAACGGTGGAATTTTGGATCTTCTTTTTAATTGTTGAATAAATGGGTATTTATACCCCTTGGGAAGCTTCTAGAAATTTCTGGAAATTTTGGCAGTTTTGACACCTACACGGCTCGTGTGCTGTAACACGGCCCGAGTCGTGTCTAGGGCTTCTGGTCAACGGCGAGCTCTGGACAGCGCACGGCTCGTGCGCAGCACACGGCCATAGGGGTGGCCGTGTTGTGTTTTCTGACGTTGTCGTACGACTTTCTGGATAGGGCCGTGCTTGGTGCACGGCCCGTGTTCCTGCACACGGTCCGTGTCCTGCACTCGGCCACAGGGATGGCCGAGTTGGTGCTTCTAGCATCCGCACACTGTCACTTCTTACAGGGCCGTGTTCCGTACATGGCCCGTGTAGGTGCACGCCCTGTTTTACTTCTTCCATTTTTGCCCGTTCTCCCTCGTTTCAACTTCAAATTTAGATCCGCTTTTTCCTATGCCTTCCTTATCATATTTAGCATCCAATAAAAAGTGAAAATCATAGGTTTAAGCTCATTCACACACATTTCAATAAAAACACAAAACACAACCAAATAACACATAAAATACGGATAAAATAATACGAAAAAACACATAAAAAGATACTAAAATCTAGGTGAAAATATCACTCATCACCACGCATCTTGTCAACACGGAGGAGAAGAAAGATAGACGATTTGAAAAGGGATTGCGATCCAAGATCAGCACTATCTTGGTTGGTCAAGGAACGATGACTTTTGCAGAAGCATTTTCCAGAGCTCAAGAAATTGAGTCTCGACAAAAGAACAACAGTAACCAGAACATGAACGTAATTGAGATACCTGCAAAGCGCAAGTGGGGAGGACCGGTGATTGGAAAGGGAAACCCTAAAATTCAAAACAAGCAAATAAAAATCGGAGGAGGATCAGGACCACAGCCACTTGGAACAAATTTTCCTTGCCCAAAATGTGGAAAGAATCACCTTGGAGCATGCTTGTATGGAACCGGAATATGTTATCGATGCCGCCAACCAGGACACACCATACTAGAATGCCCAAAATTTAAAGCAGCAGGAGGATCAAGTGCTAGACCGACACGTGCATATGCTATGACACAGCAAGAAGCTGAGGATAAACCAGAAACAATGGCAGGTATGCTATCAGTATTTGGCACTCCTGCTCTTATACTTTTTGATACTGCAGCCACTCATTCATTCATATCTGCTAAGATGTATAAGAAAGTAGAAAATAATTGTGAAGAGTTTGACAAGTCAACTCTTGAGGTTAGTATACCTTCGGGTAACTCCATTCGAACCATGAAGCTGTGCAAGAATGTAAAGATAGAGATAAATGACAGAGTCCTACTTGCAGACCTCCACGTAATTGAGATGAAAGATTTTGATGTAATTTTAGGAATGGATTGGCTTAGAGTTAATCATGCAGTAATAAGATATCGTGAAAAAGAAGTACAGTTCCTACTCCCAGGAGATAAGAAGTTTACATTTCACGGGGAGAAAGTTGGAGTAGTACCGCGAGTAATATCTGCAATGAAAGCAATCAAAATAATGAATAAAGACGGATGTCAAGCATTCTTAGTGAGTATCGTGAAAAGTGAAGACGAGAAGATGAGCATAGAGGATGTTCCTATCGTACAGGAATATGAAGATGTGTTTCCAGAAGACTTACCAGGCTTGCCACCTGAAAGACAAGTAGAATTTACAATTGATCTAGTACCGGGAGCAGCACCAGTCTCAAAAGCACCTTATCGAATGGCACCAAAGGAGCTACAAGAACTGAAGATCCAATTACAAGAACTCTTGGAATTGGGTTTCATACACCCTAGTGTTTCACCCTGGGGAGCACTTGTTCTGTTCGTAAAAAAGAAAGATGTTTCGTTTAGAATATGTATCGATTATCGAGAACTAAATAAACTTACCATCAAGAATAAATATCCCTTGCCAAGGATTGAGGATTTATTTGATCAGCTGGGCGGTGCTAGTGTGTTTTCCAAGATAGATCTGAGATCTGGATATCATCAAGTGCGAATCAAGCAGAGGACACTTCAAAGACTGCTTTTAGAACACGTTATGGACATTATGAGTTCGTAGCAATGCCTTTTGGTCTCAGCAATGCACCAGCAATTTTTATGGATTTAATGAATTGTGTTTTCCACTCGTACTTGGATAAATTCGTGATCGTGTTCATTGATGATATCTTAGTGTATTCTAGAAATCGGGAACAACATGAAGAACATTTGAGAATCATTCTAGAGATACTAAGAAAGGAAAAGTTGTATGCCAAATTCAAGAAATATGAGTTTTGGTTAGACAAAGTTATCTTTCTTGGGCACATTGTGTCAGCTCGAGGAATTGAGGTGGATCCGGCCAAGGTGGAAGCAGTAGAGAAATGGAAGACACCTACAAATGTGGGAGAAGTATGAAGTTTCATTGAATTGGCTGGATATTATAGAAGATTTATTGAGGGATTTTCGAAGATTGCAGGACCCTTGACGAAATTAATTCGCAAGGAAGTCAAGTTCTGTTGGACGGAAGAATGTGAAAATAGTTTCAATCTTCTTAAACAGAAATTAGTCACTGCACCTGTACTAACAATTCCTGATAGGACAGAAGAATTTGTCATCTATAGTGATGCTTCAAAGTAAGGATTGGGATGTGTTCTGATGCAACGTAATAAAGTAGTTGCTTATGCGTCTAGACAACTCAAGATCCATGAACAGAACTATCCAACTCATGATTTAGAATTGGCAGCTGTGGTGCACGCTTTGAAAATTTGGAGACACTATCTGTATGGAGCAAAATGTCAAATTTATACGGATCACAAGAGCTTGAAGTACTTTTTCGAACAGAAGGAATTAAACATGAGGCAAAGGAGATGGTTGGAATTAGTCAAGGATTATGATTGTACCATACTATACCATCCAGGAAAAGCAAATATTGTAGCAGATGCTTTAAGCAGGAAAGAAAAAGGGGAATTAGCATGTTCTATAACAAACCAAGAATTATTGGTGGCTGAGTTCTCTCGGATGAATTTGTAAGTCGTGAGACCTCCAAGAAGCATTTAAGCAGTATTAACTGCGTTAATGATTAAACCTTCCTTAAGAGATAGAGTCAAGAAACTTCAAGACGAAGACAGAATTCTCAGAAAAATTAAGGAATGCGTGAAGATTGGGGAATGAAAGGAATTTGCTCTCATAGACGATGGAACACTCGTATTTGGAAAAAGATTATGTGTTCCTAAAAATGAGGATCTTATTAGAGAAATTTTATCAGAAGCTCATTGTACTCCATACACGGTACATCCAGGAGGAACCAAGATGTATCAAGACTTGAAGAATGCATTTTGGTGGAGAAATATGAAGAGGGATATAGGCCTGTTTATCCAAAGGTGTATGACTTGCCAGCAAGTGAAAGCAGAACATCAACGACCCTCAGGGCTCTTAAAACCGTTAGAGATTCCTGAGTGGAAATAGGAGCATATCACAATGGATTTCGTTACTGGTTTACCAAGATCAGTGCGAGGAAATCAAGCTATATGGGTGATAGTGGATCGCTTAACCAAGTCTGCACATTTTCTTCCAGTCAAAATGACTCACGGAATGGATAAGCTTGCACAAATTTATCTAGAAGAAGTTGTCAGATTGCATGATGTACCAGTTTCAATAGTTTCTGATCGAGATCCAAGATTTACATTAAAATTCTGGCATAGCTTACAAAACGCGATGGGCACGAAGCTAAAGTTTAGCACGGCATTTCATCCGCAAACCGATGGCCAGTCTGAAAGGACTATTCAAACATTGGAAGACATGTTGAGGGCATGCGTACTAGATTTTGGGGAAAGTTGGGAAAGATACATACCACTGATAGAATTTGCTTATAACAACAGTTTTCAAGCCACAATAGGCATGGCTCCTTACGAGGTACTCTACGGAAGGAAGTGTAGATCTCCTCTTTATTGGGATGAAGTTGGTGAAAAGAAAGTTCTAGGACCAGAGATAGTAGAAAAGACAGTTGAAGCGATTGAAAAGATCAAAAGAAGAATTTTGACTGCGCAAAACCGACAGAAGTCTTACACTGATAAAAGATGCAAAGATTTGCAGTTCCAGGAAGGAGATAAAGTTTTTCTCAAAGTCTCACCAATGAAAGGAATTTCTCGCTTTTGAAGGAAAGGAAAACTCAAGCCAAGATACATTGGGCCTTATGAGATTTTGGAGCGAATTGGCGAATTGGCGTACAAGTTAGCTTTACCACCTAAGCTAGCTGGAGTGCATGATGTATTTCATGTGTCCATACTACGGAAATATGTGTTTGATCCAAGCCATGTTGTTAACCACGAGATTATAGAAATTGACGACAACTTAGCGTACGAGGAATTTCCTATAGCCATTCTTGATAGGAAGATTCATAAGCTAAGGAATCGTGAAGTTACTTTAGTTAAAGTTCAATGGAGCCGACACAATACAGAAGAAGCGACATGGGAATGTGAAGACGACATACGAAATAAATATCCGAATCTATTCATATCTGGTAAATGAAATTTCGAGGACGAAATTATTTTTAGGGGGATAGATTGTAACACCCCAATATTCATAATCTATATTTTCATAAATTTTAATTTTTAATAGAACTGTATATTTTTTATATATATAATATAATTATTATAATATTAATAATATTTATTGGTGCAAGTGTGCAAGTGGGAGTAAACACGTGTGTGTGTGCAAGTGGGATTTTAGATAAGTTTGTAAATTTGGATAAGATTTAACTGTAGAAGATATTTTTAACATTATCATATATTTGTATATATATGGAAGCAACCGTTTTCAAACTGTAAAAAAAAATTGGAGGTAGCTTCTTCTACAAATTCATTTAGTAATAATCTTTCTTCTTATTTTTATGTATACAAGTATATAAAGAATAGGGGTTTATATATATATATATATATATATATATATATATATATATATATATATATATATATATATATATATATATATATATATATATATATATATATATATATATATATATACCATCATCACACATATATATATACACGCTATATATATATACACACACTTATATTTTGAAAATTTTCCATTCTTTATCAAATCTTATCATGTTATATACGAAAATGTTCGTCTCGAAGCGTAGATTCCAAATATGTAATTATTTTATAAAATAGACGTCAGTTTGAGGTAGAAAAGCTCCGTCAAAGTGTCAACCCCTTTAATGACATATTTTATTTCGGTGTGTGTTAGGTTTGATATTATAGTCCGTTTTGAAACTCTCCTCACGAGGATCACAAAGGTATAATTAGTTTTGAGTTTTGACGTAAAATGAAGAAGTTGGGTAAAAACCCACTTCACGGTGAAAATTGGTGTTTTCTAAACTTCAATATTTTGATACAAAATTGGTACTGATGTGATCCTCATCTCACGAGGATTCCAATGGTATTTTTGGAATTTCAAACGGAGTTGTATAACTCAATTTGGGTCATTTTGAAACAAGTTGGGTCATTTTGTAATAAGTTTAAAGTTTTGGGTAAGTTTAAATAATAATTTAATAGAATGCAGGGACTTGATTGTAATTTATAAAAATAAAATAAAAACGTGTGCAAGCATATGCATAACAACATGTTTGATTACTTTCTTTCTTTATTTATTTATTTATTTACTTATTTATTTACTTATTTATGTTATTTAGTATTTTATTTATTATTTATCTTATTTTATTAATTTAATTCCTTTTCAATATTAATTATAATTTTCTATTTTTAATATTATTATTATTATTTTTACTTATTATTTATTTTATTCATTTCATTCTATTTTATTATTTATTTAATATTTAATATTTATTTATTTATTTAATTTAACTTTTTATATTATTTAGTATTTTATTTATTATTTATTATTTATCTTATTTTATTCTATTAATTTAATTTCTTTTCAATATTAATTATAATTTACTATTATTATTATTATTTTATTTACTTATTATTTGTTTTATTTCATTTCTTTCTATTTTATTATTTATTTATTTAATTATTTATTTAATTTAACTTTTTATATTAAATATTAATATAATTTTGTCACTATTATTAATTTAGATGTAAAATTTTTATTTTTATATCCATTTTTTTTATAAGCATTAATGTCATTTGGATTTATATTTTAATGTTACAACTTATTACTAAAGTAGAAAACTATAATTGTTAAATTAATATTTTAAATTATATATTTCTATTTTAGTATTTTATTAGATTAATAATTAGTGTATTATTAATTATTATATAACAATAATTAGTTTGTTTAATTAATTATTTTTAGAAATTAGTTTTAATAATAGGTATTATTATTAGAAGTAGAACTCAGTTTAGTATACCTTTGCAGGCATACCTGAGACTCACGAGCAATCCTAGTCCACTTTACACGTTTCCAATAAGTTTAAGGTGGGGGTAACTTTCACTCTTTACCGAGTGCTATATTTTTATGTCATGATTGCTATGTTAAGATGTGATATATGTTACTGATATGTCATGTTATGTGTCATGTGTGCTTTTAGTTCGACGATAAATATTTTCTACTAACACTTGTACGGGGTGACGACTCAGTACACATATACCAACTAACACAAGTTACTGACTACGTCGGTTCAGTACTAAAATATATTTCAAGTATGCTAACATTGTACTGGGGTGACGGCCTGGTGCACATATACCAACTAACATAAGTTATCGGATGACGATTCGGTCTAAAATATTTTCATTGAGTTATCGAACGACAATATGCAAATTATTTTATTAAATGGCATATGTTACATCTTATGGTATATTTGGCATGCATATTTATTTTTAACTGTGCAATCATTTGAGTTAACCCACTGAGTGTATTTTAGGCGCTCACCCCTTATTGATTTTCAGAACAAGGGTTAGAAGATGAAGAGGTTCTTGCAGTTGTCCCAAGCCCAAAGAAGACTTTATATTGTATTTTATATTTGGTATTTTGTTAAAACTTTATTTCAGATATATCATCTGAATATACTTATTTTGAATATTTTACTCTACTCGGGTGAGTAGACATTAATATGTAATAATCTCTATGTACCTTTTGCTTTACTATACTATCGCTTTGGGGATTTTTTTTATTATTCCGCTGTGCATTCTCGACCCCTCTATTATTATATTGGGGAATTTATATCTAGTAGCGTCCCAACCCCATAGCGTAAACCGGGGCGTTACATTTTATATATTATTGCGCATTTTTAATCCATACTCATGATCGTTTTGTGCATCAATAATTGTTGTGTAGAGTCTGAATACATAACTTGGTTATTGGTTGAGTGCGTTCACTGCTGAGCAGGGTTTTATATTATAATTCTAAGTGAAGGGATTCCGAAGTCTTATTAGAACTATCTTATATGAATACTTGTTAATTGAATCATATTCGGGTTAATAAGTAGGATAAAGTGTATTATTTTGTAGTACCTATAAAGGGAGATCATATCGAGTTAGAGTACTAAGTGCATGGAAAATAATTCATACTGATAGTACCTAGAAAGGGGGGTGAATTATATCTCTTGCTCCGAGGATATTCACACGTATCATACGCATATTTACTTGTGTCTATAGAGTGAATTTGCATGGTTTAGTGATGCATCCATAAACAACAAGGCAGAGTCGTACACCATCACATGGAAGATGAATTAATAAGTGGAACTGGATTACCTGAAGAACTACCTACTATCTTACTTGATCAAAACTCACTTATCTCTTCTTCTTGTTATTGTTACTCGATATTTTAATTTCTTTTGTTACTTAATTACAAATTCACAACTATTATAATTTCCAACATAGTCTTAGTTTACTAGACTATAATTAAATTGATATTTATCCGTCCATTGGGTTCAATATATAACTTGGTCACCTTCGAAACTACGATTGATATCCTTTATACTTGAGGATTAAATTGTGTGTTGATAAAACGCCTATCATGGACCAGGAATGGTCCCATCTAGTTTGATTTTAATTTTTCTGCAAAAAGTTTCAAACGAGAGTTAAAGAGTAATATTTCGTTGATGAGAGTAAAAATAAGCGTGTTTTAGTGTTCAATTTAACACCTTTTTTATGGGAATTGTTGTCATATATTAGCAAAAGTGCCTTATATTTAATATATTTGAGAAAAAAAGATTCGTTTGAGGTGTTTTATTGTATTTTAAGTGGAAAAAAGATCAAAAGTACGAAGTTGGAGATAAGATGTAACTTGTGCAAGAATGTTAAAAACACACGTCCAACTTGTGTAATTTTTCTGTATTTGTGTGGAGCTCAAAAACAAGAAGTGTGATACATGGTTGGAAAGCCACAGAAGAGAGAATCATTTTGGCGTAAAAACATCTCAATCGGAGTCCAAACGAGAAAGTTATGATTAAAATGGTGACGTTGCGCAAGCTGTTTCTACTCAGCACGACTGTGTCACTTTGCATGAATTTTTACACTTTCAAATATTAGAGTTTTTGTAAGTTCTTTATATAGATATAAAGCCAAGGAAAAGAGGATTGCTTGAACATAATAATCACTCAAAACAGAGTTTGGATGTGGAAGTTATGTGCGAAACGGTGAGACTGTGCAATACTCGACCAAGGTCTACCTTGCTCGACCAGAACACTTTGGTCGAGCGGGAACACGCAAAATTTATTTTTGTTTTCACCCCCAGTGCATGTATTTGCGTATTTTCCAAGGAAAAGCTTATCCAATGTCCATTAAGAGAGCTTACACGTATAAAAGGGGATGCAGATAACACCAAGGAAGTACCGCAACACAATCATCCTACACCCCACAAGGGGGGATCACTCCCCAACCATCATCCACATCCTTTCCTCCATCCATCCATCATTGTGAATATTCGTCTGTGGAATCAAGAAGGAAAACCAAGAGGATTTGAATAGACGGAAGAAAGAAGGAAGGAGATCGTTGCACCAAGGGTTTTCCTAATTCTTTTCTTCTATTTTCTAATTTTTCGAATATATGGGTAAGATCTATCCAACCTCTATGATTGCTCTTCGCAATATCATGGGTTAGAACCGTTTTGGTAGATCTAGGATTTTGAAGGTTTGTATGAATTATTTAAACTCTCTTGTGTGTCCTTTGTACAACAATACTTGTGGATTGATTTTATATATGATTGCGCTTAATTAATCCATATTCACAATCATTTTGTGCATCATTAACTGTTGAATAGAGTCTGAATGTTCATCTTGATTATTGATTGAAGACGTTCACTGCTGATTAGGATTCCGTGTTATGATTCTAAGTGAGGGGACTCCGAAGTTTTATTAGAACTGTCATATATGAATGTTTATTAATTGAATTGAATTCAGGTTAGTAAGCAGGATAAAAATGTTAATTTTATAATACCTATAAAGAGATATCATATCGGGTTAGATTCCATACGTGGGAAATAATTGATGCTGATAGTACCTAGAAAGGGGGGTGAAATTATATCTCTTACTCCAAAGTTATTCACACGTGTTACACGCATATTTACTTGTATCTATAGAGTAGATTTGCATGTTTAGTGATGCGTCCATAGTCCATAAGGCAGAGTCGGCCTGCACTTAAAAGGGAAGTTAAGTAGTAAAACTAGATTACCCTAGAGACACTTGAGACACTTTTTTATTCTTCTAGTGTTATTTTATTTTAATTATTATTTAATTTTCAGCATATTAGTTACTCTCTCCGTCCCATAGAAGTTGACACACTTTTCTTTTTGGTTTGTCCCACTAAAGTTGATACATTTTCTTTTTAATACATGGACCCATACCAAAAATAATTAATCTATTCTCATGGGCCCCACATATCACCTCTAATACAACTACCCACTACACATTAAATATTATTTCTCTCACTTTACTTTACTCAACTTTACATTAAATTATTATACTCCTTAATCTCCATGCCCAAAAAAATTATACCAACTTCTATGGGACGGAGGGAGTATTAGAATAAAATCCTCAATTTTTATTGTCACTAGTCTTAATTAATTTAGTTAATAATATAATTAATGATACGTTGTCCTTTGGGTTTGATATTTAATTTAGTCGCTTGCTTAAGCTGCAACTGACATCCTTAATACTTGGGGATTAATTTTGAATACAAAGAAAACGCCCATCACTTGTCACCTTGTTTGAACTCCTTGAAAGCGATCTTTGAGTCATGCCACTTTTTCATTCTCTCCTTGTAGATCACTAAGTTCTTAAAAGCTTAATTTCTGAACTCATCCAATTGATTGATGTAAGTCATCCTCAACTCTTTTTGTTCATTAAGAGACAAGTTCATACTTCTCGTGGCCCAAAAAGACTTATGATGTATCTCTACGGGTAAGTTGCACGGCTTCTCATAAATAATTTGATAAGGTGACATGTCTAGCACAGTCTTGTATGCAGTACGAAACCCCCACAAAATATCTTCGAGCTTCATCGCCCAATCTTTTCTATTGGTTCCGACTACCTTCTCTAGGATTTGTTTTACTTGTCGGTTGGAAACTTCAGCTTGCCCATTCGCTTGATGATGATATGGTGTAGTAACCCTATGCTTAACACCATACTCCTTGAGAACTCTTTCAATCAGCTTATTGACGAAGTGTGTACCTCCATCACTCACAAGTGCTATAGAAACTCCATAGCGAGCAAAAATATGCTTCTTCAATAATGACAACATAGTTTTAGTATCATTCATGTTGGAATTGCTTCCACCCACTTAGAAACATAGTCAACAACAAGAAGTATGTAGAGAGATCCATTAGATGGGGGAAAAGACCCCATAAAATCGATTTCTTATACATAGAAGATCTCTACAACAATATTTGGGTAAAGCGACATCTCATCCCTTCTACTTATGTTTCCCATCCTTTGACATCTATCGCATGTCGCTATATAGGATTCACAATCTCTAAATAAGGTGGGCCAATATAAAGCGGATTGAAGTACCTTCGCTGCAGTCTTTAGGGCTCCAAAGTGCCCTCCATTAGGTTGTGCATGGCAAAAATCGAGCATGCTCTCCATCTCCATCTCGGGCACACACCTACGGATGATAGAATCTTACAAATCTTGTACACAAATGGATCATACCATATGAGGGTCTCAACATCTCTCTTAAACATGGCAAGTTGATACATATTCAAACCTTTAGGAATTTCACCTGATGCAATGTAATTGACATAATCAGCGTACCATGGATCCATTCCTTGAGCAGCGACTACACAAGCTTTCTCCACTCCTTCAGCAAAGACCGCCATAATCTTATCATCAGGGAACATCTCTTCAATATATTCGAAAGAGTCATCACAATGTTCCCTTGTCTCCAACCTTGATAGGTGATCCGCCAAAACATTCTCCATTCCTTTCTTATCTCGGATCTCCATATCAAACTCTTGCAGAAGAAGGATCCATCTAATGATCATTAGCTTTGCTTTCTTCTTCTCCATTAAGTACCGGATCGAAGAATGATCCATGTATACTATGGTCTTCATTCCCACCAAATACTGTCGAAACTTGTTGAATGCATACACCGCAACTAGAAATTCTTTTTCGATAATAGTGTAGTTCTTTTGTGCTGCATCAAAAGTCTTTCTCGTATAGTAGATGGCATAGAATTTTTTCTCTATCATCTGCCCTAGCACCACTCCAAGTGCTAGATCACTTGCATCACAAATAAGTACAAACGGTTGATTCCAATACGGTGTGATCAAGATAGTTTTGAGAGTGAGAATTCATATATTTTGAGCTCTGATTTGTATGGAAATTGAGTAAGATTTAGTCAAATATTGAGGTAAATCGGGATATGTATGGAAAAGCCACGAATCAGATGCTACTGAGGTTGTTTGAGCATTATTTCACAGCAAAACAAGTCAGGAGTGCTCAAAATTGGAAAACACGATTTTTGAGATGTAGCTCAACCAAAAGAAGCGTAGCTCGACCAAACATAGGTTGCTCGAGCAAAGCAGGAGAAGTCGAGCGGGGCATTTCGAATTACAGAGGTACTGCTCGACCAAGGAATGGTTGCTCGACCAAGAGCAATTTGGTTGAGCCACAGTAGGAAATTCGAGCAAGAGTTAGGAAAGAGTTTTAGTTTACAGACATGCAGCTAGACCACAGCTCGACCAAAGTCGATCTTGTTCGACCAAGAGCATTCTGATTGAGCAAGGATACGTCAGTTCAGAATCTTCATGATTTCACCTCCAGTGCGTATATGTTCATATTTTCCACGAAAAAGCACAGTAAAGGTCCATAAGGAGAGTTTACAAGTATAAAAGGGAATTAAGAGGAAAGTTAGATCCCACGTCCATCCTACATAAGATCAAACTCTAACTCCATCCAACGGAGCTATAGAGAGAGATTCGTCCAGTGAATCAAGTGAGAACTTAGTGAAAATTCAAGACGGAGAGAGATACGACGGCACCCGCATCTAGGATTTACTTCACTTCTTAATTTATCTTATAATTGATACTGATAGTACCTATAAAGGGGGGATAAAATTGTGTTCTTGCTCCACGGTGATTCACACGTGTTACACGTTTATTTACTTGTGTATATAGAGTAGATTTGAATGGTTTAGTCACTATGCCAAAACTGTGGAATAACAACGGAAAATTGAAAATCCATTGTTATAGGGGCAAAAAAGGGCTGAGAATTTACACCCGTTGTTATTGCTAAAAAAGGCGTACATTAATGATAGATATTTGCTTCCGTTGTTAAACATCCGTTGTTAATGGAATTACTATTATTTTAATTTATTTTTAATATATTTTAAATTAAAAAATTGCAAGGATATAAATTGGAAACTTAGAAAATTTACACTTCAATTCTTCTGCCCTAATCGTAAATTTTGCCCTCACCATTTCTTCGTTCCATACCACAGCGACTGCCGATTGTGACAGCAGAGACTCAAAATACCAGGAAATCAAGCTAGGGTTCCTCAGTATCTGCGAATCTCGATCGATATGGGTAGATTTGTTCAGTTATTTTCAAATAACTTGTTCCCTTTTCTATGTTCATCACGTCGCGTTGAGAAAGCCGCCGATCAATATCGCACCTGAACCCGCCTCCAGCTTGTGCTGCCGAACATGCCTCCAGCTCGCGCCGCTGCACAAGCAACCAGCCTTGCCTCGCCGCACCCGCCACCCACTCGGCCGCCGCAATTGAAGGCTGCTTTATTCTATCTACTCCATCTCCTTGTTATTTTTTAGTGCTCTTCTATGGCTTCAAGCGACTGGCATAAATTATTAGGTAGGTATTATCTTGTCGTAAAACTTTTATCAGTGTTTGAGTTCATCGAGTATTTGTGAGGAAAATGAAGATTTACTGTTTGCGTGTGATGTGTTTTTGAAAAGATGGAAAGGGAAGGTGAAGTCATGGAAGCTCTCAAGAGAAAAGCAATTGATATAGTACTTATTCTCCTCAATTCTAGTTATATTTTTTTCTTTTCTATTCACAAAGATGATATTAATTCCGTTATAAAAACATATCATCTGTTGTCTCGGCAGTGGTTCACTCATGCATCTCCTACCCTTTTCAATGTTGGAACACCAAGGCCACAAGTATGAGAACCGTGACTGATAGTTGATACTACTACCTAGTAGCTTGTCATATGTTAATTTGTAGAATTCTTATTTCATGGATGTTGTTGGTTCCATGTTATCTGTAAGGGCTTTGATTATTTCTTGAGAACTTATGTTTTCTTCTTTGATGTGGTGCAGCTGAGCAGCTGTTTCTTGATATGCATGAAGGATGATAGTATTGAAGGCATATATAATACATTGAAGGAATGTGCTGTTATCAGCAAATCAGCTGGAGGTATTGGGTTGTCTATACATAACATTTCATGCTATAGGGAGTTATATACATGGAACAAATGGAACATCCAATGGAATTATTCCCATGCTGCGTGTGTTCAACGACACTGCTCGTTATGTGGATTAGGGTGGTGGCAAGAGGAAAGGTTTTTTCAATTGATTCTTTTGTCTTAATATTCATAATTCTTGCGTTGTCATTTATTTCAATTTTCTTTTACATCCTATGATCTGATTAGGTGCTTTTGCTGTCTATCTAGAGCCATGGCATTCTGATATCTTTGAGTTTCTTAATCTAAGGAAAAACCATGGAAAGGTATTATGGGGGACTGTACAGCTGAAATTTCTTTATATTCTCTGATTGTTTAATTAACTAAAATAAAATGAAGGAATTATTTTTCTTGTTGTTTTAATGTTGTGTTCATGAGGACACAGTCCTTGACATTATGTTGATTTTACCTGTCTCTTTCTATTTCTTTAGGAGGAGCATTGTGCTAGGGATTTGTTTTATGGACTTTAGGTGCCCGATCTGTTTATGCAAAGAGTTCAGTCTAATGAACATTAGTCATTATTTTGTCCGAGTGAGTCTCCCGGGTTAGCAGATTGCTGGGGTGAAGAATTTGAAGCTTTATACGCTAAATATGAGAGAGAGGTAAAGAACTTGTAAGAAGTGAAATTGATGGGATTATAATGTTTTGTTCATGATTGACCTCTGAATTTAATTTTTTTCCTAAATAATGTTTTGTTCATGATTGACCTATGAATTTAATTTTTTCCTTAAAAATTTAGGCACAGGGAAAGGCTAAGAAAGTTGTATAGGCACAAAGTCTATGGTTTGAAATCTTGAAATCACAAATTGAAATGAGGACTCCTTTTATACCTTTTAAGGTAGTGTGGATGCGTTCAAAATCCACAAGGCAAAGTCGGAAATTGATACATGGAAGAGAAATTAATGAGTGAAACTGGATGGCTCGAAGAACTACCTATCTTCTCACTTGTTCAATCTCAATAATTCTCTACTGTATTCTTATCTTACTTGTTATTTAATTATTTATTTAATAGATTAATAATAATTCTACTCTTAAATTATCAAACCATAGTTTTAGTTAATTTAGATAATAATAAATTGATAATCAATCGTCTTTTGGGTTCGATAAATATAACTTGGTCGCTTACTTAAGCTACAGTTACATCCTTCATACTTGAAGATTATTTGTGTGTTGAGAAAACGCCCATCAATAGGCACAGTTATGAGTGCCTCCTTAAAAACCTGAAAAGTTGTTGGACATTCATCATCAAAATTAAAGGGTACATCCTTTTCAAGTAAGTGAGACAGAGGCTTGGAGTATTTCGATAAGTCTTTGATAAATCTTCTATAAAATCCGACGTGTCCAAGGAAGGACCACACTCCCTTCTCATTAGTAGGTGGTGAAAGCTTCTCAATGGCCACCACCTTTGCACGATCAACTTGTAATCCCTTAACCGAAACATGATGCCCTAAAACAATTCCATCTCTAACCATGAAGTGGCACTTCTCCAAATTCAAACCAAGATTAGTTTCTTGACATCTCTTCAAAACAATCAAAAGGTTAGACAGACAAATATCAAAAGAGGAACCAAACATAGAAAAATCATCCATAATCACCTCCATGATCTTTTCTATCAACCCATCAAATATGGCCATCATGCACCTTTGAAAAGTAGCAGGTGCATTACACAATCTAAAATGCATCTTCCTAAAAGCAAAGGTTCCATAAGGGCAAGTAAAAGTAATCTTTTCTTGATCTCGGGTGCAATCATAATTTGATTATAACCCGAGTACCCGTTCAAGAAACAATAAAAATTATACCCTGATAGACGATCTAACATTTGATCCATGAAAGGAAGAGGAAAATGGTCTTTACATATATTTTCATTCATTTTCTTGTAGTCCATACACATACGCCATCATGTAGGAACCCTAGTGGTTAACGTCTCTCCATCATCAGCTTTCACAATAGTCATGCCCCTCTTCTTAGCTACAACATGCAGTGGACTCACATTGGGACTATCACTAATTGGATAAATAATTTCTGCATCTAACCACATCAGAATTTACTTCCTAATCACTTCTTGAATCGCGGGGTTAACCCTCCGCTGATTCTGAATACACCCCTTAGCTTCATCTAGCAACCTTATCTTATGCATGCAATAAGAAGAATTAATATCTTTCAAATCATATAGAGACCAACCAATAGCAGATTTATACTTTCTAAGGATATCTAACAACTCTTCAATTTGATCATCAGTAAGAGAAGAAGATACGACTGCCAGATATGTCTCATTATCACCAAAATAGGCATACGTCAAGTGCTCCGGTAGTGGTTTCAACTCCTCTTTATTTTCTTCCAATGGAAAGTACTGCCTAGTCCACTTGACCTCTTCAATCTTGTTCCTTTTTGGTTAATACTTGTCATCACCCAAAGCAAGTAAGTTTTCAAGAAATTCAATACATACCTCATTGGAGAGTTCATCCAACTCCGTAATGGAAAAAGTAAAAGACTACGCTAAGCATGTCTCCAAAGGATCCTTATAAAGGATCAAAGACATATCTTCTTTCACAATCTCATCCACCATATTAATGTTGTTTCATTGCATCTGCATAGGAATCTTCATTGCTTTGTCGAGGTTGAACAAAACCTCTTCTTTATCAATTCGCAGTGTAAGCTCCCCCTTTTGTACATCAATCATCGCTCTAGCAGTAGCAAGGAATGGTCTCCCCAAGATAAGAAGGACATTATCCTTGTCATCTTCCATCTCAAACACTAGAAAATCCACAGGAAAGACCAGCTTCTCTACTTTCACAAGCACATCTTCTATAACACCCTTCGGAAAGGTCATGGACCTATCCGCCAATTTTAGAGAAACTATTGTGGGAGCCAACTCCCCAAAACCGAGATATTTAAATATAGACAAAGGCATCAAATTGATGCTTACCCCAAGATCACACAAGGCTCGTTTTGCTGAAACTTTTCCAAACTCGCATAGAATCGTGAAGCTTTCCGGATCCTTCAACTTTGTTGGCAGCTTTCTCTGTATGATCGAGCTACAGTTTTTAGATAGGTTAACATTATCCACTCCGTTCAATCTCATCTTCTTCAATATGATATCCTTTAGAAATCTGGCATAGTACGGCATCTACATGATTGCTTCGGAGAAAGGAATGTTCAAGCTTATCTTGTTCATGATATCTTGAAATATCTTGAACTTTTCTTCCAATTCCTTTTTCACTAACCTTAAAGGAAACGGAGGAGGTATCTTAGTCTTTGGGATTCCCCATTCATCACATTCAACCTCTTTCAGCTTGTCCTTCTCAGCTCTCAATCGCTTCGCTCTTTCCCACTTCTTTTCCACTATAAGCTCAGTATTATGTTCATGTGATAGTACTGGAGTATTTGAACAATAGGTGTAGCATTCTATACGAAAACTGGAGTCAATTGGTGCTGCTCGATCGCAGCTCAACCAGATGAGCCTAGTCAAGAAAGGTGTTCTTGGTCGAATAGGGTGGTTTCCATGCATGGAGTAGCCTCGTACAGTCCCGACAGAGGTTGCTTGACCATTACTCGACCTATCTGGTTTGGTCGAGCAAGGAACCTATAAATAGAATTGCATTTTTCAGTCCAACAGAGGGTGCTCGACCAGAATGGTCTGGTCGAGTAAAGTTATTTTGGTCGAGCAGAGGACCTGTAAATGGGATATTATTTCTCTGTTCCATAACCTGTAGCTCGACCGTTGCTCGACTAAGAGGTTTGGTTGAGCGGTGGTCGAGTGGGCACACTTCATCTCAGTTTTCATCCACTGGCATTATTGGACCATCATGCTGCGTTCTTGACCTCAGTGTGATGGCATTACAAGATTTCGGGTTTGTTATGCTTTGAGATGGAAACTTTCCCTTCTCAATTGTTTATGTCAGCTTATTAGTATTCCCCACCATCTCTCCTATCAACAAATTAAGATCTTTCATCTGCTTGGATAGCTCATCATGGTTGGAATCTATCTTTGCTTCTAGACGATCCACCCTTGCATCATTCCTAGCCACATAATGGTTCATCTTATCTCCCAAACAAGGTTTTCCTTCATCGATCTTAGCACCAAGATCAGCACCAATAGGCGGCTGTATGGCTGCATTCGAATTGCTCCATGAAAATTCTAGCCTCCTTTAGTTTTGATAATTACCCGGGGGACCACGATTGTTGTAGTTCCCATTGTAATTCCTATTTTCTTGATACCTAGTTCCTTGAATACTTTGTCCCATGGAATAGTTCGCCTCTTCTATCTCCTCTTGGATAGATCTCTCATCACCAATATCCTACTGCTGCATCATTAGTACTCTCTGTAATAACTCCATAATCTGCTTCTGCTGAGATTCGAGTAACTTGTTGATATTAGTCAAACTAGAGATGATCTCGTCTTCTCTACTCGACTTCACTATAGTGTGCTCAAACTTTGCTACCTTTCCAAGAACATAGGTGCCTCTCACTCTATTAGTAGGCCAATTTATTGAATTCATCGAAATATCCTCAAAGAACTTTTCGGCCTCAACGGGTGTCTTAGCAAGTAATGCTCCACTTGACAAAGCATCAAGTAGAACACGAGAATCACAATCCAACCCGTTGTAGAAAATGCTGATATATTGTGCTTTTGATAATTCATGTTGAGGACACCTTCTAAGCATGTCCTTGAATAATCCCAAGCCTCATGGAACTTCTCTCCTTGATTGATAACAAATTGATGAATATCTTGCTTCATTTTAAAAACCTTTGAAGGTGGCATGTATCTCTCGAAGAACTTCATCTTCAATTGATCCCATGTAGTGCAGTCAGCAGCACTATGATTGTCATACCAATCTCTCGCTCTTTCAGTAAGCGAGAATTTAAACAAAACAATCTTCCTTGCATCCTCATGAGTTCCTGCGCTCTTTTGTGTACTAGCATAATTAAGGAACTTATTCAGATGTTGTTGAAGATCTTCAAAGGTGCCCCCAGCTAAAGGGTTCCTTTCAATCATGCTAATAAGAGTGGGGTGAAGATCAAAATCCGCATCAGCTCCTCGCGCTCCTAACAGCCCAAAGTAGCATACCCCGTTGTTTTTGAAAACTTTGAGGATTGTAACATTGTCCAGATTTGGCCTATCATCGGCCATGTCGACTGCTTCTATTTCTATGTTTAAATCAGCTACAGTTTCAATCACTTCCAAATTCAACTTATCAACTTCAACTCCTAGATCAAGAATATCCGTTGTTTCCACGATTTTGTTTTTCTTCTTCTTTGCTTTCTTCTTCCTTGATGATGCTCCTATTTTTGAATCAAAAGGCGCTAGTGTTGCTCCCTTTGATCTAGTGTGCATACACCTAAGAAAAATTCAACGTTAGAAAATAAAGACAATTATGGAATAGTCTTAATTAAACTAGAAAAAATAAAATAGATAATGGCAACCATCCCCGGCAGCGGCGCCAGAACTTGATGGGTGTTTTCTCAACACACAATTAATCCCCAAGTATGAAGGATGTAACTGTAGCTTGGGTAAGTGACCAAGTTATATTTATCGAACCCAAAGGACGATTGATTATTAATTTATTATTATCTAAATTAACTAAAACGATGGTTTAATAATTTAATGTAGAATTATTATTAATCAATTAAAAAGATAATTAAATAACAAGTTAAATTAGAAAACAGTAGAGAAATATCGAGATTGAACAAGTGAGAAGATAAGTAGTTCTTCGGGCCATCCAATTTTACTCATTAATTTTCATTCCATGTATCAATGTCCGACTCTGCCTTGTGGAATATGGACGCATCACTAAACCATTCAAGCCTACTATATAGACACAAGTAAATAAATGTGTAACACCTGCGAATCACCTTAGAGAAAAACACAATTTCACTTCCCTTTCTAGGTACTATCAGTTTCAATAATTTCCCGTGGACTAAGTACTCTAACCTGATATGATCTCCCTTTATAGGTACTATGAAATTATCCTCTTTATCCTACTTACTAACCCGAATTCAATTCAATTAATAAATATTTATATATGATAGTTCTAATAAAACTTCGGAGTCCCCTCACTTAGAATCATAACATGGAATCATATTCAGCAGTGAACGTGCTCAATCAATAACCAAGATATATATTCAGACTCTATATATCAATTGAAGATTCATAAAACGACTCAGAATATGGATTAAAAATGCATAATCATATATAAAATAAATCACAAGTAGTATTGTATGGAGAATACAGATGGAAGTTCAATTAACTAGTAAAACATTCATAAATCCTAGAACTACTGAAGCGGTTCTAGCCCATGACGCTTCAAAGAACATTCATGGTGATTGGATAGATCTTACCATAATCTTGAAAAATAACAAGATAAATTAAGAAGCGAAATAAATCCTAGATGTGGGGGCCATTGCGTTTCTCTCCTTCTTGAATCTTTACTTGGTTCTCACTTGATTCGACAAATGAATCTCTCTCTGCAGCTCCGTTGGATGGAGTTAGGGTTTGGATGTGGAATTTAACTCTCTTCTTGATGTGATCTTCATCCCCTTTTATACTTGTAAACTCTCCTTATGGACCTTTACTTGCATTTTTGTGGAAAATATGAACATACACGCACTAGAGGTGAAATCCCGACGATTCAGAGCTGACGTGTCCTTACTCGACCAAAATGCTCTTGGTCGAGCAACGCCTCAAAAATAGTGTTTTCTAATCTGAGCACTTCTGACCTATTTTCTTGTATAATTATGTTTAAACAATCTAAGTAGCACTTGATTCGTGGTTTTTTCATGCATATCCTGATCTGCCTCGATTTAAGATCAAATTGTACTCAAATTTCACATAAATCAGAGCTTAAAATACATGAATTCTCACTCTCAACAAATCCCCAAACTTACATGTTGCTCGTCTCGAGGCAACGAATTTAAAATAAAGGCAAGAGAGTGTAAACTTCACAAGGTCCACATAACATGCACAACCTATACTCAACAATCTTATCAATTCAAAACATGCAATCATCCATCATACCTTTCATCCATGCAAAAATATCAATCAATCACAATACTTCTTCGAATGCTAAAGTCATCTAGCTCACTAGTTAAGTGGTTATCAAACCCAAAGGACGATTGATTATCAATTTATTATTATCTAAATTAACTAAAATGATGGTTTAATAATTTAAGTGTAGAATTATTATTAATCAATTAAAAAGATAATTAAATAACAAGTTAAATTAGAAAATAGTAGAGAATTATCGAGATTGAACAAGTGAGAAGATAGGTAGTTCTTCGGGCCATCCAATTTCACTCATTAATTTTCATTCCATGTATCAATGTCCGACTCTGCCTTGTGGAATATGGACGCATCATTAAACCATGTAAACCTACTATATAAATACAAGTAAATAAATGTGTAACACATGTGAATCACTTTAGAGCAAGAACACAACTTCACCCCCCCTTTCTAGGTACTATCAGTATCAATTATTTTTCATGGACTAAGTACTCTAATGATGAGTGATATTTTCACCTAGATTTTAGTGTCTTTTTATGTATTTTTTCGTATATTTTTATCCGTATTTTTGTGTTATTTGGTGGAGTTATGTGTTTTTATGGAATTGAGTGTGAATGAATTTAATCGTATGTAAAACAGGTGAAATCGGAGTAAAAATAGAGAAGGGAGACAAAAGAAGGAAGAAGAAAACAAGGCAGCAAGGACACGGCCAGCCGTTTCAAATACACGAGCCGTGTCATGCAACACGAGCCGTGTACTGTGATGAGTGATATTTTCACCTAGATTTTAGTGTCTTTTTATATATCTTTTCATGTTATTTTATCCGTATTTATATTATATTTGGTTGTATTTTGTGTTTTTATGGAAATATGTAAGAATGAGCTTAAATATATGATTTCCATTTAAAAAGAGATTCTAAGCGCAACAAGAAAGACGTAGAAAAAAGCGGATCTCAATTCGGAGTTGAAACGAGGGAGAATGAGTCAAAGCAAAATGCTGAAAAACGCACATCCAATTTGTACAATTTTTCAGTACTCTTTTGGAGTTCAAAACTATATGTGTGATATATGATTGGAAAGCCACAGAAAAGAGGATCGTTTTGGCATAAGAAACACCTCAATTGAAGTCCAAACGAGAAAGTTATGATTAAAATGGTGACGTCGCGCAAGTTGTTCCTTCTCAGCACGGTTGTGCTACTTTGCATAACTTGTTACACCTTCAAATATTGGAAGTTTTGTCAGATCTTTATATGGATAGAAAGCCAAGAAAAAGAGGATCGCGTGAGTGAAAGAATTACTCAAATTGGAGATCGAATGTGGAAGTTATGATCGAAACAGTGAGACTACGCTAGCAACTACATGGGGCGAGTACCGAACATGGCCCTGTGTGTTTTGGGCGAGTTCTGACACCAGAAACACCTACACGGATACCCCTTTGGCCATGTACCGTACACGGGCCGTGTAGGTGCTTTTTTTGCAAAAAAATCAGAATTTTTTAATAAGCTTCCCAAGGGGTATAAATACCCAATACTTCAATATTTGAGTAGATTTTCGAGGGTTTCACCCCTGCACACACATCACACACATTTTCCTTCATTTTTCACTATCCATTTCCTCCATTCTTCATCCATATCATCTACCTTCATCCCACCATCAAATCCTTCATCCAAGTAGTTAGAGAAGCAAGGAAGAGAGGTGAATTGCAAGGGAAAGAAGAAGATCACCATTGGAGACATCCAAGGGAGTTTTCATCTAAACTTTGTATTGAAACCTTATTGTTTATCATGTTTTGTAAGGTTTTTAATGTCTATGTTAATTTCTTATGAATTTGAGAGGCTAATCTCCCTTGTAAGATTAGCAATATGAATTGTGTTGGATAATTTTGGGTATTATGCAATTGAATTCATATGTTGATTGGATTTGCTAATTTTCTATCATTGATTGTTAATTGCTTGATTTGTATTATTGATTTGTGTGATTAATTGTCACGGGCATGTGATTAGATTGAGAAATCAGTTATATGTTTAGGATAGTTCATTGAATCATTTCATCAAACACTTCATGTGCATTATAAATTGTAAAGAGATTGAGAAATCCTTTAGGATTTAGAACCGTTTGATAGAACATTCGATTGGTTAGATCGAGAAGTCAATTGATCATGTGAGGGGACTCTCCAATTGAACTTAGTACCTAGTTGGAATTGTTTGATTGAGAACTAACCTTTGAGTTATTTTGAGACCTTTGTGAGGATCTACAACCTATCCATCTCGAGAGGGAGTTTAGGTGGAATTCGTGTTGGTCCTTAGTTATTAATCCGTGACACTTATGAATTCGTAGCATGATGCCTAGATTCTCCATACTATAAGTATTTCTAGTTTCATTCTCTATCTACTTGGCTCGTTCATCCATCCTCCATTCATCTATTCCATCGTTTATCTCATCATTTAATTATTTTATTGTCATTTCTTGATTAATCCATCCCCTTTATGATCATCTCTATAATACTATGATGAACACGAGATCACTTAGACCCTAGTACCTTCCTCCCTGTGGTTAGATAAATTGTTTTAATTGGTTATCCCTACTACAAATGGCTAATCAAATGGCGCCGTTGCCGGGGAGGCAACGGTTGCTAGTGGTTTGACAAATGAGTGTTTTGATTAGTATTACTAGAGATATTTTTATTGCTTTTTATTATTTTCTTTGGAAAATTTTTGATCTCACTTGTTCATTTTGATAGGTACGTGGAAACTACCTTGAGAGAAGAGGAAGGGGGATCAAAGCCAAAAATAGAAAGTTTGAAGAAGAATTGTAGTAAGTCATGAGAAGAGCATTTAAATGGAAGGGCGGAACCAATACTTGAGTTATGTCTTTGGGGATCAAAGTGTAAGTGTTCCACCTCAACAATCAAGAGGCTACATGAATGAGAGCAACGATGATTACAATTTCCAAATGGATCAAAAGAGCTCTCAATACTATAATCAAAGGAAGAAATGGAGAATGGCAACAAGCTTACAATGCAAATACATTCCACCCGTATCAAGCATACACTTATTCTCCACCGAATCCCAACACCAACACTTCTCCTCCATTCCAAAACTACGCTTTACTTGAATTATATAGAAGAAGTGCTCAAGGAAGTGATGAAGGCCCAACTTCTCAATCAAGTTTATTGTTCAACTAATCCTCCAACATAATTACACCCATACCTTGAAATTGACAAGACAAATAAGGATGATGAATCAAGGTGCTTATGGTCAAATCTTGCTTAGTTCAAGTTTGGGGATGGTCAAAATGTGCAAAATATGTCGATTCCTAGTCCTTTGGAGCAAGAAGAGTGAAGGATACCTCACTCTCAAGTAGGAGATGCTTATTTCATGGGAGTGAATGATTTCCATAAAAATTTTCAAAGTAACTATGAGGGAAGTTTTCAAGGATGGAATTTTGACAACCAAGAGGGAGGAGAATTTCAACAAGTTGAGGAAGAAAAATCATCTATAGAAGTCTTGATTGATATGATGATAGCAAACCTTGAGGAAGATAAGAAAAGAGTTGAAGCAATAAATTAGGCAAATGAGAAGAGGTTAGAAGCTTTGGAGCATCAAGTAAGCCATATTGTAAATGCTTTGACCAATTTTCAACAAATTGAAGAATTTGAAGAGGAGAGTAAAGTTGAAGAAGAGTTGGAAGAAAAGAATTCGGGAGATGAAGAATCAAAGGAGGTATTTGAAGAGCCTATTGAGGCGAATGATGTTGAAGAAAAGAAACAAAGTCGAGGAGCAAATGATGATGACTTGAAGAGTGAAATGAGCATTTCTAAACCTTTAAACTCTTTAAGTTGCTTCGAATTTGATAATATTATTTATTGATTTTGTCTTACCCATTGATTTTTCTCATATCCTTATAAACAAAAGAGAACTAAAAGAGATGTTGGGGGTCTATTTGGTAAAGAGGAATAAGTAGTTTTCAAGAATAGAGAGGGCAATAGAGTGTAAGCTCAAGAGAATCGAATTTTTGAAGCCATGCTCGAAGGATGCAACGGATGCCGTCACTTGCCATAAATTCATAAAAGAGGAAGAAGCACAACGGTTAAAATTTGATGGCAAGGACGAAAGATATCCGTGGCCATTCTGATGAATTTTCCATATCCCGTCCGGCTTGAAGACGTTAAACTTAGCTCTAGATGGGATGCAACCCATCATTATCTTTATTGCTTTGTTTAATGCTTTCAATAAGGTTGATGGATTTGCTTGTTTTGCATTTTTGGTATGTAGGTTGGTTGTGCTCATTAGGAGAATGCGTATTGGAGAAACGATAAGTGCTTTATTTGAAGTGTGAAAGTAAGTCACACCACTTTTTGCAAACTTACCTCGAAACTCTTGTTTCAATTTAAGTTTGGGGAGATATGGTGTGGTGTGACATACTTTGTCTTGAAAGCATATACTTTTCGTATTTTTGGGCTAATTTTAAAATTTTTCTCATGAGTTTTGGTTTGATTTTGGTCCGTTTGGTTGTGTTGAAGTGCATGATAGTCCATATTTTAAGGAGATTGTTGAACTAATGGTGTTTGATGAGTCTTTGAGCATGAATGAAGGGTATTTGAAGCATGAATGGAGCTTGGAGCTAACAACTTCCACTACCAAATGTCTATTGAGGGAGTTGACTCTACACCCTATCACTTCTAATTGATTTTGATTTGGATTGATGTGATTAGCATGCTACTTCATTTGTTATATTTTTGGGAGGTTTATTTTCGTAATTTAGGATTTCTTTTTCAATCAAGGTTGGAATGATTGTGAGCTTAATTGTCATGGGTGATATAGAATGTGTGTTTTATTGTCTAATGATGGATGATTTTTGTTTTTGCATGTTATGTATTTTTGTATTGTTTCTTGTTTGGTGTGTTTTTCTTTTATGTGTTATGTGTATTTTTATTCTTGTTTAGGGATGTTTGGTGGTTTGTTTTAGGGATGTCGTGAGTCATTTTTTGAATGTGAGTAATGCCATGTTGTTGTGATAAGTGATGACAAGTTATGATTAAGAATCTCTACACTTTCGAATTGTGACATGTTCTATTTAACTTGTTCAATTTTGAGATGAATGTGGTGTAATAAGTTCCTTAAGGTCCGAGCACTAGCTTGTGAGTATTTGAGCCTCAAACGTGCATACATGGTATTTATTTTCATGAATGGATCGATTGAGTGTTGATAAGCTAGAACTTGCTCAAGGACTATAGGAACGAGCCCGATTAGTGGAGATTAGTGAAATAATTTAAGGTCATCCTTGTCATTTATAGTCATTGCCAAATATTTTCCTACCATGAACATCATCCCTAGTCAACCACTTTGAGCCTATAAGCTTTTTTTATTGTGAATATAGCATATTACAAGCCTTGATTACCCTCTTAAGCCTTATATATATACCCTTTGTGTAGGTGATTGATGAGATGGTAGCTAGTAAGGTTTGATGAGATAACAAAAAAAAAGAGAAAATGGTTAATAAGTAAGAAAAATGATGAAAAGAGCACAAACAAGAATGGACATGCAACCTCAAAATAAGAAAAATGAGCAAAGCAACAACAATATGCTCAAGAATTTAAAAGTTCGAAGAAGGAAGCATACATTGAAAGAAGCTCAATCCAAGGAAAGTTGATGAATAGTGCTTGTGATTACCAAAGATAAGAAAGGAAGAAAGAAAAGTGAAAGAATGGAGGAAATTGGTCATCTCTTTGATTACTTACACTTGATTAGTCACTATTACCCATATTCTTCCTACCTACCAAAGAGCCTATCATTACATCCGAATTAAAGACTTTTTTGATAACTAATGGAACTTTGGTGGTTTATGATATAGTCTACGAGCAAGCTTATAGCGAGTCGAGCCAATCGATTAATGAGTGTTGATTTACCTTACCTTAAAGAGTGTTGAGTGATATTTATAACCTATGTGAGGCTTGGACAAAAAGGGACTATATTACACTATCATTCTCTTGTGATTGAACTTGTTAATATTTTTTGCATGTTATGATTTTAATGTTGTAGGATGACTTAGCATGATTTGTAATTCTTATTGCTATTGATGTGTTATTACTTATGTTCGTTTTGTTTTTTCCTAAGTGAAAATCTCACCCCTTGGTTTATCATTTCCGTTGTTCGGGGATGCACAACACTTTAAGTTTGGGGGTGTGATGAGTGATATTTTCACCTAGATTTTAGTGTCTTTTTATGTCTTTTCGTGTTATTTTATCCGTATTTGTATTCTATTTAATTGTATTTTGTGTTTTATATAAATTTATGAGAATGAACTTAAATGTATGATTTCTAGGTAAAAAGAGATTCTAGGCGCGACAAGGAAGACGTAGGAAAAAGCGGATCTCAATTCGGAGTTGAAACGAGGGAGAATGAGTCAAAGCAAAATGCTAAAAAATGCACGTCCAACTTGTGCAATTTTTCTGTACTCTTTTGGAGTTCAAAACTAGAAGTGTGATACATTCTTGAAAAGCCACAGAAAATAGGATCGTTTTGGCATAAGAAACACCTCAATTGAAGCCCAAACGAGAAAGTTATGATTAAAATGGTGACGTCGCGCAAGTTGTTCCTACTCAGCACGGTTGTGCTATTTTGCATGACTTGTTACACCTTCAAATTTTGAAAGCTTTGTCAGATCTTTATATGGATAGAAAGCCAAGGAAAAGAAAATCATGTAAGCGCAAGAATTACTCAAATTGGAGATCGGATGTGGAAGTTATGCTCGAAACGGTGAGACTGCACGCCAGCAACTACACGGGGCGTGTACCGAACACAGCCTTGTGTGTTTTGGGCGAGTTCTGACACCAGAAACGCCTACACGGCCACCCATTTGGCCGTGTACCATACACGGGCCGTGTAGGTGCTTTTTCTGCAAAAAAAATCAGAATTCTTCTAGAAGTTTCCCAAGGGGTATAAATACCCAATACTTCAATATTTGAGTAGATTTTCGAGGGTTTCACCCCTGCACACACATCACACATATTTTTCTTCATTTTTCACCATTCATTTCCTCCATTCTTCATCCATATCATCTACCTTCATCCCACCATCAAATCCTTCATCAAGTAGTTAGAGAAGCAAGGAAGAGAGGTGAATTTCAAGGGAAAGAAGAAGATCACCATTGGAGACATCCAAGGGAGTTTTCATCCAAACTTTGTATTAAAACCTTATTGTTTATCATGTTTTGTAAGGATTTTAATGTCTATGTTAATTTTCTTATGAATATGAGAGGCTAATCTCCCTTGTGAGATTAGCAATATGAATTGTGTTGGATAATTTTGGGTATTATACAATTGAATTCATATGTTGATTGGATTTGCTAATTTTCTATCATTGATTGTTAATTGCTTGATTTGTGTGATTAATTGTCATGGGCATGTGATTAGATTGAGAAATCAATTATATGTTTAGGATAGTTCATTGAATCATTTCATCAAACACTTCATGTGCATTATAAATTGTAAAGAGATTGAGAAATCCTTTAGGATTTAGAACCCTTTGATAGAGCATTCAATTGGTTAGATCGAGAGGTCAATTGATCGTGTGAGGGGACTCTCCAATTGAACTTAGTACCTAGTTGGAATTGTTTGATTGAGAACCACCCTTTGAGCTATTTTGAGACCTTTGTGAGGATCTACAACCTATCCATCTCGATAGTGAGTTTAGGTGGAATTCGTATTGGCCCTTAGTTATTAATCCGTGACACTTATGAATTCGTTGCATGATACCTAGATTCTCCATACTATAAGTATTGCTAGTCTCATTCTCTATCTACTTGGCTTGTTCATCCATCCTCCATTCATATATCCCATCGTTTATCTTATCATTTAATTATTTTATTGATATTTCTTGATTAATCCATCCCTTTTATGATCATCTCTATAATACTATGATGAACACGAGATCGCTTAGACCCTAGTACCTTCCTCCCTGTGGTTCGATAAATTGTTTTAATTGGTCATCCCTACTATAAATGGTTAATCATACTGTAAATGGGCTTGTAAGAGATGGCCGTGCGACGACATCAGAAAATCCTACACGGGCACCCTGTGCCCGTGTGCCGCAACTCGAGCCGTGCCCAGAATCAAGACACGAGTCGAGTTACCGATTTGACTCGAGCTCCGTCTGCCACCGAGAAATGCCGAGAAAATATGACACGACTCGAGCCGTGTGCATGCACACGAGTCGTGTTGTGTAAATTCCTGTAAAAATTCAGAAACCTTCTAGAAGTTTCTCAAAGGGTATAAATACCCAATACTTTAATATTTCATCAGATGGGGCGAGGGTTTTACTGTTTCACATACCTCACACACCTTTTCTCCCATTTTACACTATCATCTTCATCCATTCTTCATCCACACCATCTACCATCATCCCACCATCAAAAACTTCATCCAATTGAGGAAAAGAAGCAAGGAGGAGAGGAAGATTGCAAGGGGAAGAAGAAGATCACCATTGGAGGCATCTAATGGAGTTTTCATCAAACTTTTGTATTGAATCCTATTATTTATCATGTTTTGTAAGGATCTTAATGTCTATGTTAATGTTCTTATTAATATGGTAGGCTAATCTCCCTTGTGAGATTAGCAACATGAGAGTTGTTGGATAATTTTGGGGATTTGTGTATTTTAATTCATATATTGATTGGGTAAATGGATTTTCTATCATTGATGTTTGAGATCTTGAGGTTTATGATGGTTTGTGTGTTTAGTTGTTCTAAATATGTGATTAGTTTGAGAAATTAATTATATGCTTAGGATAATTGAGTGAATCATTTCATCAAACACTTCATGTGCATTATAAATTGTATAGAGATTGAGAAATCCTTTAGAATTTAGAACCCTTTAATAGAACATGTGATTGGTTTGATCGAGAGGTTGATTAATTGTGTGAAGGGACTCTCATTTCAAGCTTAGTACCTAGTTGGAATTGTTTGAGTGAGAACCAATCCATTGAACTATTCAATATTCATATCCTATCTATCTCGAGAGGGAGTTTAGGTGAATTTAGTGTTGGCCCTTAATTCTATATCCATGATACATATGAATTTGATACATAATTCCTAGAATTACCACTTCTTTATTGTTGTTAATCTCACTTTTACTTAACTTGGAAATCCATCCTTCATTTATCTATCTTGTTTGTTGATCATTGCTCGCTTGCTTGCTTTGATTGATTTTATTTACTTGTTTCAACAACCTCCTTTGATGATTCGTCTCTATAAAATTAAAAGAAATGTGAGATCGCTTAAGCTCTAGTACCTACCTCCCTGTGGTTCGATAAATTATTTTAATTGGTCATCCCTACTATAAAATGACTTATCATCTAACCTGATATGATCTCCCTTTATAGGTACTATGAAGTTATCCTCTTTATCCTACTTACTAATTCGAATTCAATTCAATTAATAAGTATTTATATATGATAGTTCTAATGAAGTTTCGGAGTCCTTCACTTAGAATCATAACACGGAATCATGTTCAGCAGTGAACGCGCTCAATCAATAATCAAGATATATATTCAGACTCTATATAACAGTTGAAAATGCACAAAACGACTCTGAATATGGATTAGAAATGCATAGTCATATATAAAATAAACCACCAGTACTATTGTACGGAGTATACACATGGAACTTCAATTAACTAGTAAAACCTTCATAAACCCTAGAACTACCGAAGCGGTTCTAGCCCATGACACTTCGAAGAACGTTCATGTTGATTGGATAGATCTTACCCATAGTCTTGAAAATTACAAGATAAATTAAGAAGCGAAATAAACTCTAGATGCGGGCGTCATCGCGTCTCTCTCCGTCTTGAAAAGAGTTAGGGTTTGGATGCGGGCGTCTTTCCTCTACAGCTCCGTTGGATGGAGTTAGGGTTTGGATGTGGTAAGGTATGGATGTGGAATCTAACTCTCTTCTTGATGTGATCTGTATCCCCTTTTATACTTGTATAATCTCCTTATGGACCTTTACTGGGGGCTTTCATGAAAAATACGAATATACACGCACTGAAGGTGAAATCCCGATGATTCGAAGCTAACATGTCCTTGCTCGACCAGAATGCTCTTGGTCGAGCAAGGTTGGCCTTGGTCAAGCAACGGTCGAGCGGCACGTCTGTAAACTAAAACTCCTCCCAATGTCTTGCTCGACCTCTTCTGCTGTTGCTCGACCAAGAAGAGTTGGTCGAGCGATGCCTTGAAAATTGTGTTTTCCAATTCTAAGCATTTCTGACCTGTTTTCCTGTATAATTATGCTCAAACAACCTCAGTAGCCCCTGATTTGTGGCTTTTCCATACACTTCCCGATTTGCCTCGATTTAAGACCAAATCATACTCAATTTCCACATAAATCAGAGCTCAAAATACGTAAATTTTCATTCTCAACAATTTTCATATTAGGGCCATCTATATATTGAGACTTTGTGATTAATGCAATTACTTGACTTTTATTTTTATCATCTTTTTAATACATTTTCACAAATAACAATCAACAATAACAAAAATAATATTAAATAATAAAAAAATTAGATTAATTATGTAATATTATGTAGTTTATATCCTATTAACATAATTACTTAAATTTGACTGATAATGCAAAATTTGCACATATATTATTATATTTATAATAGTCTTATTGACAAAATATTAATTAAACATATTTACTATACAAAAATATATATTTATATAAATAACAATATATTGAATTTTATTATTCGTTTGAATTTTAGAATACACTACTCCTATCCCGCTTTAACGTTTACGTTAGCTTTTTACACATAAATTAAGAGATATAATATGTTAATGTGTAGTGAGGTGATGAGAGTGAAAATTCACGTAGTTGAGCTCTAATTTATGTGATAATTGTGTATGATTTGTCTTAAATCGAAACGAATCAAGTTATGTATGTAAAAGTCACGAATTAGGTACTTCTAAGGTCGTTTGAGCTTTATTTTGCAGGAAAATATGTAGGAAGCACTCAGAATCGGAAAGGTGAGATTTCGAGGTGCCGTTCGAGCAAGCTCCAAGTTGTTCAACCAAACCATCTTGGTTGAATGGTGGTCGAACGATGTGCGAATGTTTGTTCAGTGCACAGTTGGTTCATTCGACCACAACTGGTACCGTGCGACCAAGACTCATGTTGTTCGACCAGAGACACCTTGGTCGAATGGACGTACGGGATGTCAGATTTTATATTATTTTACACCTCCAGTGCATGTATCTGCGTGTTTTCGTCTAAAAAGCCTATCAAAGGTCCATTGGAAGAGTTTGAAGTATAAAAGGATACAATTAACATCCAAGAGCAACAACACATCAACCCTACACCAAATCCAAACTTTACCATCATCCGGAGGGGCTGTAGAGATTCGTCTGTCGAATCAAGTGGAGATCTAAGAGGAAGATTCAAGAATGAGAAGGACCCGCGACTCTCGCATCTAAGGTTTTATTCGTTTCCTTATTTTATCTTGTAATTTTCCAAACTTATGAGTAAGATCTATCCAACAATCATGATTGTTCTTCGCAACATCATGGGCTAGAACCATTTTGGTAGTTGTAGGGTTTATGAATTAATTAAACTCTCGTGTATATCCTCCGTACAACACTACTTGTGGATTGATTTTATATATGTTTGTGCTTTCTTAACTTATATTCACGGTCGTTTTGTGCATCTTCAACTATTATATAGAGTCTGAATATATATCTGGTTGTTGATTGAGTGCGTTCACTAATGAATAGGGTTGCATGTTATGATTCTAAGTGAGGGGACTCCGAAACTTCATTAGAACTGTCATATATGAATGTTTATTAATTGAATTGAATTCGGGTTAATAAGCAAGATAAAGGGGTTAATTTTATAGTACCTATAAAGGGAGATCATATCGAGTTAGATTACCAAACGGCCGAAAAAATAATTGATACTGAGAGTAACTAGAAAAGGGGGTGAAATTATATCTCTTACTCCAAGGGTATTTACACGTGTTACACGCATATTTACTTGTGTCTATAGAGTATATTTGTATAGCTTCGTGATGCGTCTATAGTCCACAAGGTAGAGTTGGACAACACACATGAGAGGAAGATTAATGAGTGAAACTGAATTATCCTAGAGTTACTTATTCTCTCACTTGATCAACTTTCGTTATTCTCTACTGCTTTTCTATTTTATTTTCTATTTTAATTTATTGTCTAGTAGATTAATAATTATTCACAACTTTATTGCAAAAAAAATAGTCTTAATTGATTTAATTAATAATTAAATTAATAATATTCCGTCCCTTGGGTTCGATAATAAACCTGGTCGCTTATCTAAGGTACACTTACATCCTTCATACAATTAAGAAAACGCTCATCATGAGATGAGAGAAATAATATTTAATGTGAGGTGGGTAGTTGTATTAGTATTTGGTGTGGGCCCTTATGGAATAATTAATTTTTTGTGTGGGCCCAATTTGAAAAAATGAAAATGTAAGCCTTAATTTGGGATAAATTAAAATGAAAAATATGAATCTTAACGTGGGACGGAGGGAGTATATCATTTATATATATTTAAATTGGGATATACTTCATTGTTAATAGAAAAATATGTCGTTCATATAGTACAAAGTACTTTATATATATCATAGCCTATTTACTGCTATGGTTTAATTTGATTAAAGACAATTAATTAAGGTGATACTGTATTTTACATTAAAGTTATGTTGTCATATTAAGACTAAAGGATTGCAGTGGATTGAACATTTTATGATGGAGATGATATATTAATACTGTATCGAAAATACCACACAAGTAATTTTATAAATAACTTTCCAATTATGTTATATAATCATTTCATTGTAATATATTTTGTAAATAAAATAGTGCTATGTCCGATTTAAGTTTTAAACTTTTTTTATTGCTATAAAACTATCGATAAAAATTTATTCTGTTTTGTTAGTGTAAATAAAAATAATATAAATTAATCAATAATTAATTTATAATAAATTCATTTATTTTAAAATAATATTATTAATTTTATAATAAAAAAGTTAATGAGCCCGTATATTACGCGGGTTTCGTGTTATTATATATATATAATATATGTAATGAATATATAATAAGAATTACTCCTAGAAAAGGTAGCACACGTAATGCCCATACGGGACTCCCCTCTTGAGAGCTTGAAAATACAAAATTCCACACACACACACACACACACATATATATATATAGTGGAAAAAAAAGATAGTGGTTGGTCATGTGGTCTCGAGCTGAGCTGGGGGCATGGTAGCCAAGGTTCGAACTTGGACCAACATTTTGGCATAGCTAATAATAATTAGAGAGGTTTTAGAGATGAAAAAAATTATCTCTAACTGAGACAAAAAAGTCGTTTCTAATAACGTTTCAAATTTGAGATGCAAATTTGAGAGGGCTAAACACCGTCTCTAATACTGTCTCCATTTAAAAACCATCGCTAAAACCATCTCAATTTTGAGACGGTTTCAAAATCGTCTCCAATTGAGACGTTCTAAAACTGTCTCTAAATTTTTCGGCCAACTCTCCGGACCACTGGCACAGCCGTCTCCAAAACTGCCTCAAATGGAGACGGCAACAAACCGTCTCAATTTTAGACGGCAAAATACCGTCTCTAATACAATCTCTATTTTAGCTACGCACAAATTATAGACGGCTATAAAATCGTCTAAAAAATATCTCAAAGCATTAAAGTCATCTCTAAAATCGTCTATATTCATCACTTTTTTTAGTGAGTATACATTAATGAATAAAAATTTATACTCCCTTCGTCCCGTTTCAATGTTTATTTTTCTATTTTGCGCGTCCCATTTCAATATTTACGTTTTCCATTTTGGAATATGATACCCAACTAAAACAATTAATATATTATCCAACACTGATACATCTACCCACTTTACATTAAATATTACTCCCTCAGTCCCATAATAACTGTCTTACTTTCTATTTTCGTCCGTTTCACAATAACTGTCACACCCCAAAAATAAAAATTTCACATCAACCAACAACCTCAAAAGTTATCTTAATTTCAAAAAATCTCAAAAGTTATCTTAATTTCAAAAATACCATTCCCACCTAACACACATAAACATACTTTATAATTTATTTATTACTTAAAAATACCACAATACTCCTAAAAGTCAATAAAGTTGGTCAAAAAGTAACTTTTCTTAAACTTCGTGTTTACAGTAACTAGGCAACAATTATGGGACGGAGGGAGTATATATTTCCACTCACTATCTATTAAAATATTATACTCCTTAATCAACGTGCAAAAAACAAACGTAAACATTGAAACGGGACGGAGGGAGTATACTATTTTGTTAGTGAATTTTTTGTTAGTTTTTTTAGTAAAAAATTGAATGTAAAAAAATTATATAGTAATTATTAAGAAATATATATATATATATATACTCCCTCCATTCCATTTCAATATTTACGTTTCCCTTTTTGATATATGAGACCCACCTAACAACTAATAGTATATTATTATGGATCCACATTCAATACTAATACACATACCCACTTTACATTAAATATTGTATCTTTCTACCCACTATTCATTAAAATATATTATACTCCCTCCGTCCTGCGTTAACGTTGATGTTTATTTTTTGCACGGAGATTAAGAGATATAATATTTTAATGTGTAGTGAGGTAAGAAAAATAATATTTAATGTAAAGTGGGTAGTTATATTAATGTTGTGTATGAGCCCTAAATGAAATAATTAATTATTTGTGTGGCCCAACTTGACAAAAAAATAAATGTAAAACTTTACGTGGGACAACTCAAAATGGAAAACGTAAACCTTAATACGGGACGAATGTAGTATTCCTTAATCAACATGTGAAAAAGTAAACGTAAGTATTGAAATGAGACGGAAAAAGTATACTCCCTCTGTCCCTAGGTAAGAGTCTCATTTTACCATTTTGGTTGTCCCACCCAAAGGATCTCATTTCCTTTTTTGGATATATGGGACCCACTCACACCCACTAATACAATTAAAATATGGGGCTCACACACCCACTAATACAACTACTCACTATACATTAAATAATACTCCTTAATCCACGTGTACAAAAATAAATGAGACTCTTAGCAAGGGACGAAGGGAGTATACTATTTAAAAAAAAAAGTTATACACATATAAATGTATATGTTCACCCGAATACAGATGATATCAACTCGAAAGAGTGTACTTGATATCGACTCGATAGAAATAATTGAACAATAGAGTGATTAAAGATAAAAGAATTGAAGAATGAAATGGAAGAAAAAAACAAGTAATGGAATTAAAACGGAGTGAGAGTGATGAGAGAGTCATGCGCATTAATGGGTGTGACAACATGTAGAAATGGTGGTCGCCGCCCTGCCTCCGAACCCACCAACACCGTATCTCAAATATCAACCAGCCACCACTCCGCGATCCAATCGGAGGGTCACAGTCGTGCCACGTGGCCGACATCCAGTACAATAACAATTTTAACAAGACTACTTCACCATACTAGTGGGGAAAACTATGATGACATTCTATAATAGAGGATCTTTACTACTGCCCCACTTCTTTCATTGTAAATTTTGACCTAATCATTCCTAATTTCTCTAACACCTATTGGTAGGTAGGGTTTCATCCCCACTAATTTCATTTCAAATTATTTAATTTAATTCCAACATGATCAAATCTCATCAATGATCGCTTTAAGAAACCGAATACCCTACATGATTATTATTGTTCTATTTAAATCCAGCTTATTTAAGTACATATAAGTAATGCTTGTGCTTAATTATATAAACACAAAAAATTGGGTGGACAACCCACATTCAACAAGATTTAAAAATATTGGGTAACCATCACGTATTATTTTATCATTTTATTGATTACTCCAAGATACCTATTCCTCTTTTATTTTTATGTTTTTTGACATAAAACAGCACACACGTAGGGGTGGGCGGTATGTCATACCGAAGATTATTGGTCATACCAAATACTGTACAGAAATTTTGGATATATAAAAAATCATACCGTTACCTTACATAAACTTTCGGTATATAAAAAAGCATACCGTTACCTTACATAAACTTTCGGTATACCATAATTCGGTATACCGATATTTCGGTATAGGAAAAAAATATACCTTCTGCTTACCAATATTTCGATATACCATATTATACCTAAAATATCGGTATATACCGTCTTATTAGATAGTTTGTTATGTTGTTATGCACCTAAAATTCAATAAATCTAATTAAAAATTGTACTAAAAAGTTAAAGATATCTATAAAATAAATTTTAATAGATAACAAATTCATAATAAGAAAAATATACGACAATTTACAAACGACCAAATTAAATAAGAGCGAGTCTCATGTAAACCGGGTTTACATGTAAATCATATTTTTTTTAAATGACTCTTTAGTATATAAAAAATTATTTTTTGAAGAGTAATAATTCATGTCTCTAAAGAGTAATTTTTTATGTACTAAAAAGTAATCGATAAATCAGAATTTACAAGAATTTGAAGAGTAATTTTTTAATTTAGAAGAGTAATAATTTATATGCTAAAGAATAATTTTTTATGTACTATAAGTAACAATGTTTATATAATTAATATATGTAAACAATTTATACAAGTGTTTGTCATTAAATAAATAGTACCCAAGAGATCTACACAAGAACCATACGAAACTTATATTAAAATCAACACTTTTAAATTTTCATAAATGATAGAACTACATAATTAAAAAAGAAGTTCAAGATATCATGAAAGCCAATCAACTTTATCACCCATTTATAATTATAAAATTTACCGTAGAATTTTAGATTTAATCTTTTAATTAAATAGTATACATATAATTTAATTAAAAAATATAATATATATAAATAATGCTCCCTTCATCTCACGTATTTTTACCCACTTTTCATTTTGGGATTTCCCACGTATTTTTACTCATCCCATTAATGGTAAAAATATATACTAATATTTTATTACCTACTTTTTACAATCTCAACAACTTTAATTATTTTTTTACACTTTATTCATCATTCCCAACAACTTTATTTACTTTTTTCTTTTAAATTACTAATTTATCCCTACTTTTTCTTACATTATATATTAAAAAATAACACGTCTTAATTTCCGTTTTCGTACAAATGGGTAAAAATACCTGAGACGGATGGAGTAATTATAATTACATATATCATGTAGTATAGTATACTGTATCATATTAACAAAAAATTGAATATTTTACGGTATTGATAATTTATATACCTTTATTGTATCAAAATTTTCAATACGGTATCATACCTTACCAAAAATTTTGACATACCTAAAATTTCGGTAAAATCAGTATTTTTCGATATGGTAAGGATGGTATACCGAAATTTTGATATTTTTACCCAGCCCTACACATGACCCATCATATTTCTCTACTACTATCTACAATATAATATAATAATATTATTTAATTCACGTGTAAAAAATAAATAAATATTAAGAGTATTTTTTAACTTGTCAGAGGGAATAATATATTCATATTATTGTTTGGATTGATTGAATATTTCATTTTTTAGAGCGTGAAGGATGTTATGACACAAATAAATGGAAAAAAATACAATGAATTTTATAGGATGGAGGGAACGATACATTTTCTTATGCATGTTTTTTATATTATTATTATTGTTGTTATGGTTATATTCTGTCCAACAATATCATTTATTATTTTCTTATTAGTTCATTACACAATACTCCCTCCGTCCCGTCCTTATGGTTACGTTTGTTTTTTGCACGTGGATTAATGAGTATAGTATTTTAATGTGTATTGAAGTGAGAGAAATAAAATTTTATTGTAAAGTGGGTAGTTGTATTAGTGTGATGTGTGGGTCCATGGAGAAAGAAGTAATTAATTTGTGTGGGTCCCATATGCTAAAAAAGGGAAATGTAACCATTAGGATGAGACGCCCGAAAAGAAAATATGTAATCATTAGGATGTGATGGGGGAGTATGGTTTATCTCTAAAGAAAATAACATCTCAAATTAAAATATCAAAAGTACAATTTAAAGTATCATTCCTTTTTAACACACTGTATATTATTTAATACCTAAAAATATCTAATAAAATTAATGAAAAAATATTCTTTTTCTTAGAGTATTAGTAAATTTCCTTATTCTACACACCAAATGTTAAAAATAAATAAATAATAATACTCCCTCCGTCCCATGTATACATTCGCACTTTCCATTATGGTCCGTCCTAAGAATATTTTCACCCCCTAAAAATGGAAACAATACACAATATCAATAACCTTACAATACTACAATATTATTACAAAAATGTACCTTCTTTTTACACACAATCTAGTCAAAGTCAACTATATCATATACTTTATTCTACCCAATTACCCAAAATACCCCTCTCTTTCTTACATCACACTAACAAAAAGTTACTTTTCTTAAACTCCGTGTTAGAGAATACGCGAATATATTCCTGGGACGTAGGGAGTAATAATTATTAGTGCAATACTCCATTATTTGCTTTTAGTTGGAAAATATTATAAATATTTTTCAAGTAAATTAATTTATGATAACTTTGTTGAATTAGATTGTACATACGTACTGTTTATTAATAATAATGGTATACAGACATGACATGGTGTTTGCTTTTTCTCCCATAATATTCAAGTAGCTTCTCTTGTAACGCATTAATTAACATCTATGTTTCTCCATTCTTTGTGCAACCGTTGTTGGAGTTAGAAGATCCGCCTAAAATCTATTACGCCTGCATTAAATTTCTGGTAAGTTAACATCATAATTAATTCTTTTAACACATTTAATTTGCTTAATCCTCATTAAATAAGTATATAGAGAATTTTCTTGATTTGATGAAAACTGCAGAAATGAAGTTTATGAAACTTGGGGTGCATCCAGACTGCTTTTACACAGAGGAAGACAGCAGTAGGTGAGCTCCAAAATATGCAATGCTATTCGGATCCGGTATTTTATTTCACGGGCCGGTGCCCAGATTAATGTAGTATGTATGTGTTTCAGGTGGGTAATATCAGACGTTCCCAGTGATCTCACTATCCGGTTAAGCAATATCACTTATCATCTCCATAAGGTAGCTACTAGCTACATCTGGATATTTGAAAATTATTTTGAGAAAATATTATATTTGGTCCGCTAAGTATTTTTAAATCAGGTCCTTTCAGTATTTAAAGTCTCAATTTTAATCATTTTTTAATTTAGATTCTTTTCGTTCAATTTTGATTTTGGAATTTTTTGAAAAATTTTACAATTTTGTCGAGATTCAAATTTTGATACTTTATATTATCTAAAAACTCAAGTTATTTATCGAAATTTTGTGCAACACCATATGTGGCAACTAGCTTACACATATATGTGTTAGGTTAATTCATATTTGAGATAACCTATTTCACATTTATTTCATCTCATATTCCGAGGGGTGAGTGGGAGATGTGTCACTTCTTTGGAATGTGAGATGGACGTGTTTTTGGAATATGTGTCTGTCACCCACCCTTTGGAATATGAAATGTCATGGGAGTGGAGTAGGGAAATTGAACCGGTTAATTTCAAATTTTTCAAAGATGGCCCAAAATTTTTTAAAACATAAAAGAACAGAATTTCAGTTTGAAAAAACTTCAACCTAAAATGATTAAAATTGGATAAAAATGTCATAATATTGAGAATTGATATTGAATGATTACTATATACTGTACATATGAATTTTTAGTACACTCTTCTTCCCAAGTGTGGCCTACTACAACGCCTGTTGGGCGATGGTCCCGTTGTGGAGCTGCACGACGTCCCGGGGGGAGACGATGCTTTCGAGCTGTGTGCTAAGTTCTGTTACGGGATCACAATCAACCTCAGCGCTCACAATTTCGTGTTAGCCTTTTGTGCTTCCAAGTTCCTCGGAATGACGGAAGCAGTCGAAACCGGAAACATGTTAACCAAACTGGAGGCCTTCTTCTCATCCTGCATTCTACAAGGCTGGAAGGACTCTGTGATCACCCTACACGTCACTGAAACAGTCTATGAGTTGGCTGAGAATCTTGGCATTGTAAGAAGATGCATTGACTCCATTGTCGACAAGATACTCACTCCCCCATCTGAGGTATCCACATCATCTATATCCCTCTCATCATCTTTGTTCACTAAACACTCCTATGCTAGATCCAATTCATTTTTCATCTTACAATACTTTTCTATTTTGATATGAATTTGTATATATTAAGAGCAATCGTAAAACTTAAACTTCCTTCATATAAATTAGGGAAAGACGTGAGACTATCTCACGGAATGACTATTGTGAGATGGATAAAAAATGATATTCCCTCCGTTCCATAGAAGTTGGTATAATTTTTTTTGGGCACAGAGATTAAGGAGTATAATAATTTAATGTAAAGTGGAGTAAAGTGAAGTGAGATAAATAATATTTAATGTGTAGTGAGTAGTTTTATTAGAGGTGATATGTGGGGCCCATGAGAATAGATTAATTATTTTTGTGTGGTCCATGTATTAAAAAGGAAATATGTCAACTTTAGCAGGACAAACTAAAAAGGAAAGTGTGTTAACTTTTATGGGATGGAGGGAGTAATTTTTATAATGAAAGGTGATATCAAATTGATGAAGAGAGATAACATGTTAAAGTATTTCATGACCAATCTATAGTATAAATAAAAAGTGATAATATGTTTAAATAAAAGTAATAACATCTTTAATAAAACTAATTACGAAGCGTAAGATGGTCTCACCATGAAAGATCTCACACAAGTTTGTGCCTATAAATTAAAATTATTTTTTGACTAACTTTATTAAATTTTTAGGGGGTATTGCGGTATTTTAAAGTACTCCCTTCGTCCCATAGAAGTTGACACACTTTCTTTTTTGGTTTGTCCCACTAAAGTTGAAACATTTCCTTTTTAATACATGAGACTCACATCAAAATAATTAATTTATTCTCATGGAGCCCACATACCACCTCTAATACAACTACCCACTACACATTAAATATTATTTCTCTCACCTCACTTTACATCACTTTACATTAAATTATTATACTCCTTAATCTCCATGCCCAACAAAAAATGTACTAACTTCTCTGGGACGGAGAGAGTAATAAATAAATAATACTCCCTCCATCCGCCACAAAGGTGGACATTTGCTTTTTGCATGTGGATTAAGAAGTATTATTATTTAAGGTGTAATTGGTAGTTGTATTAGTGGGGTGTATGAGTCCCATAAATTTATTGTATTAGTGATGTGTGTGGGTCCCATGTGTTTAAAAAGGGAAATGTGGACTTTGGTGCGGACGCCCAAAATGGCAAAATATGGACCTTTTGGGCGGACGGAGGAATAGTAAAGTATATTATGTGTGTTAGGTATGAGTGACATTTTTTAAATTAAGATAATTTTAAAGTTTTTGATTAATATAAAGTTTATTTTTTGGGATAAGACATTTATTTATTGTGTAACGAACTAAGACACTCATTATGCTAGTAGATATTATTGTCTTTTGGTATTTGTCCAAATAAATAATTTAATATTTGTGAGTTTCTTGTGTGCCCGGCACACGGATTTAGATCCGTGCCCTTTTGCAATTTCTGTGCCTCTTTACAATTTAAATTCTCTAATAATATATAGATTTAAATATAATAAAGAGGGAAAGAGTTGTGTTCACATGGGGACACGGACCGTGTCCCGGGGCACAGTAACTTTTGCCTTTTAATATTAGTCGTGTATTGTAATCACTCGTTTTTTCATTTTAAAATCTTACTCAATTTGAGTATGCGTTCGTGACGTGGCTGTGCAATTTTTATGTTTCCGACAGTATTTCCCATCTTACATCGCCTTTCCCCCAAGAGTTAAACATCTAAACACATTCTATTTCATATATTTTATTACATATATATGCCTGAATTTAATTTTAAAATTTTAGCTTTTACTCTCTCAACAATCAGCACCAGCTCTTCCACTTTATCTTAGAAAAAAAATTATGTAATAAATAAATAGTAAAATATACAATGTGCTTGGGAAAATAATAATTTGAAAATTAAATTGTATTTTAAAGTTATTAGAAAAGAAAGTTTTATGGGAAGATTTCTATTGAATAAATAAAAGAGAAAATTATTCAGATGCAAGGATATCCAAATATTAATTGGATTTTTTTTATTGGGTAAATGTTAATAAGTTGTGAGAGCATTACAGTGTACCTACCAATTACTCTTAAATGCGTATTTACAAAGTATTTTATACAGTCAATATATTTTGATGAAAAGTGTACATGAATTAAAAAACTAATTAATGATGAGAGTCTTTGTTTCTCTTATTTAATGTTAACATTCATTATTTAAAAATTTAAAGATAATTATAATTTTAAATATTCAAAATTTTGAAAATAAATATTAAACATTAAGACACATAATTAATTATGTAAACTCAATTCAAATAAGTATCTGCTATTAAAATTATGTTATACAATTTTATTAGTATTTACATTTTATGAGATATTTTATACTTTTAGGTATTTATTATCTTGTACTTAATATTTAAAACAAAGTTTGTAATTAATTTCTAAAATACAATATACGAGTGCATTCAATTGATTTAAAGAAAAGTTTGTGATTAAATTAAGAGAAAAAAAAATCATGTATTCCATCTATTTTATTTAATAATTTCTATTTTTATTCTAGATATGGAGTTTTAGAACTACTCTTTCTGTCTCACAATCGACAATGTAGATATATATGTGTTTAAAAGAAATTATTTTTTATCAATTTATTAATTTTTAGGGATATTATTATTAATTTTTAGAAAATTATTTTTTATAGTATAAGAAAAAAGTTGGCGAATATATTGAAAAAGATTAAAAGATATTTTAATGAAATTAACCTATCATAAAACGTGAAATAGACCAGGATTAAAATATCGATATCGGTTAAAATATCGGTACCTCAAATTTACGGATATATCGATGGATATATCGAATATCGATATCGATATCGGTAAAATTTTAAAAAATCACGGAAACTTGAAAAAAATAGAAGAAAATTAATTTATTAACTTTTCAATATATTATAACTAATTTTAATATATAAATACACTTTAAAATCTCAATAAAACTCATAAAACCTGATAAACAAATCAATAACAACATATTTAAATAGTATGGAGTCATACAATAATTACTACTTGTTGTTTAATACATAATAACTAATACCAAAATGATGATCTATGAGGCTCAAATGTAAAATATGTCATGCCGTCTAGATCTAAACAATATTGATATCAACTCATCAAATTAGAGAAATTCTGAACATAGTTTTGAATGTGTCAGTAGTACGTCGTTCCATCTTGTCCAACTTTTTGACCATGAATTGGATAGTGTGGGCTAATCCAATCACCATGTTGTTGAGACATGATTGAACCTACTCCATATGGCAATTGAGGGATAATGTAATCAAAATTGCTTGAATTGCTCCAATTAAATTGTGAATTACCTCGTGAATCATGACCACATAATTTTTGATCACTGCAATCTTTATCCAAGCTCATCGAGTCAATAGTAATAGCAAGTGATTCTATGTCAGTATTTGAACTCCCACCTTGATTTCATGAGATGGTTTCACGCAAGTGTTATTTTATTTTTTATTTTATTTTTTTAAATTAAACATATTAATGACAAAAAAAGTATTTGGTTAGTAAAACAAAAAATTATTTTATTTTTTAAAAAATTATTAATAATTTTTTGATATTTTCGATATATCTTCGATATTTTATCGATATTGTATCGATATTTCATCGATATATCTCGATATCTGGAAAAATTTAAACTGTGGCAATTCGATATCGATATTGTTACCGATATTTCCCGATATATTCTCGATATCAGAAAAGATATATCCTTTTTCCCCATATCGATATCGGTACTCTCAAAAAATGGATATATCGTGGATATATCGGGATATTTTCGTCCTTAGAAATAGAAAACACAAGTAGAAGAAATTGTGTAAAAGTGTTTCGTTGTTTAAATGGATGTTTAAAAGAGGTAGCTGTTGATCAGGTTACATGGTCTTATACGTATACTCGACAAGGGTATGACAAGAAACGCCACCCCAAGGATTGGTGGACGGAGGACCTATCTCTCCTTGGGATAGACATGTTCAGATCCATTCTAAAGCATCTTCATTCCTCCAAAAAGGTGAAACCCCAGCTGATCGGGGAGGCTCTGCACGTGTATGCATGTTGTTGGCTGCTGCAGAGCCAGAGCTTATCATCTTCGGAGAGAAAACGAAGAGTCCTCGAGACCATTGTCAGCTTGATACCACCAGACAAAGGGTCTGTATCAGTGAAGTTCTTGCTGAGACTCCTCAGCGTGTCTAATTCTATTGGAGTTGTTTCTCCAGCGACAAAAGCACAGCTCCTGAAGCTGTGTGCTGTGCAACTGGATGAGGCGTCATTGGACGACGTCTTGTCGTGCATGAAGCATCAAACGTATGATGTTGATCTGGTGAAGACGGTTATGAAGAGTTTCTTGAGACTGTGGAAGAAACAAGGCGGTGCAAGCGATAGTCGGTCGGTGAGATCGATTCGTAAGGTTGGAATGCTCGTCGATCTGTATCTGCAAGTGCTTGCGAAGGACCCAGACATGAAGGTTCGTAAGTGGATATCCTTTGTTGAAGCTCTGCCGGGGGTTGCCCGTCCACACCATGATCTTCTCTATCTGGCAATCGACATTTATCTCAAGGTAGATCATGACAATGCTTATAACTTTAGTATCCCACTTACTTTTCACATGGGATTCTCTATTCCACCCCATGTTACATCTCATGTTTTATGGGGTGGGATGGGGGACAAGTGTCCCATTTCACATAATTTGTATGTGAATTGTGTGTGAAATAGAACACTTGTTCCCCCATCCTACCGCATAAAATATACGTGTGAAATGGGACACTTGTCCCCATCCCACCCCACCCCATGAAACATGAGATGTAACATGGGGCGAAACATTATATTTGAATTGCTTACTTTTATTTAGAATATTATTTGTGGCACTTCATAGAATGATTTTATTTGTATCCACAAACAAAATTGAAAATTTGCATGCATGCAGGAGCATATTGAATTGAGCAAAGAAGACAAGAAAGAGGTATGCATGTTTCTTGATTGTCAAAAACTGTCTCCACAAGTTCGGTCTCATGCTGTCAAGAACGAGCGGCTGCCGTTGAGAACAGTGGTTCAAGCTCTTTTCTTTGAGCAGGAGAAATGCAGCTCTGGTAGAGATCCAGAGGGTACAAGAACGTTATCACCAAGTACAAGTCGTCGAGTTCATGATCAACTAAGAGCAGAGCCAAGCTTTAAAGTAATATCAAAGATGGAGAATGGAAAGGAAGTCAAATCAGACGGGGTTGATCACAGGAAAGCTCAAGCCAGGAGAGTACACAACAAACGTATATAGAGAAAGATAGTCATATTATTTAAGTTTTTGTTGTCCAGAATGGTGGTTACCTTCTTTTTTTTATGTATCAATCTCATATGTCGCACCGTTAGATAAGCAACAATTAGAAAAGAGAATGATATTGCTAAACTTTAAAAGAAAAACATAATATCTTGGACAAAGCATAGATTTTGCTTCTCTAGTCATTCATGTAACTAGTAGTTGTAGCATATGTGACGATATGAAAAATAGCATAAGAAATAAATTTTTGATAAAAAAAAATAAATTTTATTAAGGAATACAAGCAGTACTCAAGCAATAGAGTTACACGGGGAATTACAAAGTAAATAAGAATAAACTTCAAAACAATATCAATATTGTTGATGAGTGTTCTTAGCAAGTTAATTTTAGGATTAAGGAAGAAGATAGAGTCGTGTAACTGAGCTAACTGAGCTAATAACGATCACAATCAAACACAATAAACAAGTAAATATGTGAGAGATGGGAAATTCGACCAAAGACCTTAACTAATTTTATTACTCTCCTAAAAAATAACACTCATAAAACTCTCCCAATTACTAGTGTAATGTCTCATGTGAGAATGAGTGACCTGCCTCTCTCTTGTGAGAGAAGCTATTTATACTACCAACAAAACCCTAACGATTGCCCAATCCCGTGGTGCAACCTGGACGAAGACAAGCAGCCATAAATGGGGGCTGCCGATACATCGACGACTTTTGGGAGTTGGTGCAGGGAGCCACCAGATGTCTTGTAGAGTGCAACAGGTCTCCCTCTGTCCTTTGCTGATTCCCATTGGCGGATGAAGAGGGACGTATTGGCATTTGATCGTTTGGTTAACGTGAACCGTTAGGTTCCATACGTTTCTAATTCTGCGGAAGAAAGAAACTAAAAAAACGTATTACCTTTCACCACGGTATGTTGAAGAAGATAGATTCTCACCGGCAGCCTGTGCAGCCTCACCGTTTTGGGCATAACTCCCTTATCCAATCTCGGATTTGAGTGATCTATGCGCCAAAACGATTCTCTCTTCCGTGAATTTCTGTCAGTATATTGCACATCGAATTTTGAGATCTGTACGATTTTATAAAAATCATACAAGTTGGCAGACAACAATAGCAAATAACCTTCCGGTCTTCTGCTGGATTTCCAAGTCCAATCTCGACGTCGTGTGGGCGACAATCTTCGAGATCTTCTCAATCTGATGTTCTGTCTACTCTCTTCACGTGATAGGCATGTCTTATCTAGGGTTAGAATAGCTAAGATGACTTATATATGGGCTACAGCAGGGATCAGGAGGAGAAATTAGAGTTGGACCTCCATTGGGCTTAAGTATCCAAGCTTAGCCCAAAACTTATACTTAAGTCCAATAATAATAATATATTCCACTAAAATATTATTATTGCACTACCGTTCTAATCTCATAATTACGTTATGGGCTTCTTCTTATTATGAGCCCGATAGTCTCCCCATGTTTAAGATATACAATGCCCATTAATTAATTAAGTTACTGACAACTTCATTAATTAATATCTCATCCGAGAGTAGTACCACTCAACCTCATTATTATGCCGGAATAAATCCACCTATAGGGTTTATATGATAATTCTTATGAGCTCCTCAAGGGGACATCATCAACCTATAACGGACATGGATTCCTTCTACAATCAACAACACACCATAGAGACAACATTATTTCCTAACTCACCGAGTTTGCTGATTTAATACATGTAAATCTCACCCATTGATGAATCAAAGAAATACATATAGCCTTACGTGTCGAGGTTATTGTATAGGGATTAAGAACATGAACATCCATAATAACTCAGATCAAGTTCTCTTATAAGTCAGTATAAGTCGAATGATCTCAAGCGATCCTGCTCAATAAACACAAAATGCACTAATGTGATTATATAGCCAAGACAAGCTAATACTAAACCATACTACAATCATCCCGATAGAGAGTCCCTGTCTATCTCGATTGTGAGCATCTATTTATACTTTATTAGAAAATCGATAATATAATCTTCCGCGTGTTGTCGCATAACATATTATCTACAGTATAAAGTAAGTTGACTATTGCATCATGCATATAAATAAATTATAAGACACAATCATTTGATCATATGATTCTCATTTCAAATAAATTGTTATAACATTGTTCATACAAAAAAACTAGACTTTTAATATACAATCCAACAATCTCCCACTTATACTAAAAGACTATGCTGTCAAGTCTTTTGCCATACATCTGATTCCCACTTCCACTACACGACCATCAAAAGCTCTCGCCTTAAGGTTCTTGTAAATGGATTTACTAGGTTATCATCTGATGCAATCTAGGCGACAACAACCTTTCCCTCATCATATGATTTCTCGTAATAGGTGGTACTCGCGCTCCATATGTTTAATTGTCTTATGGGCTCGTGATTCCTTCAAGTTTGCAACTGCACCATTATCATCAAAATAATTGTAATAACCTTGGGCAAACTTAGAAACACTTCAAATTCCAATCATGATGTTTCTAGAGTCATACAGATACTTTGGCTGCCTCATAGGCTCCAATTTATTATCTTTCCATGATGGAGTTTGGAGTCTGAAATATATTTCCATATAACACTCCTCCACATTATGGCTCTACTTCCTAAAATTAAACACATAACCTTTGAGGTGGATTTACTGCCGTCTCTATCGGATTTGAAAAATCTGAATCTATGTAACTCATAAGAAGCAGTGAATCTGTTCGGTTAGTACACATATAATTTCTAGTCCTTTTCAGGTACATAAGTATATATCTTACCACAGTTCATCATTCTTGTTTTTGGTTACCTTGATACTCACTGACCATGCCTTCGGCAAAACAGATATCCATTCTTGTCCATAGCATTCCTTAGATTAAGCTTCCTTATTCACCGAAGCATAAGGAACCGCTTTCATCTCCTTTATCTTCTTTTGTGTCCTAAGACACATTTTTTTAGATAAAGTCTCATGCTAAAACAAGTAGGGATTGTATCATTTCATGAAGCTTGAGACAAGCATAATTTCCTTTCCTGTGTTCTATATTACCGTGATCAAAAGGATATATTTTACTTTTCTTAAGTCCTTCATTTTATACTGCTATATCAACCATACCCATATGCCCGACAAAATCTTTCATTGTCTCCAATGATCAATATATCATCTACGTATAGTACAAGAAATACCACCATGTTTCCGTCACTCTTTTCAATACACAAGACACATTCACGCATTGAATAAATCCATATCAATGGATTACCTCATCAAAACAGATGTTTCATGTTCTTGAAGTTTGCTTTAGTCCATCGATGACACCTTTAAGCTTACATTCAAAATGCTCTTAGCCCTATGCAATGAATCACTCTGGTTGCTTCACATAGATGTTTTCCTCAAGACTTCCAATCAAGAAAGCTATCTTGATATCTATTTGATATTCCTCATAATTAATATGATTAGCAATAGATAAAAGAATCTAGATCAATTTAGGCATAGCTACCGGTGAATAGGTTTTCTCATAATCGAACCCTTTCTTTCTAAGTATACTTTTTCGTAACAAGCTTTGATTCTAAGGTTTTCACCTTATCATTTGATCCTTTTTTATTTTGTATGACCACTTCCAATGGATTCTACACCATTTAGTGGTTCTACAGGCTCCCAGACTAGATTTAGAATCCATAGATCCTATTCCTGAATTCATTGCATCTTGCTAAGATATCGCATTTTTATCTTGTAGTACTTCGTCGTATTCATGGGTCAATACCATGTTTACTAGGGATCAAGTCTCACGACTCTCCCAAATATATATCTTACAGATTGTTGAACAACCCTCCCACTACGACAAGGCACTACACGCAATTGTGTATTAGACATGTCACGCATTGCAGTTTACCTTTTGGTATATCCTCTTGTACACTTGGTACTATACTATGTATTTTCTTTCTCACACCTTTTAGAACAACTTATACATATGTTTGTGATTTATTACATAGTCCTTTTCCAAAAATCTAGTGTTTGTTTTAATAATCATCCTTCGATCTTTTGGACTAAATAAATCACCCTTCATTTTTCTAGGATATCCCACAAATAGACAAACATTCATACAAATTACTGTTTCTAGGGCATATCCATAAAATGAATTTAATAATACCAAATAACTCATCATTTATCTAACCATTTTCATAAGATTCTTTCTCTTATTAGGATTAGAAGATGTGTTATTAATTACTATTTATGTTTATCTGTGGGATAAACATGATTTAAGAGTGAATAAATTGCCGCCAACGTACAACAACAGATTATAGCCCATCCTTCACTACCATGGCCATGTCATTTAAATGAAATGGAGTATCCATCCATAAATGTATAGAAAATGAAATAAAATTCTTTCTATGAAAACGTACATAATGACAATTTCTCATAATCAAATATTTATTCCTATCATAAGATAAATAAACAACTCCCACTGCAACAGACACTACTCTCGTAGCTTATCCATGTACTCAATTATCTCATCATCATTTAGTTGCAGGCTTTTTAGTGATTCCGGTATTTACACACAACGTGTCAGTAGTTGCAATCGCTAATCATGCTTCAACAACTAGTGAATGAGATACTAATCTTGTTCACATCTTGATGAAATTGGATTTTCTTTGCCATATATTTTGTCAGAAGTTTCCCACCATATATAACCTCTTGTATTTCAGGTAGAACTTGCTCAAAACATCCAGGCAAACTACGGAGAATTAAATCGACCTAGGTTTCCCTTCAATTTCTACTCCAAGCATTCCCAATTCATTTATCAACTTATCCATGACCTATTACCTTTCTAACTTACTCAAGTATCTAAAGAGTTGCATGAGACCATCATATTTCTATGAACCTCTCACTTCTCCACTAGAGACTTTAATAGGCATTACAGAACATCCTTAGTGAGAATACATTTTTATTTTTCTAAGTAGTAAAATTTAAAATCAAGATTCTTTTCTAATCATCTAATTTTGGACAAGTAAATATGTTTCTTTTAGCAAACAATAAGTGAATAAACCATTTGAAAATACAGAGAATCACAAATAAATAAACCGATCAAATCTTTGAATTTATCCATTTATATTGATTCTCTCAAAATAATATAAAAATAAAATTCACCGACATCTCAAGCACCGTGAGTTTGCAAGCCACGTTAGTGTGGACTTTTACAAACCTGAATATTTACAAGAGAAGGTTTTACCTATTAATTTCATTTCTCAACCTAACCTCATGACAAAATAATTAATAGTCGGTTCCTCTTTAGCCATGCAAATAATAACAGTGACTCCGTTGGGGAGGATACTAATTATTTACACCTAAGTGTAAACCATTATTTGATCCCAAGTCCATTGCGCGATCTTGTTTGCCTTACAGTTGGAAAAGTACACACGCGCTCAGATAACTTCCTACAATCATCAATTATATGTTTGTACCAGTGAACCGCATATAAACTCATCCGTTACGGAGGAAGGCCTATTGCCAACACGTAATTTAATGTGCCACATTACAAACAATAATTATTTAATGAAGTCTGTACCAGTGATCCGTGAATAAACTAATCTGTTAGGGAGGAAGGCCTATTTCCAACACGCAAGTTTACTCACATCACTTACAAATCAATAATGGAGGCCGCGGGAATTAATTACCAATTTTCTCTCCCATTTAGTAAATTAACACCGAGGGTTTTACATGCATATAATATTCAAAATAATATATGCAACCTAGCATGCTCCTATTACGGCACATAAGGCAGTAAATAACAGAGAATCATGCAAACATATATAACAATAATTAGATAATTAAATCAATTAATGCAGTTATATAACAACGAATTTGATTGTTCGCCACTAAGCACGAATGTGGGCAGTTGCAACTATGTGGGGTATGACCTCCCTGGTGAGGTCGCAGGGATCAACCTATCTGGTCAGGTCGCGGGGCTCGGGGCAGCGCCACGAAACTTAATCTGAAAATCAGAAGACGGTCTTATTGAATTTTCCCCAGATTACTTGTCCAGCAGCCATGCAGCATGTTCCACGCCCAGAAGAACTTCACCACGTTGTACTTCCCAGCTGCTTGCCAGTACCTGCACGAGCATCGCCCGCCTGCCAATGCCCAACGCGCGCCAGCCTTCCCGCAACCACATCTGCACGAGTCATGCCATCACATGCCAACCCACCGAGCGCCGATCCTGTGCTCCACACCAAAATCTCGCCAGGTTTCTCTACCTGCATGACTCATGCCGGTAGTAGTCGGAAGTCGTGCCTGCAACACCTCCTGGTCGTGCCGCTTCACCCTGCCTATTTGCCTGCCCAGCATGCCTAGTCGCACGCCCAGTGGCCCGGCTGCATGCACGACTCATGCGTATTATGCCCGACAGAAGGTCGAAGTCATACGCCAATCTCTCGGCAGATTCCCACAACTGTACGCACTGCTCAGCGCTTCACTCGGTAGACTCGCCTGGGACACAGCTGAGACTCGCCCGAATTCTTTTAGTGACTTATCCGGATAAGCGCAAGACTCACCCAGAAACACGCATGGGCTGCCTGGAAATGCTGCCTACCAGTCTGCTTGCGACGCACGCCACTGTGCTTTATCAACCCTACTACGAACAGGCCTCCTAGAATAGCCTGAGTCCTAGCCACCGCGAGCAGTCACTGAATCTCGTCACCCACGCCACCAGATTGAAGTCTGGCCGCAAGCGAGGACAGCGACCAACGCCCACCACAACCAGCGCAATGACTTTGGCCACCTGTCCGCTTGTCAAATTTGCACCGCATGCCAAAATAGACTCGCCCCGTCGGACAGCCTCATCCGTGCTGCAACCTTCTTCCTCCAGCGCCCTATCCATACTGGTTTAGCACCGACAAAGATGGTTACAGCGACATGTGAAGGCTCCATCCGACTGCAAGCTTGCGCCGCGTCATGCCGCTCTGCCTGTGATCCATGAGCACCGCTAGTGCACTGGCATCGACCTGTTGACCGCCGTTGGCTATGCTGAGGAAATTTCTGTGTGCCCAGCGCCATTGCGTCATCTCTCCATCAATGTAGTGCCATCCGTGCGCTGCTAGGGAGCAACAAATTGCCAGTCGCGCCCAGACTCGGTGCTCCCACCGGTCGTGTGCCATCAATCCGATCTTTCACCAACCACCGTACGCCGCCACCGTGATCAACCATTGAACATATAGAGTATTGAACAAAAAAACATGTTTTCCTAAACCCTAATCCACATAGGCACACAAACCATAGCCTAACATTTCAAGCTTCACCACGAAATTAAAGCTCTGATATAAATTGTTAGTGTTCGATCATTTGGTTAACATGAATCTTTAGGGTTCCATACGTTTCTAATTCAGCGGAAGCAAGAAATCAAAGAAATGTATTATCTTTCACCAGGGTATGTCGAAGAAGATGGATTCTCACTGGCAGCCTGCGCAGCCTCACCATTTTGGGCATAACTCTCTCATCCAATCTCGGATTTAAGTGATATATATGCCAAAACGATCCTCTCTTCCGTGGCTTTCCGTCAGTATATCACACATTAAATTCGCAGGTCTGTACGAATTTATAAAAATCGTGAAAGTTGGCAGACAGCAACAGCAAACAACCTTCCGGTCTTCTGCTGTATTCCCAAGTCTAATCTTGACGTCGTGTGGGCGATGATCTTCGAGATCTTCTCAATCTACTATTCTGTCTACCCTCTTTACGTGTTGGGCGTGTCTTATCTAGGGTTAGAACAACTGAGATGACTTATATATGGGCTACAGTAGGGACCAGGAGGAGAAATTAGAGTTTGGTCTCCATTGGGCTTAAATATCCAAGCTTAGCCCAAAGCTTATACTTAAGTCCAATAATAATAATATATTCCACTAAAATATTATTACTGCACTACCGTTCTAATCCCATAATTACGTTATGGGCTCCTTCTTATTATGAGCCCGACAGTCTCCCCATGTTTAAGATATACAATGCCCATTAATTAATTAAGTTACTGACAACTTCATTAATTAATATCTCTTCCGAGAGTAGTACCACTCAACCTCATTATCATGCCGGAATAAATCCACCTGCAAGGTTTACATGATAATCCTTATGAGCTCCTCAAGGGGACATCATCAACCTATGTCGTACACGGATTCCTTCTACAATCAACAGCACACCATAGAGACAACACTATTTCCTAACTCACCGGGTTTGTTGATTTAATTACATGAAAATCTCACCCATTGATGAATCAAAGAAATACATATAGCCTTACGTGTCGAGGTTATTGTATAGGGATTAAGAGCACGAACATCCATAATAACTGAGATCAAGTTCTCCTATAAGTCAGTATAAGTCGAACGATCTCAAGCGGTCCTGCTCAATACACACAAAGTGCACTAATGTGATTCTATAGCCAAGACAAGCTAATATCAAATCACACTACAACCATCCCGATAGAGAGTCCCCGTCTATCTCAGTTGTGAGCATCAGTTTATAATTTATAAGGAAACCGATAATATGATTTTTCGCGTGTTGTCGCACAACATATTATCTTTAAAGTAAGTGGACTATTGCATCGTGCATATAATAAATTATAAGACGCAATCATTTGATCAAATGATTCTCATTTCAAATAAATTGTTATAACATTGTTCATATAAAAAACTAGACTTTTAGTATACAATCCAACAGGACGTGCATGTCGTGTGTTGTCTTCTAGTTGAGAGTGCTGCTCAAGACATCCCTTCTTACTGTTACTTTTGTCCTTTAGCCTGCCGCCAATAGCCATTCTCACAGTTGTGTCTGTACTTTGCCCAACAGTTCTGATAATCCTTCCAGTCATCTGATGGATTTGTTTCCAAGACTATGTTGTTCGTCCGTGTCCCTGGATGTCTCTTTTGGCTTTGGCGCCAAGGTGTTCTGCCGAGGTGTCTCGGCCATCTATCCTCTTAGTGGGCTTCCTGCCTCTTGGCCCTTTCCGGACCTCATCTTCTCAGGTTCCTCGACTCTCGATGATAGACTTATCTCTTGGGCCTCTTTCCGGTTCTTTCCCGAACTGTGTACCTTGAGCCTGGGCCATCTTTTTAGGCCGCCATCACCCCATAATTTACCCTTCATTCTTGTTATCAGGCCTCTTCGTGGTTGGGCCATTCGTTCGTGGCAGATTAGCTTGTTGGGCTTTCGGCCCGTTTGGCATAGGGGATATAATATCCATAACAAATATCAAACTTCATGTTACTCCCAACAATTAGTTTAGGATTAGAGTTCCACCCTTGAAATGAAAGATAAATAAAGTTTCTATTAATTCTAAAATAGTAAAAACACCGTGCTTTTATGATAGAGCACCACCAATTGTGAGTGTACAAGCGAAGAGTAATAAAAATATAGGTTTATTAGAGCTATTAGATTAGAACGGAATGTATTATATTCTTAGTTTAATTGTTTAAAAATTTTGAACTTTTATCGTATTGCAAATTAATCCCGACTTTTATGAAATAGAAAAAACTACATCTTTTAATGTTTGTGCAAATCGAACCCGTCTGGCAGATGAAGCCTACTGATGTGGCATTTTAAATCCACGTAAGGCTACCAGGTGGATATGAAACTACGTCGTTTTGTGTGTGTGTTCCCAAATTAAAACCCTTCCGCCTTTTCTAAAATTTTCCCTTCCAACCAACTGCATCAATGGCGTCCCTCAGCTTCGACATTTTCTCTCATTTACAGCACCGCCACCTATCGCAGTGGAGTTGCTGTTCATTGAAGTCCCACTTCTCGACCAATCGAGCAACATATCCATTTATTATAGCTGACTCCGCTCGCCGCGTAGACAGATCCGCAAGATACCCTGATGATGCACAACCATCGAGGGTCGGAGAACGATGGGCTGTTGGTCCAATTTTGGTTCAGTGGGTTGAAAAATAAAGGCTGGGAGTACATGGAAATGAGGATTATATCAGAAGCTTACGAGATAAAGGAAGGGTGACGGAACAGGAGGCGGAGAGGGGAGTCCGGCAGCGGTGGAGGAACCATCAATCACTCGAATGAAGAGTCTGGTGTAAAAGTAATTGTTCTGGCATTTCATCACTGGAGACAAAGGTCGGAATAAGGGGAAACACATTCATGCATTTCTCTCTCTCTCTCTCTATTTTTTTTTGGCTCATAGCTTGGAGCGCTCTCTTATTAGTCTCTCACTACCCAAATCTCAATGTACATCACTTAGTAGAAAATACCATAATCATGTAAGTTTCTTATTTTCAATTGATTCATTCAATGGGTTAATTTTTAAAAAAAATAAAGAAAAAAAAAGAAATTCTCAATTATACATTTGAAACTTGTATTCATTTGTGGGTGTTAGGGTTGTCGCTAAACGCTAAATAATTTGATGTTTGTTGTTCACATTTGTGAAAACTAAGTGTTATGTGATAGAATTTTCGACATGCACATGGTGTTTTCCTCATTTATAGCGGGTGATGGTGATCGGATCTTATGGTCTACGTAATCCATTCAGGTTCCATGCACATCTAACGCAGCGGAATCATTTGTTGAAGGTTAACATGTTATGTTGTTGGATGTCTTCTAGAATAGAATAGACTATTGGAATCTATAATCTGAATGATACTTTAACTAGTTTTTCAAAATTTATGGTTGATAAGTTTGAGTGTAGGAAGGATGCATTTTGGCTTTCATCGCTGCATTATAGAAAGAACTGCCAGCATTGAAATTATTGTTTTAACCAAGCTGAATATTTCTTATATCACGGCTGTTTCTGTGGACCTGCTACTTTAACTCGCTCTTTTGAATTTAAGTAGTCCTGAGATGAATGCACTATTCTTTAAGTTATTCATCCTCTAGATTAAGTAGCTTAGCAGAAAGATTGATTTTAATTTACGCATTGATTTATTTACCCATTGTCATTGCTTATGGGGGGTATGAATCTGACTAACTCATATGCGCTTTACCACCCCAATTTTTTCAATGACATCCAAAATTACAAGATTGGATTTTTCCAACAAACAAGTTGATTTTTTGGTGTGCATTGGTTAGAATGTAAGATTTATTGATCATATTTTTGTGTGTACATATGACTTCTTTAATCCTTTAGTAGCTAACAGACGTTAGATAATCCACCCTACATATACTTGTTGTAGCTAGGATAGGAATAAAAAAAACTTTACTATAGGACCGTTTAGTATGAAAATCTGCATGTTTTAGGCTTCGATTTAGCACCATTTTATGGTATTTATATCCGTATTTGAGCATCTTGTGGTTGAATTAGATATATTTGTGTTACAAATGCTTGTAAGGTGTTATTTCGTATTTTTAGGTGAAAAACGAGGGTAAAAAGAGCAAAATCGGAAGTCAGAGTCGAAACTGGGGGAAAGAAGGATTTGATGCAGCATGACAGGACTCGTGCCGGCAAGGAGGCCAGTCGCCCACTCGTGCCGGTCACATGCAGCACGAGAGGCACCCGCACGTCCCGGAAGTGCATGACTCGTGCTACACTTTGTACAACTCGTGCCACACTCAAACTGACGAATTTTCAGGAGTTCTTAATATTATTGGAAGTCAAGGAAGAGAGGATCGTGTGAGCGTAAAAATCACCTCAATCGGAGTCCGGATGAAGAAGTTATGAGCAAAATCGTGAGGTCGCGTAGGCTGCTAATGGGTGGAACGACCCGCGCCACTGTCCAGCGAGGTCCAGTCATCATTTTTCGTCGTTTTCTTGGCCTGTTTGTATTTTTTACGTGAAAAAACCCACTTTTAAGTCAGAATTCAGGTTTTATCAGTCCTCAACTATAAAAGAAGCCCTTGGGGTGATCCAAACAGCAACTCTCCACAACCCTACATACTTTTCCATACCCTTTCCCTGTCACCATATTGAAATCAAGATTAACCATCCCATCCACCCATCCCGGAGTGTTCATCAGTGTTTTTTATTTGAGAAGAGAATGAGAAGGTTAAGGACCACGGAGGAAAGAACGGAGAATCACACCATATCTAGATTTTTCGTATTCTTTCTTTCTTACTTTTGAATTATAGACCTATGTGTTTGCTTTCATCTTTAACCATGGGTGTTGCTTGTAATATCATGGGCTTTCGCACACAAAAATCAATTATTAAGTTTTTGGGATGATCGGTTGATGAACAGTAGGTCGGTAACAAGGAAGTCACGAACCGACCACTTAGCTGATCACCCGACCGACCTATTCATTTTATCCTACTTCAGTGATCAAGAAATAACAAATGAATGACAAATACAACAAATTTGCACAAAAAAGACCAATTATTAAATATTTGGTGTGATTGGTTGATGATCGGTAGGTCGGTAGACAAAGGAGCCACGAACAGACTACCTAACCTATCATCCAACCGACTTAGTCATTTAGTCCTACTCTAGGGACAAAGAAATAATAAACGAGGGATAAATACAACACAATAGCACAAAAAATATAAATTACTAAGTTTTTGGGGTAATCGATTGACGATCGGTAGGTCGGTAAGAAGGCAACCACGAACCGCCCACCTTACAGATCACCCGACTGACCTATTCATTTAAACCTTTTCTAGCGACCAAGAAACAATAAATGAAGGAAAAATACAATAAATTTGCACAAAAAAGTACCAATTATTAAATATTTAGTGTGATTGGTTGATGATCAGTAGGTCAGTAGACAAGAGAGCCACGAACCGACAACCTAAGCGATCTAGTCATTTAATCCTACTCTAGGGACAAAAAAACAAGAAAGAGGGACAAATACAACACATTAGAACAAAAAGACGAATTACTAAGTTTTTGGAGTAATCGGTTGACGATCGGTAGGATGGTAACAAGACAACCACGAAATGACCACCCAAACGATCACCCGACCGACCTATTCATTTAATCCTACTCTAGTGAACAAAAAATAACAAATGAAGGATGAATACAACAAATTCACACATAAAATATCAATTATTAAATGTTCGGGGTGATCGGTTGATAATCGGTAGGTCGGTAGAAAAGGGATCCACGAACTAACCACCTAATCGATCACCTGACCGACCTAGCCATTAATCCTACTCTAGTGACCAAGAAACAGCAAACGAAGGATAAATATAAGAAATTTGTACAAAAAAGGCCAATTATTAATTTATTAGGGTGATCAGTTGATGATCGGTAGGTCGGTAAACAAGGGAGACACAAACCGACCACCTAACTGATCACCCAGTAGACCTATCTTTAAACTCTAATGACCAAGAAATAGCAAACGAAGGACAAATATAAAAAATTTGTACAAAAAAGACCAATTATTAAGTTATTAGGGTGATCAGTTGATGATTGGTAGATCGGTAAACAAGAGAGGCACAAACTGACCACCTAACCGATCCCCGACCGACCTAGTCAATAAACTCTAGTGACCAAGAAACAGCAAACGAAGGACAAATGCAAAATTTTATACAAAAAAAGACTAATTATTAAGTTATTAGGGTGATCAGTTGATGATCGGTAGGTCGGTAAACAAGGGAGACATAAACCGACCACCTAACTGATCACCCGGCTGACCTAGTCATTAAACTCTAGTAACCAAGACACATCAAACGAAGGAAAAATATAACAAATTTGTACAAAAATAGACCAATTATTAAGTTTTTAGAGTGATCAGTTGATGATTAGTAGGTCGGTAAACAAGGGAGGCACGAACCGACACCTAACTAATCACCCAACCGACCTAGTCATTTAGTCATACTCTAGTGACCAAGAAATAGAAAATGAAGGGCACACACAACAAATTTGCACAAAAAAACTAATTATTAACTTTTTATGGTGATCAGTTAATGATCGGTAGGTCGTTAAATAAGGGAGACACGAACCGACCATCTAAACGATCACCTAATCGATAGGGGTGTAAGCGAATGGAGCATGCGACGAGCAGCTCAGGACTCGGCTCATTAAGAGCGCATTCGTGTTCGTTCGATTAATCTAATGAACACTTAACGAGACCCATTTTTAAGCTCGTAATATAAACGAACAGAGCTTGAGCATTATATAACTTGTTTGTTAAAAGCTCGTGAATATGCTCATTTATTGTTCGTTTGGTGTATTCGTGAACAAGCTCGTCATATATATATATATATATATATATATATATATATATATATATATATATATATATATATATATATATATATATATAATATTAAAGATATTTTAAGCATTTATAAATTATAGTACTCCACATGTTTAGTGAGTTGACTGAGTTCCTTGTTTTTATGAATTTTAAAAAAAATCTAAAATATAATTTCATTTGAATTTTTTCAAAATTCAAAACTGTGAAAGTGAAACCCTTAGAAGACATTTCACTTTCACATTCTCTTTCTTTACACTTCCCTCCCACCTACCACCCACACCTAATTTCATTTAGATTTTTTCTCGCTTCTCATTCCAGTCGACGGTCGCTCTTTTTCAGTTGACGTGGAGATTCTTGCTGCAGTGGGTTTTAAATTATAATTTCAGTTTGATACGAGTTTCGACTTCCGTTGCTTTGAGGAAAGCCATACATTCTCTCACAAATTGTATTCTAATCGTGTATGTGGCTTTGAAATTGGTGTCAGCCTTTTGTAGTATATACGGCTCCTTTAAATATTGTATTGAATCTTGATGAAGAAAATGATTCTGATATTGGTTTTTGTTCTTTTGTCGTATTATGTAATTGTATACCCAAATCTTCCAATTTTCCCATTCTCTTTAAGCGTCTCTCCAAAAGAAAATGATCTTCGGGGAGGCCACAAAGAGTACATGGGAGGCATCATCATCCTTTTTTACCATCCTTCTTCTTGTGTGGTATAATCTTTTCCTTATTTCTTTTAAACTTTAGTACTTTTTATTTATTGTGTCATTCATCTCTTTTATGAGTTATCAAAGTTTTTTCCTTTTCTTCATTTGTCATATTAATTTCTTCCATGATAGGTATGTACTCCGTTTCTAGTAATGGCTCATCCATATCGACAAAGATGAGTGGACATGAACAGGTTGAAATTATAGAGGAAAATGTTGCCATGGAAACTGAAAAAACTGAGGATCCTCAGATTGATGCTGAGGCTGAAAATTATAAGAAGAGACAAAGAAAGAAGACATCATCTGTTTGGGAAGAATTTACGGTTGTAACCCTTAAGAACGGGGAGCAAAAGGTGGAGTGCAATCACTGCAAGACACGCTTGGCTAAACAAAGTGGCGGCACAACTACACAATTCAAGAGGCACTTGAATATTACTTTAAGCGACATTTATGTTTGAAAGGACAAAGCAATATTGCTATTTTTCCACCATCACATAGATTTGATAGTGGGAGTGGCGCCGGCGTTCAAAGTTGAAAGTATGATCAAGCAAAGATAAGAGAGATATTATATCATATGATTATGATTCACAAGCTGCCTTTTTCCTTTATTGAGTATGAAGTTTTCAACCTACTGATGTTATCTGCTTCTCCCCACTATGAGCTGATATCCAGAGCAACAACAAAGAAAGATTGTTGGGCAAGTTATGAGTTGGAAAAGAAAAGAATACAGGGGTTGTTGAGTTAGTTGATAAGATCAGTATCACAACTTATATGTGGACATCTCTTCAAAACATTCAATACATGGTGATAACAGCTCATTTTTTGGACTCGGATTGGAATTTGCAAAAATGGGTACTGCGCGCCAGCCTTCCCGCAACCACGTCTGCACGAGTCATGCCATCACATGCCAACCCACCGAGCGCCGATCCTGCGCTCCACACCAAAATCTCGCCAGGTTTCTCTACCTGCATGACTCATGCCGGTAGTAGTCGGAAGTCGTGCCTGCAACACCTCCTGGTCGTGCCGCTTCACCCTGCCTATTTGCCTGCCCAGCATGCCTAGTCGCACGCCCAGCGGCCCGGCTGCATGCACGACTCATGCGTATTATGCCCGACAGAAGGTCGAAGTCATACGCCAATCTCTCGGCAGATTCCCACAACTGTACGCACTGCTCAGCGCTTCACTCAGTAGACTCGCCTGGGACACAGCTGAGACTCGCCCGAATTCTTTTAGTGACTTATCCGGATAAGCGCAAGACTCACCCAGAAACACGCATGGGCTGCCTGGAAATGCTGCCTACCAGTCTGCTTGCGACGTACGCCACTGTGCTTTATCAACCCTACTACGAACAGGCCTCCTAGAATAGCCTGAGTCCTAGCCACCGCGAGCAGTCACTGAATCTCGTCACCCACGCCACCAGATTGAAGCCTGGCCGCAAGCGAGGACAGCGACCAATGCCCACCACAACCAGCGCAATGACTTTGGCCACCTGTCCGCTTGTCAAATTTGCACCGCATGCCAAAATAGACTTGCCCCGTCGGACAGCCTCATTCGTGCTGCAACCTTCTTCCTCCAGCGCCCTATCCATACTGGTTTAGCACCGACAAAGATGGTTACAGCGACATGTGAAGGCTCCATCCGACTGCAAGCTTGCGCCGCGTCATGCCGCTCTGCCTGTGATCCATGAGCACCGCTAGTGCACTGGCATCGACCTGTTGACCACCGTTGGCCATGCTGAGGAAATTTCTGTGTGCCCAGTGCCATTGCGTCATCTCTCCATCAATGTAGTGCCATCCGTACGCTGCTAGGGAGCAACAAATTGCCAGTCGCGCCCAGACTCGGTGCTCCCACCGGTCGTGTGCCATCAATCCGATCTCTCACCAACCACCGTACGCCGCCACCGTGATCAACCATTGAACATATAGAGTATTGAACAAAAAAACATGTTTTCCTAAACCCTAATCCACATAGGCACACAAACCATAGCCTAACATTTCACGCTTCACCACGAAATCGAAGCTCTGATATAAATTGTTAGTGTTCGATCATTTGGTTAACATGAATCTTTAGGGTTCCATACGTTTCTAATTCAACGGAAGCAAGAAATCAAAGAAATGATTATCTTTCACCAGGGTATGTCGAAGAAGATGGATTCTCGCTGGCAGCCAGCGCAGCCTCACCGTTTTGGGTATAACTCTCTCATCCGATCTCAAATTTAAGTGATCTATATGCTAAAACGATCCCCTCTTCCGTGGCTTTCCGTCAGTATATTACACATTAAATTCGAAGGTCTGTACGAATTTATAAAAATCGTGAAAGTTGGCAGACAGCAACAGCAAACAACCTTCCGGTCTTCTGCTGTATTCCCAAGTCTAATCTCGACGTCGTGTGGGCGATGATCTTCGAGATCTTCTCAATCTACTATTCCGTATACCCTCTTTACGTGTTGGGCATGTCTTATCTAGGGTTAGAACAACTGAGATGACTTATATATGGGCTACAGTAGGGACCAGGAGGAGAAATTAGAGTTTGGCCTCCATTGGGCTTAAATATCCAAGTTTAGCCCAAAGTTTATACTTAAGTCCAATAATAATAATATATTCCACTAAAATATTATTACTCGACTACCGTTCTAATCCCATAATTACATTATGGGCTCCTTCTTATTATGAGCCCGACAGTCTCCCCATGTTTAAGATATACAATGCCCATTAATTAATTAAGTTACTGACAACTCCATTAATTAATATCTCATCCGAGAGTAGTATCACTCAACCTCATTATCATGCCGGAATAAATCCACCTGCAGGGTTTACATGATAATCCTTATGAACTTCTCAAGGGGACATCATCAACCTATGTCGTACACGGATTCCTTCTACAATCAACAACACACCATAGAGACAACACTATTTCCTAACTCACCGGGTTTGTTGATTTAATTACATGAAAATCTCACCCATTGATGAATCAAAGAAATACATATAGCCTTACGTGTCGAGGTTATTGTATAGGGATTAAGAGCACGAACATCCATAATAACTGAGATCAAGTTCTCCTATAAGTCAGTATAAGTCGAACGATCTCAAGCAGTCCTGCTCAATACACACAAAGTGCACTAATGTGATTCTATAGCCAAGACAAGCTAATATCAAATCACACTACAACCATCCCGATAGAGAGTCCCCGTCTATCTCAGTTGTGAGCATCAGTTTATAATTTATAAGGAAACCGATAATATGATTTTTCGCGTGTTGTCGCACAATATATTATCTATAAAGTAAGTGGACTATTGCATCGTGCATATAATAAATTATAAGACGCAATCATTTGATCATATGATTCTCATTTCAAATAAATTGTTATAACATTGTTCATACAAAAAAACTAGACTTTTAGTATACAATCCAACAGCACGTGCATGTCGTGTGTTGTCTTCTAGTTGAGAGTGCTGCTCAAGACATCCCTTCTTACCGTTACTTTTGTCCTTTAGCCTGTCGCCAATAGCCGTTCTCACAGTTGTGTCTGTACTTTGCCCAACAGTTATGATAATCCTTCCAGTCATCGGATGGATTTGTTTCCAAGACTATGTTGTTCGTCAGTGTCCCTGGATGTCTCTTTTGGCTTTGGCGCCAAGGTGTTCTGCCGAGGTGTCTCGGCCATCTATCCTCTTAGTGGGCTTCCTGCCTCTTGGCTCTTTCCGGACCTCATCTTCTCAGGTTCCTCGACTCTCGATGATAGGCTTATCTCTTGGGCCTCTTTCCGGTTCTTTCCCGAACTGTGTACCTTAAGCCTGGGCCATCTTTTTCGGCCGCCATCACCCCATAATTTACCCTTCATTCTTGTTATCGGGCCTCTTCGTGGTTGGGCCATTCGTTCGTGGCAGATTAGCTTGTTGGGCTTTCGGCCCGTTTGGCATGGGGAATATAATATCCATAACAAATATCAAACTTCAAGTTACTCCCAACAATTAGTTTAGGATTAGAGCACCACCCTTGAAATGAAAGATAAATAAAGTTTCTATTAATTCTAAAATAGTAAAAACACCGTGCTTTTATGATAGAGCACCTCCAATTGTGAGTGTACAAGCGAAGAGTAATAAAAATATAGGTTTATTAGAGCTATTAGATTAGAACGGAATGTATTATATTCTTAGTTTAATTGTTTAAAAATTTTGAACTTTTATCGTATTGCAAATTAATCCCGACTTTTATGAAATAGAAAAAACTACATCTTTTAATGTTTGTGCAAATCGAACCTGTCTGGCAGATGAAGCCTACTGATGTGGCATTTTAAATCCACGTAAGGCTACCAGGTAGATATGAAACTACGTCGTTTTGTGTGGGTGTTCCAAAATTAAAACCCTTCCGCCTTTTCTAAAATTTTCCCTTCCAACCAACTGCATCAATGGCGTCCCTCAGCTTCGACATTTTCTCTCATTTACAGCACCGCCACCTATCGCAGTGGAGTTGCTGTTCATTGAAGTCCCACTTCTTGACCAATCGAGCAACATATCCATTTATTATAGCTGACTCCGCTCGACGCGTAGACAGATCCGCAAGATACCCTGACGATGCACAACCATCGAGGGTCGGAGAACGACGGGCTGTTGGTCCAATTTTGTTTCAGTGGGTTGAAAAATAAAGGCTGGGAGTACATGAGAATGAGGATTATATCAGAAGCTTACGAGATAAAGGAAGGGTGACAGAACAGGAGGCGGAGAGGGGAGTCCGGCAGCGGTGGAGGAACCGTCAATCGCTTGAATGAAGAGTCTGGTGTAAAAGTAATTGTTCTGGCATTTCATCACTGGAGACAAAGGTCGGAATAAGGAGAAACACATTCACGCATTTCTCTCTCTCTCTCTCTCTCTCTCTCTCTCTATTTTTTTGGCTCATAGCTTGGAGCGCTCTCTTATTAGTCTCTCACTACCCAAATCTCAATGTACATCACTTAGTAGAAAATACCATAATCATGTAAGTTTCTTATTTTCAATTGATTCATTCAATGGGTTAATTTTAAAAAAAAATAAAGAAAAGAAAAGAAATTCTCAATTATACATTTGAAACTTGTATTCATTTGTGGGTGTTAGGGTTGTCGCTAAACGCTAAATAATTTGATGTTTGTTGTTCACATTTGTGAAAACTAAGTGTTATGTGATAGAATTTTCGACATGCACATGGTGTTTTCCTCATTTATAGCGGGTGATGGTGATCGGATCTTATGGTCTACGTAATCCATTCAGGTTCCATGCACATCTAACGCAGCAGAATCATTTGTTGAAGGTTAACATGTTATGTTGTTGGATGTCTTCTAGAATAGAATAGACTATTGGAATCTATAATCTGAATGATACTTTAACTAGTTTTTCAAAATTTATGGTTGATAAGTTTGAGTGTAGGAAGGATGCATTTTGGCTTTCATCGCTGCATTATAGAAAGAACTGCCAGCATTGAAATTATTGTTTTAACCAAGCTGAATATTTCTTATATCACGGCTGTTTCTGTGGACCTGCTACTTTAACTCGCTCTTTTGAATTTAAGTAGTCCTGAGATGAATGCACTATTCTTTAAGTTATTCATCCTCTAGATTAAGTAGCTTAGCAGAAAGATTGATTTTAATTTACGCATTGATTTATTTACCCCTTGTCATTGCTTATGGGGGGTATGAATCTGACTAACTCATATGCGCTTTACCACCCCAATTTTTTCAATGACATCCAAAATTACAAGATTGGATTTTTCCAACAAACAAGTTGATTTTTTGGTGTGCATTGGTTAGAATGTAAGATTTATTGATCATATTTTTGTGTGTACATATGACTTCTTTAATCCTTTAGTAGCTAACAGACGTTAGATAATCCACCCTACATATACTTGTTGTAGCTAGGATAGGAATAAAAAAAACTTTACTATAGGACTGTTTAGTGTGAAAATCTGCATGTTTTAGGCTTCGATTTAGCACTATTTTGTGGTATTTATATCCGTATTTCAGCATCTTGTGGTTGAATTAGATATATTTGTGTTACAAATGCTTGTAAGGTGTTATTTCGTATTTTTAGGTGAAAAATGAGGGTAAAAAGAGCAAAATCGGAAGTCAGAGTCAAAACCGGGGGGAAGAAGGATTTGATGCAGCATGACAGGACTCGTGCCGGCAAGGAGGCCAGTCGTGCCGCCCACTCGTGCCGGCCACATGCAGCACGAGAGGCAGCCGCACGTCCCGGAAGTGCATGACTCGTGCTACACTTTGTACAACTCGTGCCACACTCAAACTGACGAATTTTCAGGAGTTCTTAATATTATTGGAAGTCAAGGAAGAGAGGATCGTGTGAGCATAAAAATCACCTCAATCGGAGTCCGGATGAAGAAGTTATGAGCAAAATCGTGAGGTCGCGTAGGCTGCTAATGGGTGGAACGACCCGTGCCACTGTCCAGCGAAGTCCAGTCATCGTTTTTCGTCGTTTTCTTGGCCCGTTTGTATTTTTTACGTGAAAAAACCCACTTTTAAGTAAGAATTTGGGTTTTATCAGTCCTCAACTATAAAAGAAGCCCTTGGGGTGATCCAAACAGTAACTCTCCACAACCCTACATACTTTTCCATACCCTTTCCCTGTCACCATATTGAAATCAAGATTTACCATCCCATCCACCCATCCCAGAGTGTTCATCAGTGTTGCTTATTTGAGAAGAAAATGAGAAGGTTAAGGACCACGGAGGAAAGAACGGAGAATCACACCATATCTAAGTTTTTCTTATTCTTTCTTTCTTACTTTTGAATTATAGACCTATGTGTTTGCTTTCATCTTTAACCATGGGTGTTGCATGTAATATCATGGGATTTCGCACACAAAAATCAATTATTAAGGTTTTGGGATGATCGGTTGATGAACAGTAGGTCGGTAACAAGGAAGTCACGAACCGACCACCTAGCTGATCACCCGACCGACCTATTCATTTAATCCTACTTCAGTGATCAAGAAATAACAAATGAAGGACAAATACAACAAATTTGCACAAAAAAGACCAATTATTAAATATTTGGTGTGATTGGTTGATGATCGGTAGGTCGGTAGACAAAGGAGCCACGAACAGACTACCTAACCTATCATCCAACCGACTTAGTCATTTAGTCCTACTCTAGGGACAAAGAAATAATAAACGAGGGATAAATACAACACAATAGCACAAAAAATATAAATTACTAAGTTTTTGGGGTAATCGATTGACGATCGGTAGGTCGGTAAGAAGGCAACCACGAACCGACCACCTTACAGATCACCCGACTGACCTATTCATTTAAACCTTTTCTAGCGACCAAGAAACAATAAATGAAGGAAAAATACAATAAATTTGCACAAAAAAGTACCAATTATTAAATATTTGGTGTGATTGGTTGATGATCGGTAGGTCAGTAGACAAGAGAGCCACGAACCGACAACCTAAGCGATCTAGTCATTTAATCCTACTCTAGGGACAAAGAAACAAGAAAGAGGGACAAATACAACACATTAGAACAAAAAAGACGAATTACTAAGTTTTTGGAGTAATCGGTTGACGATCGGTAGGATGGTAACAAGACAACCACGAAATGACCACCCAAACGATCACCCGACCGACCTATTCATTTAATCCTACTCTAGTGAACAAAAAATAACAAATGAAGGATGAATACAACAAATTCACTCATAAAATATCAATTATTAAATGTTCGGGGTGATCGGTTGATAATCGGTAGGTCGGTAGAAAAGGGATCCACGAACTAAACACCTAATCGATCACCCGATCGACCTAGCCATTAATCCTACTCTAGTGACCAAGAAATAGCAAACGAAGGATAAATATTAGAAATTTGTACAAAAAAGGCCAATTATTAATTTATTAGGGTGATCAGTTGATGATCGGTAGGTCGGTAAACAAGGGAGACACAAACCGACCACCTAACTGATCACCCAGCAGACCTATCTTTAAACTCTAATGACCAATAAATAGCAAACGAAGGACAAATATAAAAAATTTGTACAAAAAAAGACCAATTATTAAGTTATTAGGGTGATCAGTTGATGATTGGTAGATCGGTAAACAAGGGAGGAACAAACTGACCACCTAACCGATCACCCGGTCGACCTAGTCAATAAACTCTAGTGACCAAGAAACAGCAAACGAAGGACAAATGTAAAATTTTATACAAAAAAAGACCAATTATTAAGTTATTAGGGTGATCAGTTGATGATCGGTAGGTCGGTAAACAAGGGAGACATAAACCGACCACCTAACTGATCACCCGGCTGACCTAGTCATTAAACTCTAGTAATCAAGACACATCAAACGAAGGACAAATATAACAAATTTGTACAAAAATAGACCAATTATTAAGTTTTTAGGGTGATCAGTTGATGATTAGTAGGTCGGTAAACAAGGGAGGCACGAACCGACACCTAACTAATCACCCAACCGACCTAGTCATTTAGTCATACTCTAGTGACCAAGAAATAGAAAACGAAGGGCACACACAACAAATTCGCACAAAAAAACTAATTATTAACTTTTTATGGTGATCAGTTAATGATCGGTAGGTCGGTAAATAAGAGAGACACGAACCGACCATCTAAACGATCACCTAATCGATAGGGGTGTAAGCGAATGGAGCATGCGACGAGCAGCTCGGGACTCGGCTCATTAAGAGCTCATTCGTGTTCGTTCGATTAATCTAATGAACACTTAACGAGACCCATTTTTAAGCTCGTAATATAAACGAACAGAGCTTGAGCATTATATAGCTCGTTTGTTAAAAGCTCGTGAATATGCTCATTTAGTGTTCATTTGGTGTATTCGTGAATAAGCTCGTCATATATATATATATATATATATATATATATATATATATATATATATATATATATATATAATATTAAAGATATTTTAAGCATTTATAAATTATAGTACTCCACATGTTTAGTGAGTTGACTGAGTTCCTTGTTTTTATGAATTTTTAAAAAAATCTAAAATATAATTTCATTTGAATTTTTTCAAAATTCAAAACGGTGAAAGTGAAACCTTTAGAAGACATTTCACTTTCACATTCTCTTTCTTTACACTTCCCTCCCACCTACCGCCCACACCTAATTTTATTTAGATTTCTTCTCGCTTCTCATTCTAGTCGACGGTCGCTCTTTCTCAGTTGACGTGGAGATTCTTGCTGCAGTGGGTTTTAAATTATAATTCCAGTTTGATACGAGTTTCGACTTCCGTTGCTTTGAGGAAAGCCATACATTCTCTCACAAATTGTATTCTAATCGTGTATGTGGCTTTGAAATTGGTGTTTGCCTTTTGTAGTATATACGGCTCCTTTAAATATTGTATTGAATCTTGATGAAGAAAATGATTCTGATATTGGTTTTTGTTCTTTTGTCGTATTATGTAATTGTATACCCAAACCTTCCAACTTTCCCATTCTCTTTAAGCGTCTCTCCAAAACAAAATGATCTTCGGGGAGGCCACAAAGAGTACATGGGAGGCATCATCATCCTTTTTTACCATCCTTCTTCTTGTGTGGTATAATCTTTTCCTTATTTCTTTTAAACTTTAGTACTTTTTATTTATTGTGTCATTCATCTCTTTTATGAGTTATCAAAGTTTTTTCCTTTTTTTCATTTGTCATATTAATTTCTTCCATGATAGGTATGTACTCCGTTTCTAGTAATGGCTCATCCATATCGACAAAGATGTGTGGACATGAACAGGTTGAAATTATAGAGGAAAATGTTGCCATGGAAACTGAAAAAACTGAGGATCCTCAGATTGATGCTGAGGCTGAAAATTATAAGAAGAGACAAAGAAAGAAGACATCATCTGTTTGGGAAGAATTTACGGTTGTAACCCTTAAGAACGGGGAGCAAAAGGTGGAGTGCAATCACTGCAAGACACGCTTGGCTAAACAAAGTGGCGGCACAACTACACAATTCAAGAGGCACTTGAATATTACTTTAAACGACGTTTATGTTTGAAAGAACAAAGCAATATTGCTATTTTTCCACCATCACATAGATCTGATAGTGGGAGTGGCGCCGGCGTTCAAAGTTGGAAGTATGATCAAGCAAAGATAAGAGAGATATTATATCATATGATTATGATTCACGAGCTGCCTTTTTCCTTTATTGAGTATGAAGTTTTCAACATACTGATGTTATCTGCTTCTTCCCACAATGAGCTGATATCCAGAGCAATAACAAAGAAAGATTGTTGGGCAAGTTATGAGTTGGAAAAGAAAAGAATACAGGGGTTGTTGAGTCAGTTGACAAGATCAGTATCACAACTTATATGTGGACATCTCTTCAAAACATTCAATACATGGTGATAACAGCTCATTTTTTGGACTCGGATTGGAATTTGCAAAAATGGGTACTTAACTTTGTTGATGTGCCTCCTCCTCATACATGAATAGTTCTATGTGATGCTTTGTATAATTCTTAACGAGGTTGGGGTATTGAAGGAAAAGTGTGGACAATTACGGTGGATAATACAACAAACAATGATTTAGCAGTGAAATTGTTGAAGGACAATATCTCATTTCAAAGAAAATTACCACTAGATGGAAAATTGTTTCATGTTCGTTGTTGTTCGCATATCTTGAACCTTCTAGTACAAGAGGGTATTTATGAGATTAAGAGTATTGTTGCAAATGTTAGGAAGAGTGTGAAGTATATCAGTGCGTCAACTCAATGCTTGCATTATTTCAACAAAATATGCAAGCAACTTAATTTGCCAAATAAGAAGCTGATTTTGGATTGTAGCACTAGGTGGAATGCAACATATGCTATGTTTTCATGTGCTATAGACTTCAAAGAAGTGTTCCCTCAATATGCCATCAGGGATCCACATTACAAAACCACACCGAGTGAAGAAGATTGGCTCAAAATTGAAGAGGTTTGTTCTTTATTGATGCATTTCAATGAAGTTACCAATATCATCTCAGGTAAATGAATATTTCATTATAATTTGTTATATTGTTTTATCATATTTAACATGACAATAATGAACTGTTTATTTTTTTTTATTGTAGGTTCTGAATACCCAACATCCAACTTATTTCTTGCTGAACTTTGGAACATTAAAGAGTTGTTAGATAAAAAATCTCGAAGCGAGATGGAATGGATGAAATCCATGGCTACGAAAATGCAAACAAAGCTTAATAAATATTGGGGTGATATCAATCTTTTGATCTCTATTGCTGCTGTGTTAGATCCTAGAGATAAGATGACCATAATTGATTTTATCTTTCCCTTAATTTATCCTAAGGATGAAGTTGATAAACAAACTGGTCTTCTTCATGATAGTTTAAATGAACTATATGAAGAGTATTTGAATGAACACGCTATAGAAACTGCCATCGAGTTCATGATAAATGATTCACAGTTAGAGAGTGCTACCAATAACACTTCTAGTGAGTTGGGAAGGGAAAAAGGTAAGGGAAAAGTTGTTGAATCTGGGAGGTCAAAGTATGAGAGGTATGCTAGCTCTGTTGGTACTATATTCCAAGCAATGAAGTCACAATTGGATATATATTTAGAGGAAGGAGTCATTGTTTGTCAAGGGAATGCTAGTGATTTCAATGCTTTGGAATGGTGGAAGTCAAACAATTTAAAGTTCAAGATTTTGTCTAAAATGGCTTGTGAAATTCTAGCCATTCACATTATGTCAGAGTTAAGGAGATGAATCACCACTGAACTCGGATTTCTCCGCCCACGCCGATAATTGGCTAAATACAAGTTTCTAGAAGAATCAATAATGACCGTCCATTTCTTATTACAATGACATTTATAATTTTAACTTGACTCCTGGACTTATGGGCCTTCTTTTCCAGATAAAGACAATTCCAGCCCAACATAATAATAATAATTAATTAGTTACTGGGCTGGCCCTTCAACCTTTTCTTGCGCCTACTGTAAACTACAGGTATATCAATTCCCTCCCTTTCAAGAACAGCCTTGTTCTCGAGCCTGAAAGTTGGAAACTGCGAGCAAAACTGATCAACATCCATCCATGCCGCCTCTTCTGCTGGACGCCCCTCCCAAGCAATTAGAACTTGAGAGACTGATCATCACCCCTCCAAATCTGACGAAAATGCAGAGCACAAGAAGGGATGAACTCTGCAATATCCTCTCTAATGTCGGAAGGCAGATTTGGTTCCACTGGTGCGTCACCAACAGAAGCTTTCAACAGAGAAACATGGAAGACTGGATGGAAGTATCAATCGATAGGCTACTGGCCCAACCTTGTGGGAAATGATGAAAGGAACAAAGAAACGTGGGGCTAATTTAACTCCTAGATGACGGAATAGAGAAACCTGCCTATACAGGCAAAATTTCAAGAAAACACGATCTCTCACCTCAAAATGGACATCACGGCAATGCTTATTTGCAAAAACCAACATACATTTGTAGGCAATTAAATTTTATTGCTTAAAATAAATAAAATTCAAAGAAAAATATATTAAATATTGATTAAATATTTATTTATTGAATTAAATAGGTCCAAGTCAATTCCTACAGGATTAATTAAATTAAATAAGCCCGTATCCATTTCATCAAGCTTAATTAAAGGAGAAAAGCCCAACATATCTTTTAAAGGAGAAAATATCTCTCAAGTGGTTATTTTCTCTATCTATAAATAGGGATCTTCAGTCCTCATTCAATTCACTCTGAAAATCCTGAAGACCTGAAGAATTTTGAAGATCAAGTCCAAGATCAAGCGAAGTCAAGCGAAGATCAAGTTCGAAGATCAAGATCAAGTCAAGCGAAGATCAAGTTCGAAGATCAAGATCAAGCGAAGATCAAGATCAAGATTAAGTCAAGCGAATATCAATTTCAAAGATCTAGATCAAGTGAAGATCAAATCAAGCCAAGTGAAGATCAAGACTAAATTCAAGATCAAGCGAAGATCAAGATCAAGTCAAGTGAAGATCAAGATCAAGCTCAAGTCCAAGTCAAGTTCAAGATCTTCAAGTCAAGAACATTCAAGATCTTCAAGTTAAGTTCAAGTTATATTCAAGTTAAGAATAGCAGCTAATCAGAGATCAAGGTGCTGAGCCTCTCTGATCCGGAGTTCTTCAAATCAAAGTTATTCTCCATAAAGTCAACAACGTTCTACCAAATTGAACGACGTTCTTTGCACCAAGTCAAAATTCGATTCGAACAAAGGCTCGACATCTCTGGACAAACATTTTTAAAGCCCATCCAAACCCGAGCTCGAATAAGCTTCATTCGAAGATCCGACTCTAAAGTTGAAAAAGTCAAGAAGTCAACTCAAGAGAGGAATCAGAGGATAGCTAGAGACTGTTCACTCAAATTCTCAAGTTCAATTCATATTGGATTATCTTTGTAATATCTTTTGTATTTATTATTCAATAAATACAAAATTTATTGTTATAAATTTTGGCATGCCCAGTGGGACAGTTTCTACCTCTCATCTCCTCTTCACATAAGCAAAGTAAGATGGTTCCGCTAAGAGACAAAGTCAACAACTCAGCTTCTGTCTCCAAGTCTTCAGAACTATAAGTTGAAGATGTTAATGTTACAACCAGAAGCATGTCAAAGAATGCGAGGTCTGAAGTCTCTTCGGAGACAAATTCTTCAGTTGGAGTTATCCCAAAGGAATATTTTATAATGATCAGGATGATAAAAATGAAGAGGGTAACCTATCTAGCTCAACTCCTCTATCTGAAGAAAGTCTCGTCTGATTCATCCATAGCCTCAACTATGGCAACAAACACTTTGTCTGTCGATGAACAATTGGCAAGCTTAACGGAATTCGTTGCTGCACTTGCCAAACAGAACTAAGAACAAAGTGCTTTGATCTTAAAACTAATGGAGAAAATGGCTGGTGCCGAAACAAGCTAGGCAAACGAAAAGCAAGATGAAGATGCTGAAAATAAAGTAAATGACTCCGCAAAACGTTAGTCGATGGGAAAAAGGGTGATTGAAGAAGAACTGAACACTTTCCATGACGGAATGGTCTCTATCAGCCAGCTAAAAAGCATTATACTTAGGATAATGAAGGACCAATTTGAAGAGAACTCCAAGCCTTCATTCTTATATGCTAAGCCTTTTACTAGGAGGGTTGACAACTTGAAGATGCCACCAAACTATCAACCTCCCAAGTTCCAACAGTTTGATGGCAAAGGTAATCCAAGGCAATATATAGCACATTTCATTGAAACATGCAATGATGCTGGAACTCACAAAGATCATATGATGTGACAATTCGTTCGTTCTCTAAAGGAAAACGCTTTTGAATGGTACACTAATTTGGAAGCCAATTCTATAGATAGTTGGGATCAAATGGAAAAATAATTCCTTAACCGTTTCTACAGCACTAGGAGAACGGTTAGTATGATAGAATTGACTAACACTCGTCAATTAAGAGAAGAGCCAGTAATTGAGTACATTAATCGATGGAGAAATTTGAGCTTAAATTGTAAATATCGATTGTCTGAAGTCTCTGGCATCGAGATGTGCACACAAGGAATACAGTGGAACCTTCGTTACATACTTCAAGGGATTAAACCTAAAATCTTTGAAGAATTGGCCACAAGAGCTCACAACATGGAGCTAAGTATTGGGATAAGTGGAGTTGTAGAACCACCGATTCCTGGATATTACAAGTACAAAGAAAAGCAAGAGACTAGGAAAGGGGGCAAACCCTACAACAAATCTTTGGAAAAGGAGTCCATGGCGACAAATGCATCAACTGTCAAGTTTCGAAGGAATGAGAATGAAAAAATGATAAAGTGAAGAATGATTTCCAAGAAAGGGGGCAAAAAAGATTGACCTTGAAAGAGATGCAAGAAAGGAAGTACCCATTCCTTGATTTGGATGTCCCAGACATATTTGATGATCTGTTCAAAGATAAACTTATTGTGCTTCCTGAAATGAAGTGACCAGAAAAAGCGGGACAAACTGACAACCCGAAATACTATAAGTACCATAGACTGGTAGGTCATTCTATCAAAGATTGTTTTGTCTTTAATGACAAAGTTATGCGATTAGTTGAGCAAGAGAAGATCATTCTAGATGAAGATGCAACTGCAAACTCTACGTCTGCAGACGGTGAAGAGCGAGACCCATGCTAAGGTTGAGCCTGGAGTTGAAAGCGAGACCCATGCTATGAAGATTACCTTCACAGAGGAAGATTTACTGCTTAGTTCACAATCTCACAACCGACCCTTATTCGTAACTAGTTGTACTCAAGAGCAAAGGGTGAATCGAATATTAATTGATGGAGGTTCAGCGATCAATATCTTGCCCCTAATGACATTGAAGAAGCTAGGGATTCCAACCGACGAACTCGGCAGTAGTCGATTGACGATTCATGGGTTCAATCAAGAAGGTCAGAGAACACTTGGTACAATAGTCTTGGATTTAATGATAGATGAGATGGCCTCAACAATTCTGTTTCATGTCATTGATGCTAAAACATCATATAACATGCTCTTGGGGCGCCAATGGTTGCATGAAAATGGAGTGATTACTTCTACGCTACATCAATGCTTCAAATATTGCGATGGAGGTAACATAAAAAAGGTGCTTGGTGATGAATGGCCATTCACAGAAGCTGAGTCTTATTTTGCAGATGCTAGATATTTTCTGAAAAGTAGCAGGGCTGTCAAGCAAGAAGGAACTTCATCACAAGAGAAAAGCAATGATAAACAAGAAAAAGAGAATGCAGATGATGTTTCATCCACATAGTCTAATGAAAGTAAATAGTTGATCAAGACTGTAAAAGGGTTGATACTACCTCTAACTAAGGTTGACACGGAGAAACCCTCCCCTCCTTTACTTAAAGGGTTCACTCGCCCGATTCAGGGGACTAAAACTGAACATGGAGAAGTATTTGAGGTGGTAGTTTAAAAATTATATAGCCCACAAGCCTACAAACTTCTCATCAAAGCTGGATACGACCCGCAAGAAAGAGCTGTGATAAAAGAGCCATCTCATGAGACTCCTAGTGGATTCAATACTACTCAACAGATGTTCAAAAATAATGGTCGCACTTCCAAGTATACTAGAACAGGTTTGGGATATATTACACAAAAACCTGTTTGCATTGCAATCAAAAGAGAAAACGTGAACTACATCAATGAAGATGAAATTCTTTCTGAAGAAGAAGAATCTTATGAAGAAGATAGAAAGACAAAAAGAATACCAGTCTTCAAAAGACTCAAACCAGCTGGAGTTAAAAATCGCCAGAGATCCGAGACTACTCGATTCCCAAAGATACATAGTCGCATCCCATCTCACAAGAAAAGATGATATTTCCTGACTATATCATGTGACACAGTGTTGAAAGCTAAGAAGCGGACAATAATCTTCACCCGAAATGAAGAAGATGATTAAGAAAGTGTAGGCTCATCAGATGTTGTTCATTCCATTATCATGCAAACAGATCTACACAGTGCAGAAAGAGATCTACGAAGCAAGATCGTCGAAATGAGGAGAGATGGTTATGTAGTGGAGAACATTGTTAAAGTGAGAGAAAATGAACAAGTTGGGTCAAATCCGCATTCTCAAGGGCAAGAATTCCTGGAGAGAGTTGCCATGGTAAATTATGTTACTATACGAGAGGAGACCCAATTGAAGAGAAAGATGCTAATGATGCTCCTCTAGATTTTGAAGAGGGTGTCAAATCTACTATTGACCAATTGAAGGAGATTAATTTGGGTGATGCTAATGACCCACGTCCAACTTATATAAGTGCTTTATTAACACCTGATGAAGAAAAAAGTTTACATTGAGCTTCTTCAAGAGTTTAAAGACGTGTTTGCATGGTTATTCAAGGAAATGCCCGGATTAGACCCAAAAGTGACAGTTCATCATTTAGTAGTAAAGGAAGGAGCCAAGCCAGTTAAGCAGATGCAGCGTCGATTTCGGCTAGAGCTATTTCCATTGATTGAAGCTGAGGTTAATAAGCTCCTTGAGACGGGCAAGCTACGAGAAGTTAAGCATCCCACTTGGCTCTCTAACATTATACCGGTGAGAAAAGAAAATGGACAACTCAGAGTGTGTGTTGACTTTCATGATTTGAACTTGGCATGCCCAAAAAATGATTTTTCACTCCCGATTACTGAACTTATGATTGATGCAACAATCGGGCATGAAGTCCTTTCATTCATGGATGGATCATCTGGTTACAATCAAATTAGTCTGGCTCCTGAAGACCAAGAGAAAATAGCCTTCCGTACTCCAAAAGGAATATATTGATATAATGTTATGCAATTCGGCTTGAAGAATGCTGGTGCCACTTACCAACGAGCCATGCAAAAGATATTCGACGATATGCCCCATAAGAATGTCGAATGTTATGTTGATGACATCGTGGTGAAGCCAAAAATAAAAAGGGACCATTTTCAGAATCTAAGACAAACATTTGAGCGTCTTAGAAAATTCCAACTCAAGATGAATCCACTTAAGTGCGCATTTGGAGTCTCATCTGGAAAGTTCCTTGGATTCATTGTCCGACATCGCGGCATTAAGATTGACAAAGCAAAGATTGATGCAATCATGAGGATGTCGGTGCCTCGAAATATACATGAGCTCAAGAGTTTGCAAGGAAAATTGGCATACTTGAGAAAGTTCATATCAAACTTAACCGGTGGCCCATTTGAATGGGATGAAGCTTATACTAATGCCTTCAACAGTATTAAAGCGTACTTGATGAAGCCGCCAGTGTTGGTTGCGCCGATAGTTGGAAGTCCGTTAATTCTCTACATAGCGGCTCAAGAACGATCAGTTGGAGCCTTGCTTGCACAAAATAATGATGAAGAAAAGGAGTGTGCGTTGTACTATCTGAGTAGGACAATGACTCCAAATGAGTTAATATACTCACCATTTGAAAAGATATGTCTTGCTCTCATCTTTGCGATTCAAAAATTAAGACATTACTTTCAAGCAAATACTGTTTACTTGGTCTCAAAGGCCAACCCGTTAAAGTTCGTTATGTCAAAACCAGTGCTCTATGATAGGCTCGCAAGATGGTATCTTCAACTGCAGCAATTCGAAATAATCTATGTTCTTCAAAAGGCAGTGAAAGGGCAAGTGTTGTCAGATTTCTTAGCTGATCACCTATGCCCGCCGAATGGGAGTTGTCTGATGGTCTCCCTGATGAAGATATATTGGCTATTGAAATCAGTCCTCCTTGGAAGATGTATTTCGATGGAGCTGCTCACAGAGAAGGAGTCGGCACTGGAGTAGTATTTGTGACCTCAGATGGAAGAGTTCTGCCATATTTATTCAGTCTAACTGAAAATTACTCTAACAATGTAGCTGAGTATCAAGCTCTTATACTTGGTCTGGAGATGGCAGTAGATGTAAAGTAATGACACCTTAAGATATATGGAGATTCATTGTTGATAATCAACCAGTTGCTTGGCTTATATGAGGTTAAAAAACCTGAGCTACATCAGTATTATGACTATGCTCAAAGGCTCATGAGTTGGCTTGGAGATGTAGAAATTGAACATCTACCAAGGAGCAAGAACAAGTAAGCCGATGCCATTGCGAAGCTAGCATCAACTATAGCAATGCCCGAAGCACATTTTCAAGTGTTGATCTGCAAAAGTTGGGTGGTACCTCCCTTCTTTGAAAAAGAGGATTGTGAAGAAGTTGAGTATTGCACCATAGAGGTGTTTGATATTGAGAAAGAAGACTGGCGTCAACCGTTTGTTGATTACTTGAACTATGATAAGCTTCCTAATGATCCACACCTAAGGGTTAATGTCAGACGTAGATCACCATGATTCTTCGATTATAAAGATACACTCTATAGAAGATCGTTTGATGGGATTCTCTTGAGATGCTTAAGTGATGAAGAAGCTCTTCGGGCTATGGAGGAAGTTTATTCTGGAGTATGTGGCGCCCATCAGTCTGGACCCAAGTCACATTTTAGAATCAAGAGGGTGGGATATTAGTGGCCTTCTATTGTGAAGGATTGCATAGACTATGCACAAAGATGTCAGCCATGTCAGTTTCATGCAAATCTCATTCATCAACCTCCTGAACCATTACATCCAACAGTTTCTTCGTGGCCATTTGATGGATGGGGCTTAGATGTGGTGGGGCTATTGACCAAGTCTTCTGGAGGCCATCTGTATATTCTGGCTGCCACTGATTACTTTTCCAAGTAGGCGGAAGTTATACCCTTGAGAGAAGTGAATAAAGAAAATGTTGCTGATTTCATCCGCATCAACATCATATACAGATATGGAGTGCCTCGATACATCATCACCGATAATGGGAGGCCGTTCAGTAATTCTTTGATTGACAAGCTCTGTGAGAAATTTGACTTCAAGCAAAGGAAGGCTTCTATGTACAATGCAGCGGCTAATAGGCTCGCTGAAGCCTTCAATAAGATGTTATATAATATGTTGAAGAAGGTAGTCTAAAAGTCAAAGCGAGACTGGCATGAAAGGATTTATGAAGCTTTATGGGCATATCGAACCACTTATAGAACTCCTACTCAAGCTACTCCGTATTCTTTAGTGTATGGGGTCGAAGCTATTGTTCCTCTTGAAAAGCAAATTCCATATTTAAGAATAGCTATTCAAGAAGGCTTGACTGAAGAAGAGAACGCATGATTGCATCTCGAAGAGTTAGAAGCACTTAATGAGAAGAGGTTGGAAGCACAACAGAGACTTGAGTGCTATCAGGCTTGCCTTTTCAGAACGTTTAACAAGAAAGTGAAGATACGTTCTTTTCAAGTCGGAGACTTAGTCCTTGCAGTGAGAAGGCCCATTGTCATCACTCACCGAGTTGAAAATAAATTCTTGCCCAAGTGGGTCGTGAAAGAAGTATATACAAATGGTGCATACAAGTTGATATCTGAAGATGGTGTGGGAATTGGCCCCATAAATGGCAAATTCCTGAAACGCTACTACGCATAATTCAATCAAACCCAAGGAACGCTCCATGACGCACGAGCCTAAACTACATGTTACTCCTGGTCCGCACGAGTATAAACTGTGTATGACAACTACCAAAGATAATTATATGTGGTTAAACTGTTAATTTATCTCACTCAGGTATTTTAAGTGGTTAAAGCATTAAATAGCCCACTTTGTCTAAAGTAGTTAAAGAATAGTCACTCTTGGCCCGTACGAGTATAAACTGTGTACGACACCCCCATTCAAATCAAATCATGTCCCTTTGAACTACGTTATGACTTAATCCTCTGCAAAGAGGCACGTAGGCAGCTTAGCATTCTGCTAAGTTCAGTCATAATTTAGACTTTTCCCATCAAGTTTGTGAGGCCAGCAAAAAGTTGAAACATCAGTGAGTTGAGAAGCAAAAGGTAGACAAGAAGAAGGCGGTAGTTGAATGCAAATTCCATTAAGTGATAAAGGTGAAAATGTTGTCACATCATATGTTGAAAGTGGAGATATTAACAAGTAAATGGGTTCAAATAAAGTTTTTGGATTTAATTAATTAAAAGACCCAAAATAAATTTATGGGATCGATTGGTTATTAAGTCCAAGATTATAAGCTAAACCCATGATGGATGAAGTCTAAGACTATTAAGGGAGCAATTAAACTAATTTATGCAAGTCCAAAGCATAAATTAAAATTTTAATTAACTCTAAAGAGTGGAAGCCCAAATGATTGGTTCAAGTCATTTTCTAAAGAGCATTCAAAGAAAATACTAGCCTAGTATCAGAATGGCCCAAGAGTTACTTAATTGGGCTAAACATAAATTCATGTTAATGGGCTATGGAAGCCTAGTAAATAGATCAACTTTTAATGTTGTTGGGCCCAAATCATGATCAAAGTTCTTAAGCCTAAAGCCCATGAGAGTTAAATTTGGAAGTCAAAATAAAAAAAGGAATGAATCCGTCTCTCCAAAGAGAGAACGTGAGCAGCATTTTTTTTTTTTGGAAGGGAATCTATCTTCTCTCTCCCATCAAAAATCACGTGAAGGTGTTTTCCTATTCAAGGAAAATTTTCTCTCTTTCCTTTTGGAATCAAAAGCTGCTTCTCTTCCCGATCAAAAAAAAAAGCGAGAGCTCTTCTTCCTTCCAAAGTTAAAAGCGACGACATTGCTCACCATCATCACTGTCGCAGAACCACCGGATCTTGCTGTGTTCGTCAACCGTTACTACAAGCTGCTGACAGCCCTCTATTTCCGAAGAAGAATCGTGGCTCGCCGTTCTTCTTCACTTCAAAATCTATCTCCATCCCAAACGTTATTGGAGGTACGAACCCAACAAGCAACCACCATGGGTGGTCTACCGTTGACTGCTCCCCACCTCACGGTGCGAGCCCGACAAGCAACCACCATGGGTAGTCCGCCGTCGACTGCTCTCCACCTCGACGAGTTGGTCCAACTTAAGCTGTTAAAGTTACGGGTTGAAACATTGGACTCACATCGGACTCATCGCGACATCCGACTGGGATAAATCCCTAGTCGCCAGGAATGTGCAACGCCGGTCACAACTGCCCGTTTCATCTTCAAAGGAAATCTGGTACGTTAAAAGTCTTCTCTTCTCTTCTCTTCTCTTCTCTTCTTCGTGGATACGTTGTGTTGAAAAAGAACAACAAGGAAAAGAACGGAAGAGATATAGAAGTAAATATGAGAACACAAGTGACGGAGCTTACCTTGGTGATTACGTGAAGGCGAATAGGCAGTTTAAAAAAAAGAGAGAAAATAAACAAGGAACAAGAAAAGAATACAGCAAAAAGCAAAGAAACAAATATATGCAATAGGAAAAAAATAAGTAAAAGTAGGTTGGTTGGAAGAAAGAAGTTTTGCGTTGGTTATATGTTGTTGATGTAGCCTGAGCGAAGATGGAATCTGCAAAAAAATAAGAAGCGTACTGCGAGTTAAGTGCGAAAGAAACCAAGAAAATATTAAAATATATAAGTAAGAATACATATTTGAGAATGCAAAGCTACTGCACTTGCAACTTTTGATTTTTATTTCTTGATAATAACAAATCTACATGCATGAACTTATATAGTAGATGATACATCTTGAGACTTGCATACTTATCTAGGAAATGCTTTTCTTGAAAATATTAAGTCATGACCTTGACTAAGGAATTCTAGGAGACACTCTTGACCCACATAATCACAAATTAATATTTAACACCCCATCTTAATTTGTAATTTTCATCACATCCTTGAATTTTTTCAGCTTCTCCATTGACACAGCTTTCATAAGAGCATCAGCAGGTTGTTCCGAGGTTGGGACATAATCTAGATAAACATTCTTCTTTTGAACCATGTCACGGATGTAATGATGACGTAGTTCGATGTGTTTCGATCTTCCATGGAATACTGGATTCTTGGTCATAGAAATAGCAGATTGATTGTCACACAAAATAGTTGGACTAGACACACTTTCCTGTAAAATTTTTAGAATTCTCCTCAACCAAATGGCTTCCCGTACGGCTTCATTTGCAGCGACATACTCAGCTTCTGCGGATGATAATGCAACTGAATTTTGTTTTCTTGAACTCCATGATATTGGTTTGGATCCCATGCAAAATATGTAGGCTGATGTACTCCTTCTATCATCTTGACTTCCAGCTCAATCGCTATCCGTATAACCAATCAATTCACTGTTTTCTTCTTTGCCATATTTGATTCCAAAACACTTAGTCCCCTGGAGATAATGTAGGACTCTCTTGGCTGCTACAAAATGAAGTTTGCTTGGTTCGTTCATGAACCTTGAAAGTAAGCTCACCGAATGAACAATATCAGGCCTTGTATGAGTTAGATAAATCAAGGAACCAACAAGACTCCTATAGATACTTGAATCTGATTTTTCAGCCTCATCATCTTGTTTAAGCTTTTCATTCAACGCCATAGGAGTTGCAACAGGTTTGCAATTCTCCATCCCAAACTTCTTCAACAAATCAGACACATATTTCTCTTGAGAAATAAATATCTTCCCCTTTTCTTGCTCCACTTGTATCCACAAAAAATATCTCATCAACCCAAGATCAGTCATCTCATATTCTTGCATCATTGCTTCTTTGAACCATATCACCATGGAAACATTAGTTCCTGCATAGATTAGATCATCAACATAGAGGCAAACCATCAAAAAATCACTTCCACTTTTCTTCACATAAAGAGATGGTTCTGATTGACATTTTATGAGTCCATTTTGCTGGAAATATGCATCAATCTTGTTATTCCAATATCGCGGCGCTTGCTTCAGCCCTAAAGAGCCTTATTTAATCTGTAGACTTTGTGCTCATTTTCTTTTGCTTCAAAGCCTTGAGGTTGTTTGACATAAACCTCATCTTTGAAGTCACCATTGAGGAATACAGTTTTGACGTCAAGTTGAAAACTTGCAATTCCAATTGGGCTGCTAGAACAAGAACAGTTCTTACTGTCTCCATTCGCGCAATCGGTGCAAAAGTTTCTATAAAATTCACTCCGGGCTACTGAGAATAGCCCTTCACGACTAACCGAGCTTTGTACTTTTGCACGTCACCTTCTTCATTATACTTGGTTTTGAAAATTCATTTCAAACCAATAGCTTCCTTTCTTCTGGGAGATTCACCATATGCCAAGTCTGATTTTTCTCAATGCTTTTCATTTCTTCATTCATAGCTTTTCTCCAAACTTCTTCTTTTACAGCCTCTTCAAAGAATTGTGGTTCTCCAGTAAAAAATGCAACGTTGCAAGAATTATAGACTTCTTCCAAAGATCGATACTTTCTCAGCAGATCATCCGTATCCGAATTGGATTATATTTCATGAGCATTGCTACCAGATGGCTCAATAGCATCATGAGGTGTTACTCGAGGTGGTGGGTTTTCTATAGGTGGCGCAACAACAAACTCTTCTGCTATTTCTTCACTTTCCCACTTCCAAGCTGCATTTTCATCAAAAACCACATCTCTAGAAAGCACCAATTCATTAGTAATTGGATTAAAGAGATGAAATCCTTTTGATTCATCACTATAACCAATGAAGATTATTTTTCACCTTTTCCATCAAACTTCTCTCTGTTCTGGGAAGGAATAAGAGCATAAGCTAAACAACCAAAAACTTTAAGTTGACTTACAGTTGGTTTCCTCCCATGCCATGCTTCAAACGGAGTCTTATTCCGTACAGCTTTCGTTGGTGATCGATTTAGAATATGCATAGCTGTATTCACGGCTTCAGCCCAAAATTTATTTGAAAGACCTTTCCCTTTCAACATGCTTCTAGCCATTTCTTCAATATTCTGATTTTTCCTTTCGGCAACACCATTTTGTTGCGGTGTATGCCTAACCATAAGCTGACTCCGTATCCCTTGATCTTTCCAATAATTCAAGAAAGGCTTGTAGATAAACTCTCCTCCTCGATCTATTCTAAGGCGCTTTAACGCATATCCACTTTGTTTCTCAACAAGTGCTTTGAAATGCAAGAACTTAGTGAAAGCTTCAGATTTTTGTTCAATGATATAAACCCAAGTCATTCGAGTAAAATCATCCACAAACAAAAGAAAGTACATTTTGTTGCCAAATGATGGAGTTCTAGTAGGTCCGCAAATGTCAGCGTGCACGAGCTCGAGTGGTTCTTGAGCTCTCCAAGACGTCATAGGAAATGGGAGTCGATGTATCTTCCCGTAAATGCAACCTTCACATACGCCATCTTTGTTTCTTATTTCTGGAAGACCAACAACCATGCCTTTTTGCTTCAATGTTTGCAATCCTTGGAAGTTGAAATGGCCTTATCTCAAGTGCCAAAGCTCGCTTTCATCCAAAGATTCACTTTTCCAAGCAGCAAAAGAATTCATGTTAAGTGGAAATAAATTATTTGTTGAATCTTCACAAGAGCCACACGATCTCCAGAATTTTTATCAAGGATTTCAAATTTTTCATCATCAAATATCAGCTTGTAACTTTTTCTCATTATTTGTCCAACACTCAAGAGATTCTGAGAGATATTTGGCGAAAAATGAATATCATGAATGAATTTTTTGTTACCTTCACTGGTGTGGATAGCAACAACACCTTTTCCTTCTATGCTCACCCGTTTTTCATCACCAAGCTCGACATGAGAAGAGTAGTTTTTATCCAACTCAACAAATTCCTTTTGATTTCCTGACAACTGGTTACTGCAACCACTATCAAGATACTAAGTTTCACCAGATTTCTCACTTTTTGCAATAGAGATGAACAATTTATTCTCATCACCTTCTTGAGAAAAATTTACTGACTTTTGCTTTTGCTTCTCATTATTTTCTCCCTTGTTTTTATACCAATAATCTCGATCAGAATGGTTTGGAGTTTTACATCTTGGACACTTAAACCAACAATCATAAGATTCATGACCAGTACGTTTGCAAATAAAGCATTGAACATCATAATTACCAGATTTTTGTGGAGTACTTCTTCCTCGTCCTCTTCCTCTACTTGGAGAATTCTTTCCACGGCCACGTCCAGAAGATGTGTCTCCTCTTCCACGATTGTTGTTTGAAATCTTCATCTTTGCTTGAAAACTTGCTCCAACAGTTGGTTGTATTTGCTTACTCTTTGCTCGTGAGCTTCCAAGGATCCCATAAGAGCTTTGCAAGATCTTTTGTTTCCAAAATGACAGCAACGATATGCTCGAATTTTTGCGGAAGGCTTCTCAATATCTTCTCCGCTACTTTCTTTTCAGGAACGTCATCACTACAACTTTTGATTTGGTTGATGATTTTAGCAATTCTAGAGAAAAAATCCTTCACAAGTTCACTTTCTTTTATTGACATGTTGTTAAATTGACTCCACAGATGTTGTAAATTGATGAAAATCACTTTTGCAGATCCTTGAAATTCTGTCTTCAATTGTTCCCATGCTTCTTTTGCTTTCTTCAATCCAAAAATCTTTTGATAAATGGCTTTGCTTATTCCTTGCTGGATAATCCTCAACGCCGTAGTATTTTTCTTCATATTTTCTTTGTACTCCTTCTCTTTTGCTTCTGTCCACGAAATAATTAAAGGATTTGGACGTTCTTCATAAACTTTTTTGTCAAGTCCCATAGATCTTGTGAAAGAAATATGGTCTCCATTTGAGAACTCCAATAGTCATAGTGTTCTCATTGAAGATTGGAATTTGGCTTGTAGTGTATGAAAAAATAGAATTTGGGTTTGCAGCCATTTTGATTGAACAGTAGCTCTGATACCAAAACTGTTGGAATATATCAGTAAGAATAGATATTTGAGAATGCAAAGCTATTGCACTTGCAACTTTTGGTTTTTATTTCTTGATAATAACACATCTACATGCATGAACTTATATAGTAGATGATACATCTTGAGACTTGCATACTCATCTAGGATATGCTTTTCTTCTAAACATTAAGTCATGACCCTTGACTAAGGAATTCTAGAAGACACTCTTGACCCACATAATTACAAATTAACATTTAACAGGAAAAAGATGAGTAGATAAAAATTACTTTTGCAGAATTGATGTTCTGTACTCGTTGGGTATGATGAAAATAGTTGAAGGGCAGGACCTCTTCTTATATAGTTGCTGGAAATTTCGTGGATGAGGTACTTGAAGACTATATGAATATTTGTTGGATTCACCTTTGTATTTATCCGTATAATTTGAGGTTATCATATTAGATTCTCCAATTATTTGGCTGAAAAGGGATGAGGGATTCGGTATATCATGGAATTATCTTGTGTAGTGTACTTCAAGTCTAGAGCATATCCAATCATCCACAACCCATGTGGGCCGGAGAAGAAAAGGAGAATTGATGGAACAAAATTTGAAGATGTTAATGAAAGCCCAAGTTAAAGGTCCAAATTAAAAGCCATGGACTATGAAAAATATAAGAAGTTTCATAGGGTGTTGCAATTTGTCCACTTCACAAATAAATTTCAGTGAACAAAATGCAAGGGGGCATTTGTAGGCAATTAAATTTTATTGCCTAAAATAAATAAAATGCAAAGAAAAATATATTAAATATTCATTAAATATTTATTTATTAAGGAATTTAAATAAATTAATTCCTAAAATAAATAATTAAATAATTGATAATTAATATAATTATTTGAGCCCAAATCCAAGTTACATGGGCTCAATTCAAGTCAAATAGGCTCAATCCAAGTTAAATGGGCTTAATCCAAGTCAAGTGGGCCAGACTCAAGTCAACAAACCCAACAAATCAAGCTTAGCAGACCTATTTAAAATTAAATAGGCCCAAATCAAATCTAGCAGGCCTAATTAAATTAAATAGGCCCATATTAAATCCAGCAGACCTAATTAAATTAAATAGGTCCAAGTCAAATCCTAAAGGCTTAATTAAATTAAATAAGCTCGTATCCAGTCCAGCAAGCTTAATTAAAGGAGAAAAGCCCAACATATCTTTTAAATGATAAAATATCTCTCAAGTGGTTATTTTCTCTACCTATAAATAGGGACCTCCAGTCCTCATTCAATTAACTCTGAAAATTCTGAAGACCTGAAGAATTTTGAAGATCAACTCCAAGATCAAGCGAAGTTAAGCAAAGATCAAGTTCAAAGATCAAGATCAAGTGAAGATCAAGATCAAGTCAAGCGAAGATCAAGTTCAAAGATCAAGATCAAGTCAAGCGAAGATCAAGTTCAAAGATCAAGATCAAGCGAAGATCAAGATCATGTCAAGCGAAGATCAAGTTCGAAGATCAAGATCAAGTGAAGATCAAGATCAAGCCAAGTGAAGATCAAGACTAAGTTCAAGATCAAGCGAAGATCAAGATCAAGTCAAGTGAAGATCAAGATCAAGCTCAAGTCCAAGTCAAGTTCAAGATCTTCAAGTCAAGAACATTCAAGATCTTCAAGTCAAGTTCATGTTATATTCAAGTCAAGAATAGCAGCTAATCAGAGATCAAGGTGCTGAGCCTCTCTGATCTGACGTTCTTCAAATCAAAGTTATTCTCCGTAAAGTCAATGACGTTCTACCAAATTGAACGACGTTCTTTGCACCAAGTCAACGTTCAATCAGAACAAAGGCTCGACGCCTCTGGACAAATATTTTTAAAGTCCCCCAAACCCAAGCTCGGACAAGCTTCATTCGAAGATCCGACTGCGAAAGTTGAAAAAGTCAAGAAGTCAACTCAAGAGAGGAATCAGAGGATAGCTAGAGACTATTCACTCAAATTCTCAAGTTCAATCTATATTGGATTATCTTTGTAATATCTTTTGTATTTATTGTTCAATAAATACAAAAAATTGTTATTACAACGTTGGTGTGCCCGCTCGAGATGATGACACAAGTTCCTCAAGATAGAGTCACGGGTCAACAAATCATCAAGTGCCGTCTTCACCTGAATTTCAGTAGGTAAATACTTACCAAGAACATGAGGTTTTCTACCATAGACTGCCTCAAAAGGAGTACAACCAGTAGCTGAATGAAAACTTGTATTAAAATAATATTCTGCCTATGCAAGCCACTTCGCCTAACGTTTCGGGTGCTCGGAGGTAAAGCATCGCAAGTATGTCTCTAGACAGTGGTTTATAACCTCTGATTGCCCATCGGTCTCCAAATGATAAGAAGAACTCATCCGAAGTTTAGTGCTAGTTGCCTTAAATAATTCCTGCCAGAAAGCACTATAAAATACCAGATCTCGATCTGAAACTATTGAACAAGGTATACCATGAAGTCTGACCACCTCTCGAGAAAAAATTTCCAGCAACCTCCCGTGCAGTAAACGAGTGAGAAAGAATCATGAAGTGAGTGGCCTTAGATAGCCGATCAACAACAACAAAAATAACGTCGAAACCTTATGACTTTGGTAAACCCACAATAAAGTCCATACTTACATCTTCCCAAACTTGTTCCGGAATAGGTAACGATTGTAATAACCCCACTGGAGCCCTAGTGTCTGACTTGTTACACTGGCAGACTAAACATTCTGCCACAAAGCTAGTCACCGACTTCAGCATCCCGGGCCAATAGACGTTGGCTGCTAGATGTCTATAGGTACGGAATGCTTCTGCATGACCACCAATGGGTGTGGAATGAAATTCTAAAATTAATTTCCGAGTCCACGTGGAAGAGGAAGGCACCACCAATCTATCTTTAAAATAAAGGATACCATGCACCAAGGTATATGGTTGTGAGATTGATTCACCCGCTTCCAAGGCACGGATAACATCCGTATAAGAGGGATCATCTCGTATAGCATGCGTCAGGGACGTCCATTCTACCCAAGTTGGTATAGAAATAGCAGAAAGAGATAATTCTAAATCTTGACAAGATAAGGCATCCGCCGCAATGTTAGAAGTTCCCGACTTGTAGTGAATTTCAAAATCAAATCTAATACCCAATATTATTGAGCTGGAGAAGTGACTGGTTGTTGAAGCAAATGCTTCAAATTGTGATGATCAGTGCGTACTACAAAACAGCATCCCAATAGATATTGACGCCAATGGATAACAACCAAAACCAATGCCATCAATTCTTTCTCATAAGTAGATTTAGCGGCATTACGATCAGAAAGGGCCTTACTAAAGTAGGCCACTGGGCACTTATCTTGCATCAAAACCGCTCCAAGACCACGGACGGAAGCATCACATTCAATCACAAAAATAGGGTGAAATCTGGAACTGCTAACATTGGAGCTGTTGTTATCGCCTTTTGGAGAGTTTCAAATGAAGATTGCTCATCAGCCCCCCAAGAACACTTCCCATCAAGTGCTTCTTTTCGAAGTAAAATAGTAAGTGGCAAGGTAATTTTCCCATAATCTTTGATGAAATGGCGGTAATAGCCCATTAAACCCAAGATGCCCCGCACACCACGAACTGACTTTGGTGTAGGCCACTGTAGTACAGCCATAACCTTAATTAGTCGGATTCGTTTGCACCCTTCCGCAGAAATGACATGACCAAGATAGTTAATGGACCATTGAGCCCATGAGCATTTTTTTAGATTTACCACAAAACAAGCATCAGCAAGTAAACGCAAGACTTCACGAAGGTGCAAAAGATGGGAACGAAATTAGCACTATAAATAAAAATGTCATCAAAGAAAACCAACACATACCTTCGTAATAATGGCCGAAACAAATCATTCATTACTGCCTGAAAAGTTGAAGGGGCATTGCACAACCCAAATGGCATGACTAAGAATTCATAATGGCCTGAGTGCATTCGAAATGCAGTCTTGTGGATATCTTCGAGAGCAATTCGAATTTGATGATACCCAGCACGTAAGTCCAGTCGGGTAAACAATGTTGCCCCACATAATTCATCAAGAAGCTCTTGAATGACCGAAATCGGATACTTTTTAGGAATAATCAGTTTATTCAACTCACGGTAGTTGACACAAAAATGCCAACTGCCATCCTTCTTATGAACCAATAGGACTGGACTAGAATAAGGCTCGGTGCTAGGTCGAATGAGTCCAGCAGAAAGCATGTCACTGATCAGGTGTTCTATTTCTGATTTTTGAGAAGCACTATACCGGTATGGTCGAATCGTGATCGGCTCGACACCAGGTTTTAAAGGAATCCGATGGTCAGACCCGCGATGAGGAGGCAAACCTAAAAGTAGAGCTAAAACTTGAGAAAGCTCGTCCAATCGTTGCTGCACCTCAGGAGCTATAGAAGAAGATACATTCACATCCATGTTATATAATTCAGTAGACAGCAAGAGCCAACAAGAATCCACATCCTCATGTTTGAGTACAGAAGAACTCGAAATTTGACGTCTTTCAAGGCTAAGGATTCCTGGTAAACAAATCTGCTTGTTATTATGGAAAAATTTCAGTGTTTGCATATTCCAATTCACTTGGATGTCACCAAGAGTTGCCAAGAAGGTAACACCAAAGATAAAGTCTTGTCCACTCATTGGAAACACATGAGCTGAAATAAGAAATGTTATTTCTTCCAACTTCAATTCAATTCGTGGGCATACTCCGTTGGTACTAACTGTTTTCCCATCTCCCAATGTGACCGGAAGACTAATGGAATGATCGATAAACAGTCCCAAAGAATCAACTATGGCTGCATAAATAAAACAATGGGTTGCACCACTGTCAACCATGACAACCACAGTCACGCCATTAACATTTCCCCTAAACTTCATGGTTTGTGGTCCGTCAATCCCAATAGCAATAGCGGACGAAAGCTGTGGAGATTTCAAAGTAGCATCTTCATTTACTCCAGTTAGATCAACGGGAAAATCAAATGATGTAGGATCAATGTCTACTTCGTCAACCATCATCACCATGATTCGTAGAGAACAATTAGCACACACGTGCATTGGTGAATATAGCTCCTTGTAGCAGAAATAAAGCCCACGAGATTTAAGATCTCGGAATTCTACTTGAGACATTTGATGAGATTGGCGAGACCTCTGGTTTACTGAAGGAGTACCAGTATCACATGAATGTTGTGAAGAGAGAGCGTTGTTGGCTGATTTGCTGATTCCTAAACTTCACTGAGACCTCAAAAATCCTGGTTTAGGAAGAAGAATTCCTATTGAAGTTGTGTGTTGCGAGGATGATATAGTTCTAGCACCGACATACGGGCGAACAGATGCTGAACGAGGCTGAAGATGTGGGGTGTGAATCAGATAACTCAGCCTCAATCTCACGAGCGAGGTGCATCATTGTGAAAATATCTTCGGCATCCTTGGAGCGGATGCGGAGCCAGATGTCATTCCGAAGACCATGTAAAAATAGACCCAACGCATCTGGTCAGATAGGGAAGGAACAGCAGCTAACCGTGTGATAAAATGATTGAATACTCGTCAATAGTCGAAGTTTGACGAGTTAAGGCTAATGCTTCACAGGGGTTGGCACGAGGATCTGAGCCATACTATTTCATAAGTTCCATGGAGAATCTTGACCAACTATGGTTTGGGAGGCGACCTCTTAGCCATTGCAGCCAATATAGGGCAGGGACTTCCATTGCAACTAATGCATACTCCAAGCGCATATCATCCGGAGTCTTCTCAATGCAAAAGAACTGTTCCACTCTTGAATGCCATGAAGAGGGTCGATAACTAAGAAAAGAGGCAAATCAATCCTAGAAGTCGGGCTTCGATGAATACCCGAGCGAGATTCCACGAATGGTGTAGAGGACATATTGTCTTGAGAGGTGCCTTCCGAAGTAGTAGCTTTCCCGGTCTATAAGGCGCGTAACATCGATTGAATATTAGTAATGGAAGATGTTAAAGAAGCAATCGAGCCCTTGACTTAGAGTAAACCTGTGTCCAAATTGCGCTCTAATGATTCCATCTCCTTCTCCAATGTTGTGATGAGATTTTCTGTTCTCATCATAAGGCCGACAAGATCGGACCAATTTGTTAGAGTTAAGGAAATGAATCACCACTGAACTCAAATTTCTCCGCCCACGCCGATAATTGGCTGAATACAAGTTTTCGAAAGAATGAAGAATGACTGTCCACTTCTTATTACAATGGCATTTATAATTTTAACTTGACTCCTGGACTGATGGGCTTTCTTTTCCAGATAAAGACAATTGCAGCCCAACACAATAATAATAATTAATTAGTTACTGGGCTGACCCTTTAACCTTTTTCTTGCGCCTACTGTAAAGTACAGGTATATCACATTACCATTGTAGATTCATAATCAACATTTAGTGCTGGTGGTAGGGTAATTGATATGTATCGTACATCTTTGGGAATTGATACAGTTCTAATGTTACTTTGTGGTAGTGATTGGTTGCGCAACTTGTATGGTCTCAAGAGAAAATCAAAAGTAAATACATTTTGTCATTTTTATGTGTGAATTGATATTTTATTCATCTATTATATCTTTTTTTGTTCTTTTGTAGTTTGTAGATGATGTGAAAGAGATTTCAATAAATTGAACTTTGAAAGAAATGCGTAAGAATTAATTACATGATGTTTAAATTCAAACTTTTCCTTTTTTTTTCCTTTACTGCAATCTTTTAGTAAATCTTGATTGTTTAATTATTTTGGTTTGGATGTTTTTTACTTAATCTATTGGTCAAAGCCATGAGGGTTACAAGATCATCTTTTTGTTGAAAGCAAAGAAAGTCTATCAATTTTGAAAACATATCTTTGTTTATGTACTTATGTTATCTCGTTGGTACTTGAATTTATCTTTGTTGAATTGTTTGAAACATTTGGTCAAACACTTGTTTTTGTTAGTAGTTGGATGTATCATGTATGTTTTGTTATTTTAGGATTTTGGTACGTTTGTTTATCTAGTTCACGAACGAAATTATACAGTTGTTCATGAACAAATGTTCAGGAATATGTTTGATAATATGTTCATAAATAAGTTCAACCGTATTCGCGAACATAATCGAGCTTTAACAAACGAGCTCGAACCGAGCTCGAACAAGATTTAAAAAATTTAAACGAGCCCGAGCTCGAGCTCGAGCTCGTGCTCGAGCTTATTCCCTGCTTAATAAACGGGACTCAAACCTTATAAAGCTCAGCTCGGCTCAGATTGTTTACAGTCCTACCAACCGACCTAGTCATTAATCCTACTCTAGTGACCAAGAAACAACAAATGAATGAAAAATACAACATATTTGTACAAAAAAGACCAATTATTAAGTTTTTAGAGTGATCAGTTGATGATCTGTAGGTCGGTAAACAAAGGAGACACGAACCGACCACCTAACTGTTGGCAATTGGATCTTGTGGATCAACGTGATCGTTAGGATAACAGACAAACAAAATCAACGGAAGCGAAACATCAATGTTTACCGTACTTCTGGGTTGATGTAGAGGATGAATCGCTGCAGAGAACACCTCTGATCTTCTACCGTATGTCCCAAAGTCAACTCTGGTGTTGGGTGGTCAACAATCCCCAGAGTTCTCTCAATCTGCTCTCTGTTCTCTCCCGTATGTCAAATAAGGCACAAACTTAGGTTTAACAGGAACTGAGATGACTTATATACTTGGGCTACAGTAGGGACCAGGAGGAGAAATTGGACTGGGCCTCAAATGAATTTAATTAACCAAGTTTAGCCCAAAGCTTTTAATTAAATCCAATAATAATAATATAGTCCACTAAAATATTATTACTGCACTACCCGTCCAATCCCAAAATTATGTTCTGGGCTCCTTCTTATTATGAGCCCGATAGTCTCCCCATGTTTAAGATATACAATGTCCATTAATTAATTAAGTTACTGACAACTCAAATTAATTAATATCTCATCCGAGAGTAGTACCACTCAACCTTATTATCATGCTAGAAATTAATCCACTTACAAGATTTACATGACAAACCTTATGAGCTCCTCAAGGGGACATCATCAACCTATGATGGACATGGATTCCTTCTACAATCAACAGCACACCATAGAGACAGCACTACTTCCCAACTCATCGAGTATATTGATTTAATGCTTATAAATCTCACCCATTGATGAATCAAAGAAATACATACTGCCCTACGTGTCGAGGTTATTGTATAGGGATTAAGAGCACGAACTTCCATAATAACAGAGATCAAGTTCTACTATATAGTCAGTATAAGAAGAACGATCTCAAGCGGTCCTACTCAATACACACAAGTGCACTAATGTGATTCTATGCTAATACCAAAGCACACTACAACCATACCGATAGAGAGTCCATGTCTATCTCAGTTGTGAGCATCTGTTTATACTTTATAAGGAAACCGATAATATGATCTTCTGCGTGTTGTCGCACAACATATTATCTACAGTATAAAGTAAATGGACTATTGCATCATGCATATAAAATAAATTATAAGATGCAATCATTTGATCAATGATTCTCATTTCAAATATTGTTATGACATTGTTCATACTAAAGCTAGACTTTAGTATACAATCCAACAATCTCCCACTTATCCTAAAAGACTATGTTGTCATGTCTTCTGCCACACATCTGATTCCTACTCCCACTACACAACCAATAAAAGCTCTCGCCTTAAGGTCCTTGTAAATGGTTTATTAGGTCATCATCCGGTGCAATCTAGGCGACAACAACCTTCCCCTCATCATACGATTTCTCGTAACAGGTGGTACTCGCGCTCCATGTGTTTAATTGCCTTATGGACTTGTGATATCTTCAAGTTTGCAACTGCACCAATATCATCAATGTAAATTGTGATTACCTTGGGCAAACTTAAAAACACTTCAAAGTCCATCATGAAGTCTCTAGAGTCATATAGATACTTTGGCTGCCTCATAGGCTCCAATTCATCATCTTTTCATGATGGAGTCTGGAGTCTGAAATATATTTCTATATAACACTCCTCCACATTATGACTCTACTTCCTAAGATTAAACACATAACCTTTGAGGTGAATTTACTGCCGTCCAATCTGACTAAAAAATCCGAATCTACGTAATCCGCAAGAAGCAGTGAATCTGTCCAGTAAGTCCACTTATAATTTCCAGTCCTTCTCAGGCACTTTATATATGTCTTACCACAGTTCATCATTCTTGTTCCGGGTTACGTTTATACCCACTGTTCATGCATCCAGCAAAATAGATATCCAACATCGTTCATAGCATTCCTTAGATTAAGCTTCCTTATTCGCCGGAGCATAAGGAACCGCTTTCATCCTCTTTATCTTCTTCATGTGTCTCAAAAACACATTCACTTAGATAAATTCATATGCTAAATGAGTATGGACTGTATCATTTATGAAACTTGAGATAAGCATAATGTCCTTTCTGTGATCCGTATTACCGTGATCAAAAGGATATATTTTGCCTTTCTTAAGTCCTTCATCTCTACCGCTTTATTAACCGTACCCATACGCCCGATAATACTCTTTCATTGTCTCCAATGAGCAAGATACTATCTACGTATAGTACAAAAAATACCACCACGTTTCCGTCACTCTTTACAACACACAAGACTCATCCGCTCATTGATTTAAATCCATGCCACTGGATTACCTAATCTAAACAGATGCTTCACAATCTTAAAGCTTGCTTTAGTCCATCGCTGGACAATTTTAAGCTTACTATCAAAATGCTATTAGTACTTTGCAATGAATCATTCTGGTTGCTTCACATAGATGTTTTCCTCAAGACTTCCAATCAGGAAAGCTGTCTTTGACATCTATTTGCTGTTCCTCATAGCAGCAATAAAAGAATCCGGATCAACATAAGCATAGCTACCAGCGAACATGTTTCCTCATAATCGAACCATTTCTTTCTGAGTACACTTTTTTGCAACAAGCTTTGCTTCCAAGGTTTTCACCTTTCCATATGATCCTCTTTTATTTCCTTTGACCACTTGCAATGGCTTTTACACCATTTAGTGGTCATACAAGTTCCCAGAGTTAATATAGAATCCGTAGATTCTATTTCAACATTCATTGCAACTTACTAAGATTCCGCATTTTCATCTTGTAGTGCTACGTCGTATCCGTGGGATAATACTATGTTCACTAGGGATCAAGTCTCACGACTCTCCCAAAACATATATTTATGGGTTGTCATACAACCCTCCCACTACGACAAGGCACTACATGTAATTGTGTATCAGACGTGACACGCGTTGCAGTTTACCTTGTGGTATATCCTCTTGTACACTTGGTACTAATACTTTGTGTTTTCCTCTCACTACCTTTAGAACAACTTATACATGGGCTTGTGATTTATTACATAGTCCTTTTCCAAAAAATCCGGTGTTTGTGTTGACAATCACTCTTCGATCTTTTGAACTAAATAAATCACCCTTCATTTTTCTAGGATGTCCCACAAACAGACAAAACATTTTATGAATTACTGTATCTAGGGCATATCCATAAAATGAATTTAATTATTCCAAATAATTCATCATCTATCTAATCATAACCATAAGAGCCTTATTCCTTCTATGCACCACACCATTCAGTTGGGGCATGCCCGGTGTAGTCATCTTGAGATTTAATCTCAACGTCTGATTAATAGCTCCTAACTATCCTAAGAGATACTCGCCATCACGATTAAATCGTAATGACTTAATATATTTTCCATGACGCTTCATTGTACCAGTCTTGCAATTCTTGAATTAATCAAAGAACTTAGACTTGCAGTGCATCAAATAAATATATCGGTATCTAGAATAATCTTCGAATATTCATAACCACCTCTCGTCTGGATATTGTTAGGTTCGCTAGAATCAGAATGAACTAATTCCAACATATATATCTTTGGCTCTACACCCCACAGCCTTGAAAAGGCAGTTAATCATTTTTACTTCCAAGCAAGACTCGCAAGTCCGATAGTTTCCACTTCAGATAAACCTTACGGTCTATCGGCTATCAACTTTTGAATCCTACTCAAGTAAAATGAATTAGTCTTAGACGCCAAATGTATGTTTAGTTCATCTCCGAAGGTTCCTTTCTCTTACTAATGTTAGAAGATGCATTATTTATTACTATTTGTTGCATCTGTGGGATGTTCATGATTTAAAAGTTTACATATTATCTACCAACGTACTATAACAGATTATAGCCCCATTCCTCATCACTATGACCATGTCATTTAAATAAAATGAAGTATCCATCCGTTAATGCATAGAAACCGAAATCAAATTCTTTATATGAAAACGTACGTAAAGACAATTTCTCATAATCAATCGTTTATTCCTATCATAAGATAAATAAATAACTCCCACTGCAATAGTTACTACTTATGTAGTTTTACCCATGTCATAACAATCTTATCCTTACTAAGTGATAAACATTTAGTGATTCCAGTATCTACTCTGGTCGAGTCAGTAGATGCCATCACTAATCATGTTTAAATCATTGGTAAATAAGATATTAAACTTGTTCACATTATGATGAAAATGGCTTTCCTTTGCCACGTGTTTTTGTCAGAGGTTTCCCACCATTTACATCCTCTTGTAATTCAGGTGGAACTTACTCAAAATATCTAGGTAATTATGGAAAATAGATTGACTTAGGTTTTGATGAGCGTTTTCTCAACACACAATTAATCCCCAAGTATGAAGGATATCAATTGTAGTTTCGAAAGGTGACCAAGTGAATATCGAGCCCAAAGGACGACGTATTATCAATTTAATTATTATCTAAATTAATTAAGACAAGTGGTAATAAAGTTTGTGGTATGGAATTATTAATCTACTAAGCAAGTAATTAAAATAACAAATAATATAAAATATCACTCGAAGAATACGAAAGTGGATCAAGTAGGAGAATAGGTAGCTCTAGGATAATCCAGTTTCACTAATTAATTTCCCTTTCATGCGTTGATGTCCGACTCTGCCTTGTGGAATATGGACGCATCACTAAGCCATGCATATTTACTCTATAGACACAAGCAAATATGCGTATAACACGTGTGAATAACCTCGGAGTAAGAGATATAATTCCACCCCCCTTTCTAGGTACTATCAGTATCAATTATTTCCCCCTAGGATTGGTACTCTAACCCGATATGATCTCCCTTTATAGTTACTATGAAGTTATCCTCTTTATCCTACTTAATAATCCGAATTCAATTCAATTAATAAGTATTCATATATGATAGTTCTAATGAAGCTTCGGAGTCCCCTCACTTAGAATCATAACATGGAATCCTGTTCAGCGGTGAACGCACTCAATCTATAACCAAGATATATATTCAGACTCTATATACCAATTGAAGATGCACAAAACGACCATGAATATGGATTAAGAAAGTACAATCATATATAAAATAATCCACAAGTAGTGTTGTACGGAGTTTACACAGAGAAGATCAATTAATTCATAAAACCATCAAAACTCCTAGATCTACCAAAAAGGCTATAGCCCATGGCGTTGTAGGAAACACACATGGGGGTTGGATAGATCTTACCCGGATGTCCAAAAATACAAGATAAATTAGGAAACGAATAAACCCTAGATATGGCGTCTTCATGTCCTTCTCCGTCTTGAATCCTCCTCTTGGTTCTCCTCTTGATTCCACAAACGAATCTTCAAAGTGATGGATAGATGAAGGAAAGGAAGTGGATGATGGATGGGGGGTGATCCCCCCTTGTGGGGTGTTGTATGGTTGTGGCATCTCCTCGGTGATTGGTGACGTTTTTCTTGACTGCATGAGCCTCCTTTTATACTTGTAATCACGTCTCTAGGGCTTGGAATGGGCTTTTCAAGTGATCCCACGCGTTTTGGCCTCGAAAATACGGATTTGGTAAGTTCCCGAAGCGCAGGTTCGACCTCGTCAAATAGGTCGAACCACTTGCCACAGGTCGAACCACAGGTCGAACCCTGCTACTGGATTTGCGCAGTCTCTCCGTTTCGCGTATAACTTTCACATCCGACCTCCGAATTGAGTGATTTTTGCGCTCACGCGATCCTCTCTTCCTTGGCTTTCTATCCATATAAAGAAATCACAAGAAATCCAAGAATTGAATATGTAACAGGCCATGGAAAGTAGCACTGCAATTCTGTTCGCACAGCTCGCGCGGCGTCACCACTTTGCTCATAACTTCCTCGTTCGGACTCCGAATGGGATGTTCTTTTCGCCAAAACGACCCTATCTTCAGTGGCTTTCCAACCATATATCACACTTCCCGTTCAGAGCTTCACATAAATACAGAATAATTACACAAGTTCGACATGCGTTTATCAGCATTCTTGCACAAATTGCACCTTTTCTCAAACTTGGCTCTTTTCATCCTTTTTCCACCTAAAACATAACAAAACACCTCAAGTGCACCTTTTTCTCACATATAATGAATATAAGACCATTGTGCTAATATATGACAAGAATATCAATCAAAAAGGTGTTAAATTGGACACTAAAACACGCTTATTTTCACTCTCATCAATCCCCCAAACTTACCCGTTGCTCGTCCCGAGGCAACAAAATAAAAATAAAAAGAGAGAGAGAGTAAGAAAATTAGCAGGGAAACAAGAACTATGAATAATACCCCATTCAAAATACAATTGTCCTCAACCTAGGTCATGCAACTCTCATTATATGTAATAATCAATTCATAGCATACAAGTTAAGACAGTCACCACCAATTCAAATGCTCCATCAACATGTCCTCACGGGAAGTATATATCACTCGCACTCAAGTGTAAAAATGTACACTTATGGGTTAAGGTGTTTACGCTCAGATTCAATTCAAGTGCATGCGTAACCATAAGCTTGCCTATTGTCTCAACTCTCCTTTTACTTGTAGCTAGTAAATCATGGATCAAAAAGGTCTTTCATTAGGTTGTAATGTAGGCTCTTTGGAATAGGTGGAAAATATATGGATAAGTGACTCAAAACTCGGATCAATCAAGCTGCAGTCTCTCTCGATCTTTCATTCTTCCTCATCACTTCAATCAAGCACAACATTCTCAAACTCTCCCATCTTTCTCCTTTTCTTCACCATTTTTTTTTCTCTTTCGAGGTACCAGTTTCGGGCACTACCTCTCATATCCTCCATAGGGTACTAGATTTAAGCACTACCCAAGGGTATTTATTTGTATGAAGTACTAGATTTAAGCACTACTCCATGAATTTCTTTTTCATCCTTAAGACTCTTTTTTCATTATCCTTATCATCCCTCAAATCACCACTCTCTTCAATTAAGCTTTATTGGCTATCAAAGAATGGATTTAATAAGGCTCAAATGGGCTGACTAGGGATTTAATGAATTCAGGTAAAGTATATGGAAAAATATGGGTTAAATATCAAAGATGGCCTAATATCATTTCCATAATCCGCTAGACTAATCTTGAATATTCAAGGAGACTCAAGGCAAGTTCTAGAATACACGCACAAGAACGATACTCACCAGAAAAAAATATCATGTGATTATGTACATGATCAACGAGGCTCAAAATTTCACATGAGTTTTTAACAAGTAACAGAGCACTTTTCATGGTAGGTAATATCCCACAAGTACACATAGAACTTCATATCACAATATAACTCCAGTACACTTCCTTCATCAATTTCAAAGGCATATGAATTTCAAATATAAGCTCATATGGATCACCACCAAAAACTCAATCCTTCACTCCATGAATTATAAGCACACATAAAAATTAGAAAAAGGAAACGAGGGCACCTGATTTTTCTTCAACGTACGCACGAGCTCTGCGAGTCAAAGCCTCAATGTAGAACTCGTCTTGCCACCTAGTTGTCCTTTTCTATCATCAAAGCTCAAGCATACTCATCAACACAGGATTCATCAATAATAAAATAGGAGAACTATAAGAAAGAATAAATTGACTACGTAATCGACTCCACACACTAGAAACCCCACTGAACACTAGGCAAATTGCAAAAAAATCGACACATCAAAATCGATTAAAGTTTCAATATACCGCAAAAAAATCAACTCCCCTAGCAAACATTACAAAGAAAAGATTATACTCTTGGTGCTTTAATGAGGTAAGAACATCACACCCCCCAAACTTAGTAAAAACGTAAGTTGAAACTAAGTTTGAAAAGAGATGTAATTTCCGAATAATAAGCACGCCAAATATAAAAATTTCTTACTCACACGAAAGAAATAAAGCAATAAAATGGAAGGGCAAGCCCCCAACAGGCGCTCATGGTTAACGTCGTAGAGTCACGACGGTAGAGGACGGACATCTCGCATCCTCACCTTCAAATACTTTCTTTCCCTCTTCTTGTCTACACTTAACACCTCACCTTTCTTGGTCACAAGTATATGATCATTGAAATTTCCTTCCTCCAATGGCTGTCTAGACTCCTCCTTGTCAATCTTCCACTTAAATTCAGAATCACCTGTCTTAGAAAAATCAAGATTAAACCAGTTAGAAACTATATCAATGCTCTTGCATGATCGAGTCTCCATGGGCATCTTCATTGCATGATCAAGAGAGAAAATCACATCTTCATTATCCATTCGCAGTCTAAGCTTTCCTTCCTTAACATCTATCATAGCTCCAGCTGTGGCAAGGAACGGTCATCCCAAAATAAGGGGAATGTCACCCTTATCATCTTCCATCTCAAGTACAAGAAAATCCACGGGAAAAACTAACTTATCCACTCTCACTAAAACATCTTCAATTAAACCCTTCGGACAAGTCATGGATCTATCCGCCAATTGAAGAGCAATATTCGTGGGAGTTAACTCTCCCAAACCAAGCCTTTTAAATATGGACAAAGGCATCAAATTAACGCTTGCCCCCAAATCACACAATGCTTTATGTGCCGACCCTTTTCCAATGTCACAAAGAATGGTGAAGCTTCCCGGATCCTTTAACTTTGTAGGCAACTTCCTTTGAAGGATCGAGCTGCAATTCTCTGATAGGTTCACCGTCTCCACTCCGTTCAAGCTTCTCTTCTTTGATATAATATTCTTGAGGAATCGGGCATAGTATGGCATCTCCATGATTGCTTCAGAGAAAGGAATGTCCAAACTTACTTTGCTCATGACATCGTGAAACCTCTTGAACTTTTCTTCCAATCCCTTCTCGGCCAATCTCGAAGGAAACGGAGGAGGTATCTTGGTCTTTGGTCTTCCCCATTCATCACGTTCAACCTCCTTCGCTTTATCCTTCTTGGCTCTCAATCTCTTTGCTTCTTCCCACTTTTTCTCAGCTATTATCTCTGTACTTTGCTCATTCCGAACCACTGGAGTAGCATCAACATCATAGGGAACATTCAGCGTGGAAAACGGTTCAGAACGAATAGGATCGACCTCAGTTCGACCACTGGTGCTGGTCGAACTAGGTGTGTAATGGTCGAACCAATCGTCTGGAAGGCTGGTCTCTTTCTGTAATTGGGGTTCGACGTGGGTTCGACCTAGGTGATTGGTCGAACCATCAATGCTTTGGTCGAACCAGTCATTTGGCATGCTGCTCTCACTTTGAACTTGGGGTTCGACATGGATTCGACCATCAGGACAGGCCAAACCACTTCTCCCTTGGTCGAACCGGCCTACTGTACTATTTTTGCCTTTCGGTTCGACCAGGGTTCGACCAGATGGACTGGTCGAACCATGTCCGTCGTGGTCGAACCGTTGCTGCGACAAAACAGGGTGCTCCAGGATGTGTGGTTCGACCTGGGTTCGACCTGGTAATTTGGTCGAACCAGGGGAGTCGTGGTCGAACCTCACTTCCATCAAAACAGAGGGTCGCGAACAGGTTAGTTCGACCTTGGTTCGACCAACAGATTTGGTCGAACCCTCTTGATCCTGGTCGAATCGGGCTTCTTTTGCTTCAGATTTCGATTCCGGCTCCGTCGATCCTTCGTACTGTGTTTCACACCTCAATGTGATGGCATTATTCTCCAATGTTTGTGTCAATTGATTCACATTTACGGTCATCTGCCCCATAATCAAGGTAAGCTCCTTCAACTGCTTAGATAAATCTACATGCTCAACATTCATGGTATCCTCAAGACAATCAATCCTTGCATCATTCTCAGCCATGTATCGATTGAAGGTATCTTCAACACTCTTCACTTCTTGCTGCTTCATACTAGGCCCCCTTAGTGTCAACTCTGTAATCTGCCTCTGCTGGAATTCTAGTAGCTTATTGATGTTAGCTAGACTAGAGACGGTCTCATCATCCCTATTCGGCTTCACCACTTGATGTTCAACATGCGCTACCTCGCCAAGTACATATGATTCTCTATCTCTCTCTACAGTACAGTCACGTGAAATCATAGAGATGTCTTCAAACAACTTTTCTGCTTCAAGTGCTGTCTTAGATAACAGCGCTCCTCCTGATGATGCATCAATAAATACACGCGACTCACAAATCCAATCCGTAGTAGAAGATACTTATGTACTCAGCCTTAGACATTCCATGCTGTGGACACCTCCTGAGCATGTCTTTAAACCTATCCCACGCCTCATAAAATTTCTCACCTTGATTCATAACAAATCGGGTGATCTCTTGCTTCATTCTTAAGATCCTTGAGGGTGGCATGTATCTCCCCAAGAATTTCAGCTGCAGTTGGTCCCATGTAGTGCAATCTGTGGCATCAAGAGTCTCATACCAAGCTTCCGCTTTATCAATCAATGAGAACTTGAATAAGGCGATCCGTCTAGCATTATCATTAGCTCCAGCTCCTTTTTGAGTGTTTGCATAACCAAGAAATCTTCGGAGATGTTGATATGGATCTTCAAAACAACCTCCAGAAAAGGGATTCTTCTCTACCATGTTAATAAGAGTGGGATGTATCTCAAAATCATCATCTTCCCCCTTGCTCCTATCACCCCCATGTTACCAATTTCATAGTTCGTGAAAATTTTACGTATGGCAACATTATCCGGATTCTGCCTTTTTCCGGCCATGTTTAGCTCAGTGTGTTATTCCTTCTTTTCCTTCCTCTCCTTTTACAAGCGTACAAGTAACTCGGAAAAATTCAAGGTTAGATATAAATAAATAATCACAAATAAAAGAAAGAAAAAAAATATTAATCAACTAGAAATAATAAAATCAATAATAACAGCCGTCCCCGGCAACGGCGCCAAGAACTTGATGAGCGTTTTCTCAACACACAATTAATCCCCAAGTATGAAGAATATCAATTGTAGTTTCGAAAGGTGACCAAGTGAATATCGAACCCAAAGGACGGCGTATTATCAATTTAATTATTATCTAAATTAATTAAGACAAGTGATAATAAAGTTTGAGGTATGGAATTATTAATCTACTAAGCAAGTAATTAAAATAACAAATAATATAAAATATCACTCGAAGAATACGAAAGTGGATCAAGTAGGAGAATAGGTAGCTCTAGGATAATCCAGTTTCACTAATTAATTTCCCTTTCATGCGTTGATGTCCGACTCTGCCTTGTGGAATATGGACGCATCACTAAGTCATGCATATTTACTCTATAGACACAAGCAAACATGCGTATAACACGTGTGAATAACCTCGGAGCAAGAGATATAATTCCACCCCCCTTTCTAGGTACTATCAGTATCAATTATTTCCCCCTAGGATTGGTACTCTAACCCGATATGATCTCCCTTTATAGGTACTATGAAGTTATCCTCTTTATCCTACTTAATAATCCGAATTCAATTTAATTAATAAGTATTCATATATGATAGTTCTAATGAAGCTTCGGAGTCCCATCACTTAGAATCATAACATGGAATCCTGTTCAGCGGTGAACGCACTCAATCTACAACCAAGATATATATTCAGACTCTATATACCAATTGAAGATGCACAAAACGACCGTGAATATGGATTAAGAAAGCACAATCATATATAAAATAATCCACAAGTAGTGTTGTACGGAGTTTACACAGAGAAGATCAATTAATTCATAAAACCATCAAAACTCCTAGATCTACCAAAAAGGCTATAGCCCATGGTGTTGTAGGAAACACACATGGGGGTTGGATAGATCTTACCCGGATGTCCGAAAAATACAAGATAAATTAGGAAACGAATAAACCCTAGATATGGCGTCTTCATGTCCTTCTCCGTCTTGAATCCTCCTCTTGGTTCTCCTCTTGATTCCACAAACGAATCTTCAAAGTGATGGATAGATGAAGGAAAGGAAGTGGATGATGGATGGGGGGTGATCCCCCCTTGTGGGGTGTTGTATGGTTGTGGCCTCTCCTCGGTGATTGGTGACGTTTTTCTTGACTGCATGAGCCTCCTTTTATACTTGTAATCACGTCTCTAGGGCTTGGAATGGGCTTTTCAAGTGATCCCACGCATTTTGGCCTCGAAAATATGGATTTGGTAAGTTCCCAAAGCGCAGGTTCGACCTCGTCAAATAGGTCGAACCACTTGCCACAGGTCGAACCACAGGTCGAACCCTACTACTGGATTTGCGCAGTCTCTCCGTTTCACGTATAACATTCACATCCGACCTCCGAATTAAGTAATTTTTGCGCTCACGTGATCCTCTCTTCCTTGGCTTTCTATCCATATAAAGAAATTACAAGAACTCCAAGAATTGAATATGTAACAGGCCATGGAAAGTAGCACTGCAATTCTGTTCGCACAGCTCGCACGGCGTCACCACTTTGCTCATAACTTCCTCGTTCGGACTCCGAATGGGATGTTCTTTACTCCAAAACGACCCTATCTTCAGTGGATTTCCAACCATATATCACACTTCCCGTTCAGAGCTCCACATCAACACAGAATAATTACACAAGTTCGACGTGCGTTTATCAGCATTCTTGCACAAATTGCACCTTTTCTCAAACTTGGCTCTTTTCATCCTTTTTCCACCTAAAACATAACAAAACACCTCAAGTGTACCTTTTTCTCACATATAATGAATATAAGACCATTGTGCTAATATATGACAAGAATATCAATCAAAAAGGTGTTAAATTGGACACTAAAACACGCTTATTTTCACTCTCATCAGGTTTCCCATCAACTTTTATTCCATGTATTTCCAATTCATTCATCAAATTCTATCATGATCTTGCGGCTTTTTAAATTACTCAAGTATCCGAAGAGTTACATGAGACCATCATATATCTATGAACCTCTCATCTCTTCACTAGAAACTTTAATAGGCATCATGAGATATCCTTTGTGATAACACACATGTATTTTCTTAAGCAGTAGAAATTTAAAACCAAGATTCTTTTCTAATTATTTAATTTGGACCAGTAAATATGTTTTCTTTTAGTTAACAATAACCAGATGAAACCATTTGAAATTCAGAGAATCACAAATAAATATACTGATCAAATCTTCGAATTTATCCATTTATATTGATTCCCTCAAAATAATATAAAATATAAATTCACCGACATCTCAAGCACCGTGAGTCTGCAAGCCACGTTAGTGTGGACGTTTACAAACCCGAACATTTACAAGAGAAGGTTTTACCCATTAATTTCATTTGTCAACCTAACTTTATGACAAAATAATTAATAGTCGGTTCATCTTTAGCCATGTAAATAATAGCAGTGACTCCGTTGGGGAGGATACTAATTATTCACATCTAAGTGTACACCATTATTTGATCCCAAGTCCGCTGCCCAAGCTTATGTGCCTTACTGTTGGAGAAGTACACACGCGCTCAGATAACTTTCTACAACCATCAATTATATAAGTTTGTACAAGTGAACCGCATATAAGCTCATCCGTTAGGGAGGAAGGCACTATAGCCAACGCGCAAGTCCATATGCATCACATTACAAACAATAATTATTTAAAGAAGTTTGTACCAGTGATCCGTGAATAAACTCATCCGTTAGGGAGGAAGGCTCTATTGTCAACGCGCAAGTTTACTCACATCACTTACAAACTAATAATGGAGGCCGTGGAAATTTATTATCAATCCCCTCTCCCACTTAGTTATTTAACACCGAGGGTTTTTAACATGCATATAATATTCAGGAATAAAATATACAACCTAGACATGCTTCTATTAACAGCAATTTAAATAAATAAATCACATAGAACATGCCTTTCATATATAACAATTAATTATCAAGTTAAAACAATTAAATCAGTTATATATCATAATTAATTGCATAAATAGTGGATCAATTAATTGGGCCCTAGAGCAACAAATAAGCACAAATTGAGCAGCAGATTAAATAATTAATCAAGCCCATTATCCATGGCTCATAATCTTAGCCCAAAATCAAATTAAATCCACTAAGCCCACTAGCACAAAATAAGCCCATTAATAAATAACTCATCATGCTTGGCCCATTACCCACAATTAATTAAACAAAACAGGGCCCAGCAGTTCAAATAATTAAATGTCATCCATGAAGCCCAAAGCTTTTAATTAAAATACAAGCCCAACATGCACTTAATAAAATTAAGCCCAACATGCACTTAATAAAATTAAGCCCAAAAGCAGCCCAATAAACAGAATTAAACTGAGCCCACAAGAGAAAAGCCCATATCCAAAACTAATCCTACCCTAGTCATTACACCCAGCCACAACATCTCCTTTCGGCCGAAGCTTCAATGACAGCATTCACCGGCGGAAAACAACACCGCTGCTGCAACCAGCGGTCGCGCCCACAGCCTCACGCTGTCGCGCCGTCAGTCCACCCGGAAACGCTCCCTCCGCCCACTGCCGTGCTTGCTCCGCACTGGAGACCTCGCAGCAGCAATGACCAGCACCGCCGCGCACTGCCGCGCACCGCCGCGTACCACTCCAGACAGACCAGCTGAGCCATCGTCTGATTTCATCCATTCCGGCGCAACCAGATGCCGCTCCCGCAGCCGGCCACTCTAGCGATTAACAGTGACAGCTGCTTAGCCGCGCGACCGCTCCAGCACCACCGGATCTACGATGATCTGCCCCGACCCGCGTGGATCTGCCACGAATCGCCCAGCTGGAGCTATTCGTCGATCGGGATCAACAGCGCCTCCCACACCGGCGCATCCAGCCATCACTCGCCGCTAGATCCTCGCCGATCTGTACGCCGCCGTGCAGCTCCCAGCGGTTCGTGTCCAGTATGTCGACTCCAGCGATCGTCTCTAACAATCCGCCCGAAATGCTGCTTCCTCAGTCCGCCGCCATCCACCTGCTAAAACCGGCCGTGATTCGGTGCTGCTGATCTCGGCACAAGTGCCATCAGTCCACCGAGATTTGAACCACCGGGTTCATCGCCGCCGCCATGCAGCCGAGCGATGGCAGTCCAGAAACACGCTCCGCCGCTGTCAGTCGAAGCACTCGCCTTTCCAGCGCCACTGTGACAAACATTCATCGAGTAGGGGGTGTGTGTGTGATGAGATGATGACTGACTGACTATTGTGTTTGTGTGACCAACAGAATGTGTACCATGTATTCAAAAAAAATACATAACGTACATAACAACAGTAGATCACAAAGCGATTACAAAGTCAATACTCCATTCACATAACCACAAACACACTGACTGACTCAAACATGCGATTAAAACAGATTATATCAATTAAACAAATAATCACAAACCCATCCTTACAAATCATGTTTCACCAATAAACCATGCTCTGATACCAATTGTTGGCAATTGGATCTTGTGGATCAACGTGATCGTTAGGATAACAGGCAAACAAAATCAGCGGAAGCGAAACATCAATATTTACCGTACTTCTGGGTTGATGTAGAGGATGAATCGCTGCAGAGAACACCTCTGATCTTCTACCGTATGTCCCAAAGTCAACTCTGGTGTTTGGTGGTCAACAATCCCCAGAGTTCTCTCAATCTGCTCCCTGTTCTCTCCCGTATGTCAAATGAGGCACAGACTTAGGTTTAACAGGAACTGAGATGACTTATATACTTCGGCTACAGTAGGGACCATGAGGAGAAATTGGATTGAGCCTCAATTGAATTTAATTAATCAAGCTTAGCCCAAAGCTTTTAATTAAATCCAATAATAATAATATAGTCCACTAAAATATTATTACTGCACTACCCGTCCAATCCCAAAATTATGTTCTGGGCTCCTTCTTATTATGAGCCCGATAGTCTCCCCATGTTTAAGATATACAATGTCCATTAATTAATTAAGTTACTGACAACTCAAATTAATTAATATCTCATCCGAGAGTAGTACCACTCAACCTTATTATCATGCTGGAAATTAATCCACTTGCAAGATTTACATGACAAACCTTATGAGCTCCTCAAGGGGACATCATCAACCTATGACGGACATGGATTCCTTCTACAATCAACAGCACACCATAGAGACAGCACTACTTCCCAACTCACCGAGTATATTGATTTAATGCTTATAAATCTCACCCATTGATGAATCAAAGAAATACATACTGCCCTACGTGTCGAGGTTATTGTATAGGGATTAAGAGCCGAACTTCCATAATAACAGAGATCAAGTTCTACTATATAGTCAGTATAAGAAGAACGATCTCAAGTGGTCCTACTCAATACACACAAGTGCACTAATGTGATTCTATAGCCAAGACAAGCTAATACTAAACCACACTACAACCATACCGATAGAGAGTCCCCGTCTATCTCAGTTGTGAGCATCTGTTTATACTTTATAAGGAAACCGATAATATGATCTTCTGCGTGTTGTCGCACAACATATTATCTACAGTATAAAGTAAATGGACTATTGCATCATGCATATAAAATAAATTATAAGATGCAATCATTTGATCAATGATTCTCATTTCAAATATTGTTATGACATTGTTCATACTAAAGCTAGACTTTTAGTATACAATCCAACACTAACCAATCACCCGACCGACCTAGTCATTTAGTCATACTCTAGTAACCAAGAAATATAAAACGAAGGTGGGAGGGGGTGACTGATGTATAGATTATGAGTGTTAAAATTAATTATATATAATAATAATAACTCCCAGACCTACGGGCTGGTCCGGTTAGCCTGCGGCCCAATCGTATTAGCCTTCGGGCTAATTGGTTCGGGCCAAAAAGCCCGAATATTAAACGGGCTCAAATTTTTTGGCTCTAACCTTAATTTTTTTTGGGTTAATTAGGCTGGGCCCATTTTTTTTGGGCTTTTTGACAACTCTATGTACAGTTATTTAGCATAAATGTTTTGAATTTTTTTTATACTGACACTATTCCTATATTTTTATAAAATAATTATATATATATATATAAGTAAAAAGATATTAAATAAAAAGTAAATAATTATTCAAATGTATGAATAGGAAAAATAACATTTTTAGCCTTTTAATTTGGGTTAATCCAACTTCCATCTTATAACTTTAAATTTTCAATTTTAGTCAATTAGTATACTCCCTCCGTCCCGCCCAAATGGTTGTTTTTGCTTTTCGCACATGAATTAAGGAGTATTATTATTAATGTGTGGTGGGTAATTGTATTAATGGAAGTATGGACCCCATATTTTAATTGTATTAGTGGGTGTGTGTTGGTCTCATTTATGTAAAAAAGGAAAGAAGAGTAAGATTCTTTGAATCAAACACCACAAAAAAGACTCTTTGGGTGGGACGGGGGGAATATATTTTAGTTATTTAACTTTTCACTTTTTAAATTGTATATATTTTGCAATTTTTTTTTTTTACAAAACTTATAGGAATGCAAGAAATTTATTTACAATCAAAGTACAAGAATATCCTTGGTAATTAAAATTAAACTTCAATTTTAAATAAATAAAACCTAAATTTATAAGTAAAGTCTCAAGAAATTGTAACAACCTAATATATATATATATATATATATATATATATATATATATATATATATATATATATGCATATAATTATAATTTTTGGTTATAAGTATAAATATTTTAATTGATTATATTATTAGTTATTTTAAAATTTGAATTTTCACTCCACTCCTAAGTTATCTAATATCTTAATCTCCATGATCCCCCAAATATTGGAACCTCTTTTCCTCTATCTCATTCATAAACTTGACGATAGAAATCTCACAGAAATAGTTATTAAAATTTTCGGAGAATAAAGATTTTTCTTTCATTTTTTTCGTCGCCTATGGGAGGTCTACAATCGGGTATTTTTCATCATTCACTTTTAATTATCAGTTTGCAATAGCTATAATTTTTCTTTGAATTGTTCTTATTGCCTTCCGTTCAAGAATATTTTTTTTATAGAACTTAGAATGCCATTCTAAGGAGATGCATCTTACCCTTATTAATTTTCTAATTTAATTATTAACTTGCATTGATTTTCTGCAATGAAGTCAGAATTAATAATCTTTGAGTCATGTTCAATTTCAATGTTTATCTATTTATTTATTTAATTTCTTTTCCTCATGTTCTCTTTTTTTTCCTTTCAAAGATTTTATCAAAGTTTCAAATCTTCTTACATCCAGATTATTAAACAAGCTATTTTTGAGAGAATATACTATTATATATATTTCCACTTAGTTATATACTTAATACAGGATTACCTATTAGGAATATTTAAAACTAAGTTTCATTTATTTTTATGTTAACAGACGAAGAGGAGTTCATGCTACATTAATATTTCAAGTATCTAGGTGAGGGATTTCTTACTCATTTTTACTGAATGTTATATGTGATGATTATAAATTCATATATTATTGAAAATCATATTTATAAAAGTATAAAACAAGAAAGAAAATAGGTCTTCTGGACCTTTATAAAGGAGGGGTCCTATGTACCTTGGTCTTCTGGACCGTAATAAAGGAGGAGGTCTTACGTACCTTGGTCTTTTGGACCATAATAAAGGAGGAGGTCTTAGGGACCTTCATAAAGGAGAATGTCTTATGAACCTTATAAAAGATGGAGGTCTTAGGGACCGTTATAAAGGATGAGGTCTTATGACCTACTCCCTCCATCCCTAGGTAAGAGTCCCATTTTACCATTTTGGTTGTCTCACCCAAAGGATCTCATTTTCTTTTTTGGACACATGGGACCCTCCCACACCCATTAATACAACTACCCACTACATATTAAATAATAATACTCCTTAATCCACGTGCCCAAAAGTAAATGAGACTCTTACCAAGGGACGAAGGGAGTATATAAATTATGAAAGTATTATATCAATCATGCAGTTGAGGTATTAAGTAAACAGTTCAATTTTATTATGTGATTTAATTATTGTTATATGTAATATTTAGTTTTAATAAGAAGTAGTTCTCAGTGAGCTGTGGTTCACTCACCCCTTTATCTCTCCCTTTTCAGATGAATGAGCTGGCATGGTGAGACTGGAGGATGCTTAGCACAATTTTATCCTCTTAAAAGCTTTAGTATTATTTTCAAATTTCAAAAATCATGTTGAACTTATGCATTCATTTCAGTATTGTGTTTGGATTTTTAGTACTAAAATAAAGTTGGATCTTTTGATTTTATTAAGTTTTAATTAATTATTTTATTAAAGTTTTTCGCTGAGATAGTAATATTTATAAATTATTACGTTGTAAATAAGAAAAATTCTAGGATGTGACAATGTGGTATCAGATCGGTTAAACAATTTTGTATACCCGTATTTATTTTTTTTTAAAAAACAAAAAAAATATTGGCATCTATCCGTCACACTACGACAGCTCCAATGAGGTATGACATTTACAGAAATTACATTTATGCAAGAATATTATTTTTCGAATTCATGTGAGCTTAAAATATTTTTAAAGGATTTCAATTCGAGTATTGATGCAATAAGGATAAATCATTTATAGCACTTAGAGTCTATTAATTAGATTTATTTTATATCTATAGTAAAGCACTTATTTTGTTAGTAGCCCGAATTTTATGCAGGATGCAGGCTGGACGTAGACTTAGAACTCCCCATAGGAATGTCAATAGAAATGCTAATGCCGCTGATGTCAATACCTTGCCAAATTTGGTTCCGAACCCTAATCAGATCAAGCTCCGCATGAAGTACCAAACCAAGCTCCGTAAAAAGTTCAAAATCAAGTTTCGGAAAATCCTCAAGGTGATCTATCAGAGGTATTTTAGAAGTACAATCCACCTAAACTTACAAGACGTGAGCAGCAAGAATATGTGGAGAAGATGTTCATAACCTTGGACAGAATTTTTGATGTTATGGAGTGCAATGATGTCAACGAGTCCGCTTGGCTTCTTTTCTGATAGTTGAGGATGCATATCATTGGTGGAGGGGCTATTGAGGATGAGACCAGCACAGGATATGACAGCTCTTACTTGGGATGGTTTTAAGGATATTGTGATGGATCAGTAGAGTTTCTTGAGTTGCAGCAGGGTGATATGATAGTGATTGAGTATGAGAGAAAGTTCAACCAGCTGTGTAGATCTGTTCCAGATTTGGTTGATACAGACCGTAAGAACACTAAACGTTTCCTGAAGGGGCTACGACCTGATATACGCTTTATCATCGCCGAAAATGGTCCTATGTCTTTTGCTGAGATATATCGGAGAGCAGCGAGGTTAGGTACGACCATGCAGATGGAGGAAGCAAGACAAAAAAAAGGTTGAGGCTTCTGGTAAGAGGAAATGGGAAGATTTAAATCAAGAAAGGAGCGAGGACAAGAACCGACAAGAGGCTGTTGTGTCAAATCTGACACCAAATCAGCAAGCTTCTAAACCATTTTGCACCACTTGTGGGAAACATCATTTTGGAACATGTTTAGCAGGACAAGGGAAATGCTTTAGATGCCATCAACTAGGTCATAAATCACATAATTGTCCAAAGTTGGCAAACAAAGTAGCACAACCAAGAGAACAAATGGGTGGACAAAGTTCTGGAGGGAACCCACGAGTTTTCGCCATTCATGATCAGAATAAGGACTGCAAGTGAAGTTATTATATTGTCGTTAGTGTCAATTATAGACGTATAATTCTGAGGCCGAAATTTTATTTTTTAATGGGGTAGGATGTAACAACCTAATATATATATATATATATATATATATATATATATATATATATATATATATATATATATATATATATATATATATATATATATATATATATATATATATATATATATAAATGCATATAATTATAATTTTTGGTTATAAGTATAAATATTTTAATTGATTATATTATTATTAGTTATTTTAAAATTTGAATTTTCACTCCACTCCTAAGTTATCTAATATCTTAATCTCCATGATCCCCCAAATATTGGAACCTCTTTTCCCCTATCTCATTCATATACTTGAAGATAGAAATCTCACAGAAATAGTTATTAAAATTTTCGGAGAACAAATATTTTTCTTTCGTTTCTTTCGTCGTCTGTGGGAGGTCTACAATCGGGTATTTTTCATCATTCACTTTTAATTATCAGTTTGCAATAGCTATAATTTTTCTTCGAATTGTTCTTATTGCCCTCCGTTCAAGAATATTTTTCTATAGAACTTAGAATGTCATTCTGAGGTGATGCAGCTTACCCTTATTAATTCTCTAATTTAATTATTAACTTGCATTGGTTTTCTGCAAGGAAGTCAGAATTAATAATCCTTGAGTCATGTTCAATTTTAATGTTTATCTATTTACTAATTTAATTTCTTTTTCTCATGTTCTATTTTTTTTTTCCTTTCAAAGATTTTATCGAAGTTTCAAATCCAATTCATTATGCAAATTTAGTACCTTATATGGGCACATGCTAAATTTTCTTACATCCAGATTATTAAACAAGCTATTTTCGAGAGGATATACTATTATATATATTTCCACTTAGTTATATACTTAATACAGGATTACCTATTAGGAATATATAAAACTAAGTTTCATTTATTTTTATGTTAACAGACGAACAAGAGTTTGTGCTACATTAATATTTCAAGTATCGAGGTGAGGGATTTCTTACTCATTTTTGCTGAATGTTATATGTGATGATTATAAATTCATATATTATTGAAAATCGTATTTATGAAATTATATAACATGAAAGAAAATAGGTCTTCTGGACCTTTATAAAGGAGGGGTCCTATGTACCTTGGTCTTCTGGACCGTAATAAAGGAGGAGGTCTTACGTACCTTGGTCTTTTGGACCATAATAAAGGAGGTCTTAGGGATCTTCATAAAGGAGGATGTCTTATGAACCTTATAAAAGATGGAGGTCTTAGGGACCGTTATAAAGGAGGAGGTCTTATGACCTATATGAATTATGAAAGTATTATATCAATCATGCAGTTAAGGTATTAAGTAAACAGTTCAATTTTATTATGTTGTTTAATTATTGTTACATGTAATGTTTAGTTTTAATAAGAAGTTTCTCACTGAGCTGTGATTTGTTCACCCCTTTATCTCTCCCTTTTCAGATGAATGAGTTGGCGTGGTGAGACTGGAGGATGCTTAACACAATCTTAACCTCTTAAAAGCTTTAGTATTATTTTCAAATTTCAAAAATCATGTTGAACTTATGCATTCATTTCAGCATTGTGTTTGGATTTTTAGTACTAAAATGGAGTTGGATCTTTTGATTTTATTAAATTTTAATTAATCATTTTATTAAAGTTTTTCGCTGTGATAGTAATATTTATAAATTGTGACATTGTAAATAAGAAAAATTCTAGGATGTGACAGAAATAAATTCTCCCATCAATTCCCTTCTGACAAACTCAAGGATCTCAATAATATGCAACTACAGAAGAAAATTGTATGTCACACAAATATTTGTCTTTCAGAAGCAAAATTATATTGAATTCAACGCATATATTGAACTTATGATATAAAGTCCTTGGAACATGGATGGGGTTATGGATGCTTTAAAACTAGAAAGTATTGTTCAAGTGCAAAGCAATTGAGTTTCAAGGAGGAAGGCTAAAAGCAGAAGCAGAACCAATACTCATTATAGGAGTTATCTACCTTAATATTGCAATATTGCAATATTGCAATATTTCTAAGAAAGAATAATGAATTATGATTATGCAAAGGAAGAAAAGGAAAGGAATAACGAAAGAAGAGAAGCAACAGCAGGAGATAATCTAGGGATTAAAAGGGTTTAAAATAAAATCATTTATACATTATTCACCTATGATAAAACAAGCAGAAATGTCAAAGGAAACACTACCAGAGCCTATGGTCATCAAAAAGGAATAATAATCTGATAATTGTTATAATCATGATAAACTTCATTCAATATGAAAAAGAAAAAAAGTAATGGTTTAAGTTAGAACAAATTAATCCAAACCTGCTGCCATACATTAGTGAAAGCTCATTAAGCATTGGCAAAAGCATCTAGAATTCCAATTACGTACAGCAATTGCCTTGTGTTGATGAGCCAAAATTAAACTCTCATGATGAAGAAGACTGCAACCTTCAAGAACTCATAGTGCAAAAGCCACTCAGCATCATTTGAAGGGCTACTTATCTCCATAGGTTCTACGGTAAATATGTGGTCCAGATTTGTTACTATCTGGTCCTCCATCTCTTTCTGGGTGTGTTGAAGCAACACTGGCACCACTATTAAATAAAACCAACAAGAACAACAAACATTTAGTTTGTTTTAACAAAAAAAAAAAGTATAAATGTGAAATTAGTCAAAGACTATGATATCATGCAATTGATCAAATTATCTCCTACCACCATCACATAAAATCCATAAGTGCAAATCCAACATATGAAATACAATGTCATGAAGAAAACACACTAAATGAAAGTAACAAGGTTTCTTGTACTAAGTCAACAACAATACAAAAACAAGTCTCATTCAATCAAAAGATCATCCTTATGCTCTTCCTTCCATCAGAAAATAGCAATCATAACTAGTCTCACTGAATATAATGATACAAAATAAATATTCACTCTCCTCATTCCTTTAACCTGCTAATAAATGAGACAGGTTCACCACTTGTTCCACTTTTCTCCACAAACATACTAATTAGATAACTTCCTGTCATTCTACCAACACCACCACAACATCAACCAACTAATCATTAATCTATATCTCACTTTAATTATACATTGCCTCGTCCTTCTCGAATATGTCTACGCAATCACAATATTTATGCACAAGTTAATCCATCGTTTTCACATCAATTTTATCAGCATTAATTAAATTCTCCAATAGGTGGGGCTGAGTAGAGGTGTCAATGGGAACTTGCAGTAGAGGTGTCAATGGGAACTTGCAGTAGTATCCTTCGGTCTTAAGATAGAGTTCTATCACTTCATCACTTACTATCCAGCACAGTTTTCCACCAAAGAAAACAACTGGGCGAATACATAATCACATGGATAACCCTCAAACCGCCTCCATGAATCTGATTTAAAGCTATAAAGGAGATTTTAGAGCTTAATTACTCCTTTAGAGACCAGATTATCAATGCAGCAAAATCCTCATAAGAGAACAATCTAGACCTGAATAAGACATGAATGACATAATACCAAATACCTTAAACATATAAAAGGAAACTATAAAACAACGGGGACCCTAGAAAATGCATTTGTATAATTGACACATGAGCATCTGCTGGAAATTTGCCAGGATGTCAAATAGAAATCGCAAAATTTAGTAATATATGCATCTGGAATGACTCCATCAAGACTCTAATTAAATGGCGAAATTATAATTTAAAAAATAAAATCAGAAGCAAATTGAACTCGCATTAACTTTCAAAGCTTCGAAAGAAACATTCTTCGAACAATGAGTAATATTGCCATTCATCCAATTCACATTCCTACTAGTATATTTGTGGCTAATGAGTCCTACAGAAATATTAATCAACTCATATAAATACGATCAATTCCATTACATCAAACAAAAGAATTGAAAGAACTAAGAGGAACAAAAACCAAAAATAGAAAGATGAAGTACCGGGTTTCTAAGTGTATTGGAGCTCTAGGGTGTGTGCTTCCGAGGAGAGGACAACCCCACGCTCAATCTCTACCAGCCTCGCGCACTGATTGTGGACATAGTTCAGATCCGAAAAGACATCAGTGTTAGGGTTGGGGGTTTAATCGCTCCCTTGCGCAATCGGCGGTGGCTAGGGTTTGTGCATCCAGGGGAGAACTCAATCCTTCGCCGCAGACGGCATTGAAATTCGAATGCAGTACACCAGTAACAAATTACAAAGTTGAAAATTGTATCGACGAGTAATCAGTACAATGATTTGGGTGAAGGACCTATACGAGTGCGCAAGGGTTATGGATATCGCGGTGAGGATGAGGGTTGCCAGGGTAGATCGTGGGGGCTGATTTCACAAAGTCAATTGGTGATCGTCGTTAATCGCTATGATTGGGGAGAGAGCCTCTACCAATTTTTGGATTAAAAATGAGTGACCTGCCACCTCCTTAGCCCTTATTTCATTAAGGGTATTTTTGTCAAAAAGTAAAAGTTTGTCAAAAATGATTTGAATTGCATTCCCTTGGTATTGATTTTGCAGTTCCCAAATTGGTTATTTTTATATATTTGTACTTAAAATAATATGAGCTATAGAAGCAGAATTCCTCTTGGAGTGTTTCATAATAATTCTCGCATGAAGGATAATTGATATTGTAATAATCATCATGTTTCTTTTCACATGCAATCCCAATGCTTTAACCAATCCGTGAGAATTAATATTCCTTTAATTTCTGCTATCAATTATCAATTAGAAGTCCTAATAGAAATTGTGCACCTGGTTCGGAATAAAGCATTCCGTTGGTAATCATCGCTTCGAGGTGTTAAGAGCACTTTACGGACCACCATTACTGATTGTTCGTCAACCTCCTCACCATCAGATTTGCAGAATGCATTCTTATCCCCCCATGTATCATTGCCTTCTTCATGTTCGATCATGATGACCTGGTGTTGAGGGAAATTGTTTGCGCGATGCTCAAATTCTTGAAACCTATAACACTTGTCGTTGGACGACTTAGCACTTTCCTTTGCAGGTTCCTTTTCTCCTCCATGCTTTGTAGAGCAAGAGGTAGCTTTTACATTGGTTGTATGAATGACTTTCGATGTATCATACTGTTCTTCTGGGATGCCATGAAATTTCTCCACTTGTTTAACACATGTAGTTAACGTTTGTACCACTGTAGTCAAATATTGCATTACTCTGAATACATTAGCAAGCGTAGGTTTCGTGGTGTTAAATATTGCCAAATGAGAAACCTTGGCTTTGAATGTGTTGTTAGCCATTGTTGAAGGAGAAACCTTAGCTCTGAATACCAACTGACACGGGAGATAACTCGTAGAAGACAAACGTTCTTCGTACGGAAATAAAAATTTTATTTCTATTACTCAAACACGATTCAAATTGATTCAAAGTTAGAATTCAAGATTACAATTCATTAACACGACAACCTATTTATAGAGAAGAAGCGAAGTTTGAAGAGGTATTCAACATTAGAAAAATTGAAATGATAAATGAAAATGATAAATAAGGTCCATAACTTTCAAGGATGGAATTTGGGAAGGTTATTTCTTTGATTCTTGTCCCCCATCAGCTATGCATACCATGCATCAAACTACATACCTTGAAAATTATATAGCACTATTCGAGGAAAGGGTTGCCTAGTTACCATCTCTACCCCTTACCCAGTATTTGAGCATGTTTATCTAAGATTTAGAAATCAAAGTGTAGTGTTTCTCTAATCTGTATCAGGAATTATTCATCGTGTACTGAACGTCCAGAAGCACTTAAATAGGCAAGAAAAGAGTTGTAGGAGTTCAAGTCATGTGAGTAATCAAAATGGAGGAGGAAAACACCCATGACAGGATTAACAACTCAACTACATGGAATTAACTTTTTATCATTAAAGATTGCGCCGGCATCGACCTCAATAAAATTTGATAGAAGGAGACTCGTTCCTTATTGAAAAAATCATGTCGGTAGCAATTGATGCCCAATGACAGATGACGAAAACTTAACCCACATTGGAACAAAGAAAATACTTGCTTGATCAAACTGAAAATTTGGGAGAATTTTTTATAGCATAAGAAATCTGCCCAACATTGAATAGGGGCCCTGCTATAGAACTTTATTCAGGTCATGTTCATTCTGGAACATGAACACCAACCACCCACTATCATGATGGTGGATCGAAATCTGCCCAAAAAATAGTTTTTGGTGGTGAAGGGTTATGAATATGAGGAATCTCTCATTAATAGAAATTTAATGGCAACATTATTAGTATTAAACAAAATACATGTATATGAAGTATTATGTATTATTATTGTAATGTATAGTAAAATATACATAAGGGATAAAAGTGTCTAAAAATATTTTTGAACTCCTTGCTACTTTTAATATATTATGATTATGATATGATATGATATAAATAATAGAGTTTCACCTCTCTCTTCAAAATCATTCTTTCATAATGTTATGATTTCACAATCATGTTAAAGAAAATAGAGAAGTAGTCATTTTGTTTGGACAAGTTGATTAATAGTTATATACAACAGTTAGTTGGTCAAAACACAAATATAAATGCAGTTCTTTCCCATCAAATTTAAATGGACCTAATATAAAAGACTTTCCAAACCAACCTAAAACTTCACAAGAAAGCTCTCATAATCAATGAAAGTGTCATTATGATACTTCCAGTTTGAATTGAAAAAATTACATCAAGCTAAGGAGAGCACAACCACAATGAAACATCAAACAAAATAGTTTTGTAAATACATAATACACTTTACAATTATGTTCTTTAAAAAAAAGAACTACTTATAACCAATATTAATCATATTTATATTCCCACCAGAGTCCTGAAGCTTGAAATACAGGTTGATCTAACTTGGTCCACTCGATATCAAAACTGCGGAGCAACCACATAAAATTGAGTTTATCAAAATAATTTTGACACACGAGAAATTGGAGGTCATCCCATAACGGCTCCTCAAATGTCTCAATCCGTTTAATCATTACTGATGAGCATTTTCTTTGCACGCAAAATTAATCCCCAAGTATTAAGAATATTAATTGCAGCTTAAGCAAACGACCAAGTTAAATATCGAACCCAAAGGACGGCATATTATAAATTTAATTATTATCTAAATTAATTAAGACGAATTGTGGCAATAAAGTTGGGATTTAATTATCAACTACTAAACAATTAATTAAATAGCAAATAAAATAAATTAAACACTAGAAGAATACGAAAGTGAATCAAGTAAGAGAATAGGTAGCTCTTCTGGCAATTCAGTTTCACTCATTAATCTCCCTTTCGTGTATCAATGTCCGACTCTACCTTTTGGATTATGGATGCATCACTAAGCCATGCATATTTACTTTATAGACACAAGCAAACATGCGTATAATGATTAGTCATAACTTGTAGTCGGGATGACCAATTCAAGAATTTACCGAACCACATGGAGGAAGGTACTAGTGCTTAAGCGATCTCACATTTCTTGTAATTTTATAGAGACGAATCATCAATGGAGTGGATGTTCAAACAAGTAATAAAATCAATCAAGGCAAGCAAGCAAGCAATGATCAACAAACAAGATAGATAAATGGATGAGTGATTTTCCAAGTTAAGTAAAAGTGAAATTAACAACAATTAAAAAGTGAAAATCATAGGGTAAATGTATCAAGTTCATATGAATCATGGGTATAAGACTAAGGGCAAACACTAAGTTTACCTAAACTCCCTCTCGAGATGGATAGGATACGAATATCAATTAGCTCAATGGATTGGTTCTCACTCAAACAATTCCAACTAGGTACTAAGCTTGAAATGAAAGTCCCTTCACACGATTAATCAATTTTTCGATCAAACCAATCGGATGTCCTATCAAAGGGTTCTAAATCCTAAAGGACATCTCTATCTCTTTAAGATTTATAATGCACATGAGTGTATGAAAAAATGATTCATTTAATTATCCTAAATATGCAATTGACTTCTCAATCTAATCACATGTTTAAAACAACAAACCCTGTACACAAATTATCATAAACTTCAAGATCTATAGCATCAATGATAGAAAATCAATTAACACAATCAACATATGAATTTTAATACATAGATCCCAAAATTACCCAACAATTCTCATGTTGCTAATTTCACAAGGGAGATTAGCCTACCATATTCAAAAGGAAATCAACATAAACATTAAAATTCTTACAAAACACTATAAACAATAAGGTTTCAATACAAAGTGTAGATAAAAACTCCCTTGGTTGGCTCCAATGGTGATCTCCTTCTTCCCTTTGCAATTTTTCTATCTTCCTTGCTTCTTTTCCTCAAATGGATGGTGATTTTGATGGTGGGATGAAGATAGATGGAATGGATGAAGATGATGGTGTAAAATGGAGGAAATGGTGTGTGATGTGTGTATGCAGCATCAAACCCACGAAAATCTCATCAAATGTTGAATAATTGGGTATTTATACCCCTTGGGAGCTTCTAGAAGGAGTTCTAATTTTTTCACAGATTTTTACACGGACACGGCTCGTGAGCATTCACATGGCTCGGCCATGGGCGTGTAGGTGTTTTAGGTGCTGGCGCACGGCCTTAGCTTACAGGGGCGTGTTTCGCACACGGCTCGTGTACGTGCACACTGGTCGTATTGGTGCTGCCCCTGTTTTTCTTCTTTTGCTTTGGCTCGTACTCCCTCGTTTCAACTCCGAATTGAAATTCGCTTTTTTTCACATCTTTCTTTTCGCGTCTAGAATATATTTTTACAAGAAAATCATACGTTTAAGCTCATTCTCATGCATTTTAATAAAATACAAAACATAAGCAAATAGTACACAATACGGATAAAATAACATGAAAACACATATAAAAAGACACTAAAATCTAAGTGAAAATATCACTCATCATATAACACGTGTGAATAACCTTGGAGCAAGAGATATAATTTCACCCCCCCTTTCTAGGTACTATCAGTATCAATTATTTCCCCCAAGGATTGTTAATCTAACCCGATATGATCTCTCTTTATAGGTACTATAAAATTAACCTCTTTATCCTGCTTATTAATCCAAATTCAATTCAATTAATAAATATTAATATATGACAGTTTTAATGAAGCTTCGGAGTCCCCTCACTTAGAATCATAACATAGAATCCTGCTCAGCAGTGAACGCACTCAATCAATAACTAAGATATGTATTCAGACTCTACGTAACAGTTAATGATGCACAAAACAACTCTGAGTATGAATTAAAATGCATAGTCTTATATAAAATAAATCCACAACTAGTGTTGTACGGAGTATGCATACGAAAGTTCAATTAATTCATAAAAACCTTCAAAACCCTAGATCTACCAAAATGATTCTAGCCCATGATGTTGGGGAACAATCATGGGGGTTGGATAGATCTTAACCATATGTCTAGAAAATACAAGATAAATTAGAAAAAGAATAAAACCCTAGATGCGGGAGTCGTCGCATCCTTCTCCGTTTTGAATCCTCCTCTTGGTTCTCCTTTTGAATCCACAGACGAATCTTCACAGTGATGGATGGATGGAGGATGTGATGTAGATGATGGTTGGGGTTGATCCCCCTTTGTGGGGTGTAGGATGATTTTGTTGTGGTGCCTTGGTGTGATCTACATCCCCTTTTATACTTGTAAGCTCTCCTTATGGACCTTGGATGGGTGTTTTCTTGGAAAATACAAAAATACACGCACTGGAGGGTGTAAAAATATGGATCTGGAGCTGTCCCGCATGGTGGTTTGACCTTTGGGCTTGATCGAACCAGATCAGGGAGGTCGAACCACTCTGTAACAAACTTTCAAGTTCCTGGTTCGACCCGAACCAGTGGTCGAACCAGATCAGAGAGGTCGAATCAGCTTGCGCAGTCCCACCGTTTCGCGAATAACTTTCACATCCAAATTCCGATTTGAGTGATTCTTATGCTCACGCTATTCTCTCTTCCTTGACTTTCTATCCATATAAAGAAATGATAAAAATTCCAATATTTGAAGGTATAACAAGTCATGCAAACTAACACAGTTGTGCTGAGTAGGAACAGCTTGCGCGGCGTCACTATTTTGATCATAAATTTCTCGTTTGGAATCCGATTGAGATGTTTCTTATGCCAAAACGATCCTCTCTTCTGTAGATTTCTAACCATGTATCACACTTCTAATTCAGAGCTCTACACAAATACAGAAAAATCAAGTTGGACGTGCATTTTTCAACATTCATGCACAAGTTGCACCTTTTCTCCAACTTTGTACTTTTGATCCTTTTTCCACCTAAAATACAATAAAACACCTCAAACGCACCTTTTTCTCACATATATCGAATATAAGACACTTTTGCTAATATATGACAACAACTCCCATAAAAAAGATGTTAAATTGGACAGTAAAAAATGCTTCTTTTCACTCTCATCAATCCCTCAAACTTACCTGTAGCTCGTCCCAAGGCAACAAAATAAAAATAAAGAGAGAGAGTAAGAAAATTAGCGGGGAAATAAGGACTACGATTCATACTTCATTCATAAAAGAATTATCATCAACTTAGGTCATGCAACTTTCATTACATGTAATAATCAATTCATAGTATACAAAATAAGATAATTACCACCAATTCAAATGCTCCATTCACATGTTCTCACGGGAAGTATATCACTCTCACTCTAGTGTAAAAGATGTACATTTATGGGTTAAGGTGTTTACGCTCATATTCAATTCAAGTGCATGCGTAACCATAAGCTTGCCAAATATCTCAAACTCTCTACTACTTAAAAGGTATGACTCGATAATGGGATCAAAAAGGACTTTTCTTTTAGATGTAAAGTTGGCTCTTTGGTTAAGGTAGGAAATATATGGATAAGTGACTCAAAACACGGATCAATCAAGCGCGCCTATCATGATCTTTCATTCTTTCTATTCACTTCAATTAAGCATAAATCCTCCTCAACTCATTCACTTCTTTTTCAAGCACAACGTTCTTTCCTTCTTTTTTTTTCTTTTCTCTCGAGGTACCAGTTTCGGTCACTACCTCTCGCATCCTCCGTAGGGTACTAGATTTAAGCACTACCCTAGGGTGTTTGATTCCATAGAGTACTATTTAATCACTACTCTATTATTTTATTTAGATGCATTTTCAAGCTCAATAACTATTTCAACACCAATTTCATTCCTTCCCAAACTGTTAAAAATTCTATCAACACACTCTGAAAAGCCATTAATTCTCGTCATGATAGAATCAAGGCTAAAAATTTTCAAAAGATCAAAGTGGCTTATTCTTGTAGGCTGCCAAAGAATGAGATTTTTAGGCTCAACGGGGCTAACTACGGATAAATATCATCAGTAGGGAATTATTTGGCTAAATGACTCATAAATTCAAGGGTGGCCTTAGATCATTTCCCATCATCTAACACACATGTAGTTTCAAGTAAGACAAGAGGCAAGTTCTAGAATACACACACAAAAATAATACTAATCAGAAAGAAAATATCATGTGATTATGTACATAATCAACGAGGCTCAAAATCTCATATGGGTTTTTAACAAGTAACAGAGCACCTTTCATGGTAAGTAATATCTCACAAGTACACATAAAACTTCGTATCACATAATTCAAGTACACTTCCTTTATCAATTTCAAGAGCATATGAATTTTAGTTTAAAAATATAAGCTCATATGGATCACAACCATAAACTCAATCCTTCTACTCCATAAATTAAAAGCACATATAAAAATTAGAATAAGAAAACGAGGGCACCTGATTTTTCTTCAATGTATGCACGAGCTTCTTGAGTTGTTCAACTCGATCAGGTCAAAGCCTCAGTTTACCTGTTTCTATCATCAAAGCTCAACATATCTCATCATCATAGGATTCATCAATAATAAAATAAGAGAACTATAAGAAAAACTCAATTGACTCCACACACTAGACACACCAACACAACACACTAAACATTAGGTAAGTTGCAAAAAAAATCGATATACCAACACTGATTAAAGTATTAATATGCCCCAAAAAATCAACCCCTTAACAAACAAACAACCAACGAAAGGAAAAATTATACCCTTAGTGCTCATAAGATGAGGTAAGTACATCACCCCCAAACTTAGTAAAAAGGTAAGTCGAAATTAAGCTTGAAAAGAGATGTAATTGCCGAAATATGAGCACCTTAAATATAAAAATTCCTCACTCACACAAAAGAAATAATAAAGCAATAAAATGAAAGGGACAAGCCCCCAACAAGCGCTCATATTTAATGTCAGAGAGCCATGATGGGATTCAGTAGGCTCATCGGAATGACCATGGATATCTCTCATCCTTGCCATCGTACTCTAATCGTTGTGCTTCTTCATCAATCCAATACTTATGGCAAGGGATGGCCTTGTTGGCATTCTTAAAATTTATCTTGACTTTACCAACCATATTTTGATCACATCTCATCAACCTTTTGATAGTACACCACCATTAAAGGTATATCAACGCCGAAGGAAGACAGCACACATTCAGGAATTGACAATAATTGAGGAAGAGTAATTGACAGTAATTGACAGATTTCGTGATTGAGGAGTTTAATTCAGTCCGTTCATCATTTATGTTTCCTTCTATAATTTTAGTATTTTCCTTATTTAGGTTTTGGGGATTGCACTATTTGTATTTCAGCTTTTTGCCTTGGAGAGGGTATGAGAGAAAACTTTCAAGTGCAGCCTTTGGCTTGTGGCAAGGATCTTCCTTGTGAATCCTCATTCTTGTTTGGTGATTTTGAGTGTGATCTATCAATTGGTCCGACCTACCCTCTCCTTGCTCACATGACAAACACCCGCTCCATGACTGAGAAGGAGAGACTCGAATCAGTGGAGAAATCACTAACCGAGTTTCAGTCCGTCGTGACCGATCAAATCGTGTCACAGCATACAGCCGTCACCGAATTGTCGAAACAACTTGCACAACTTACAGCAGCCTTGGTGAGCCATCAGGACACCGGAACATCATCGCACGTTCCTCGACCCGACACTATGGTGACCGAAACAACACTTGGCAGTAACGTGGTGCCGGGGCAACAAATTTTCCCAAGTTTTTTTGCAGTGAAGAATCGGGAATTACCCATGTTCGATGGGTCTGATCCGATGGCGTGGATAGCCCAAGCGGAACAATATTTCCTGGTACACAAAACAACAACAACCGAGAAGGTATCTTTAGCCCTAATCGCGATGTCAGGCCGAGCGATGTATTGGGCCCAATGGGCAATGTGCCGTTCTCCTACTATTGCCTGGGAGCAGTTTACCCGGGAGTTAATTGAACGCTTTGGTGACTCATCTGCCAAAAATGCATATGAAGCAATGCACGCGACACGGCAGATAGGTACGTTGGAGGACTACTTGGCCTTGTTTGAGGAGCGTGTGGCACAACTTCCAAATTTGCCACCCGAGCAATATCTGGGAATGTTTCTTGGGGGCCTAAAACCCTCTATTCGAGAGAAAATTTCAGATGCGGAAACCAGTGATGTCCACTCTGGAATACAGGCAGCGAGACGTGTATCCCGTTCGACCTTCTTACCGGGTCAATTCCCTCGCCCAGCATTTCAGCAGAGTAATTTCAACCGTGGGCCTTCTACAGGCCGTAGTGGGGTCTCTGGAGGTACATCTCCGCTTGGTTCTATTTCCCAGAATTCGCACACTCCCTCAGCAGGATCATTTGGTCCGCGCCAAAATCGAAATACCCATCACCTATCAGCTGAGGAGGCTCGCGAATACCGCGCCAAAGGAAAGTGCTATCATTGTAGGCAGCCATATGGCCCCTTACATAAATGCGAGGCTAAATTTTTGAATGTTTTAATTGAGGCGCCGCCTGAGGATGCGGATGTCCAGCTGGTGGAAAATGAGTCGTCGGACACACCTCCACCCATCGATTCAACATCACCTGATTCAGAATACACAGCTGTCTCCCTCTCTGATTTATCATCCAATGGGTTCGATGGGGCAACGACGATGAAATTGTTTAGTCGGGTTGGCGACACGCGAATCCTTACTATGATTGACAGTGGGGCAAGCCACTGTTTTCTGTCTGAATCAGTAGCTAATAAACTCGGGTTACCCATTACAAATGCTCTAGATTTTCAAGTTGCATTGGGAGATGGCTCTCGTGTCGCAATGCAAGGGGTATGTAAGGCAGTACCACTCACCCTTGATCGCCACACATTTCTGATAGATTGTTATGTATTTCCTCTTCGGGGAATTGACTTGGTATTGGGGGTCTCATGGTTATCAACGCTAGGAGATATAACAGCCAATTGGTTGAAATTGATGATGACTTTTATTGTGGGAGGGATTACAATTCAACTGTTTGGAGATCCTTCACTCACTCGACGGGCCTGCATACAGACCGATCTTAACACTTTGGAGGCAGAAGATGAGATGTGGGTTTTATGGGCTATTCATACTTCCACTACTAATTTAGAAAATGCTACAGTTGGGTCTCTATCGGCCGATCAACGCCTTGTGTTGGAGTCTCTAATGTCAGATTATTCGGCCATCACTCAGCAACTGCCCTGTCTTCCTCCAAGTCGAATGCATGATCATCGGATCACTCTCCAAGAAGGTTCTGGTCCTATATCGGTTAGACCTTACAGATATAATCACTCCCAAAAAGACGAGATGGAGAAACTTGTCGATGAGATGCTTGCTGCAGGCATTATTCGACCAAGCTCGAGCCCTTATTCGAGCCCGGTGTTGTTAGTCCGGAAGAAAGATGGATCTTGGCATTTTTGCGTGGATTATAGGGCCCTCAACAAAGTTACCATTCCGGATAAGTACCCTATTCTGGTGATACAGGAATTACTTGATGAATTGCATGGTGCACGATTTTTCACCAAGTTAAACTTGCGCGTAGGCTATCACCAAATCAGAGTCTCCCCAGATGATATTCCGAAGATAGCCTTCCGTACTCATTCGGGTCACTATGAGTTTCTCGCCATGGCTTTCGGCTTAACGAATGCCCCCGCGTCATTCCAGAGTCTAATGAATGATATCTTTCTCCATTGTCTTCGCCGTTTTGCCTTGGTATTTTTTGATGACATCTTAATATATAGCTCCTCTTGGACAACTCATGTCCAACATCTCCGGCATGCATTCGGTACGTTATTAACTCACTCTCTAGTTATTAATCCAAAGAAATGCATATTGGGAAGTCAGTTAGTTGAATACTTGGGCCATGTTGTATCATATGAGGGGGTTCGAATGGACCCTGAGAAGGTAGCGGCGGTGGCGGAATGGCCACGTCCACAATCCTCAAAAGGCCTACGGGGGTTTCTGGGACTAACGGGTTATTATCGGCGATTCATTCAGCACTATGGAAAATTAGCCAATCCATTAACATCCTTGCTGAAGAAAGATAGGGGACCAACATTTCAGTGGACAAAAGAAGCTGAGGCAGCCTTTCAGCAATTAAAAATGGCACTAACTTCAACTCCGGTTCTTCGCATGTCGGATTTCTCAAAATATTTTGTCATTGAATGTGACGCATCTGGACGGGGATTGGGCGCCGTATTAATGCAGGACAAGCAGCCCATTGCTTACTTTAGCAAACAACTAACGGGTCGAAATTTGTCTCGCTCGGCCTACGAGCGAGAGTTAATGGCTTTAGTCCTAGCCGTACAACATTGGAGGCCATATTTATTGGCCGCCGTTTTACTGTTCGTACAGACCAACGGAGTTTGAGACACCTATTGACACAACCATTGACTACTCCGGCATAACAGAACTGGGCTACAAAATTACTGGGATATGACTTTGAGGTCGTTTATAAAGAGGGGGTCACTAATACGGCAGCAGATGCCTTATCGCGCCGAAACGAGGAGTGTGAATTATCGGCTTTGTCTGTACCACAGTGGATTGATTGGGCTGAATTACAGGCAGCCGTACATGCAGATGCGGAGTTGGCTAAGATTATCTCCGACCTCGAGATGGGACGACCCGCACTGAAACATTACTCATGGGTTCATAACACTCTATTCTACAAGGGTCGTCTAGTAATTCCAAAATCATCCCGGTGGGTTCAGCTGTTGCTACGTGAATTCCACACGACCCCAGGTGGGGGTCACGCTGGAGCACTTCGAACATATAAACGACTGGCAGCGTTTGTCTATTGGCAGGGAATGATTCGACGAGTGATGAGCTTTGTAACTGAATGTGACGTTTGTCAGAAAAACAAGTATGAAACGAAATCCCCGGCGGGTCTTCTTAGTCCACTGCCAATTCCAAACCAGATTTGGGATGATATTAGCATGGATTTCATTACCGGGTTACCACATTCAGGGGGTGTAGACTATATATTGGTGGTCGTGGATCGCCTCTCCAAATATGGACACTTCATAGGCCTCCGCCATCCATTTACAGCTAGGACAGTGGCTGATGTATTTATGAGAGAGGTAGTGAAGTTGCATGGGGTACCGAGTTCTATCGTTTCAGATCGAGATCCCCTCTTTCTCAGTTCCTTCTGGCAGGAGTTATTCAAGACTCTAGGGACTACGTTGCGGATGAGTTCATCGTATCATCCGGAAACTGATGGCCAAACTGAGGTACTCAATCGGTGTGTCGAGACATACTTGCGTTGCTTCACCTCTGAATGTCCCAAACAGTGGGGAAAATGGTTGGCATGGGCTGAGTTTTGCTACAACACGGGGTTTCAGTCAGCCGTCGGCACTACTCCATTCGAGGTGGTTTATGGCCGTACACCGCCGCCAATTGCACCCTTCTTGCCAGGTGAAATTAGGATTCGTGTGTTGGCTGATACGCTAAAGGAAAGGGATATCATTTTGCGTGATTTATGGATGCATTTGGCGAGGGCACAACAACGTATGATTCGAGAGGCAAACAAGCACCGCCGAGACTTGGAATTTGCAGTAGGTGATCGTGTTTATCTGAAATTCCGTCCATATCGACAATGGAGTTTGTTCGTCAGAAATTCAGCCAAATTAGCACCTCGTTTCTTTGGGCCTTTCGTGGTGTCGGCTCGTGTAGGGAAGGCAGCATATCGCTTGGTGCTACCTGAAGGATCCCGCATTCACCCGTCTTTCATGTCTCTTTACTTAAACCAGCGATTGGGCCGGTGACTGCGTCGCCTTCCTTGCCGGAGGATATACTAGCTGTCAACCCTCCTTATGTGCCAGATTATGTGGTTGACAAGCGATAGATTTTTTGGGATGGGCTGACTGTAGACCAGGTTCTAATCCATTGGAAAAACATGGGAGGCGAGGAAGATACATGGTTGGATGCTATTGATGTTGCAGGGCAGTTTTCGGACTTCAACCTTGAGGTCAAGGTTGCGTCGGGAGGGGGAGCAATTGATAGTACACCACCATTAAAGGTATATCAACGCCGAAGGAAGACAGCACACATTCAGGAATTGACAATAATTGAGGAAGAGTAATTGACAGTAATTGACAGATTCCATGATTGAGGAGTTTAATTCAGTCCGTTCATCATTTATGTTTCCTTCTATAATTTTAGTATTTTCCTTATTTGGTTCTTCTTCTTCTTCTTCTTCTTCTTCTTCTTGTGCTAACCCTCATCATTCAATGCAAGTAAGTTTTCAAGAAATTCAATACATAACTCATTAGACAACTCATCTAGCTCCGTAGTGGGAAAAGCAAGAGAATCGCTAAAGCATGTCTCCAAGGAATCCTTAGATAGGATTAATGGCATATCTTCATCTACGATCTCCTCCACCACATCTAAGCTCTTGCATGAACGAGTCTCCATAGGCATCTGCGCAGCTCTATCCAAAGAGAAAACCACTTCTTCATTCATTCTTTTCTCTTGTTGAAGTTGAATAATATTTAAACTTGCAGCCATGCTTGCAAGATGATTTTTAATTACTCCCACGCTTTCATTAAACTCCTGCTTGAAAACTTGCGATGCAATTTCCATCCTTTCTATGGCTTCTTCTTACTTCTTTCTGGAGGCATCTATAGCGCCTAAAAATTCTTGGGAAACTCCGGTCGAACCAGAATAAGTGTTCTTTTGATAAGGTTGATATGAATTTCCATCGTAAGCACAAGACCATTCATTTTCATATCTGACTTCATTATGGTACTGAGATGAATCTTGATTCACTAGAGGATCAATAACTATAATATTTCAACATGGAGAAAATTTCATCCATACATAAATTCTGATTCACTAGAGGATCATAACCATAGCATTTCAATGTAGAGAAGATTTCATCCATCACATGTACGTCAAAAATAATTAAAAGTCAGAATATGCTCAAACAAATAAAATAAAAATAAAGTAATAAAAAGTCCTAATTAAACTAGCAATAATTGAATCAATAATTACAACCATCCCCGGTAACGGCGCCAAAAACTTGATGAGTGTTTTCTTTGCACGCAAAATTAATCCCCAAGTATTAAGGATATCAATTGCAGCCTAAGCAAGCGACCAAGTTAAATATCGAACCCAAAGTACGGCGTATTATCAATTTAATTATTAACTAAATTAATTAAGACGAATTGTGGCAATAAAATTGGGATTTAATTATCAACTACTAAACAATTAATTAAAATAACAAATAAAATAAATTAAACACTAGAAGAATATGAAAGTGAATCAAGTAAGAGAATGGGTAGCTCTTCGGGCAATTTAGTTTCACTCATTAATCTCCCTTTCATTTATCAATGTCCGACTCTACCTTGTGGATTATAGATGCATCACTAAGCCATGCATATTTACTCTATAGACACAAGCAAACATGCATATAACACGTGTGAATAACCTTGGAGCAAGAGATATAATTTCACCCCCCTTTCTAGGTACTATCAGTGTCAATTATTTCCCCCTAGGATTGGTACTCTAACCCGATATGATCTCTCTTTATAGGTACTATAAAATTAACCTCTTTATCCTGCTTATTAACCCGAATTCAATTCAATTAATAAACATTCATATATGACAGTTCTAATGAAGCTTCGGAGCCCCCTCACTTAGAATCATAACATAGAAACTTGCTTAGCAGTGAAAGCACTCAATCAATAACTAAGATATGTATTCAGACTCTACATAATAGTTAATGATGCACATAACTACTCTGAGTATGAATTAAAAATGCATAGTCTTATATAAAATAAATCCATAAATAGTGTTGAACGGAGTATTCACACGAAAGTTCAATTAATTCATAAAAATCTTCAAAATCCTAGATCTACCAAAACGGTTCTAGCCCATGATGTTGCGAAAAACAATCATGGGGGTTGGATAGATCTTACCCATATGTCTAGAAAATACAAGATAAATTAGAAAATGAATAAAACCCTAGATGCGGGAGTCATCGCGTCCTTCTCCGTCTTGAATTCTCCTCTTGATTCTACAAACGAATCTTCATAGTGATGATGGTTGGGGGTGATCCCCCCTAATAGGGTGTAGGATGATTGTGTTGTGGTGCCTTAGTGTGATCTACATCCCCTTTTATACTTATAAGCTCTCCTTATGGACCTTGGATGAGCATTTTCTTGAAAAACACGAAAATACATGCATTGGGGATGTAAAAATATGGATCAGGAGTTGTCCCGCATGGTGGTTAGACCTTTGGCTTGGTCGAACCAGATCAGGGAGGTCGAACCACTATATAACAAACTTTCAGGTTCCTGGTTCGACCCAAACCAGTGGTCGAACCAGACCAGTAAGGTCGAACCAGCTTGCGCAGTCTCACCGTTTCACGTATAACTTCCACATCCAAACTCTGATTTGAGTGATTCTTACGCTCACGCGATCTTCTCTTCCTCAGCTTTTTGTCCATATAAATATATCACAAAAACTTTGATATTTAAATGTTTAAAAAGTCATGCAAAGTGACACAGTCTTGCTGAGTAGGAACAGCTTGCGCGGCGTCACCATTTTGATCATAAATTTCTCGCTTGGAATCCGATCAAGATGTTTCTTATGCCAAAATGATCATCTCTTCTCTGGCTTTCCAATCATGTATCACACTTCTAATTCAAAACTCTACACAAATACAGAAAAATCAAGTTGAATGTGCATTTTTCAGCATTCATACACAAGGTGCACATTTTCTCCAACTTTGCACTTTTGATCATTTTTCAACCTAAAACACAATATAACACCTCAAACGCACCTTTTTCTCACATATATCGAATATAAGACACTTGTGCTAATATATGACAACTACTCCCATAAAAAAAGTGTTAAATTGGACAATAAAAAATATTTCTTTTCACTCTCATCAATTACCTGCAATTACTGTACGCTGGTTGTGAATACAAATCCCTATCTCTTTAATATAAAAAGGTATATTGTTATTTACAAAAATAATTAGAGTTATAGAAAATTCTATAAATTATGATCCAATAATTTATAAATAAGAATTAGGGAATTTAAGCTACCTGATAAAAAGTATTTCATTTTATCCGGTTAATCACATGTTTTTCTTTGTTGAAATACGTCACATCATGTAGCATTATTAGGGAGTGAATTGACAGTTTTTGGCCTCCATAAATCTCATCATTTTTATGATGTTGGAGGCATCGTTCGAACCTTGAACCTCTTGAGCATGCGGTGCAAACGTACCGCTATCCAACAATGCATCTCCACTACATCATAGACCAGATATTCTTCCCGCTATTCAATAAACATCGATCGAACAAGATTATGGCCCTCATGTAAGGATAATATACAATCTTTAGAAAATAAGGATTTTTATCATCACATGTTTCATTTGAAGGAGACATACACATTTTTTTTTCTTTTTATGACTAGTTATGTTTTCCAATTGAATATTTGTGGATGTAGCTTTTGATTATATAGAATGCCTAATATTCTTTCTGGTGGGTAAAATTATGAGAGACATGGTTTTCCAGGAAAAATATGAAGGACATGGATGTTGTTTTGGTTTGGTGTTGAGACGTGGGTGTGAATATTTGTAATACACGTCGTATAACATTAAGCAAATTCGTACACAATCTCAAAATTTCCTACCCTTCATCTATTTTACTCCATTTAACAACACACATTATATATGGAGGAGAATTAGACCACAGACGATGACTTAAATTATCCATCCTTCAAAGACAATATAGAAAACTCGATTAAAGTCATATACAATGTAATCAATAATTTAGTGACGCATTCTGAATCTCTTAAATATAGAAATACAAACTTAGATCCAAGAACAACTGCTACATTATACGAGGGGACATTATACGAGGGGTAACATGTAATAAATCACAAGAAACAAACTTGAGTAGCACATACTTCCCCAATTCAATTTCAAATTTTGCAGTGTCAACTGGCTGTTATTAGAATACAAAGATTTTCACACAGATGTTAATTGAATGATTTTGACATGTTTTCCCAACTCCATTGCACAAATAAGAAAGCAATTAGTTCTATTGGTTTTGGAGATCTTCTTAAGTTAAAAGATTGTTCGTTGCTCAAGAATCTAATTTCTCATTTACTAGATGCATTCGATACCACCCGACGCACTCTATCCATTGGATGCTTATCATATGACATCACTATTTAAGATTTTAGTTCCATTCATGGAGTTCCAGAAGGTTTAATTTTTTTTGTTAATTCTTGTTTGAATTGAAACCTCTGTATAACTAATTCCATATCAATGTTTGTAGATGGTCAACCTGTGTACTCAAAGGAAAATTTTCAATACTACGTAACATAATCCAGATCACTCGTCTTGAAGAGATAGGGGTGGTATACCCTACCGTACCAAAAAAATATGATCATACTATATACCGTACCAAAATAATCAGTATTAAACAATTCATACCAAAATGGTACCTATAATGTCAGTATATAGAAATTCCCTATACCAAAATTTCGGTATACTAACAACAAATATCGATTTTCATCGAAATGCCAAAATATGGCAGCATATTAGAATATTGGTATAATATTGACTCATACCGAAAAAATAAAAATAGCATTCTAAATATAATATCCCAAAAATCCAAATTTCTAACAAATAAGTAATAATGCAATTCAATCAATAAAAAATACATCAAAATAATACATCCTTTTTAATACAAAAATAGAAGCCATTCAATAATATTAAAAAACAATTATATCTCCAAATCTTGCCTTAAGGTAGTATATCACTGACTAAGGCTCCACTTTCAGCATCACAACGAAATAAGCAGCATCAACATCACGCAATCCTTCCTGCATAATGCTACATTTTAGATGATCCAAAATTCAAAATTCAATACAAAATCTTATTTAAAAGACCAACCAAACACCTAATATGAGCATAACCCAATAGTTAAAAAGATTCTATGAAAAACAACTAATGAGATCTTTATGCTGATGTTGAGCTGGCTTTGATTGTTTTCTCTATCAAAGGGAAGCTCTTTCACTACTCCACTCACTACAGGTTTATCTTCTCACTCATCAGCATATATATGTATCAAGATTCTTCATTCTATCTTTTTCTATCCCAACAATTTTAATATTATGTAGTATTGATTATTAATTTATTTCTTAAAGTTTGTCTTTCTAACATCTCCATTTCATCGATTTCTCATTACAACACGATGAGTGTGTGCATACACTCTTTTATTCTAACAAAAACATATATCAATCAATTAAAACATGTGATAGTGCAAAACATACAGATTCATTTACCCAAATTATTAAGGGGGCTTGGACTCAAACATCTACACGATTGGAATGCTGCCTTATTAGCAATAAATCTTTGGGACATCCAGAAAGAAGCAGGTTCGATGTAGATTCGCTGGGTATATTATGTTTATCTCAAATCCAACTCTATCAGTAACGCCACACTAGAACAACACTCTTCTTTCATGTGGAGAATAATATTGAAGTTATTGGATAGATTGAAAATCATTGCTAGTAATGACCATAGTTGGGAGGAAGTACTGGAACAATGTGTGAAGAGTGGAAAGTTTAAAATTAGGCATATGTACAAGAAGTTGAGAAGAGAGGTGGATACAAATCCTTCATTCATGTATAAGAACATTTGGCATAAGCACATCCTGAGGAAACATAGCTTCATACTATGGATAGTACACATGCAAATGCTACTAACAGAAGATAGAATTCGAGGGGAGATTGAAGACAGACAATGCGGCTTCTGTGTGGGTAGATTGGAAACTCATAAATACCTCTTCTTTGAATGTCCACTCATAGTATACATATGGAGGACAATTAGAGAATGGCTAGGATTGTATTCTCAATTCACCTCAATGACAGCTGTTTCAGGAACTCTTTTTGCGATACGAGAAACCATCCTAACATTCGTAGATTACTTCTTATAGCAGTGGCAGTGACTATAAATCAAATATGAATGGAGAGGAATAAACAACAATTTGGAAATAGTATGGTGATGACATCAGTGTTTGCAGATAAGATCAAATCACAGATAGTGAACCTGTATCTAAACTACAAATGATAATGGATTGGACAGTGTATTACTTGATAGTTCTTCTTATACGAATGACAAGTATCTTGCTATACTTTGTAACCTACAGATCTAAAATATAATTTGCCATTTTCAAGGAATAGAAATTCAATTTCTCCACTGAGATTTAAAAATGAAAAGAAAACATTTGAAATATTCTCCACTGTATTGTTTGTTCATAATCATCTCGCTTGAATACTCCACTAGACAATGTTGTTGAAATCGAACCAGACCAGCCTGTTAAATTGGTTAGACCCGGAACCAAACCAGGAATCGGTCTGAAAACACCCACGTAACCATTTTTGTTGTTAAATTAGAAAAAGTTGGTTCAAACTTGTAAAAATCGGAAGAACTGAAATTACCAGAAACTGCCGGTTGTGATTTAAAAAAATGTTGAAATGCAGAAATCAGCCTCTGTGAAACTCATCCATTCAATTATTCAAAATTTCACATAAAATTCTCAACATCAGTATTTAGAAATGATTACACTCAATTCTCCCTATAATTAAATGATTCTGTAGAGAAGAATAATAGAAAATAAATGAAAACGTCTCTCTTTGAGGGAGACGCCTAGCCATCCAGCCTCCATACAGCTTTAAATCATCATAGCAAATTTTTGGACTAGCATCGTCGATGGTTGTTAAGGGAGAGAGAAAAAGTTTGAGAGATAGAGAAGAGAACTACAGAGAGAGTTAGAGAGCGCAACAGAAAGAGGGTGAGAAGTAAATTCAACAATTAATATTTCAACCAAGATAAAGTAACCAAAAAAATCACAACATTATGTAACTTAAAGCCAAATTGGAGGTGGAATGCAAAAATAAAATGAATCGCACATGAAAAAAATAAAATAATTTTATGTTTTACCTATTTCCATTTGAGGGCATCAAAGCAGGATGACATCGGAAGTGGAAAGGCGTTGGAGCCTGGAGGATTTGAACGAAGAGGTTTTGCGATGGGAAGAAGGAGGATGGTTGGCGGTGGGCGTGGGTCTGCGGCGGGTTTCTTACATGTTGAAGGAGGGCAAGGAATGGATAATGGATTAGGGTTTTTAGTTCCCTTTTATACATTCTGACTTAGATATTATTATATTAATTAATTTAAGTAAAATTGTCTCGGTATACCAGATTTTATACCGACTTATTTATCTTTTGCGGTAATTTGCTATATACTGAAATACCAAAAATTTTCTAAATTATTTACCGATACCATACCAAAAATTTTGGTACGACACCATACCATACTGAAATTTTCAATTTTCTAAAATTTTCATTAAATTTCAATAATTTTCGGTACGCTAATCGGGGTTACTGAAAAATCAGTAATTTAGTCCATCTCTATAAAGATATGATGCTCAAAAATGCCAAGATAAAGAATTTGTAAGTGATCGTCGCTTTTTCAGCGCACAATATTAATCCCCAAGATTAAGGATATCGATTGTAGTCGCGAAAGGTGACCAAGTGAATATCGAATCCAAGGACGGATAACTATCAATTTGATTATATTCTAGTTAATCAAGACTATCATGGAGAGTGTAATGGTAGTGAATTTGTGGATGAATAACAAGATAAAGAAATAATAATTAAATAAAATAGCAGCAACGATAATAAAGTTGTGATCAAGCAAGAAAGTAGGTAGTTCTAAGATAATCCGGTTCCACTCATTAATTCATCATTCGTGTGCAAAAGTCGACTCTGCCTTGTGATTTATGAACGCATCACTAAGCCATGCATTTCTACTCTATAGACACAAGTAGATATGCGTGTGCATCGTGTGAATATTCTTGGAGCGAGATATATAACTCACCTCCCTTTCTAGGTACTATCGATATCAATTATTTCCCCCTAGGATTGGTACTTTAACCCGATATGATCTCCCTTTATAGGTACTATGAAATTATATTTTTTGTCCTACTTATTAACCCGAATACGTTGTGATTCAATTAATAAGTATTTATATAAGACAGTTCTAATAAGACTTCGGAATCCCTTCACTTAGAATTATAACGACAAACCCTGCTCAGCAGTGAACGCACTCAATCGATAACCATGTTATGTATTCAGACTCTACACAACGATTAACGATGCACAAAACGACTGTGAGTATGGATTAAAAACGTGCAATCTTATATAAACTAAATCACAAGTAGTGTTGTACGGAGTTTTACACACGAAAGATAAATGAATTCATGAAACTTTCATAATCTAAGAACTACCAAAGAGGCTCTACTCCATGATTGATTGAAGATCAACCATGGTGAAGTGAAATGATCTTACTTGAGCAAACAAGAATTTTCAGCAAGATCAAGTTGAGTTGATCACACTTGAATCTCCATGTTGAGCTCTTCTTCCTCTCCTCCTTTGGTTGCTTCCAACCACAAAACGTTGCTGCTCTTGCTGCTGCAAGTGCAGCAAGCTGCACTTGCAGCTCACTCCCCCTCTTGTGTGTGTTGTGTTGTGTGAATTCAATGGGATGTCATGGAGTGTATGTTGCTGCCCTTTATATAGTGCTTCCATGGATGCCTTGTTGGTGGCTTGAATGATGAAGAAGGCATCTTCCATGCATAAACAAATGAATTGGCAGGTGGTGGTGAGTCATTGAAAGCATCTTCCATGCATAAGACAAGTGATCTTGTAGGTAGAGTTGTTTTCACATCACTTTCATCTTCATTTTTAATGAAAGTAGATGGTTGTTTGATGCTTCTTCAAGAATCACAAGGAATCAAATGCTGTTGAGTGTTGTTTCTTGGCTGTATTGAAGTGTGATTGAAGTGGAAATGTCGGAAATTGAGCAATGGAAGTCGAAACCGAACGAAATCAGACGTTTAAGCTGTCCAGCAGCTCAATTCGACGTCAATGAAGGTCGAACAGATTTGCGCGGTCTCACCATTTCGCATATAACTTCCACATCCGAGTTCCGAATTTAATAATTTTTACGCTCACGCGATCCTCTCTTCCTTGGCTTTCTATCCATATAAATAACTCCAAAAAAATTCCGAGATTTGAATGTGCAAAAAGCCATAGAAAGTAACAAAACAGTTCTGTTCGGCACAGCTCACGCGACGTTACCATTTTGCTCATAACTTCTTCGTTTGGAACTCGATTGTAGTGTTCTTTACGCCAAAACGATCCTCTTTTCAGTGGCTTTCCAACCATGTATTACACCATCAGTTTTGATCTCCACATTCAACACAGAAAAATTATGAAAGTTGGACGTGTGTTTTTCATCATCCTTGCACAAATTGCACCTTTTTTCCAACCTTGCATTTTTTTATCCTTTTTCCACCTAAAATACAATAAAACACCTTAAATGCACCTTTTTCTCATATATATAAAATATAAGACATTTGTGCTAATATATTACAACAATATCAATCAAATAGGTGTTTAATTGGACACTAAAACACGCTAATTTTCACTCTCATCAACCCCCCAAACTTACCTGTTGCCTGTCCCGAGGCAACAAAATAAAAATAAAGATCGAGAGAGTAAGAAAATTAGCGGGAAAACAAGGATAATGACCAACATCCCATTCAAAATACAATTGTCATCAACTTAGGACATGCAACTCTTATTACATGCAATAATTAATTCATAGAATACAAGTTAAGACAATCACCACCAATTCAAATGCTCTATTAAAATGTTCTTACTGGGATTATATATCACTCACACTCAAGTGTAAAAATGTACACTTATGGATTAAAGTATTTACACTCAAATTCAATTCAAGTGAATGCGTAACCATAAGCTTGCCAAAAGTCTTTAACTAAAAGTATGATTTGACAATGGGATCAAAAAGGACTTTTCTTTTGGATGTAATGTTGGCTTTTTGGTAATGGTAGGAAATATATGGCTAATGTGGTTCAAATTGTGGAGAACTAAAGATGATTGATCATTTCAATTTTAATCCTCTCTTTCTTTTTAATGCAGACGATTTTCATTCCTTATTCACCTTCAAGCACAACTATTTTTCTTTTATCAAGCACATCCTTTCTTTTTCTGCTTTTTCTATTGAGGTACCAGTTTTGGGCACTACCTCACACATTCTCCATAGGGTACTAGATTTAAGCACTACTCTAGGGTATTTGATTCAATGGAGTACTAGATTCAAGCACTACTCCATGCTTCTCCTTAGATGCATTATTAAATCCATCACTAATTTAATACCAATTTCATTCTTTCCCAAGTTGTTATTAAGCTCCATCAACACACTTTGAAAAGCCATTAATTCTCCAATAATATGACAATCAAGGCTCAAAAAATTCAGATGCTCAAAGTGGTTCTTTCTCGTATGTTGCCAAAGAATGAGGTTTTTAGGCTCAACGGGGCTAACTACGGATAAACATCATTTGGTAGGGAATTATTTGGCTAAGTGACTTATAAATTCAAGGATGGCCTTAAATCATATCCCATCATCTGATGCATATGTAGTTTCAAGTAAGACAAGAGACAAGTTCTAGAATACACACACAAGAACGATACTCACCAGAAAGAATATCATGTGATTAATTAGCATAATCAACGAGGCTCAAAATCTCACATGGGTTTTTTAACAAGTAACAGAGCACTTTTCATGGTAAGTAATATCCCACAAGTACACATAGAACTTCATATCACAATATAACGCAAGCATAATTCCTTCATCAATTTCAATAGCATATGAATTAACAATATAAGTTCACATTGATCACCACACAACTTTTCACTCCATAAATTAAAAACGCATATGAAGATTAGAAAAAGAAAACGAGGGCACCTGACTTTTCTTCAATGTATACACGAGCTCCGCAGCGTAGAACTCGCCTTGCCACTCTTTTACCTTTTTCTATCATCAAAGCTCAAGCACTCCTCAACATCGAGGGATTCATCAGTAGGAGAACTAGACGAAAGAATTAATCCTAAAACTTAACTTTCATGAATAACTCCGCAATCAACTCAAAACAAGAAACAAAACACAAACGAAAAACCACTAAACATTAGGCAAGTTACAAGAATTCATAACTTCCCTAACAAACGTCACAAAGAAAAAAAATTATGTTATCAGTGCTTAGCGAGGTAAGTACATCACACCCCCCCAAACTTAGTAGAAACTATATAGTTGAAGCTAAGTTTGCAAAGAGATGTGATTGTCGATAAGTAAGCACTTCAAATATAAAAATTTCTTACTCACACGAAAGAAATAAAGCAATAAAATGGAAGGGAAAGCCCCCAACAGGCGCTTATGTTTAACGTCGGAAAGTCACGACGGACGTAACCTTTGTAGGTTACTTGATCGGAGGACGGTCTTGTCGCATCCTCACCTTCAAATATCTTCTTTTCCTCTTCCTGTCTACTCTTAACACCTCACCTTTCTTGGTTACAAAAATATGATCGTTGGAACTTCCTTCCTCCCATGTCTGTGTGGATGCCTCCTTGTTAATCTTCCATTTAAATTCAGAATCATCTGTCTCAGAAAAATCAAGCTTAAACAAGTTAGAAACCACATATATATCTTTGTATGATTGAATTTCCACAGGTATCTTCTTTGCATGATCATCAGAGAAAACCACATCTTTATCCATCTGCAGTCTATGCTTCTCCGCTCCTAACTCTTTTGCTCTTTCCCACTTCTTCTCCATTGTAAGCTCAGTATTTTGCTCATGTAGTGGTATTGGAGTAACATCTTGCAGAGTGCTCGGTGAAGAAACAAGTGATGAATGGGTCAATTCGTCTTCAATTCGACCAGTTGTTCTAGTTCGAACGGGTACATAGTGGTTGAATTGGGAAATTAAGTTCTCGTTCATCTGTCTCACCATCAATTTAAGGTCCTTCAACTGCTTAGATAAATCTGTAGGATCAACATTCATGCTAGCTTCGAGATAATCAATACATGCATCATTAGATAAACTTTCAAATTCTGAATCAGACAAGGTGAAGTTCCACATACCATAAAAATGTGATTCCATAGGTTGGATAGAAGAAAGAAAGTTATAATGGTTGGGGTTTGATTCCCCCATTGTGAATGATAGTCTTAATAAAACTAGAAATAATCAAAAGATAATTTATGCCGTCCCCGGCAACGGCGCCAAGAACTTGATCGTCGCTTTTTCAGCGCACAATATTAATCCCCAAGATTAAGGATATCGATTGTAGTCGCGAAAGGTGACCAAGTGAATATCGAATCCAAGGACGGATAACTATCAATTTGATTATATTCTAGTTAATCAAGACTATCATGGAGAGTGTAATGGTAGTGAATTTGTGGATGAATAACAAGATAAAGAAATAATAATTAAATAAAATAGCAGCAACGATAATAAAGTTGTGATCAAGCAAGAAAGTAGGTAGTTCTAAGATAATCCGGTTCCACTCATTAATTCATCATTCGTGTGCAAAAGTCGACTCTGCCTTGTGATTTATGAACGCATCACTAAGCCATGCATTTCTACTCTATAGACACAAGTAGATATGCGTGTGCATCGTGTGAATATTCTTGGAGCGAGATATATAACTCACCTCCCTTTCTAGGTACTATCGATATCAATTATTTCCCCCTAGGATTGGTACTTTAACCCGATATGATCTCCCTTTATAGGTACTATGAAATTATATTCTTTGTCCTACTTATTAACCCGAATACGTTGTGATTCAATTAATAAGTATTTATATAAGACAGTTCTAATAAGACTTCGGAATCCCTTCACTTAGAATTATAACGACAAACCCTGCTCAGCAGTGAACGCACTCAATCGATAACCATGTTATGTATTCAGACTCTACACAACGATTAACGATGCACAAAACGACTGTGAGTATGGATTAAAAACGTGCAATCTTATATAAACTAAATCACAAGTAGTGTTGTACGGAGTTTTACACACGAAAGATAAATGAATTCATGAAACTTTCATAATCTAAGAACTACCAAAGAGGCTCTACTCCATGATTGATTGAAGATCAACCATGGTGAAGTGAAATGATCTTACTTGAGCAAACAAGAATTTTCAGCAAGATCAAGTTGAGTTGATCACACTTGAATCTCCATGTTGAGCTCTTCTTCCTCTCCTCCTTTGGTTGCTTCCAACCACAAAACGTTGCTGCTCTTGCTGCTGCAAGTGCAGCAAGCTGCACTTGCAGCTCACTCCCCCTCTTGTGTGTGTTGTGTTGTGTGAATTCAATGGGATGTCATGGAGTGTATGTTGCTGCCCTTTATATAGTGCTTCCATGGATGCCTTGTTGGTGGCTTGAATGATGAAGAAGGCATCTTCCATGCATAAACAAATGAATTGGCAGGTGGTGGTGAGTCATTGAAAGCATCTTCCATGCATAAGACAAGTGATCTTGTAGGTAGAGTTGTTTTCACATCACTTTCATCTTCATTTTTAATGAAAGTAGATGGTTGTTTGATGCTTCTTCAAGAATCACAAGGAATCAAATGCTGTTGAGTGTTGTTTCTTGGCTGTATTGAAGTGTGATTGAAGTGGAAATGTCGGAAATTGAGCAATGGAAGTCGAAACCGAACGAAATCAGACGTTTAAGCTGTCCAGCAGCTCAATTCGACGTCAATGAAGGTCGAACAGATTTGCGCGGTCTCACCGTTTCGCATATAACTTCCACATCCGAGTTCCGAATTTAATAATTTTTACGCTCACGCGATCCTCTCTTCCTTGGCTTTCTATCCATATAAATAACTCTAAAAAAATTCCGAGATTTGAATGTGCAAAAAGCCATAGAAAGTAACAAAACAGTTCTGTTCGGCACAGCTCGCGCGACGTTACCATTTTGCTCATAACTTCTTCGTTTGGAACTCGATTGTAGTGTTCTTTACGCCAAAACGATCCTCTTTTCAGTGGATTTCCAACCATGTATCACACCATCAGTTTTGATCTCCACATTCAACACAGAAAAATTATGAAAGTTGGACGTGTGTTTTTCATCATCCTTGCACAAATTGCACCTTTTTTCCAACCTTGCATTTTTTTATCCTTTTTCCACCTAAAATACAATAAAACACCTTAAATGCACCTTTTTCTCACATATATAAAATATAAGACATTTGTGCTAATATATTACAACAATATCAATCAAATAGGTGTTTAATTGGACACTAAAACACGCTAATTTTCACTCTCATCAGTAAGATGCTTCATATTATTTACCATATCAATAAAACTTGGCACAACTTCCTCTCACGACATAAAATAATGCTACCTATTCACTGTCTAAAGGATCGATGAAGAAAGGAAAAAAATTATGCGACACTTTTCTACAATCAACTTCTATCTAGAATTGGAAAGTACAAGAAAAGATGTAGTATTGTTTTTACATGTCTTAGCGGTTGTGCTCTTTTCCTCCAGATTTCTAATTTTACTCAAATTCATTTATCTTTTCCTCCAGTTATCTAATTTTACTTGAATTCATTTTATAACATAATAATTCTAGAGCCTCACCATGTATGACGCATATTGTTGGAATTGTTTAGTTACTTGATAATGGTTCAACCCTAAGGACCATTAATAAAGACTTGGCTTCGGTAGATGGGGATATTTGAAGAAGAAACATAGAAGAACATTGCAATGGATGTGAACTACAACGATTTGTACCAAAAACATATGGTAAGTCATATCAACACAATTTATATAATAATAAGTTTTTTTTTTAACATATCATCCCTTATAATTTTTTTAAAACTACCTAAATTAATTATACTTCATATACGTCATTACTTTATTGTATTAACGCATCTAGTGGATGAAGAAGAGGGCATCACCACAAGTATTAAAAGATATAGGGATATTAATTTGGAGAGTCCAACCTATGAATCTCAAAAATGTATAACCATAATTGTCGAATCAATGAGAACATTAATAAACTGTTTTGTCAATCAAGTGGGAGAAAATCTCAAAGTGGAAGTAGAAAAGATCATGAAGATGAAAAAGAGTCAAGAAGATATATATGATATAATTTGTAAGGCGTTTATGAAAGAAGTGCGAGAGTGTTCAACTAACGATATTATATATAGAACCAATGATCGTTTCATAAGAAGAGTAGGGAGATTGTCAAATGTACGTAAAGATGCATTGAATACTTTAGTTGGTTACTGATAATTAATGCTCAACAAAAAAGGTAAATTTTATTAGATTATGATAACTAATATTCATATGATACTTATAACTACTCATTTATTACATATAATTTGTTGGACAATCATAAGATCAAGTATTGAAAAGGTAGATAATTTTATTGTTTAACCACAAATGTCTTACAATACCTTTTCTCTCTCTCTCTCTCTTTCTCTCTCTCTCTCTCTTTCTTTTTCTTAGTTTTGGACTCTCACTTGAACACTCAGCTTACTCGTCACCTATCTATAGGCCTTAAAAGTTAGTGGATTATCTATTCTATATTTACATAGAATGTTCTCATGAACAAATAGCCGCCCAAATGTTATCTAGATTATTCTAATTTAATTATGAAACTAATGCATCTTTAGACCCTTCAAGCTACGGACTAACTTGGTAAGAAATGTATAGGCTTTAGAGATCGATAGATTGTCTATTCTATAATTACCTAGAATATTCTCATGGATAAGCAGCCGCCCAAATGCTATAATTTATTGGAATATTTACTTTCTAATAGACACTTAATACCTATAATTACTATAAGATACATTCTTTAAAAAAATTACTCATAGATACAAATGATTGTCTTGAAATTAACCTACGTTTGTTGCATGTTTTATGTGAATTTTCTCGTATTTTATATCTTGTTTCATGTCTTTTTTTTGTTATTTTATTATTCTTAGTTTTATTTTAATTTTGTGATTTCGTTGTAGCCAACAGCACGAATTGCCACCCCTTCCCACAAGACACCTTAAAGAAGTTATTTTTTGACTTGTTTTTAAGGATAATTTAGTATTTTTAGTTAATAAATAAATTATAAAGTAAGTTTATTAAAAAGAGAAAATGAGTACATTTGGAATAGACATTTAAAATAGTAAAATTGGGATGTTTGGGTTGCCTAAAGGGAATATAATTTAAGTTCCAAATAATATGATTCAAGAGAAAAAAAAATACTAATTCAACTTTTCAATGATTATATTTATATTAAAAAAAACTCTCCATGCCCCATAATTGAATTCATATTTACTATTTCTTTCTATCTCATAAATTAGTTTACACTCCCAAAAAGAAAATACTTTCTCCGGCCACTTACAAGGTATCCGTTTTACCATTTTGGGCGTCAACTTCAAAGATGTTCATATTCCCTATTTATTAAAAAGATACACCACCTGGCCCACCACTTTCCTCTAATACAACTATCCACTATACATATAATAATAATACTTCTTAATCCATATATAAAAAGTAAATGATTACCTTCTAAGTGGCCGGAGGGAGTAAAATACAATCAAATAATCCCACAACACACCTTAATTAGTTTCAAAATTAACCTCTTACAATTCATATAACTTGTTTTATAATTTATTTATTAACTAAAATTACTAAATTATCCTTAAAAACAAGGATCACTTACTATTGGATAGATAAAATAATGCTTAATTGCTATAAACTACATGACTCAAAGCACTAATACTCATAACTACACAATTATGATTGTGATACCATAAATACCCCTATGTGTTTGCACAAATTTGTTTTTAAACAAATTTATTTTTGCACATTTTGTTTGCACATTTTAAGTTCCGGCGGAGGTCCAGCGACCGGCCGGCGGAGGTCCGGCGGTGGTCTGGCAGTGGGTATATGTGTGAGGGGTAGGATTTGCACAAATTTTTTTGCACAATTTTGTTTTTGCACATTTGTTTTGCACAATTTTGTTTTACATATTTTGTTTTGTAATTTTTTTTGCACATTTTGTTTTGCTACTTGTTTTTTTGCATATTTTGTTTTGCACATTTTTCTATGCATTTTATTTTTTTTCACAATTTTTTTCACAATTCTCCAATTATTTATTTTCTGGACTCATTTTTCTCTATTCAATTTCAGAAATCGTAAGCCAGCTTTCGCCTTGGAATTGATCACAATTCTAGCTATCCATATTCCTTAAAGAATAAGCCAATGTCTCTAACTCTTAAGGAGCAAAAGGAATGTAAAAATCTTAGCAAAAATCCTTATCCAAGGTAACATATAGCCAAATATATGCACAATTGCTTCTATCATTAATATTGCAGACAAATTCTTCAAACAAGAAAAATATTCTGAGACTGATTTGTCAAATTTGAGGCCATTGCACTCCAAAAACCAGCCCAATTGAAAGAGGCCTCAGTCATTGATGCCAAAGCAACTCCACCAACCATTGGTACAAGAGATGAAACAACCCATAGTGTAGGAAACTCCCCAAGAAACATTGCAGAGAGGATAACTGAGAAGAAAAGCTCCATTTCCTTAATTGTGTGAATGAATAAAACAAAAATTTTTTCAAGACCAACATTGGTGAAAAGGTTCCCTAAGGTGTGCACCACAGCTAGTGGGAGAATTGCTGCAAGCTGAAAAATATTGGAAAAAAGATATGGAAAAGGAACAATCAACTTTTTAAATGCATAAGTAGCTGTTAGTAATGATCTTCTATTAACATATCTAATAGAAAAGGATATGGACAGGGAAAGATTGACATACTAAATGCATATTTGTTGCTAATGATGATCTTCTATCAATAATTCTAAAACAAAAGGGCATGAAAAGGCAAAGATCAATATCATAAATGCATAAGTTAGCACTAATGAGAATAGCATTGAAAGCAAATGGGTGAGGCTGGCAATCCACATTGTAACCCTAATTTATAACACCATTTCAATTGAATTAGAAATAAATAATTCAAATAATCAGTTCAAAATTGGATGAGTTAATGAATGAATCAAAATTTAACGAATTTCTTCAGGACATTGGGTCGTATTCGTACTTTTCTTCGTCATCCTCGTCCACAAATTCTTTGTCTTCCCAATCAAACTTGTCCAGGTAGCGGTTTATCATACCGTAAATGTATTGTGAGCATTCTTCCAATGGTGACCACTTCTTCTCTATTTGGAAACGCGGAGGGAGAGAGGTAAGGGAAAAGAGTTGTGTTCTTTCTGGAGCAATGGGTGTAATCTTGACCCAGAGAGAACAAATTTATAATGGGTGTACTGGGCAGTACCAATCTTACAGGAATAGGTCAGGCATCGAAATCAAAAGGCGAGACCGTCGGATTCTGTGGCGCCAGGACACGCTGCCCTAAACAACAACAGAAGGCGTGAGAACATGCTTCTGGGAAATCAATCGACGGCGGTGGAAGGCTGCGATCCCCAAATCGAAAGGGGTAAAGCGTTGATTGAAAAGGTCAGCGCAAGCCCTGTGAATCGGGAGTGGCCGCCAATGGAAAAAATCGAAAAGGGTGCAGTCGTACAGCGTTGAGTATGAGTATTTTAGGGAGATTAGCGTGAATTTGTGTATCTGAGAGTTATTTTTACTTTTCATTGTATTGGGATGTAATTAACCTATAAATTGTGTATTCCTCAGTAACAAACCCTAAAAAGAAGTAAAAAATAATAATTTTCTAGAACTTTGTGTTTACTATAATTATGAATTTTATTATTAGACCGAGAGAGTGCTATTAAAAAATTATAATTTTAAATTAAATACTTACAACATTAAAATATATACATGGATAAATTTTTAGTATTTGTTAGGGTAATTGAACTTTAAATTATTTTTAGTGAAAATTTTGAAAACAAATAAATAAAAAAAACAGGCTAAATAACTGGATAGTCCGATGACCCAGAAAATACAGCCTAATAAAAATAGGTCCGATGAGACCTGCCCTAGCGCAGGCCGACCAAAAAAATTTTTATTGGTTGAATGTATTTGGGGAAAAAAATTAATTACCCTATTTAAAATACACATTTTTTTCTTATAATAAATTTAACACTATATATCTTTATACTCGAATTGACTAAAATACCATTTACTCGAATATTTGAGTAATATATTCGAGTAAAGTGTTCAAGTAAAACAACTTTTACTTGAAAAATCATTAAAAATATTACTCGAATTTTTTACACGAATGCATTAGTTGACACAAATTCATTATTTTCGTGTTAAATTATTTTCTTGTTAAAAAAGAAATTCTTGTTGACCAATTAGTGTAAAATTTATATCTATTCGTGTTAAGAAAAAAACTCGTGTTAAGAAAATTCGTGTTACATTTCGTGTGCATGTGTTGATTCGTGTTCCCTATCGCGTTGATGTAACACAATTCAACTTTTAAAAGAATAAAAAATCTGTGTTAAAAAATTCGTGTTAAAATTTGTGTGTATGTGTTGATTCGTGTTCCAAAACGTGTTTATGCAACACAGTTTGTGTAAAAAAAATAAAAACTCAATTCATTATTTGACATGAAGATTTAAACGAATTCATTATTTGACACGAATTTTTTACACGAATGTATTATTTGACATGAATTCATTTCTAGTATCTCATATCTCATATTTTACACGAATTATTTTTTAGTGAATATTAAATCCGTCATTTCGAGTAATAAAATAATTACTCTTATATTTAGGGCAATAAAAAATATCACTCACTATTGTGTGACGGGTACTTTATTAATTGCTACATGTATTTGCTGCTCTAATTATGAGCAATTTTTATTTATTTATTTATTTATTTATTCAGAATAGCGTACGGGTTTTAGTTTTCCAGAAATAGTAACTTTCTTGTGAGACGGGTTATTTGTGAGACGGGCATGAGACGGGTTGACTCATTACTAAAGTATGCTTATTGTATAGATAAAGTATGTTTATTTGTAGTTAAAGTATGTCAATAATAAATTATGTTATAACACACTAAAATCATACTTTAATACATAATTTAGCATACTTTAGAAAACATACTTTAAAAACTATTAAACATATTTTATCTAAATAATAAACATACTTTAACACGTCTAACAAACCGTCTCATGTAAATAACGTCTCACATAATACTTTGTCTTCCAGAAAAAGACGTTTCAACGAAGGAAATAATTTTCTCTTATTTGAAATACTGGGTTAGACCTGTGTCAAAATAAAAATTGAGGTGTTCACTGCTAATTGGAGTTGAAAAATAAAAAAAAAAGCAGAGAGAGCAGAATGATGATGAAGATGGGAATGGCGGAGACGTTCTATATCTCCCACGGATCTCCGATGCTGTCGGTGGACGATTCCCTTCCGGCGAGGCACTTCCTCAAGTCTTTTCAGCAAAGAGTGCTCCCGGCGCCGCTCCCCACCTCCATCACATGATTTCTGCCCACTGGGAGACCACTGCCCCCGCTGTCAACGCCATTCATGGTCCTTCCCCAACTATCTACGATTTCTACAACTTCCCCAAACCCCTCTACCAGGTTTCCTTTCTTTACTCTTCATTCTGAATTGATCGTACAACTTCCCCAATCCAGTTGACCTTCAACACGAGCAATGTTATTTAATTATTTTTAATCTAGGTTTCATATGCATTTACTTAATTATTATCACTGTTGTACCAACCTTGTTGTGATCTGTTGAATGGTTTTCCTTTTTTAAAAATGAGTGAGTTTAATTTTGCATTTCTATATCCGTGAGTTTAATAGCAGTGCTCAATCATTCCATTTCGTCAATTTTGATTTCACTCTTCAACATGGAATTCAACTCCAGCATTTCAGTTCTTTTCCAGCACTCGATCCTTGAAAATTCTCGAGCAACTAACAAATCTGTTTGATTGAAGGGGAATGAGAATAATAGTATAATCGTATCGTTTGATTGGAAAAGGAATGGGAGTGAACATACAAGGAATGGTAATGGGTACATTCATTATAATCTTTGTTGGATAATATAACTATCAATACCGTAGATGAAGTCCTGTTGCAGTCAGCTTCTTTCCGTATCTCATGTTTCTGTATAACTTTATAGTACATTTTAGTTCCTGTCTATTGCAACTATGACATCACCTCTCTTACAACAGCTCAAGTATCCGGCACCAGGTGCACCAGAATTGGCAAATAAGGTAAAGAAATTGCTAGAGGCAGCTGGATTCGATCAAGTGTGTGAGGATAAGGAGCGTGGCCTGGACCACGGAGCATGGGTTCCTCTTATGCTAATGTATCCGGAGGCTGATATTCCAGTGTGTCAGCTCTCTGTCCAAACGAATATGGATGCAACTCATCATTATAACTTGGGAAGAGCATTGGCTCCCCTTAAGAAAGAGGGTGTCCTCATAATTGGTTCAGGCTCTGCCACCCATAACTTGAGGACTATGCAACGCAGCAGCGATTCTGTTGCTTCTTGGGCTGCAGAGTTTGATAATTGGCTTCAGGAATCCCTCCTCAGTGGAAGGCAAGTTTAACAATCAGTGGATTCTCTTCATATGCCCTTGTATGGATAATTTCATGCATTTATGAGTTTGGGGATTTATGAAAAAATTATTTCCCAATTGGTGCCCCGTTTGATTTTGAAAAATGTTTGGATACACAAGTGAGCAGAGACGAAGGTGGTGAAAAGAATCATGCATGCTAGTGGCATGTTGATAGTGTTATGTTCATTCTTAGCAATGGTGTTTTTCTTAACATTGTTGTATTCTACTCTGGCATGTGAGAAATATGTATCCAAGAGAAGGTGCTTTACTGTGTTGACCCAGCTTTTTGTTATCCTTGACAGGTATGAAGACATAAACCAGTATGAGGAAAAAGCACCATTTGCAAAGCAGGCGCATCCAAGACCTGATCATTTCTATCCTTTGCACGTAGCTCTCGGGGCAGCTGGTGCCGACGCAAAGGCGGAGCTCATCCATCATAGCTGGACTGACTACACTCTCTCTTATGCTTCCTACAAGTTCACACAATCAACTTAGCCACACAACTATGTCCTGTGCTCCCTACAACTTCACTTTTATCAACTCCATGTGCAGCTGCTCTTGTATTAAATTAATAATGCCTGCTGTTTGCTTGTATGACATCCCTGAATTTGTGGAGAATTGGTGAACTCTTAAATGGTAAGTTCCTATTCATGAATATTGAGGCGAAAAATTAGTAACTTATGCTATGTTGGGTTGAATATATTCCTGTAATGTTGCATGAGTTCTAGATTTTTGTCAAAATAGTTGAATAAGTTTTGTGGGGAGTCATGGGTGTTACATTGTGATTTTGGTTGGAAAAAGAACATGAATCAGGGAGTTCATTGGGGAAGATAACCCAGATCGGCCCTGGTCTGCTGACTATCTTCCTTGCTTTTCGTCCAAGGGATGCCGAAAATAAGGAGAAATTTCGGTAGAAAGCAACCGAAATTGGTTGCTATTTCGGCAATGTGCTATCAAAATTAGTATTGATTTTTCAGAAATACTCTGCTGGAAATTTGTGGTAACCTTTGGTACTGCATTTGTGTTTTTATTTTAAGCACAAAAGATCACTCAAAGATCATATTAAGGCTTTTGTACATGGCCATGGAGCTTATAGAACTAATTAATGGCTTTGAAGAGGAAGATGAACCCGCTTTTGAAGTTGAGCAAGATGGTGAATAAATTAACAACAAAGTTTTTTCTCGTTTCTTGATTAATTAGGATTTTTCTTGCATGTTGGATGAATTAAGCTCTGTTTACGCTCCGTCACATTTAAACCATCTCTGGTTTTTTTCTTAAAAAAAAAGTGACTAGGGTACAATCAGGGGTATTAATTGATTGGTACCTCCTTTGATCCACACCCTTAATTAATTTCTGTTCCTTTATCAAAACACACACACTAAAGGTGAAGGAAGGAGGTTGTTCATTTCAAAATTGGTGCTCCTTCCCACCCTAGTCATTGTCAAAAGAAAAATTTTAATACTCCCTACGTCCAGCATCAATCTATTCGTTTGTTTTTTGCACGTAGATTAAGGAGTACGCATTATTATTATTATATGTGTAGTGGGTAGTTGTATTAGTGGGGTGTGTGGGTTCATATTTTAATTGTATTAGTGTGTGGGTGGGTCCCATGTGTCAAAAAGGAAAATTAATAAATTAAGAGAGAGCATACCAAAATGATAAAATTGATAGATTGACCTTTTACAATTGATGGAGGGAGTAAAAAATTGGAACTCTACTTCATTGGAACTCTACTTTCCATGATTCCAGTTATCATCTTTTTGGCTGAAATTTTATCCAAGTAAAATTTTTATATAAATTTTGGGGATTACTTGGTAAACCCTTGCACCATGACCCAATTTTTTACCGGTAAACAACCGGTCAAATATTACTATTTCTTATTAAATTGTGGGGTAATTTTAAAGTGGACCGGGTGCAGAGGTGTATGTAGAGTTTATGGTATAAATTAAGGGTTGGTGAGTGATTATTTGTTTTCTTTATTATTTTATTTTATTTAATGATTGAAATTAAATTAAAACTTATTCTAACAATTATGATGGTACACCATGCACTCGTACAAGTTGGATTCTAAATTGTGATTCATTATTTTCTAATTTATTTATTACCTCAATTTTTTTTCCTCCAAGCAAAGCTGTTTATTCATACTCTCCTAATTATTCTCTTTACATCATAATTCATGAAACAAATAGCAATCAAATTAATTTAAAATAATAATTTTTATAAAATTAATTTTTTAATAATTGTTCAATATTTTAAAATTAAATTTTCATACTCATAACTTAAGTATACTATAGCAGAAACTTTTCTCGCTTATGTGTCGTTTTCAGAACTCTCCAAAATGACATGTAATTTTCTCAATTTTTTTTATTTTTTATTTTTTTAATATTTTTCTTATTTACTTTTAACTAACTTCTTTTTTTCATATTTTCTTTTTTATATAATGTCTTTTATTTTTAATAATGAATCTTAATTATGTAATAAATTTTTAAAAAAATTATAGAAATTAAGAATAAAATATTAATAAAAAATATATTTATTAAATTATATATATATAATAACAAACAAAAAAATTGTATATAAATTAGAACAAAATTTTAATTTAAAACATATATCAAAATATTAATTAAAAATATTCTTTTTCTTATAACTAATAATACCTCATCACTAACTATCTATCGCGGCGACACCTTAATAATTTATTATAAAATGATAATTTCTTTTAAAAAAACACAAATTTTCAATATTTTATTTATTTATTTATTTGAGTATCATTGATTAATTACAAAATCTTTTAGGCAAATACTTGTGTGAGACCGTGCGACGGTCGATAAGTGATAACTTCAATGAAGAAAAGTAATAATGAAGTAATGAAAAGTGATAATGCTATTTCATAAACAAATCATAGTATAAATGAAATGTGATAACCTTTTATAGTGTAAGTGATAATATTTTATAGCAAAAGTAATAACTATTTAAAAAGTGTAAAATGGTCTCACGTGAAACGGTCTCACACAAGGCCTACCCAATCTTTTAATGCAAATAATTAATTAACATCAAATGAAATCATATATATAAATGGGAAAAAGAATATTTAATTATTTAGAATATTCTATATAATACTAGAAAGCAGGTGTCCCATATTTTCGTGAATTTTAATATATTCATTATCGTGATATATGTTACTAAAATTTTTATATGCATTATAGACTAGATTTTCCTAAATTTTAAAACATCCATTATTATGTTATATTACTAAAGTTATTGTATGCTAATCCTAGCTAATGTTGCAAGTACCAATCAGTGAACAGAAGTCAAAAGATTATTGAGATGGCAGTATTTGTTTCATGCTGTTCTCAAAATACAGTTGTTAAAAGTTAACACTTTTGTCAGTTACTAAATCACAAGATCAATGTGTTGGTATAAATCGAGCTCAAAATAGAGTTGTGGAAGATAAATGGCACCTGGAATGCACAAATACATAGGCAAAAATTCTGTATATTTACACATGCATTAAAAACATCACCATTTCATGTCCAGAATTGGCACGCAGCACATTTCTTAATCATCAAATATGCTGATAATGTGAAAAGGAATATATGCTTCCATACCCATCAGGACAATGAGACCATTTAATATCCATAACTGCAAAATACGAATGAATTGTCATATACAACCGAAAAAATATATAATAAATTATTAAGGACGGACAATATCCACATAAAACATGAAAAAATAGTATGCTGATGAAATGCTCAACTTACAAACAATAACCACAAAAGAAAAGATAAAATTTGTACCGAAACAATTGCAGATTAATATGTCAAGAATGATGCTGTCACACCAGCACTCAAGGAAGTTTGGCAACATGTGGCGAAATGTCAACTGTAAGTATCAGATATAAAAACTATAGAAAGTACCCATAACAGTGCTGATTTAGAATCATGTAGCCTTACCTCACCATCCCAGAATTATGCGTGCGAAAACAAACTCATCAAAAGTGTCTCCTAAAGACAAATAAAGTTTCAGCTACAGGGGAATGCTTTCTCACAACAGGTAACATGCCACATGTTAAAATACCAAGTAAATTACAGATAGATTTTGAGAGACATGAATAAGGGAATGAGCACCATATGATCTTTCTGGAAGTGGTGAAATGAGCATACTGAATGTGTTAAAAACATTCATATACACTTATAAGAATAATAGACATGTAATGCCATCACAAACACACATAATCTGCTCTCAATTTAGGAACAAGGGGAATCTCCTATTGCCTTACAAACACCAAGATTAGTTTGCAGTAATCTAAAAAATTGCTGAGCATCATCACGCTTGTTGAATTTGGAAAATATTATAAGTGTGTTAAAAACTACTGAAAAGAAATGGTACATAATGAATTACTCAACAATAGTACGAAACTCTCAATTTAATGGACAATCCAAGCTGAAGTAGATAAACTAAAATGAGCCTGTTTTCTGAAGAATACATGGTAAATAAAGAATGTTAATACAACAAGGTGTATTACAGTCATCCCATGTATAAGTTGCCAAATAGTAGGATGCAGACAATTAAGAATTCTCACAAAAGCATAATGTCGGTTCCTTATCTATTAAGCACCTTGTAACTAATCAAATAAAAATAATCTTAATCTGATAAGAGAAGGACCATAAAAAAGTCTAATATGTCGTACTAATTTGACCACATTATATGAGTGGATAAACCAATCTATCAATTAATCAAAAAAACTTAGAAGGAAAAATGCAGTCAATGCCCGTACACCCCTGTCGAAATGCACAAATGCAACATTTTATTATACTCTATCTTACAAGACTTTTATTATATCAAACACCTTAATATCGTTGGATATGCATTTTGCGAGACTTACAATAGACGCCAAGTTTTTTATATATTCAATCAGCAAATTAGTAGCCTCTGCATATCTACCATAATCAACATACAGGAAAGCGGGAAGGGCAGCAAAAAGGGCACAAATTTACACATCATACATTATATTTATTCTTATTTACATTATGCACCATTGAACTACTCAGCCAATCCAATAACAAATATGCTGGGTGTTTATTTAAAGCACCTAAATACTTCAGAAATTTAGAAAATATGAGAACCATTACAATAAATCAACATTCCATCCCAAGCTGAAAATTATAACACCCAGCAGGCAACATGTACAAGTAAACTACACACTTAGAAGCAATAATTCAGCACATTCGCAACCACGAGAGCTACCTATGAACAAACATGTTTAAGCATTAGGCTACTTCAAAAACTATGACCACAAATCTAGGATGACTACAAAAGCTTCATGTCATTTGCATACAGTTCACGCCATTCCACCAAACTATTTAATAAAAGAGGAACATCAAGTATAACACTTGAGCTTAAAATAAAGAACAAAAAATCAGGTGTAACAATTGAGCTTAAAATGAAAGAATTAAAAGCATGGTAAGGGCAAATCATTTCTGCAGTACAGCCCCTAATGTCACATGCAGTATACTCCGATAATAGCGTGATTGAGGCATTCTGTCAAACAAGTACCACACAAAGAATCCCCAAGAACACATGGGAAATGTAGTTTTGAACAAACAATTAGATTGGCCATTTGTCGAACACCTCATGTGCACTAATTAGGCTAATAGAATACTTGTGTCAATGCTCTCAAAAGTTTTTCTGACAGTATCATCTAAATAGGACAATTAGTTAAATAAATTGAAACAATTAACAAAGAAGATAGTAATCCATTTCAGCAAAGCCACAACGCCCACTATTCGGTGGCGGGGGAGGGAGAAGTTTTCTCTTCAGCTATGGAGTTCCAATTTGCATGCAGTGAAATAGGAAATGTCATGACACAAAAACAGAGCACAAAAAAAAGGGATATTACGTATGTGATTACAGCAGCAGCGACAAAGAGAGAAAGGAAGATGTGGACGGGAAAAAAGGAAAGAGTGTATATTAGGTGCACCGGGTGCAACCTTGCATACATATCTGTATAATTTTTTATTCTATTTTTGTATATATTTTATTCTCTTTTGTATACGTATTTTGTAATAATTGTATACTTTTTTCACACTAAATTTTTTATTAAAAAAATTAACATTCATATGTGTATAACTTTTTATTCAATAGTGTATACATGCATTTTAATAATTGTATATTTTTTACACTCAATTTTTCATTAAAAAATTAACAATTAAATTGTATACATTTTTACTTATAATTGTATATGTTTTTGTTTATATTTGTATGTGGGTGCACACGAAGCTTCGTGTGCACCCGGGTGCACAATATATTTAGCCAAAAGGAAAAGGGACAAAATAGAAAGCATTTAGAATTGCCTGAACTGCAAATGCGGAGGTCCTAGGGGGTGTAGGAAGAAATGACGAAACCAACTGTGAAAGATAGAGAGACGGAGACTTAGCTATATGATGACTAATGAGGGTGTAAATTCACGTGTTTCGAGCCCGAATTCGTGTAATAATGGTGTGTTAGATGATTGTAATTCGATATGAATCGATATATATGGTGGAAAGTCACGAATCAGGTGTCTTGAAGGCTATTTTAGTTGATTTTCGAAGGAAAATGAGTTAGAAGTGATCGGATCCGGAAAAAGGAGATTCAGAGGCTCGATTCGACCAAGCAGGCGCGCCGTTCAACCAAGAAGAAGATGGTTCGACTAGCATCTATGGTCGAACCGATTGAGAAGAAGCGCTGGGAGTGCAGTTCGACCACGACGTTGTGGTTCGACCAAGCCATTTGGTCAAATCGTAGTCGAACCAGAAACCTGAAGAGAAACAGCTGCAGTTCGACCAGAGAATATGCGGTTCGACCAGGATACTGGTCGAATCTGGGACCCGCAACCAATGTACAAGTCGATTCGACCTGGAGTTCGACCAGTGGAGGATGATTCGACCTGGCCTGTTGGTTGAACTAAGGCGCGGAAACTTACCATATTCATATTTTTACACCTTTAATGCGTATGTTCGCTCAAGAAGCCCATCCAAGGACCATAAGGAGATTTTACAATTATAAATGAAGAGCTTTCGCAGGAGAAAAGAGACACGACATCACTCATCGTCCATCCACCACCGAAATCCTACTATCATCTCAAGGAGTCATGAAGAGAGGTTCGTCTGGCGAGTCAAGTAAGATCATACCAATTAACCATGATTGTTCCTAGATCAATCATGGGCTAGAGCCGCTCCGGTAGTTCTAGGGTTATGAAAGTTTTATGAGTTAATTGAATTTCCATGTGTAAACTCCGTACAACACTACTTGTGGTTTATTTTATGTAAGATTGTGCTTTTTAAATTCATACTCACAGTCGTTTTGTGCATCATTAACTGTTATGTAGAGTCTGAATACATATCTTGGTTATTGATTGAGTGCGTTCACTGCTGAGCAGGATTACATGTTATAATTCTAAGTGAAGGAATTTCGAAGTCTTATTAGAACTATCTTATATAAATACTTGTTAATTGAATATTATTCGGGTTAATAAGTAGGATGAAGAGTATAACATCATAGTACCTATAAAGGGAGATCATATCGGGTAAGAGTACTAAGTGAATGGGAAATAATTGATACTAATAGTACCTAGAAAGGGGGGTGAATTATATCTCTTGCTCCGAGGATATTCACATGTGTCATACGCATGTTTACTTGTGTCTATAGAGTGAACTTGCATGGTTTAGTGATGCATCCATAGACCACAAAGTAGAGTCGGACACCAACGCATGGAAAGAAAATTAATAAGTAAAACTGGATGACCCGAAGAACTACCTAATTTCTTACTTGATCACAGTCGTATTTTCTCTATTGCTTGTTCATTTAATTCGCTATTTAAGTTATTCGTTATTTAATTCCGTAGCTATTCCAAACTAATTTACCAACATAGTCTTAGTTAATTAGAATATAATTAAATTGATAATAATCCGTCTCTTGGGTTCGATAATCACTTGGTCGCCTATCGAAACTAAAATTGATATCCTTCATACTTGGAATTATTTTGTGTGTTGAGAAAATGCTCATCAAGTTCTTGGCGCCGTTGCCGGGGATGACATTAATTATTAGTTTATTATTTCTAGTTTAATTGAGATTATATAATCCTTGTCTTTAATTTCTAACACTTATTTTTCTTAGGTGTATGCTCACTAGATCGAAGGTAGGTGAATTAGATCCTTATAATCTGGAGATTGGAGCATAGTCGAGGAAGAAAAAGAAGAAGAAGAACAAGAACAAGAACATAGACCCAATTGAGGCTCTTAATTTAGGAGTTGAAGTTGACGTACTAAATTCGCAAACGATTGAAGCTACAACCGAAGTTAACTTGGAAGCAGAAACCGTCAACATGGATGCGAATCCTGATACACTTGCCATCCGTGAAGTCTTTAAGAACAACGGAGGAGGCAATGCGGGGCTGTTAGGAGCAAGAGGGGGTCGGAGCCGATTTTGATCTACACGCTGCTCTTATCACCATGATTGAAAGGAGTCCCTTCTCTGGGGGAACCTTTGAAGATCCTCAGCAACATCTAAATAAGTTCCTTGGGTATGCAAGTAGACAAAAAGATGCAAGAGCTCATGAGGATGCGAGAAAGACATCTTATTTAAGTTCTCGCTGAACGAAAAAGCGAGAGATTGGTACGATAATCTTGATGCTGCTGAATGTGATACCTGGGAGAAGTTGAAAGTGAATTCTTGTAATAATACATGCCACCTTCAAAGGTCAATCAATTTTCTATCCATGGTAATGAGAAGTTTCATGAAGTTTGGGACAGATTCAAGGACATGCTTCGAAGTGTCCACAGCATGGTGAGTCGGGAAGAGATGATGAGATCGTCTCTAGCTTGGCTAATATCAACAAGTTACTTGAGTCTCAGCAAAAGCAGACTACGGATATATCTCAGAGAGTACCAATGATGCAACAGGATGGTGGCTTTAAAGGAGCTAGCCAAGAGGAGATCGAGGAGGCTAACTATGCCATGGGTTAAAGTATTCAAGGAACTAGGTACCAAAATCAAAGAAATCGGAATTATCAGGGGAACTACAATAATCGTGGTCTCCCGGGTAAATACCAACAACCGAGGAGGCCAGAGTTTTCATGGAGTAATCCCAACAATGCAATGCAACCTCCTATCGGTGTTGATCCGGGTGCTAAAGTGGAAGAAGAAAAACTGAGTTTCGAGGATACGGTGAACAGGTACATGGCGAGGAACGATGCAAGAGTAGATCGTCTTGAGGCCAAGTTAGAAAAGAAGATTGATGCCAATCATGAGGATTTGTCTAAACAAGTGAAGGACCTTACATTTTTGATGGTCGAACCACATCTCCCTTGGTCGAACTGGCATGTAAACATTTTCTCTGATTAGCAGTTCGACTTGAACAACTTGGTTCGACCTTCCTCCTGGGTCGAGCCGTGCCCCTGTTCCTTCAAACTCGATTCTTCTTCGTCCCCTACAAACTTCAAGCTAAAAAACGATCATTAGGTACCAAAATAGTGCAATACTATACTAGAGAACCACCATTAAGACTCACTAATAATTGTATATATACTCCGCATACTACTCAATAAATAAAACACCACTAAATATTAGGCAAATTATAAAAAATTGACACATCAACACCGATTAAAGTATTAATATGCCACAAAAAATCAACTCCCCTAACAAACGTTATAAAGAAAAGATTATACTCTCGGTTCTATAATGAGGTAAGTACATCATCCCCCAAACTTAGTAGAAACTATAGTCGAAACTAAGTTTGCAAAAAGATGTAATTTCCCACAAGTAAGCACGTCAAATATACAATTTCTTACGCATACTAATGAAATAAAGCAATAAAACAGGAGGGTAAGCCCCCAACAGGTGCTCATGTTTAACGTCAGAGACTCACGACGGTACCATATCAATGCAAGGAATCCTCAAAGAAGACGCAAGCATCATTCGACGACTTATAATATTTCAATCGATGCCCATTCGCCGCTATAATGTCTCTGTCTTTATCCATGATTTCAAAACTCCCTCCTCCGCAGGCTCTATGGATAATGAACGGTCCCATCCACTTCAATTATAGTTTTCCCGCGAAAAGTTTCAAACGAGAGTTAAAAAGTAATACCTCATCTCCTAGCTTGAAATCTTTATAAGTGATCTTCGAGTCATGCCACTTCTTCATTCTGTCCTTGTAGATCACTGAATTCTTGTAGGTTTGATTTCTAAACTCGTCTAGATGATTGATTTGAGTCAACCTCAACTCCTTTTGATCCTTTAGACACAAGTTCAAACTTCTCAAAGCCTAAAACGCCATATCCTGAATCTCTACAGGTAAGTGGCATGGCTTTCCACAGATAATTTTATAAGGTGGCATATCAAGCACAGTCTTGTAAGGAGTTCGGAACTCCCACAACACATCATCGAGCTTCATAGCCCAATCCTTCCTATTAGTTCCGACTACTTTTTGTAAAATTTATTTCACTTGTCGGTTGGAGACTTCGGCTTGGCCATTAGCTTGAGGATGATAGGGTGTAGTGACCCTATTCTTAACACCATATTCCTTGAGAACCCTTTCAAGAAGTTTATTGACGAAGTGGGAACCTCCATCACTTACGCGTGCTCTAGGAACTCCATAGCGGGTAAAGATATGTTTCTTCAAGAAAGACAACACGGTCTTTGAATCATTCATGCGAATAGGAATGGCTTCTGCCTACTTAGAAACATAATCCACTGCTAGAATGATGTAGAGAAATCCATTAGATGGGGAATCGATCCCCCATACATCAAAGATCTCTACAACAATGCTCGGCTGAAGTGGCATCTCATCTCTTCTACTTATGTTTCCCATCCTTAGACATCTATCGCATGTCATCACATAGGATTCACAATCTTTAAACAAAGTAGGCCAATAAAGAGCAGATTGAAGTACCTTAGCTGCTGTCTTTTGGGCTCCAAAATGCCCCCCGTTAGGTTGTGCATGGTATAAATCAAGAACACTTTCCATCTCCATCTCGGGCACATACCTATGAATGATAGAATCCGTACAAATCTTGTAGACAAACAGATCATACCATATGAAAGTCTCAATATCCCTCTTAAACTTTATAAGTTGATACCTATTGAGATCTCTCGGAATTTCTCATACGGCAATGTAGTTAACATAATCCGTGTACCGTGAATCTATTCCTTGAGTAGCTAATACACAAGCTCTTTCCGCTCCATCAGCAAATACCGCCATAATCTTCTCATTAGGAACATCTCCTCTATGTAATCGAACAAATCATCACAATGCTCCCTTGTCTCCAACCTTGATAGGTGATCCGCCAACACATTCTCTGTACCTTTCTTATCTCGGATCTCCATATCAAACTCTTGCAGAAGAAGGACTCATCTAATGATCCTTGGCTTCGATTCCTTCTTCTCCATCATGTATCAGATCGCAGAATGATCCGTTTACATAATAGTCTTCATGCCAACCAAATACTGTCGAAAAATAGAATGCATACACAATAGCTAGAAACTCCTTTTCAGTGACAGTGTAGTTCTTTTGTGCTGCATCAAAAGTCTTACTCGCATAGTAGATGGCGCAGAATTTCTTCTCTCTCATCTGCCAAGCACCACTCCAAGTGCTAGATCACTTGCATCACACATAAGTAAAAATGGTTGAATCCAATCCAGTGTGATCAAGATAGGTGTAGTAATATGTGCCTCCTTCAAAACCTGAAAAGCTGTTAGGCATTCATCATCAAAACAGAAGGAACATCCTTTTCAAGTTAGTGAGACAACGGTTTGGAGTATTTTGAGAAGTCTTTGATAAATCTCCTATAAAATCCTGTGTGTCCAAGAAAGGACCGCACTCCCTTCTCTTTAGTAGGTGGTGGAAGCTTCTCAATTACCACCACCTTTGCTCTATCCACCTGCAATCCATTAGCCAAAATATGGGGCCCAAGAACAATTCCATCTCTTACCATGAAGTGGAACATTTTCCAATTCAAGACAAGATTAGTTTCTTGACATCTCTTCAAAATAGTAGATAGGTTAGATAAACAAATATCAAAGAAAGAACCAAAAATAGAAAAATCATCCATAAACACCTCCATAATCTTTTCGATCAACCCATCAAATATGGCCATCATGCAGCGCTGAAATGTAGCAGGTGCATTACATAGTCCAAAATGCATCTTTCTAAAGGCAAAGATTCCATAAGGGCAAGTAAAAGTAGTCTTTTATTGATCCTCGCATCACAATCATGATTTGATTATACCCCGAGTACCTATCTAAGAAATAATAAAAATCATACCCTGCATGATGATCAAGCATTTGATCCATGAAAGGAAGGGGGAAGTGGTCTTTGCATATATTTTCATTCAGTTTTCTGTAATCAGTACACACATGTCATCCCATAGGAATCCTAGTGGCTAAAGTCTCGTCATCTTCGGCTTTTACAATAGTCATGCCCCCCTTTTTAGCTACAACATGCAATGGACTCACATGGGGACTATCGCTAATTGGATATATAATTCCTGCATTTAGCCATATTAGGATTTGCTTCCTAATCACTTCTTGAATAACAAGATTCACTCTCCGCTGATTCTGAATGCTACTCTTAGCCTCATCTAACAATCTTATCTTATGCATGCAACACGAAGGACTAATACCTTTCAAATCATCTAGAGACCAACCAATCGCAGACTTATACTTCCTAAGCACATTTAATAACTCTTCAAGTTGATCATCTGTTAGAGAAAAAGATACAATTACCGAATATTTTTCATTGTCACCTAGATAGGCATACTTTAGGCATGTCTCCGCCAAGCATGTCTCCAATGGATCCTTTGAAAGGATCAAAGATATATATTCCTTCACTATCTCTTCCACCACATCAATGTTATGGCACTGCGTTTCCATCAGCATCTTCATTACTTTATCTATGTTGAACAGAACCTCTTCTTTATCCATCCGCAGCCTTAGCTCACCCTTTTGAACATCAATTATAGCTTCAGTAGTGGCAAGGAATGGTCTCCCTAAGATAAGGGGAACATTATCCTTGTCATCTTCCATCTCAAGTATAAGAAAGTCCACATGAAATACCAGTTTCTCTACTTTCACAAGAACATCTTCAATCACTCCTTTCAAAAAACTCATAGACCTATCCGCCAATTGTAGAGCCACTGTCGTGGGAGTCAACTCCCCCAAATCAAGCCTTTGAAATATTGACAATGGCATCGAGTTGATGCTTGTCCCAAGATCGCACAAGGCTCATCGTGCCGGCCCCTTTCTAATCTCACATAGAATAGTGAAGCTTCCCGGATCCTTTAACTTAGTTGGCAGCTTTCTCTGAATGATCGAGCTGCAGTTCTCAGATAAATTTACCATTTCAATTCCGTTCAAGCTTCTCTTCTTTAATAGAATATCCTTAAGAAAGTAGGCATAGTATGGCATCTCCAAGATTGCTTTAGAGAAAGGAATACTCAAGCTTATCTTATTTATAATCTCTGTAAACTTCTTAAACTTTTCTTCCAATCCCTTCTTTACTAACTTGAAAGGAAATGAAGGAGGTATCTTTGTCTTGGGAATCCCCCATTCATCACGTTCAACCTTCTCCACTTTGTCCTTCTCGGCTCTCAATCTCTTTACTCTTTCCCATTTCTTCTCCGCTATAAGCTCAGTGTTCTGCTCTTGGGATAGTACTGGAGTAGCATCAACATCAGGTAAAGCATTATGCATGGAAAATGATACCACACGAGGTGGTTCGACTATGGTTCGACCTTGAGTGCTAGTTGAACTAGGTGTGTAATGGTCGAACCATGCTTCAAAAAGTATGTTCTCTCCCGAACAGGTCAGTTCGACCACAGTTCAACCAACAGTATTGATCGAACCATAATGGTCGTGGTCGAACCTTGCTTCAAAAAAATAGAGGGTCGCGAACAGGTCAGTTCGACCTCCAGGGTTGGTCGAACCAGTATGGTGTTTGTCAAACCCGACTTCAGAATGCTCCGGAGGTTGCCTAGATGCTTGGTTTGACCTCCAAGATGTGGTTTGACCTGATGGCTTGGTCGAACCGAGGTCGAATCAAGCTCCTTGAGCTTCAAAATTCGTTTCTAGCATCATCGATCCCTCATACTGCGTTCCAGACCTTAACGTGATGGCGTGGCACTCTTTCGGGTTAGTAATCTCTGAGATAAGAACTTCCCTTATCCACCATTTGAGTTAATTGATTCACATTACCGGTGATCTGCCCCATCAACAACGTCAAGTCCTTCATCTGCTTAGATATATATTCTCATCCTCATGATTTTTATCAATTTTGGCCTCTAACTTCGCCTCTAGATGATCCACTCTTGTATCATTCCTCTCCATGTACCTGTTCACCGTATCCTCAAAACTAGACCCGGATCAACACCAACAGGAGGTTACACTGCTGTATTAGGATCACCATTAAAACTTCAGCCTTCTTAGTTGTTGATAATTACCAGGGGGACCACGATTATTGAAGTTCCCTTAATAATTTCGGTTTCCTTGATTTTGGAACCTTGTTCCTAGAATACTTTGACCCATGGCGTAGTTGACTCTTCCATTTCCTCTTGGCTAGCTCCTTCATAACCAACATCCTACTGTATAATTGGTACTCGCTGAGCTATGTCAGTAATATACTTTTACTGAGACTCAAGTAACTTGTTGATATTAGCAAAGCTAGAGACAATCTCATCTTCTCTACACTACTTAACCATAGTGTGCTCAACCTGTGCTACTTTACCAAGAACATAAGTGCCTCTCACTCTATCAGTTGACCAATCTCTTGAATTCATCGAAATATCTTCAAAGAGCTTTTTGGCCTCAATGGATGACTTTGTAAGTAGTGCTCCATTAGTCTAATCCGTTGTAGAAAATACTAATGTATTGAGCTTTTGATAGCCCGTGCTATGGATACTTCCTAAGCATGTCCTTGAATCTATCCCATGCTTCATGAAATTTTTCATTACTTCCGATAGCAAATTGATTGATTTCATGTTTTATCTTAAACACCTTTGAAGGTGGCATGTATCGTTCCAAGAACTTCAATTTCAATTGCTCCCAGGTAGTCCATTCAATATCATTAATAGTATCGTACCAATCTCTCACTTTTTCAGTGAGCGAGAATTTAAATAAGATGATCCTCCTCGCATTCTCATGAGTTCCTACATCTTTTTGTGTACTTACATAACTAAGGAACTTGTTCAGATGCTGCTGAGGATCTTCAAAGGTTTCCCCAGAGAAAGGACTCCTTTCAATCATGCTGATCAGAGCAGGGTGAAGATCAAAATCAGCTTTGGCCCCTCTTGCTCCTAACAGCTCCACATTTCCTCCTCCGTTGTTCTTGAAGACTTCACAGATGGCAAGATTATCTAGGTTCGCCGCCATGTTGACTGCTTCTGCTTTCGAATTATCTCCGATTACAACTTCAATTGTTTGTGAGTTCATCTCGTCAACTTCAACTCCTAAATAAAGAGCTTCTATTGGTTCTAGGTTCTTATTCTTCTTCGCCTTCTTCTTGCTCAACGATGCACCAATCTCCGGATTAAAAGTTACTATTTTTCCTACCTTTGATCTAGTATGCATACACCTACAAAAAATAAGCGTTAGAAAAATAAAAAAAAAGAATAAAATAGTCTCAATTAACTAGAAATAATAAACTAATAATTAATGTCATCCCGGCAATGGTGCCAAGAACTTGTTGAGCATTTTCGCCACACACAATATTAATCCCCAAGTGTGAAGGATGCTATTGTAGTTTTGATAAGCGACCAAGTGATTATCGAACCCAAATGGCGTATTATTATCAATTTAATTATAATCTAACTTATTAAAACTAATGTGGCAATATAGTTGTGGTGATTAAGTAACCAATAAATAATTAATTAAAATACCAATTAAAATAAAAAAGCAGTAGAGATTAAACAAAAGTGAATAAGTTAGAGGTTAGGTAGTCCTTCAGGCCATCCAGTTTTAGTTATTAATTTTCCTTCCGTGTATCAATGTCCGACTCTGCCTTGTGGAGTATGGACGCATCCCTAAACCATGCAAATCTACTCTATAGATACAAGTAAATAAGCGTGTGACACGTGTGAATATTCTTGGAGCAAGAGATATAATTCACCCCCCTTTCTAGGTACTATCAGTATCAATTATTTCCTGTGCACTAAGTACTCTAACCCGATATGATCTACCTTTATAGGCACTATGAAGTTATTCTCTTTGTCCTACTTATTAACCCGAATAAGATTCAATTAACAAGTATTTATATAAGATAGTTCTAATGAGACTTCGGAGTCTCCTCACATAGAATCATAACATATAATCCTGCTCAGCAGTAAACTCACTAAATTAATAATCAAGATATGTATTCAGACACTACATAACAATTAATTATGCACAAAACAACTCTGGGTATGAATTAAAAAGGCATAGTCTTATATAAAATAAACCACAAGTAGTGTTGTATGGAGTATACACACGGAAGTTCAATCAACTCATAAAACCTTCATAAACCCTAGAACTACCGAAGCGGTTCTAGCCCATGATTGATCGGAGAACAATCATTGTAGTTGGATAGATCTTACCCATAGTCTTGAAAATTACAAGATAAATTAAGAAGTGAAGTAAACCCTAGATGCGGGTGCCGTCGTGCCTCTCTTCATCTTGAATCTTCACTTGGTTCTCACTTGATTCGACAGACGAATCTCTCTCCACAGCTCCGTGGATGATGGTAGGATTTCGGATGTTGTGTAGATTGAAGATGGTTAATCGTCCTCCTTCTCAGCTGCGCAAGGCTTCCTTTTATACTTGTAAGCTCTCTTTATGGACCTTGGATGAGCTTTTTGAGCGAAAACACGTACTGAAGGTGTAAAAATACAGATCTGGAATCTTCTAGCGCATCGATTCGACCAAGGCTCTTGGTCGTACCACTCACAGCCTGGTCGAATCAACCTGTAATGCACCGGCAGATATCTGGTTCAACTCGAACCATCGATCGAACCAGATGTATCAGGGTCGAATCACACACTGCTTCTCTTTAGGCTTTTGGTTCAACCATGGTTCGACCATCAGGCCTGGTCGAACCACATCATCGTGGTCGAACCACTATGAAATACAACTTTAGACGCCTGGTTTGACCTGCACCGGTGGGCAAACCACCTTCCTTCTTGGTCGAACCAGGTCCTAAAATAACCCTTTTCCGATTCCAAGCACTTTTGTCCTATTTTCCTTCAAAATCTGCTCAAACGGCCTCACACACACCTAATTCGTGACTTTCTACTACATATCTCGAGTTTCCTCGACTTACGATCAAATCATACATCATTATCACAAGAATTAGAGCTCAAATTATGTGAATTTACACTCATCATTTCTCCTATCTAGTGTATAATTTTATTTTAAATAATAAATTTACATATTTAGGTAGTGGATGCAACTTCCTCAATTCCAAATTTGGAGGAATACGACCAAATAATGAATAGAATGCGTATTTGGATATTCCAGTATTTGATGTGGTAGATACGAGCCTATACTTTAACAATACTGTTTGTACTAAATAGGTACATATATCTATACAATTCTCAACTAACACATCTATAGGCTCAATCTCTTAAGAATACGGATCGGTCATTTCGTAGTGTGCTGCAACTTACTCATTATAGATATGATAGTCAGATGTATTAAAATGTATGATTATATCCCGTCTGCAGTAACTATTGAAGAGGATCTATTGCATCAATCAAAATAATTGTAAGATGATGACTTGAAAATTTGCTTTATTCAAAAGCACTTTCTAACTTTATTATTCTTCAAATGTTTCTACGCAATTCAATGGACTGCAGGATATTTTTGGTTCTGATTTACTAGCTTATTTTGTCCCTTTTTCATCTTACTATGTTGACCAATTTATATATGGTATAAACAGAGGAACATGTTAGATATTTTTATATATTCATTCTCATCTTAATTAATTTATTAAAATTATTTACGCCTGAGGGATCCACGTCATTCAAATGATGGGGTCTGCAAAAAAAATTCATGAAAACAATTCTTTGAGAAAATTCTTGGATGTCGTGGTTGCTTATACTTTTATTGGCATCGATATTCATTTCTAATTTTACCAATCTAATCTATGGATTTCTATCTAGGTGGTTGATTAGCCAATTTTTGTAGTCGGGATGACCAATTAAAGAATTTATCAAACCCAAGGGAGGTAGGTACTAGAGCTTAAGCGAGCTCATATTTTTTGTAATTTTATAGAGACGAGTCATCAATGGATTGGTTGTTCAAACAAGTAAAGAAAAATTTCTAAACAAGCAATGATCAAACAAACAAGATAGATAGATGAAGATTGGTTTTCCAAGTAAAGTAAAAGTGAGATTAACAACACTAATGAGGTGGTAATTCTAGGACCAATGCATCAAACTCATATGTATCATGGATTAATAACTAAGGGCTAACACGAATTCCACCTAAACTCCCTCTCGAGATGGATAGGATGTAGATTCTTAACAAGGCCTCAAAATAGCTCTAAGATTGGTTCTCAATAAAAAAATTCCAACTAGGTACTAAATTCAATTAAAGATTCTCCCTCACGCGATCAATTGACCTCTCGATCTAACAATTCAAATATTCTATCAAAGGGTTCTAAATCCTAAAGGATATCTCTATCTCTTTAAAACTTATAATGCACATGAGGTGTATGATAAAATGATTTACTTAATTATCCTAAACACATAATTGATTTCGCAATCTAATCACATGTCTAAAACAACAAAACACACAAATCATCATACACATCAAGATCTAAAGCATCAATGATAGAAAATCAATAAATCCAATCAACATATGAATTCAAATACATAAATCCCAAAATTATCAAACAACTTTCATGTTGCTAATCTTACAAGGGAGATTAGCATACTGATAGACATTTTTTACGCACTCCAATTAAATCCCCAAGTGTGAAGGATGTCAATTGTAGCTGCAAGCAACCAAGTTAAATTATCGAACCCAAAAGGACATCTAATTATTTATTTCCTAAAATTATTAAATTAATCAGAATCAAGTAACCGATATCCAAGAGTTGTGAATTTAATTATTATCTAAAGAACAGAAAATTAAATAACTATTGAAATAAATCACAGAAGAAAGATTTAAGATTAATTCAAGAAACGATCAACAGTTCTTAGGTAATCCGATATAGACCAATTAATTTGAATTCCTAGACTTCCAATCATTCATTCATGCAGATTTTAAAAAAATACACCACATAACCCTATTTTTCCACCGGATATGATCCGATTCAAAGCTAACCAATTAATTTAAATCCTAAGGTACGTGAATATTACCAAGTCCCCTTCCTAGATACTAATCAACGTAAACAACAATACCTCTGGGTGGCAAGTTTGACTAAAAAGATATTTTCTTAAAGTACTACAAGGTTTTATTCACTTTCTACTTGAATGTCTAATTGCATTGTTCCACTAAACAATTCAAGTATCTGATTTACTGGTTCTTAGAATTAACGTGTTTATTATGGAATTACCTTAATTTTTAACAGATAGACAATTCAATTCATGAACGCACACAAGCTAACATAATAAATCAAGCATTATAGCTGATGTCAAGAATTTACTATGAAGATATTCGAAGCATGATTGCAAAGTCTCAAAATAAATCAAATAAACCAAAATAATAATCCACATGAATTCACAAAAATCAGTCTAGTTCATCAAATCAATTATATCTATCCTTCAAACCTTAAAATTGTAAATAAAATTAGCCCATGGGGTTACAAGCAACTCCCATGGCTATCAAATTCATACCAGAAGTCTTGACAAATAAAAATAAAAGAAAGGAATAGAAAACCCTAGTGTTGGCATTATTCTGCTTTCCTTCTCCGTCTCTCCGATTGACTGATCTCCCTCTTGAATAGCCCTTGAATCTCCTTCGGTGTGGATGGATGATGAGATGATGGAAGGGGCAATCCCCATGTGGAGGGTGGTGTTTCTTTTGAATAATTATATGAAATATATATAGGTGTGAGAAGGGAATGAGATAAGGAAATTAATTGTGCTCCAAGAAATAGGAAATATGGGCTAATGTTTGGAAATTTTCGGAAATTCCCATCGGCAGCAGCGCGATCCCACGATTTTGAGCATAACTTCCTCATACGGACTCCGATTTGAGTGATGTTTGCGCTAAAATGATCCTCTCTTCCGTGGCTTTTTAATCATATATCAGAATAGCAGATTTTAGTTCAAAATGAATACAGAAAAATTACACAATGTGAGCATGCATTTTTCAGCATTCTTCTAACTTTCACTCTTCATTCCAACTTTGAACTTTTGATCCTTTTTCCACCTAAAACTCAACAAAACACCTTAGTAGTATCTTAATTATGCAAGATATGAAAACCACACAATCTTACACGAAATCATGGCCATATTCTAACAAAAATGATGTAATGTGAGACCTAAAATACATGAAATTCTGCTCTCAACAAACCCCCAAACTTACCTGTTGTTCGTCCTGAAAACCAATAGAGTAATCGAGGGAAAATTTCACAGCTTAACACATCCAAGACAATATAACAACTCAAAAATCATACTTCAAATACTAAGATATTCATCCATCTAAGAACATGCATTTCAAATAAACTACTTCACCTTTTCGGAATGCTCATCCACCCATTCTCACGGGTAGTATTTACGCTCATCACTCTAGTGTGAAATATACACTTTAGGGTAAAGTGTTTACACTCAAGATCAATTCAAACACACGCGTAACCATAAGCTTGGCAATCATCTCAACTCTTGACTAACGGTGTAACCTCGACAATAGGATCACAAAGGTCTTGTACTTAGGATGTAACGTTGGCTCTTTGGTAAAGGTAGAAAATATATAGATTAAGTGACTAATTCACTAGTAAAGAATCAAAGAAGACTTACAGTTTTTCATCAAAACAACTTAATTTTCTTCTTTCTCCTTCAACACTCTTCACTGCTTCTTGCAACTTGATTCCTCCTTCACTTTTGAACACAACATCCTTATTTGAATCTTTTTTCTTTTTTTTTTCAAATAAGGGTACCAGTTTCAGGTACTACCCTTTCTCATGGGGTACTAGTTTCGGGCACTACCCCTTCATGCAAGTTCTAACCAATCTCTTCAACTATTTTCATTACTTCTAAATTATTTCTCCTTATATTCTTCTTCACAAGATACCAACTTGACTCCTTCAACTCTCTGCTAGATAGGAATTTTTAAAGCTAGCAAAGGGATCAATTGGCTAATTACGTAGGCTTCCAACAAATAAGCCTTTTAGGCTCAAAAGGGCTGACTACGGATAATTTCAATAGGTAGGATAATAATTTGGCTAGTGACTAATAAATAACAAAGATGGCCTAAGATCATTTCTTATCATCTAATCAAACACGTAGCTTCAAGCAAGATGTAAAGCTAAGTTTTAGAATACATGTGTATGAACGACACTCACAAGAATAAATTAAATTATACAACTTATCATGATTTCAAAAGGCTCAAATCTCACATGGCTATAGGAATGAATGAGCAATCCTAATAGAGCTACACAGCTAATTATCCATGCATATAATTAAACTTCAAGCATCTCAATATCAAAGCATAATCTTAAATTGTTTCTCATGTACAATCACACATATAATCAAGTGCTAAGAAAAATTGAAAAATCATCCTAGAGAATCATAAATCGACTACGCTAACACTAAGACCAAAAAATGACAAACAAAAATAAAAATACGAAACCTGGAAAATCGCAAAAAATCGAACCCTCAACATCATCAAATAAATTAAAAATATAAAAAATTCACAAAAAATCGACCCTCCAAGCAACAATACAATGCAAAAATTCTATTTCAATGCTGCAAGACAAGGTATGTACTTAACCTCCCCCCAAAGTGAGATACTAAGTTTGCAAAGAAGTATATACCGCAGTCAAGCAACACCTAATAAAATTCCTACACCACACAAACACATAAAAACAATTAAAACGGGAGGGATAGCCCCCAATAAGTGCTCGTATTTAACATCGGGAGTCACGATGGGATACATCAAGCTCATCGGAATGGCCATGGATATCTTTCATCCTTGCCATCGTATTCTAATCGTTGTACTTCTTCATCAATCCAATACTTATGGCAAAGGATGGCCTCGTTGGCATTCATAAAATTTATCTTGCCCTTGCCAGCAATGTTAAGATCATTCGTGAACCTCTTAATTCTACTCCACCACTTATTCCTTTTCGTGACGAAAATTCCCAACTCCTCTTCTAACTCATTTCTATCCCTAAGAATATGTGAGGAATCATTAGGTGAAACAAAGTCAATAAAAACAATATCATCAAATTCAATTCAAATTAAAGAGTTTAAAGGTTTAGAAATGCTCATTTTCTTCTTCAAGTCCTCTTCGGTTGCTTCTAGGCTTTGCTCATTTTCTTTCTTTTCTTCCTCAACATCCTCAAATTCTTCATTAATCTCTTCTTCTGCCTCAAAAATTGACTCCAGTTGATAGCGCAATTCGAGTGGAGCCATTTGACTTAATCTAGTGGACTCCTCTTCGACTTCTTCTTCCTAATATGACAACATAGGACCTTCAAACAGCATTCCAGTGCACAATGGAACAATAATATCTTCCTCAAACTCCTCTTCATCCATTCTTTCCTCTCATTGAAGTTGAGCATTTGAACTTGAAGCGATGTTAGTAAGAAGATTGTTTATCTCTCTCGTTCTTTCATGAAACTCCTGCGATGCAACTTTCCTCTCCTGCGATTGAACTTTCATCTTTCTTTTTAGAGCTTTCAACCTTTCCATGATTTCTTCATGCTTCTTAATGGAGGTATCAAACGCGTCTTGTAATCCTTGGGAAACTCCGGTAGATCCAGAATAGGTGTTCTCTTGATAAGGTTGATATGAATTTTCATTGTAAGCACAAGACCATTCATCTTCATATCTGACTTGATTGTAGTACTGAGAAGGACTTTGATTCACTATAGAATCATAACCATAATTCCTCTCGTCCATGTAATATGGAGAAGGAACCATAGCATTCTGATTTTTATAATATTTCAATATTTCATCTATGCATGGAGAAGGATCCATAACATTTTGATTTCCCTAACGTTTCAATATTTCGTCCATCTAATGTACCTCAAAAATAATTTATAGTCAGAATATATCCAAATTAAAAAAATAAAAATAAAGCAATAAAAAGTCTTAATTAAACTAATAATAAAAGAAAAATAAACAATTAAACTGTCCCCGGCACACGGCGCTAAAAACGTAATAGGCATTTTTTACGCACTCCAATTAAATTCCCAAGTGTGAAGGATGTCAATTATAGCTGCAAGCAACCAAGTTAAATTATCGAACCCAAAAGGATAGCTAATTATTTATTTCCTAAAATTACTAAATTAATCAGAATCAAGTAACCGATATCCAAGAGTTGTGAATTTAATTATTATCTAAAGAACAGAAAATTAAATAACTATTAAAAACAATTCAAGTATCTGATTTATCGATTCTTAGAACTAACGTGTTTATTATGAAACTACGTTAATTCCCAACAGATAGACAATTCAATTCATGAACGCACACAAGCTAACATAATAAATCAAGCATTATAGCTGATGTCATGAATTTACTATGAAGACGTTAGAAAGCATGATTGCAAAGTCTCAATACGAATCAAATAAACCAAAATAATAATCCACATGAATTCACAAAAATCAGTCTAGTTCATCAAATCAATTATATCTATCCTTCATACCTTAAAACTGTAAATAAAATTAGCACATGGCGTTACAAGCAACTCTCATGACTATCAAATTCATACCAGAAGTCATGATAAATGAAAATAAAAGAAAGGAATAGAAAAACCCTAGTGTCGGCATTATTCTGCTTTCCTTCTCCGTCTCTCCAATTAACTAATCTCCCTCTTGAATAACCCTTGAATCTCCTTCGGTGTGGATGGATGATGGGATGATGGAAGGGGGTAATCCCCTTGTGGAGGGTGGTGTTTCTTATGAATAATTATGTGAAATATATATAGGTGTGAGAAGGAAATGAGATAAGGAAATTAACTGTGCTCCAAGAAATATGAAATATGGGCTAATTTTCGGAAATTTTCGGAAATTCCCGTTGGCAGCTGCACGACCCCACGATTTTGATCATAACTTCCTCATACGGACTCTGATTTTAGTGATTTTTGCGCCAAAGTGATCCTCTCTTCCGTGAATTTTCAACCATATATCACACTAGCAGATTTTAGTTCCAAATGAATAAAGAAAAATTACACAATGTGAGCTTGCGTTTTTCAGCATTCTTCTAACTTTCACTCTTCATTCCAACTTTGAATTTTTGATCCTTTTTCCACCTAAAGATCAACAAAACACCTTAGTAGCAACTTAATTATGCAAGATATGAAAACCACACAATCTTACATGAAATCATGGCCATATTCTAACAAAAATGGTGTAATGTGAGACCTAAAATACGTGAAATTCCACTCTCAACACCAACCATATTCATAAGGAAATCAACATAGAAATTTAAATCCTTACAAACCATGATAAACAATAAGGTTTCAATAAAAATTTTGGATGAAAACTCCCTTGGATGGCTCCAATGGTGATCCCCTTCCTCTTCTTGTAATTCTCCTCTCTTCCTTGCTTCTTTTCCTCACTTGGATGGGAGTTTTGATGGTTGGATGAAGGTAGATGGAATGGATGGTGAATGGATGAAAGGGATGGTGTAAAATGATGGAAAATGTGTGTGTAGAGGTGAAACCCTTTGAAAATCTGCTCAAATGTTGAAATTGGGGGTATTTATACCCCTTGGGAGCTTCTACAAGGCTGCTGATATTTTCTCTAAATTTTGCACAGACTCAACTCGAGTGTTGTAGCTCATCTCGTGTCGATATAGGTTTTCCCAGCAAATTATAGCTTCAACGGAGCTCGAGTTGAGTTGCGTCCTCGACTCGTGTCTTCTGCATGGGCTCGGCTCGAGCTCAGCACACGGCTATGGGATGGGCGAGCAGGTGTTTCAGGTGTTGGAGCACGGCCACTTCTTACAAGTCTATTTTTCACACACGACTAGTGCTTGCACCAGCTCGACTCGAGTACATTGACTCGACTCGAGCTGGGTCTAGTTTTGCACTCTTTTCTCGTTTTAGCTCCCGTCTCCGTTTTAACTCCTTTTTCACCTATTTTTCATACTTTTAAGCTCATTCTCACACATTTCCATAAAAACACAAAGTACAACCAAATAGTACAAAAATAAGAATAAAATAATATAAAAACATATATAAAAAGGCACAAAAATCTACGTGAAAATATCGCCAATCACACCCCCAAACTTAAAGTGTTGCTCGTCTCCGAGCAACGAAAATGATAAACAAAGAGACGAGATTCTCACGTAGGAAAAGACCTAACGAATATAAGCAATAACACATCTAAAGCAATAATTATTACAATTATGTCAAGTTATCCTAAACATTAAATTCATAACATGAAAAATTAACAAGTTCAATTAAAAGAGAATAAAGAATAATATAGTCCCTTTTGGGTCCAAGCCTCTCTTCGGATATAAACTTCACTCAACACCTATCATACTCCCTCTGTCCATCCTCAATGTATCAATTTGCTTTTTGCATGTGGATTAAGGAGTATTATTATTTTATGTGTAGTAGGTAGTTGTATTAGTGGAGGGTGTGGGTCTCATATTTTATTTGTATTAGTGGAGGGTATGGGTCCCATAGTCCAAAAAGGGAAATGAATAGATCAAGGATGGATGACCCAAAATGGTAAAATGAATAATTGACAATGGACAGAGGGAGTATTAGGTAAAACAACACTCATTAATCGATTGGCTCGACTCGCTATAAAATTGCTCGTGGACTACATTCACAAACTACCAAAGTTTCCATCAATGATCAAAAACGTCTTTAATTAAGGATGTAATGATAGGTTCTTTGGTTAGGTAGGAAGAATATGGGTAATAGTGATTAATCAAGTGTAAGTAATTGAAGAGGTGATCAACTTCCTCACTTCTCTTTCTTCCTTTCTTATCTTTGCAAGTCTCAAGCATTAATCATCATTATCCTTTGGATTGAGCTTCTTTAGACGCTTGCTTCCTTCCTTTGACGTTCATGGTTTTCATAAGCATTTTGTTGTTACTTCGCTCCTTTTATTGTTTTGAAGGTTGCATGTGCATTCTTACTTGTATACCAATTCCTTTCTTCTTTTGCACAATATCTCATCAAATCTCGTTAATCACCATCTTCTCAATCACCCACATAAAGGTATATATATATATATAAGGCTTAAGTTGGTAATCATGGCTTGTAATGTGCTAAATTCAAAAGAAATAGGCTTATAGGCTCAAAGTGATTGACTAGGGGTAATGTTCATGGTAGAAAAATATGTGGCAATGACTATAAATGACAAGGATGGCCTTGGATCATATCACTAATCACCACTACTTGGGCTCATTCCCGTAGTTCTTGAGCAAGTTCTAGCTTATCAAACACAACCAATCTACTCATGGAGAAATACCATATATGCACGGTTGAGGCTAATGCTCACAAGTTTGTGCTCGGACCTTAAGGAACTTATTACACCACATTCATCTTTAAATTGAACAAGTTAAATAAAACAAGTCACAATTTCAAAGTATAGAGATTTTTAATCATAATTTGTCATCACTTATCACAATAATATGTCATCACTCACATTCAAAAATGACTCACGACATCCCAAGAAGTCATTCACACTTTCATTTTTTCTAAAAATGAAAAAATACCTTCGAATAATTGTTTAATGTGAAAATATGCGTGTTTTAGGGCTCGATTTAGCACCATTTTATGGTATTTATATCCGTATTTGAGCATCTTTTGGTTGAATTATATATTTGTGTTACAGATGCATGTGAGGTGTCATTTTATATTTTAGGTGGAAAACAGGGATAAAAAGAGCAAAATCGGAAGTTGGAGTCGAAATCGGATGAAAGTAGAATTTGGTGCAGCATGGCAAAACTCATTCCATCCATGGCATGGCTCGTGGCGCACACATGAACCACTAGTGTCGGCCATGATGTGTATATGCGTCCAGCATGCCTCGGAGGAGCATGACTCGTGCCAAACTTTTCACGACTCATGACATACTCAAATGGGTGAATTTTTAGGAGTTCTTTATATGCTGGAAAGACAAGAAAGAGAGGATCGCGTGAGCATAAATATAACCTCAATCATAGATTGAATGAAGAAGTTATGAGCAAAATCGTGATATCGCGTAGGCTGTCGACGGGTGGCACGACCCGTCCCACATTTGGCACGACTCATGCCATGTGTCCAGCCAGCGCATATGCCACCCATTCGTGCCAGCAGCTGCCGAGAAATGGTGCAAGAGAGTGGCCAGCATGACTCGTGCCACTCCCAGCGAGGCCCGTCATTATTTTTTGTTGTTTTCTTGGCCCATTCATGTTTTTGACATGAAAAAGCCCACTTTTGAGTCAAAATTCTGGAATTATCAGTCCTCAACTATAAAATGAGCCCTTGGGGTGTTCAGAACCCTAACTCTCCACAACTTTCCAAAACCCTACATACTTTTCCATACCGTTTCCCTGCCACCATATCGAAATCAAGATTCACCATCCCATCCACCCATCCCGGAGAGTTCATCAGTATTGCTTACTTGAGAAGGAGAACGAGAAGGTTTAGTATCACAGAAAAGAGAACGGAGAATCACGCCATATCTAGAGTTTTTCTTATTCTTTATTTATTGATTTTGAATAATAGACTCATGGGATTGTTTCCATACCTAACCATGGGTGTTGCTTGTAACACCATGGGCTAGTACTTCTTGGATAGTTCTAGGTTTTGAAGTTTTGAATTGAATTGAATAGATGACCTAGACTAGGTTATAGATTTCTGCAGCATTCTTATTTTAGTATTAATGTTTTGAATTGAGATTGATATTTTTGTCTTATATGATCTGTCTTTATTCATGAAGATGCCAATTACCTTTGCATGTTTATGATTATTGCTTGTATCATAAAGGGATTATATTTGTCTATCTGTTATGGGTAAAGGGGACTTAAGCATATAATTTATATTCATTAGAATAATTAATATTAGACGCTTAACATATCTATTAATTACCATTCTAGAGGATTTGGTTTCTTAGATTGTTAAGTGAGAATTGAAGTTTATTTCTTAAGTACCTAGAAGGGAGTAGGAATTATTCTTCTGCATCTGAAGGTTTGAACCAGATTTATATATTAAGTTTACTTCACTAAAGGGATTTAACATAACTACGTGATTGCTTTCATAAAATTTACTGGAATTCTAACCGATTTTCTAGTGATTTAATTTGACCAATTTAAACTGGATTGCCTAGAGCTGTCTTGTCTTCTCTCTTGAACACTTTCGAATTTTTATTTGCCTTCTATATTATTTTTATTTATTTTCCTTTTAGATAAATTACCCTTTAGTTTGATAAATACCCTTTTCAATACTCATATTTATTTTATATTAGAATTATTATAATTAGATTAAATAGTAAATTTAGAATTATCTTTGGGTTTGATATTTTTACTTGGTCACACGCTGAACTGCAACTGATTCCCTACACTTGGGGACACGCAAAAAGGTGAACAAGCAAATGGTCCCATTGTCGGAGATTAGATTGTTTAAATAGGAGACCACTAAATTATTTATTATCACTTTTAATTAGGATTTCTTTTATTGCTTTATTTTTATTTTATTTAATTTTTTGAAAATATTCTGACTCTTAATTATTTTTTAGGTACACAAGATTGAATTCTATGAAAATCAAAATGCTATGGTTCCTCCTCCATATTACATGGATGAGTGGTACTATGGTTATGATTTTCCAATGAATCAAGTTCCTACTCAACACTACAATCAAGTCAGATATGAAGATGAATGGTCTTGTGCTTACAATGGAAATTCATATCAACCTCATCAAGAGAACACTTATTTTACTTCAATCAAAAATTTTCATGAATCCGAGAATTTGTTTGAAGAGTTGAAAAGCAACAAGAAGAGATGAAAAAGGAACTAGAAGAGAGATAAAAGATCTTGGATATGCTTATGCTCTGTCTACATCAACAAGAGGAAAGAGTAGAGATTGAAGAAGGGTTTGAGGAAGAAACTGTTGCTCCATTGTGTAGTGGAATGCATTCTGAAGGTCCTAAGTTGTCGTTTGAAGAGTATAAAATCATTGACGTTGTAGAGGAAATCGCTAAGGAGAGCTTACCCATAATCCTGTCTAAGGATCCATTAGAAACAAGCCTAAGCGAATTTCTTACTCTTTCTACTACTATTACTGATTATTTTTCTAATGAGCTTTCTCTTGAATTCCTTGAATACTTACATGAATCAAATAATTGCAGGGACTTAAAAGAAGAAGAGCAAAGTCAAGAAGCAACCGAAGATGACTTGAAGAATAAAATGAGCATTTCTAAACCTTTAAATTCTTTAAGTTGCATTGAATTTGATGATATTGTTTTTATTGATTTTGTTTTACCTAATGATTCCTCTCATATTCTTAGGGACAAGGTATTAGAAGAGAAGTTGGGAATTTTTGTTAGAAGAAGGAATAAGTGGTGGAGTAGAATGGAGAAGTTAATGGCATGTGATCAAAACATTGTTGGCAAAATAAAGATAAATATTAAGAATGCCAATGAGACCATCCCTTGCCACAAGTACATGATTGATGAAGAAGCACAAAGATTAGAGTATGATGGCAAGGATGAAAGATATCAATGGCCATTCCGATGAACCTATTCATTTTCGTCCAGCTCATCGACGTTAAACAAGAGCGCTTGGTGGAAGGCAATCCATCGTTTTAATGCTTTTATTTTATTTCGTTTGTTGTGTCTTGTGTTAGGTGATTTATAATCCAGGTGCGTGCTTACACTTAAGGTAATTATATCCTTTGAAATTTAGATTCAACTCAAGTTTTCATCTAGAGTTTGGGGGGTGTGATGTTCTTCCCTTGTTCCATCCGCACCTAGGTATGTTCACTCTGTGTGTGATGCTTGGTGGTTGATTTTTTTTAGAATTTTTTAAATTTATTTCGATCTTTCGAATTTTTTTACGATTTTCTATGTGTCTTGTGTGTCCTGTGTGTTCCCTAGATTTGGTGTGATTTAATTTTTGGTTGAATTTTTTTTAGTTCTCCTATGATATTACTGATGAAAAGAGTTTGAGTGGTGATGAAAAAGAGTGAGTTCTATCTGAGGCCTACGCCTGACCGAGTAGAACAACTCGAGGAACTTGCAAGATGTGGAGGAGATTAAAATCAGGTGTCTTTGTTTCCTTATTTTAATTTTTTTAGTGATAAATTGTGTGGATTATTGAGTAAATGAGGTGTTGAAAATTGAGTTTCTGGTTGTGTGCTTAAGGTGATTTATTTGTTAGATTAAAGCCAGAAATTTATATGCTCTTGAAATTAATAAAGGAAGTATACTTAAGTTATATTGTGATATGAAGTTCTATATGTACTTGTAAGATATTACTTACCATGAAGAGTGTTCTATTACTTGTTAAAAAATATGTGAGATTTTGAGCCTTTAGATCATGAACATAATCACATGATATTTCCTTCTGGTGAGTATCATTCTAGTGTGTGTATTCTAGAACTTGCCTTTTGTCTTGCTTGAGACTGCATGTTATGTTAGATGATGGGAGATAATTTAAGGTCATCTTTGAATTTATGAGTTATTTAGCTAAATAATTCTCTACCATATGATTGTTTATCAGTAGTTAGCCCTGTTGAGCCTTAAAACCTCATTCTTTGGCAACCTTCGAGAAATAACCACTTTGAGTATCTTAATAATTTTTTTTAACCTTGATTGTCCGTTATGAAGATAAATAATGGCTTTTCAAAGTGAGTTGATGGAGTTTGATAACAGCTTGGGAATGAATGAAATTGGTCTTGAAATAGTGATTGAGCTTGAGAATGCATCTAAGGAAAATCATGGAGTAGTGCTTAAATCTAGTACTCCATTGAAACAAATACCCTAGGGTAGTGCTTGAATCTAGTACCCTATGGAGGATGCGAGAGGTAGTGCCCAAAACTGGTACCTCAAAAGAAGAAGAAAAGGAAAAATGTATATGTTGTGCGTGGAAGAGAAAATTTGAGGAGTTGAGGAGGATGATGTGCTTAATTGAAGTGAGTAAGAAGAATGAAAGGTCATGATGGATCGCGACTTGATTGACCCAAGTTTTGAGTCACTTATCTTTATATTTTATACCTTAACCAAAGAACCAACATTACATCCTATTAAAGTCCTTTTTGATCCCATTGTCGAATCATACTTTAAGTGGTGGAGAGTTTGAGATATTTGGCAAGCTTATGGTTACACAAGCACTTGAATTGAATTTGAGCATAAACACCATATTCCATAAGTGTACATTTGTATACTTGAGTGCGAGTGATATACTTCCCGTGAGAATAAGTTGATGGAGCATTTTAATTGATAGTAATTATCTTAACTTGTATGCTATGAATGAATTATTACATGTAATGAGAGTTGAATGACCGGCGTTAATGACAATTGTATTTTGAATGGCCTAGTTGTAATATCCCTTGTTTTCCGTTAGATTTACATACTATCTTTCTTCTTTGTTCAATTTCGTTGTTCGAGGACGAATAACATCTTAAGTTTGGGGAGTTTGTTTAGTATGAAAATTTATAAGTTTTAGGGTCCGATTTAGCACTGTTTTGTGGTATTTATATTCGTATTTGAGCATCTTTTGGTTGAATTGCATATATTTATGTTATAGATGCATGTGAGGTGTTATTTCGTATTTTAGGTGGAAAACGGGGCTAAAAAGAGCAAAATCAGAAGTCGAGATCGAAACTGGGCGAAAGTAGAATTTGGTGCAGCATGGCATGACTTGTGCCAGCCATGGAATGGGTCGTGCCACACACATGAACCACTAGTGCCGGCCATGATGTGCATGACCGCCCAGCATGCCCCTGAGGAGCATGACTCGTGCCAAACTTTGCACGACTCATGCCATACTCAAATGGGCAAATTTTTAGGAGTTCTTTATATGGTTGGAAAGTCAAGGAAGAGAGGATCGCGTGAGCGCAAAAATCACCTCAATCGGAGACCGAATGAAAAGTTATGTGCAAAACATGAGGTCGCACAGGCTGCCGATGGGTGGCACGACCCGTGCCACGTACGACTCGTGTCGTGTGTCCAGCCAGCGCCCGTGCTGTCCATCCGTGCCAGCAGATGCCGAGGATTAGTACAAGGGAATGGCCGCCATGACTCGTGCCGACCCTGGCACGACTCGTGCCACTGCTCAGCGAGGCCCAATTATCCTTTTTCGTCATTTTCTTGGCCCGTTCATATTTTTGAGGTAAAAAACCCTAATTTTGAGTCAGAATTTGAGAATTATCAGTCCTCATCTATAAAAGGAGCCCTTGGGGTGTTCAAAATCCTAACTCTCCATAACTCTCCACAACCCTACATACTTTTCCATACCCTTTCCTTACCACCATATCAAAATCAAGATTCACCATCCCATCCACCCATCCCAGAGAGTTCATCAGTGTTACTTACTTGAGAAGGAGTAAGAGGGTTTAGAATCACGGAAGAGAGAATGGAGAATCACGCCATATCTAGGGTTTTTATTATTCTTTCTTTCTTGCTTTTGAATAATAGACTTATGGGATTGTTTTCATACTTAACCATGGATGTTGCTTGTAACACCATGGGCTAGTACTTTTTGGATAGTTCTAGATTTTGAAGGTTTGAATTGGATTGAATTGATGACCTAGACCAGGTTATGGATTTCTGCAGTATTCTTATTTCAATATTAATGTTTTAAATTTAGATTGATATTTTTTTTCTTATATGATCTGTCCTTATTCATGAAGATGACAATTACCTTTGCATGTTTATGATTATTGCTTGTATCATAAAATGATTATATTTGTCTATCTGTTATGGGTAAAGGAGACTTAACCATATAACTTATATTTATTAGAATAATTAATATTGGATGCTTAACATATCTATTAATTACCATTCTAGAGTATTTGGTTTCTTAGATTGTTTAGTGGGAATTGAAGTTTATTTCTTAAGTACCTAGAAGGGAGTAGGAATTATTCTTCTGCATCTGAGTGTTTGAACCAGATTTATGTGTTAAGTTTACTTCACCAAAGGAATTTAACATAACTACGTGATTGCTTTCATAAAATCTGCTGGAATTCTAACCGATTGTCTAGTAATTTAATTTAACCAATTTAAACTAGATTGCTAAAGCTGTCTTGTCTTCTCTCTTGAATACTTGCGTATTTTTATTTGCCTTCTTTATTATTTTATTTATTTTTCTTTTAGATAAATTACCCTTTAGTTTGATAAATACCCTTTTCAATATCCAGATTTGTCTTATATTAGAATTGTCATAATTAGATTAAATAGTAAATCTAAAATTATTCTTTGGGTTCGATATTTTTACTAGATCACACTCTGAACTGCAACTGATTCTCTACACTTGGGGATACACAAAAAGGTGAACAAGCAATACTATTTGTCCAATATATCAATATTTCAAAAAGATCATTACATATTTAACACTCACAATATTGTTAACATAAGATTAAGTAAACTTATAACAAATTAGAAATAATGACTTACATTCTAAAATTTGGCTCAATCTCCGACAAATTAGATACAAACCCAACATCCTTTTTCCCAATTTCATCTTCATTATCCAGAATTATTTTCTTTATAAGAACCCAAGCCATCTAACTATCGTAAGAATCTTCTTCTGTCGCTTCTATTCTATTAATCTATCTCTCTTATTCTTTTACGGTTGTCTCTTATGAGCACTAATATTTGAAATCGCATTCCGATTCAAAATCAGAGATCGAAAATACCACGGTCTGATTCATGAGAAAAACAAGGAAGAATGTTATCAGATCTATGAATTGCTTTGATTATTGTTACCGCTTACATTGTTCCATTTCTCTAACCCATACATCTTTTTATCGGGGTTTAGTTGGAGGCTGCATGTTTTAAGATGTAAAAATATGCATGTCACACTAGCACATGCCCTAATGATGTTATTTTGTTGTTGGGTGGTCGATTATGGTTTCTATAAAAACTTTATTATGCATGCCCTAATGATGTTTTTTTGTGAAAAATTTATTATGCAGATTTTTATTTTTAATTCGAATAAAGAATAGGATGAATGTAAAGTTTTTCTCCCTTTTTTATCCATGCATCAGTACCTTTTTCTACCTAGGTATTTGATAGTAACTTTAATCATAAATTAATCTCAAACAATTTCTTTATTCATTTTCAAAAATACGCCTCCTTTATCTTACATCATCCATTGAAAAAATATTTTTTCCAATACGTGAAGTTCTTCGAGGGGCGGAAGGAGTACTTAATTGTAAAAAGTAAAAAGATTTCTATTAATAATTAAATAAAAATATTAAAAATTAATACAATTTATCAATTTTAAAATGTGTAAGAAAAGATAGCATTACCCCTAATTAATCCTTAATCGGTTGCAAATCGCATAACATGTTGCCATAAGTATACGCAACCACTTTTTTTAAGGGAACGAATACCCCAAATTTACTAAACATACCCCATAACTAAAATAACTCTAATTAAAAAGACATAAATAACCTTCTGAAAATTATATAATTAAGATTTCAACATGTTCCACGATCACCCCAACTGAACAAAACACTCTGTTTGCTCACTCCATCCGAATAGATACACTCTATTCATTCATTCCAACTGAATATAGTGTATCTATTTGCTTTCCTCTTTCTTACTACTATATCTTCTAGCCGACCAATTTTTTTAAATATTTCACCAAGTCCACCAGCGTTGTTAACTTCGGAATTCTTTTCCAAGAAATTGTGACCACCTTCCACATGTCTAAAAAGTACGAATATTGTGATAGTTGCACCCATGGCTGCTCTTGTTGTCATGTACTCGTTCAATTTCTTCTATCGATTATGATGATCATGATGTACTTCATTAGTATAATGTTCAGATTAGTTTGGTTATACTGAGCGAACAAATACACTATGTTTGGTTGGAATGAGCGAACAAAGTGTATATGTTTGGTTGGAGTGGACGAACAAAGTGTATTATTCTGTTGAAGTGAGCGAACATGATGGAATCTTAATTATATAATTTTTATAAGGTTGTTTATATCTTTTTAATTAAATATATTTTTATGATGATCATGATGTACTTCAATAGTATAATATTCAGATTAGTTTGGTTATACCGAGCGAACAAATACACTATATTTGGTTGGAATGAGCGAACAAAGTGTATATGTTCAATTGGAGTGGACGAACAAAGTGTATTATTCTTTTGAAGTGAGCGAACATATTGGAAACTTAATTATATAATTTTCATAAGGTTGTTTATAACTTTTTAATTAAAGATATTTTAGTAAATAGGTATATTTAGTAAATTTTGGAGTACAAATAGCCAGTCCCTTTTTTTAATTTATTAATGAGAAGAATATATATATCATTTGAACTTCTTTCATTAATTTAATTTACAACTTTGTCATTATTTAACTGGAAGCTGATAGCTAGCATAGTTGCTCAACTAAACACACACTTTATAATACTTAGGCAAGTGTGAGACTGACTCACGAAATAATTTACGTGAGACAGATAAAAAGTGATAATATTTATAATGAAATGATAATCCATTAATGAAAAGTGATAATAGTACTGCAACCTATTTCATTAATAATTTATGATATAAATGAAAAGTGATAACATTTTAAAAGAGAAGTGATAATTACAATTTTTATAAAAAATAATAATTATAAAATTGTAAAATGTTCTCACCATGAAACGGTCACATAAGAATGCTCCTTATACTTTATACAATACTCCCTCCGTCCAGTTGATAGCTATCCATTTTCTTTTTGCACGTAGATTAAAGAGTATAATAATTTAATGTGTAATGAATTGAGAGATATAATATTATAATGTGTAGTGGGTAGCTATATTAGTATTGAGTATAGGGCCATGTGTAGTGAGTTAAGTATAATAATAGTATTATTTTGTGGGCCACATTAACCCAAAAAGAAAGTGAATATTTTGTATTGGAATAGAACAAAATGATAAAATGGATACATATCTAGGGGACAAAGAAAATATTTATTATTGAATTATTATTAATGAATAAAGCAATACCCCATACGTCCAAGAACTACACATACATTTACTTTTTGCATGGAGATTACTGAGTACTTGGCCTCCATCTCATAGAAGTTGACACACTTTCCTTTTTGATTTGTCCCATAAAAGTTAACACATTTCCTTTTTAATATATCGGACCCACACAAAAATAATAACTTTAATCTCATGGGGCCCACAATACACCTATAATACAACTACTCATTACATATTAAATATTATTTCTCTTACTTCACTTTACATTAAATTAAAATACTTCTTAATCTCCGTGCCCAAAAAAATATGATCTTTTTCCGGAACGAATGGAGTGTAAAATATAGTGAAGTAAAAGAAATAATATTTTAATGTGAGCCCCATGTGCATATAATAACTGTTTTGGGTGACTCATATCCACAAAAAAATGTATATTTTATTTTGGGACTAGGGATGTGCTTGTTCAACTTTTTGCATATGTCACCAAGCATAGGGAATCAATTGTAGATAAGCGTGTGACCAAGTAAAAATATCGAACCACATGATAATTCTAGACCAATTATTTAATCTAATTATAACTATTCTAATTTAAGACAATTTTGAGTATTTTAAGTGAATTAATTAAACTAATGATGCAGAAAATAATTACTAAAAATCTAAAATAGCAGATAAAATTAAGATGGAAGTGTTCAAGAGAGAAGATAGATAGCACTAGGAAATCCAGTTAAATCGGTCAAATCAAATCACTAGACAATCAGTTAGAATCTCTACAGTTCTTATGAAAATAATCACTTAATTATGTTAAATCTGTTGGCGTTCGATCATTTGGTTAGCGTGAACCGTTAGGGTTCCATGTAAACTAGATCAGCAGAAGCAATAAATCAAAGTCTACAATACCTTTCACCAGGGTTTGTTGTTAAAGAACTGCAGAGAACAACCTCTTTATTTTATGCTATATTTTCCAAGTTCAATCTGCTCCAAACCTCTTTTCACGTCAAAACAGGCACAAGTCTAGGGTTCCAGGAAGTTGAGACAACTTATATACGGGCTACAGCATGGATCAGGAAGAGAAATTGGAGTTGGGCCTCCATTGGACTTAAGTATCCAATCTTAGCCCAAAGCTTATACTTAAGTCCAATAATAATAATATAGTCCACAAAAATATTATTACTGCACTGCCGCTCCAATCCCATAATTACGTTATGGGCTCCTTCTTATTATGAGCCCAAAAATCTCCTGTTTAAGATATACAATGTCCATTAATTAATAAAGTTAATGACAACTTAAATTAATCAATATCTCATCCGAGAGTAGTACCACTCAACCTTATTATCATGCCGAAATTAATACACTTGCAAGATTTACATGATAAACCTTATAAGCTCCTCAAGGGGACATCATCAACCTATGTCGGACATGGATTCCTTCTACAATCAACAGCACACCATAGAGACAGCACTACTTCCCAACTCACCAAGTTTGTTGATTTAATTTATGTAAATCTCATCCATTGATGAATCAAAGAAATCATACTGCCTTACGTGTCGAGGTTATTGTATAGGGATTAAGAGTACGAACATCCATAATAACTGAGATCAAGTTCTCCTATATAGACAGTACAAGTCGAATGATCTCAAGCGGTCCTACTCAATACACACTAAGTGCACTAATGTGATTCTATAGTCAAGACAAACTAATATCAAAGCACACTACAACCATCCCGATAGATAGTCCTCGTCTATCTCAGTTGTGAGCATCTGTTTATACTTTATAAGGAAACTGATAATATGATATTCCGCGTGTTGTCGTACAACATACTATCTATAGTATAAAGTAAATGGACTTTTGCACAAACATATAAATAAATTATAATATGCAAAACGTTTGATCATATGATTCTCATTTCAAATAAATTGTTAAAACATTATTTCATACAAAAGCCAGACTTTTAGTATACAATCTAACAATCTCCCACTTATACTAAAAGACTACGCTGCCATATCTGCTGACACACATCTAATCCACATTCCTTCTACATGCCCATCGAACGCTTACGCTGGAAGGCTCTTAGTAAAAGGATCAACCAGGTTATTCTCCGATGCAATCTTAGCGACAACGATCTTCCCTCTTTTAATGATGTCTCGTATCAGGTGGTACTTGCTCTCAATGTATTTACTCGCCTTATGGGCTCGTGGTTCCTTCGAGTTTGCTACTGCACCACTGTTATCACAATAAATTATGATCGCTTTGGGTAAACCAGGAATCAAATCTAAGTCCATTAAGAAGTTTCTAAGCCATACTATTTCTTTAGCTGCCTCAGAGGCTGCTACATATTTAGCTTCTATGGTGGAGTCAGCAACGCATTTTTGCTTTACACTCTTCCATATTATGGCTCCTCCTCCAAGAGTATACACATAACCCGAGGTGGATTTACTAGCATCCCTATCTGACTAGAAATCTGAATCAGTATAACCCAAAGGTAACAAAGTATCTTCCCAGTAAACCAGCATATAATTCCTAGTCCTTCGTAGGTACTTCAAAATATGCTTTATCGCAGTCCGATGTCCTTGTCCTAGATTACTTTGATACATACTGACCATGCCCACGGTATAACAGATATCCGGTCTCGTACACAGCATAGCATACATGAGGCTTCCCACTGCCGAAGCATAAGGTACGAGCTTCATCTCCTCTATTTTCTATTGTGTCTTAGGACACATTTTCTTAGATAGAGGTATTCCATGTCTGAAAGGTAGAAAACCTTTCTTGGAATCTTGCATGCTAAAACGAGCCAGGATTGTATCAATGTATGAAGCCTGGGTTAAGCACAATATTCTTTTCTTGCAATCCCTTATTAATTTAATCCCAAGAATGTGTTCGGCTTCTGCTAAGTCTTTCATCTCAAACTGCTTGGACAGCCATACCCTTACGCCCAACAATACATTTACATTATTTTCAGTGAGCAGAATATCATCCACGTAGAGTACAAGAAATACCACTATATTTCCGTCACACTTCTTGTACACACATGATTCATCCGGACAATGAATAAATTCATATGACATGATTATTTCATCAAAACGGATGTTCCATGATCTTGAAGCTTGTTTCAATCCATAAATGGACCTATTAAGCTTACATATAAGATGCTCTTTGCCCTTTACAATGAATCCTTCTGGTTGCTTCATGAAGATGTTTTCCTCAAGGCTTCCATTCAGGAAAGCTGTCTTGACATCCATTTGCCATACCTCATAATCTATATAAGCGGAAATAGACAAAAGAATCAGAATTGACTTAAGCATGGCTACAGGCGAGAAGGTTTTCTCATAATCGATTTCTTCTTTCTATGTATATCCTTTAGCAACAAGCCTTGCTTTAAAGGTTTCCACCTTTCTGTCAGATCCTCTTTTTTTTTATAGACCCACTTGCATCCAATAGCTTTTACACCATTGGGTGGTTTTATAAGCTCCTAAATTTGATTAGAATACATGGATTCTATTTCAAATTTCATTGCATTTTGCCAAAATTGAGCATCTTTGTCTTGCAGTGCCTCGTTGTAATTCCATGGGTCAATTTCATGTTCACCAGGGACCAAGTCAGAAGACTCTCCCAATCCTATGAATCTATCCGGTTGTCTCACAACCCTCCCACTACAATGAGGCTCCACAAGTAATTGTGTATCAGGTGTGACACGCGGTGCAGTGTCCTGTGGAATATCCTCTTGTACAGTTGGTATAATGTTTGGTGTTCCTCTCTTACTTCATCTAGAACAATTTTACTCATGGTTTTGTGGTTCCTTACATAATCCTCTTCCAAAAATCTAGCATTCGTGCTAACGATCACCTTTTGTCTTAAGGACTATAAAACAAACCACCCTTCGTTCCTCTAGGATATCCTACAAACAGACAAACTTCAGTACGTGATTCTAACTTATCAGCATCTGCCCTTAACACGTGTGCCGGAGCACCCCAAATTCGAACATATTTCAGACTAGGCTTATACCCGGTCCACAGTTCTGTGGGTGTGGAGGCTACCGATTTAGAAGGTACTAAGTTTAGTATATAAGCTGTTGTTTCTAAGGCATATTCCCAGAACGATTTTGGTAATTCCGAATAACTCATCATTGATCTTACCATTTTCATAAGAGTCATATTCCTTCTTTTCGCTACACCATTCTGCTGGGGTGTGCATGGTGTAGACAATTGGGATTCAATCCTTTCCTCTGATAAATAATTCCTAAACTCCCCAAAGAGGTATTCACCACCACGATCAGATCGTAGTGTCTTGATATATTTTCCAAGTTGCTTTTCCACATCAGCCTTGTACTCTTTGAATTTATCAAAGCACTCAGACTTGCGGTGCATCAAATAAATATATCCATATCTAGAATAATCGTCAATAAAAGTAACAAAATATTCATGACTACCTCTTGCATGGACAGACATAGGACCACATAAATCAGAATGAATCAATTCCAACAGATCCTTGGCTCAATACCCCTTTGCCTTAAAAGGCCTTTTGGTCATTTTTCCTTCCAAGCAGGATTCGCAAGTTGGATAATTTTCCACTACTAATGAACTTAAAGGTGCATCAGCTCTCAATCTTTGAATCCTACTCAAGTTAATATGACCAAGCCTAAGATGCCAAAGATATGTTTGGTTCATTTTCGAAGGTTCTTTTCTCTTATTAGTAGATGTATCATTCAATTCAATTTGTTGCACTATGGGAGTAATTGGATTAAGAGTATAAAAATTATCTATCAATGCACCATTACAGATAATAATTCTATCTTTCCTTATAAAAACCTTGTCATTAAAAGAGACAGAATATCCATCTATAAACAATTTAGAAACCGAAATTAAATTTATTCTAAAATAAGGTACATAAAGACAATTCCTCAAAACAAGAGTTTTATTCTTATTGAAAAATAAATAGACGTCTCCCACTGCAACAGCCGCTACTCTTGTAGCATTCCCCATGAGTATGGTAATCTCCCCATCACTAAGCTGTCGGGTTTGGTGGAACCCATGCAAAGAATTGCAGACATGGTCAGTGGCTCCCGTATCTACACACCAAGTATCAGCAGATATAGCCGCTAAACACGATTTAACAACTAGTATATAAGACTTACCGTTCCTGTTCCCCTTCAGAAGAGGGCAGTCAGCATTGTAGTGTCCCGGCTGCTTGCATTTGAAGCACTTGCCTCTAGGCTTCTTGACCGCACTAGCCTTTACTTTCACTTGGTTCACCGGTGCTGAATTTCCTTACTTCTTCTTATTCCTATCGCCTTTCGGCCTAGGATGAGCAGCATTTTCAGCAACATGAACCTGAGGAGCTCTATGAAACAGTTCTTCCACTGCCACAAGTTCTGTCAGAAGTTCCGCCAATGTGTACATATGTTTGTTCATACCGTAGTTCAGGCGAAACTATTCAAAACTCCTAGGCAAGCTTTGGAGTATGATATCGACTTGGGTTTCCCCATCGATTTCAGCTCCAAGAACTTCCAACTCATTGAGTTGGCCTATCATCCTAAGGACATGCTCACTTACGGAAGTGCCCTCAGCCATTTTGGTGTTCATGAGCACAGACATGCCCTTCAACCTAGCAGGACGACTCTGATGTCCAAAGAGTTCTTTAAGATTATGCATCATATCATAGGCAGTGTTCATAGCTTGAGGCTGAGTCTGAAGCACATTTGATAAAGAAGCTAAAATATAACACTTAGCCATCTTATCAGCTTTGACCCATCTATTATAAGCAACTCTTTGCTCTTCGGTAGAGGCATCAGTAGGTGCCGGAGGACATTCCTTAGTGAGAACAAAGATATAATCTTCAGCAGTTAAAACAATATCCATGTTTTGATTCCAGATACCATAATTTATGCCAGTAAGTTTGTGCTCTTTAAGTATAACAGAAAGTGAGTTGAGTGCCATTTAAAAATCCTGAGAATCCTAAATAAATAAACAGATCAAACACTTCGAATTTATCAATTTATATTGATTCCCTCAAAGCAATATAAAATAAAATTCACCAACATCTCAAGCACCGTGAGTCTGCATGCCACGATAGTGTGGACGTATACAAACCCGAACATTTACAAGAGAAGATTTTACCCATTAATTTCATTCGTCAACCTAACTTTATGACAAAATAATTAATAGTCGGTTTCTCTTTAGCCATGCAAATAACAGCAGTGACTCCGATGGGGAGGATACTTATTATTTGCATCTAAGTGTACACTATTATTTGACCCAAAGTCCATTGCGCTTATGTGCCTTACAGATGAAGAAGTACACACGCGCTCGGATAACTTCCTACAGTCATCATAAAGAAGTTTGTATCAGTGATCCATGAACAAACTCATCCGATGGGGAGGAAGGCACTATAGCCAACACACAAGTTTACTCACATCACTTACAAACCAATAATGGAGGCCACGGGAATTAATTACTAATCTCCTCTCCCACTTAGTTATTTATCACCGAGGATTTTTAACATACATATAATATTCCAATAATAAAATATACATTCTTAGCATGCTTCTATTAATAAGAAATTTAAAAATAAATTAAATCACATAGAACATGCTTTTCACATATATAACAATAATCGTCAAATAAAATAATTAATCCAGTTATAGATCATGTATTAAAACTTTAATTGTAGGAAAAAAAATTATCAGAACGAGCACGGTGGGCCTATAGGTATCAACTGCATAACTCTTGCCCATCAAGGAAGCTTGGCCCATCAAGGCAACAAGGCCCAACAAGGCAGTCAAAGCAATTTCTGTAGAAACTAAGCCCACACTTATTGCTACTCCTTGTTTCTACCCATCCGTGTCCAGCCATCCAGCGCCGAACTTCATAGGCACGACTTGGTACCCTTTGCACTCAGTGGTCGTACCGTCAGGCCACCGGAGCCGTGCCATCAGCCCACCTTCCGCGCCCAGTCCAGTCCGCAGTGCCAACTTCAAGAGATCAAGTCGCTGCCGTTGCTAGTTCTCATAGTCGTGAATGATGCCGGCAACATCATCAGGGCTTCCAATGACAGGGCTATCAACGGAGTATGCTATCCGCTGAAACTGCTCAGATCGCGGCCAGAAGACTGACCCATCACGGAGGCGTCAACTGACTAGCTCAAAACCCACAGCTGATTCGACTGGAAGCAACATGTGACTCGCTCGGAACCCAGCTGTGTCTCGCCTGGAAACATCTTGGACTCGCCCGAAAGCCTTCTGGTCTCGCACGGATTCTTCATCAGACTCGTCCAAAAGTCGTCTGGTCTCACCATCGATCACCACCGAGAGTCACTTCCAGTCAATGCCACGCTGTCACCGATCATCAGTCGCACCTTGCAGACTGACCAGATCAAAAAAGCACCTCAGAATCGACGGAAATAGCTTCTGACTCTCCCGAAAATTAGGAGACCCGCTTGGAACTGCGCAAACCCGATCGGCCAGGGAGATGACTCGCTTTGAATCATCTTCTGATATACTCGATTTATGTGTTTGAACCACCCAGATTGCCGGTCTGTCGCTGCCCAATCCAGCGATGTCCTTCCCTACATGTTGATTCCAATTGGCACTTTGCAGCCACCGTCACCAGAATCGTCCAGCCGTGCTTTCCGACAGCCACCATCTGGCTTTCGTTTGTTTACACCCAGGTCTTCGATGGTTGACGAGAGTCACCAGGGATGCACCAGCACACCTTCACTGCTGAAGATGGCCACCAGCAGCCCACACCAAAACCCGTCGTCATGCTCCCGAGCGATAACAAAACTTTCAGTGCAAACAGGTCTAGTGATCTCACGATAAGCATGGTTGCTTTCCTTGCCATTGATCGTCAGTGGGGCATGAGCCACAAACACTCGCCAATATACACCATCACCATACAGTCGTGTGTGTCTAGCGTGTACAATTAGCAACAATTACATGCTAATTACATAGACAAAGCACATAGGATTTATGGATAATTCACACATATACCAAACCCTAATCTCATGTTTTCTATACGACAACAAACACACGTATGGCACATACCTTAACCTTACGTATCACGTTTCACCATGAAACCGAAGCTTTGATCCAATTGTTGGCATTCGATCATTTGGTTAGCGTGAATCATTAGGGTTCCATATAAACTAGATCAGTAAAAGCAATAAATCAAAGTCTACAATATCTTTCACCAGGGTTTGTTGTTGAAGAACAAAATAGAACAACCTCTTGATCTTCTGCTGTATTTTCCAAGTTTAATCTGCTTCAAACCTCTTTTCACGTCAAAACATGCCCAAGTCTAGGGTTCCAGAAAGCTGAGACAACTTATATACGGGCTACAGCATGGACTAGGAGGAGAAATTGGAGTTGGGCCCAAAGCGCAAGTCTAGGCTTAAGTATCCAAGCTTAGCCCAAAGCTTATACTTAAGTCCAATAATAATAATATAGTCCACAAAAATATTATTACTGCACTGCCGCTCCAATCATATAATTATGTTATGGGCTCTTTCTTATTATGAGCCCGAAAATTTCTCCATGTTTAAGATATACAATGCCCATTAATTAATTAAGTTACTGACAACTTAAATTAATCAATATCTCATTCGAGAGTAGTACCACTCAACCTTATTATCATGCCGGAATTAATCCACTTGCAAGAATTACATGATAAACCTTATGAGCTCCTCAAGGGGACATCATCAACCTATGTCGGACAAGGATTCCTTCTACAATCAACATCACACCATAGAAACAGCACTACTTCTCAACTCACCAAGTTTGTTGATTTAATTCATGTAAATCTCACCCATTGATAAATCAAAGAAATACATACTGCCTTACGTATCGAGGTTATTGTATAGGGATTAATAGTATGAACATCCATAATAACTAAGATCAAGTTCTCCTATATAAATAGTACAAGTCGAACGATCTCAAGCGGTCCTGCTCAATTCACACTAAGTGCACTAATGCAATTTTATAGTCAAGACAAACTAATACCAAATCACACTACAACCATCCCGATAGATAGTCCCCGTCTATCTTGGTTGTGAGCATCTGTTTATACTTTATAAGGAAACTGATAATATGATCTTCCGTGTGTTGTCGCACAACATATTATCTACAGTATAAAGTAAATGTACTTTTGCACAAATATATAAATAAATTATAATATGCAAAACGTTTAATCATATGATTCTCATTTAAAATAAATTGATAAAACATTGTTTCATACAAAAGCCAGACTTTTAGTATACAATCTAAAAAAATCCCTCTTATAAAGTAAACTTATCACATAAACCTGGTTTAAACCCTCAGATGCAGAAGAATAATTCCTACTCCCTTTCTAGGTACTTCATGCAAAATTTCATTAAATGCTAGAGCACTAGACTTCCCTTTATAGGTACTTAAGAATTAATCCCCAATCCCCACTTAATAATCTAAGAAACCAAATCCTCTAGAATGGTAATTAATAGATATATTAAGTGTCCAATATTAATCATTCTAATGAATAAAGGTTATATGGTTAGATCCCCTTTACCCATAACAGGTTGACAAATATAATTCTTATAACACAAGCAACAAGCATAATTATGCATAAGACAATGACATACACATGCATGAGGACAGATCATATGAGACAAATAATAAGTCTAAAATCAAAGCATTAATATTGAAATAAGTATACTGCAGGTATCCAACCTATTCTAGATCATCAATTCAAACCAATTCAAATTTCAAAACCTAGCACTATCCAAGAAGTACTAGCCCATGGTGTTACAGGCAACACACATGGTTAGATACAAAAACAATCCCATAGGTCTATAATTCAAAAGTTTAAAAGAAAGAATAAGAAAAATCCTAGATGTGGTGTGATTCACCATTTTCTCCTCCGTGATTCTGAACCTTCTTGTTCTCCTTCTCAAGTAAGCAACACTGATGAAATCTCCGGAATGGGTGAATGGGATGGTGAATCTTGATTTCGATATTGTGGCAGGGAAAAGGTATGGAAATGTACGTAGGGCTGTGGAGAGTTATGAATAAAAATCCCAAAGTGTCTCTTTTATAATTGAGGACTGTAAATATCCTGAATTCTGACTCAAAAGTTGGCTTTTCACGTCAAAAATACGAACAGGCTAAAAAAATGATGAAACAATAAATTTAGGCTCGCTGGGCAGTCGCACGAGTAGTGCCATATATGGCACGAGTCGTGCTGACTGGCTGATAGCGGGATTCCTCGACGCTCTCAGCAGTATAGATGCGGCGCGTCTCGGCAGCATAGGCGGAACGGTCGGCATCCCTCGGCATCGCTCTACAGCTCGTGCTCGGCAGCTCTCGGCGCTCGTGCCGGCATGTTGTGCAGCACGACTGGGTACTTCTCGGCGGCACGAGTCCTCCTCCTGGCCGGCACGAGTCGTGCCGGCTTCTTTTCTTCCCGACTTTGCTCCTGGCTTCTATTTTTTGCTCTTTTTACCTCGTTTTCCACCTAAAAATACGAAATAACACCTCAATTGCATCTGTAACATAAATATACATAATTTAATCATAAGATGCTCAAATACGGATATAAATACTATAATACGGTGCTAAAATAAACCCCAAAATATGCAGATTTTCACACTAATCAAACCCACAAACTTAAGATGTTGTTTGTCCCCGAACAACAAAAAAGAACAAAGAAAAAGAAAGATAGTGTGTAAATCTAAGGAAAAACAAAGTATATGACAACTAGGTCATTCAACACACAATTGTCATCAACTCCGGTCATGCAACTCTTATTACATGCAATAATTCATCCATAGCATACAAGTTAAGGCAATCACCACCAATTAAAATGCTCCATCAACTTATTCTCATGGGAAGTATATCACTCGCACTCAAGTGTAAAAGATATACACTTATGGGGTATTGTGTTTACGCTCAAAGTCAATTCAAGTGTATGCGTAACCATAAGCTTGCCAAACATCTCAAACTCTCCACCACTTAAAGTATGATTCGACAATGGGATCAAAAAGGACTTGTAATAGGATGTAATGTTGGCTCTTTGGTAAGGGTAGGAAACATATGGATAAAGTAACTCAATTAGTAGAGGATTAAAACTGGAGATCTTTTGTACTGCAGATTTTTATACTTCAAGACTATCCAGCTTCATTCTCTTCTAATTTTCTTTTCTCTCATTTCCTTCAAGCACAATATTCTTTTTCTTTCATTTTTTTTTCTCTAGGAACCAGTTTCGGGTACTACCTCTAACATCTCGGGGTACCAGTTTCGGGCACTACCCCTAAGCAATTTATTTTTCAGCTCATAATTACTTGTACAGCTCCAAATATTTTATTCCTTCCAAAGTCCATGGAAATCAATTCACACACTTTAACAACATTTAATTATCCACTAAATACAGGAATTTAGGCTCAAATAGGATATCAAAGTGGCTATCTTAGTAGATTGCCAAAGAAATAAGGCTTTTAGGCTCAAAAGGGCTAAATAAGGATATAAAATTATTTGGTAGGAAATTATTTAGCAAAGTGACTCATAAAAATCAAAGATGGCCTAAAATCATCTCCCATTATCTAACATAGCATGCAGTCTCAAGCAAGACAAGAGGCAAGTTCTAGAATACACACAAAAGAACGATACTCACCAGAAAGAAACATCATGTGTTTATGTACATGATAATAGGCTCAAAATCTCACATGGGTTATCAAGTAACAGAGCACTCTTCATGGTAAACAATATCTCACAAGTACACAGAGAACTTCATATTCACAATATAACTTAAGTACACTTCCTTCATCAATTTCAAGAGCATATGAATTTCTGTCAGAAATCTCACAAATAAAATCATGATAAGCACACAACCAGAAACCCAAACATAAATACTTCAACTATTAGATAATAAACTCAACATAATATCCCCCACAAATATCCAATAATACAAATCAAGATAAAGATGATACATGGAAGAAACAAATACATCAGAAACAACCCTATCAAACTATCACTCCATTCAAAGCCTAAACAGAAAATAGAAACAAGGTGAAGAGATAAAATGACACAACCTCGTCAGACAAGGCTGTTTAAAACAGGGGCTATATCCTCCTCAGTCACGTCTCTCTCGGTGCTCTCAAACTTCATCTCTCAAACTCTGTAACTCTCTTTGTGTCTCCCTTCGAAAATGCCTGACCTCCTAGAACAACATTTAAAACTGATGTCGTTCGAATGCCTGATGGAGTCAAACTGATCATTGATGTACCTATACATCTCTTTCCATGGATCCTGCACTCCTGGAATATGATAAGAATGACAGTCAGGGGGTATGGGACCCGCAGAAGTGCTGGGTCCTCCATACTCGGCTCCAGATGGAGCTGTAGATGTCCTCGGTGCAAATGAATCATATGCTACTCCGGATGGACCGCCCTGATAATACCCACTAGCCGAATTATGTGAGTCATATATCCCAAAAAGCTCTGGCGCATCCTCCTCAGTAAGCATAATCTCATCCTCATCACCACCATTATCAGCATAACCTGCATCAGTCTGAACTTGTGGATTTACTGCTTGTTCATTGTGCTCCCAGATAACCTTCTTCTAATCTCCCTTTTTAGAAAAGTCACTCGAGACATGAGTATGCAAATAAGATTTGAAGGTAAAGTTGTCTTCAACAGCCAACATCGTCAACTGCTCACAGGGAGTGGTATTGAGCGGTTGCCATGCTCATAGCAAGCTGGCCATCTTTCTCCTTCAAGAAGCGTGCATACTTCAGAGCTTGCATGTCTATGTCAGGCATTTTCTCATCAACTAGCTTCATCCCATCAATGCGCACTCCTTTAATCTCAGCTATCTGGGTGATAATACCACCCATCATAACAGACCTAGTCTCTCTATCTATAAAGTGAAGGAGCTGCTCCATAATCAATGCGGCCAAGTCAAACAGTCTCTCCTCGCACATGCACCAAAGTACATTAAGCTCTTCCAGTCTAACTTGTCCCTCCTCATGCCTTGCAAAGATGGTATAAGATAAAACTCTCTTAATGTATCTGAGAACCGGGCTAATGATGCAAGTAGAGTTAGACTTCATGGGTACAAAAACTTCATCCTTCCCTGTAATCCTCTTCCAGAAAGCATCATTGTCAAATGCAATACTTATCTTATCACTAGCATCATAAGGAGATCCAAATCCCATGTTCAGCTCTTTTCTTGTCATAATCTCTTTCCTTCCTCTCAATATAAAAGTACATCCACTTGGAAGCCTATCATCCACCTCTCGATATACCTCGTATAACATGAAAAACTCCATAGTCAACGCATAAGTGGTAGGCCTCCGGGCATTCATGAACTCTAATATGCCCACCCTATGGAAGAGGTATCTACATCATGCTTAATACCAATCTTAATCATAGTATCCTTATCATGATATCGCGTACGCACTATAGGCTTCTCCAAATGGTTGTATGCCTCTATATTGTCCTTCCATTCAGGATAATAAATCCCAAGGTGGTGAGGAGAAGTTTTGTTACTTCTAATATGAGCTATCTTGTCTCACTTTCTCTCATTCGTCCATCTATCACCCATTTTATTTCCTACAAAATTTACAAGTAAGATGCAAGCAATAATTCCAAAAATAAAGATAATGCATATATACTTGTTTCAAATCCCAACACTAGGTAAGAATATAAAATAACCCCTCATGAAATCAACATGACACATATATCCTAAATTCCTAGTCCAAATAATGCATAAACAACACATCAAAGTACTATTCACGTTTTTGGAGCTCCTAGGAACTAGAAAGTATGAAAATCAAACTCACGTGTCAACTTTCAAACCAAAACTAGCATGCTTATTCAAGAAAAATTAAACATTAACACTCTAACATGCTTCTAACAGTTTCAACCATCAACAATTAATAAATACCAACAATTTACAACCTAATGGTATCAACTAATCAACACATAACCAACATTCAAGAAAAGAACTTCGAAATTGAAGGCAAAACAGTATGCACATGAGGTGTTTGACACAATGCCTCAAAGAAAATTCACTTCAAAATTTAAAATTTTAACATGAATCGACTTACCCATGCTTCCAATAAGAACATACTTGAATTTCAGAGCAAAACCATGAAGAAAACGTACCTTATTTGAGGAAGAACGAAAATTTTACAACTTTGAACTTTTCCCCAATTTTTGGTCTTAGAACCCTAATTTCTCCCTGTTAATCTTCAATCCATGTATAAAAAGTATTTACAATGTATGGGAAGTGAAGTGTGTGGGGTGGAATGGTGATTTACGGACAAAAAAATGACAAAAATTCAAAAGGAGGCAAGACCCGTGCGTGTGCAGTGGAGAAAATCAGAAAAACTGACCTGGACTTGCGATTTTACCTGTTCCAGAACATGGCATGACTCATGCCGCATAATGGCACTACTCGTGCGGGCAGTCTGATGCTAATCTCCGCCCATTCCTGCTCCATCCGGCACGACACATGCTGGCAGTTCTCGGCAGTCGTGTCGCACATCTCCAGCACTCGTGTCGGCAATCTAGCTTTCGTGCTAGGAGGCACGTCTGCTCCTCCCTACTTATCAATGTCGGCACGAACCATGCATAAGTATGGCATGAGTCATGCCGCTCTTCAGCGTACACCTGGGCGCTTTTTCGGACTCTTTGACCTATCTCTTCGAATTTTCATCCAATTTAAGCTCAAAAATAAGAAATTCATCAGTAATATCATCAGGAAAACTCAAAAAATCAACCAAAAATTTATCACACCAAATCTAAGAAAATAAACAAGAAAAACAAGACACTTGGATAATCGTAAAAAAATTCAAAAGTTCGAAATAAATTTTGAAAATTCTAAAAAAATCAACCTCCAAGCATCACACACAAGTGAAAGAAAATTTACCTCGGTGCTTCAAGACATTGGAATGCACGTCCACCCCCCCAAACTTAGTTCAAACTAAGTGAGAAACTAAGTTTGTAAAAGTAAATACCATAGACAAAGAAGCGCCTAATAAAATTTCCTACACCAAACAAACAAATAAAAGTAACAAAACAGGAGGGTAAGCCCCAACAGGCGCACATGTTTAACGTCGAAGATTCACGACAGAATGCTCATGTTTAATGTCTTAGAGCTTGACAGAAAGCAGCTTTAATGGAAGTCATCAACGAAAAGGACTTCCTTATCCCGTGGCGACCTATAATGCTTCATTCGATGCCACAAAAATAAGGCATTATGTACCACAAAAATTAGCCACGAAAATATTTCCGTCCTTATCCAATAGTTCATATGTACCTCCACCACAAGCATTATGTACCACGAATGGCCCCATCCACTTAGACTTCAACTTTCCAGGAAAAAGTTTAAGTCTAGAATTAAATAACAAGACTTCATCCTTCTCACAGAACTCCTTATAACGAATCTTTTCATCATGCCACTTCTTTACTCTTTCCTTGCTGATCCGTGCGTTCTCATAAGCTCTATTTCTAAACTCTTCAAGTCTGTTCATTTGAGTCATCGCAGGTCACCCGCTTCTTGCATATTCAAATTCAGGTTCTTCACTGCCCAAAATGCCTTATGTTCAATCTCTACAAGAAGATGACATGACTTTCCATACATAATTTAGAACGGAGACTGATCGGTGTCGTTTTCACCTAAATTTTAGTGACATTTATTATGTGTTTTTATGTGTTTTGATTCATTTTGTATATCATTTGGTGGTGTTATATGAAGATATGGAGATGTGTGCTTTGAAATGATAAATGTGTGATTTTCATGATTAAGTGCCTTAAATTGTGCTATATTTGTGAATATTTAGAGAATGGGTAAATTAGTGTAATATGTGTAATTTTCAGGTAAAAATGGATTCTAGACACGATAAAGAAGATGTGGGAAAAATGGAGCTCAATTTGGAGTTGAAACGGGGGAGAACGACCAAAGCAAAGCTGAAAAACACACGTTCAGCTTGTGTAATTTTTCTGTATTCGTGTGGAGCTCAAAACTAGATGTGTGATATATCATTGGAAAGTCACGGAAGAGAGAATCTCGTGAGTGCAAGAATCACTCAATTCAGAGATTGGATGTAGAAGTTATGCGCGAAACAGTGAGACTGCGCAGCACGCGATGCACTACACGGCCCGTGTACCGAACACGAACCTGTAAAGGGTGGCAATGTTCCGACACCAGAAAATGCTACACGGTCACTTTCATGGCCGTGTTCCGCACATGGCCCGTGTTCTGACAAAAGTCAGTTTTATGATTTTCCCACATTCTAGAAGCTTCCATGGGGATATAAATACATGTTTTGACCACAAAATTCGAGAAAAAATCATTTTGGATCAGTTTCCACACACACTAAACACCAAAATCACACACATTCATCTCCATCTCTTCCATCCTTCACTTCACCCATCCAAACCACTTGATCTTCTCAAATCCATCCATAAATCCATCCATCCACCAATCTAAGAAGAGGAATTCATCATTGGTTGAAGATTATAGCATGATCAAGGAGGAGGAAGTTCACCATCAAAGGGGAGCCAACTTACCTTTATTTTGTTATTTTCTTCATTATTTGGCTCAATTGGAGCAAGCTTTGGATTATATTAATTTTATCATGATTTGTAGTGGCTAGTCCTCATGTGAGGCTAGCAATATGATTGGTTAGGTATTATGTAGGTTTTGCACACCACATGTTTGATGAAATAATTGTTATGAATATTTTCTATCATGAATGCTTATTCTCATTTTATGTATGATTTGTGTGGTTAAATTATCTATTCATAGTGTTAGGATGGCCATTCCAATCTTAATATCATAACATGAAAACCATCAATGCATGTGTGTGTGTGAGTCTATATATACCTTACCATGAATGTTGTTTGCCTTACATAATTCTTAGATTGTTCACCTTCACCCATCATTCATCTCATGTGTACATGTTCTATCTTTAATTGCTTTCATAGTTCTTAGTTTGTAGTATAATCAACCCCTCCTTCTTTAATTCGTCCTACTAGAGTAAAGCACTTCTCAAATACGGCTACCCACTTTCGCCCTTGGGTTCGATATATTATAAATTTTGTACTTGGTCGCTTACGTGCTACACACGATAGAGTACACTTGCTCTAAATCAATTTAACCAAAATTGAAACCGAGTTCGTGGCGCCGTTGCCGGGGCTAAAGCCTTCGGGGTAACGTGTGTGAATTTGTTAGCTCTACTTAGGATATTTTTCTTATTTTTGCATTCTATATTTATTTTGAAAATTTTGTTCTCACTTGTTCTTCTTGATAGGTATATCAACCTTGAAAAAAGTGGAGAAAGAGCAAAACCAAAAATAGTAAGTGAAGAGACGTTGTAGAAGGTCCATTGAGGAGATGATGAATATTGACCAATTCTACAATAATAGAGGAAATGGGGGATGGCAACGAGCTTATAATGAGAGTACGTGCCAACCGCATCAAGGATACACTTGCACTCCATCAAGTTCTTACAATAATTTCTTCTATACAAGTTTTCAACCAAGTCTTTCAAGCTATGAGCCTCAAAATGCCTACTCAATGCCTACTTTCAACTTTAATGGGGGACAAATATGGAATATGCTCAATTACCAAATGGAGAATGGAACATTTATGCAAAATGGGTATGATCAAAGGAATTTCGAAAAAGAGTATCCACCATATAATGAAGGAAAGCCTACAATGGAGGATCAAATAGCCAAAATGTTTGATTTTATGAAGCAAGAGAAAGAGGTGAATGAAAAAATGTTTGATTTTAGGAAGAAAGAGAAAGAAGAAAATGATAGGAGACTCGAGGCCCTAGAACGTCGGATGAGTCAAATGATAAGTGAATGAAACACTCTTCACGAAATGGAGAATTTTGATAAAAAGATTGAAGAAGAGTTCGAGGTAGAAGAGTGTTCAGGGGATAATAAAGACTCGAGTGATGAAGAGCTTTTAAAGGCTAAGGAATAAAAGAAAGGGGTAAATTTGGTTGGAGAAGTGTGTGTAGAAGAAAAAGAGGTTGAGCGCAAGTCAAAATGGAGAATGAAGAAGGAAAGAGTGCTGAAAGAAGCAATGTGTGTAGAAAAGTTTGAATGTGATTATTGGGGCATTCCGATTACTCCTTATCATATTCCTTTTCCTCAAAGATGTGTTAAAGAAGAAAAGAGAGAAGAGTTTGAGAGTTACATTGCATTGAAAAAGAAGAAGATGGAGGAGAGTAAGGTGAAAAATGAAGAGGTCAAAAATATATGCATGAAGAGTTCCATGAAAGTGAAGGACCTTGGAAAGGATGTAATGCCTTGTGAAATAGAAGGAAAAGGAACTCTTAATACAAGGTGTGACTTGGAGATAATTGAAAATGTGATACCTTATTCTACTTATAGAAGCCTTGATATGGGGGAACTCAAGCCTATCACAACTTGTCTAAAGGGGAAAAATGGATCTTTTATGTTGCCTTTTGAAAAGGTTGAAGACTTGGTGGTTAAGGTGAATGAGACGGTCTTCTCGGTTGATTTTGTGGTACTTGGTGTGAAAGAGGAGCCTCGAGTCCCGCTTACTCTTGGAAAAAATATCTTTACAATCGAAAGATCTAGTGAAGATGAAGAAAAAAAAGAGGTCTCATTGAGCTCGGAGGACAAAAATGACAAATTATCATACCATCAAGGTGAAAAGGATGAGTCATATCTTAAGCCCCAAAATGTGCCTCCGGATGAGTTTGAAAAGATTGGACAATCATACTACATAGAAGCTTTGAATCCTATTATGGAAAATGGTGTGAAAATTGACAAGAAAGGGAATGAGGAAATAACGAGCATTGTTCCGGATGGTGAAAATGTTGAAGAATTGTTGGGAAGTGATGAGGAAAAGATTATTAGTGATTTCTTGTCCTTGTTTGATGATGAAAATTGTTGTGAAGAGGAGAAAGAGCTAGAACAAGATCATACGGTAATAAAAGGTGAAGCTTCATTGAAGGCCAAGGACCCCGAAAAATTTATACTTACAAGTAAAATCGAGAATGGGGTATACTTCAAGGCTATATGTGATCTTGGTTCAAGTGAAAATTTGATGCCTTTGAAAATTTTTGAAAAATTGGGCATTGGGAGATTAAAGAAAACTCTTATGGAATTTGAAATTTTTAATTCTTCTCATATTGAACTTGATAGGAATGAAGCTCCGGATATTGAATGGAAGCTAGACAAAGAAGAAGATTGTTGCTCTTGCAAAAGGAAGAAGCATTCATTGCATGATTCTCCCAGAATGTCAAGTATGGTTAGTAAGAAGGGGGATACGATCATAACGGATAAGAAGAGAGCAAAAAGGAAGTTTAAAGTGAAGATGAAGGCTGATTGGCCAAAGGATTTTTATGGAGTTTAAAAGTTGAATTATGCGTCTAGCTTGAAGACGTTAAATTTTGCGCTAGATGGGAGGCAACCCATTGTTTATTTTAATGCTTTCATTTAATGGCTTTGATTTAGTTTTCTTGCATTTTTTGTGTGTAGGTTGATTGTGCTCATTGAGGAGAATTCATATTGGAAATACGAGAAGTGCTCGATTTGAAGTGTGAAGGTACGTCTCATCACTTCTTGCAAACTTAAAGTTCAACTCCTGTTTCACTTTAAGTTTGGGAGGATAGTGCGTGGTGGACATACCTTGAATTGTTATGATGCATATACTTCTCTGCAAGAAGCTCATTGTTAGAAACTACAAGGGTAAGTCCCACCACTTTTTGCAAACTTAATTCTCAACTTGTTTCGATTTAAGTTTGGGGGGAGAGTGCGTGGTGTGACTCACCACTTGAGTGTGCTTATTATGTTGATTGAGAGATCTTGTAAAATTGGATAAATTTTAAAATTTTCTCATGAGTATTGATGTGATTTTGGATTGTTTTGGTTGTGTTGAAGTGCATGCTAGTTCATTATTTGCTAGTAATTGTTGTGCTAATGGTGTTGATGAGTTGTTGAGCATAAATGAAGCGTAGTGGAAGCATGAATTGAGTCCGAAAATCAATGTCTAGATTCGTTGTGCATGCAAACTGGAAAGCTCGTGCCAACCATTTCCAATACCGGATACCTTTTCGGGGAGTTCACTTGACTACTCATCATTTCCATTTGCTTAGCATATACATGATTTTGAATTGGATTGTTTGGATTAGTATGTTCTTCATATATTATGTACTTGGGAGGCTTACTTGCTTTTTTTATTTTTGAATAAGGTGGCAAAATCTTGAGCTTAAATGATATTGGATGATGAGGATATGTGCTTGATTTCTTTTGATGGATGAATTGTCGTTTTTGCATGTTTTGTGTTGTTGTCTTGTTCCTTGTTTGGTGAGTCTTTACTCATGTGTTTTGTTTGTATTTTTGTTCTTGTATAGGTATGTTTAGTGGTTTGTTTTGGGAAGTTGTAAGTCATTTTTTGAATGTGAGTAATGGCACGTTGTTTGTGATAAATGATGGCGAACTATGTTGAGAATCTCTACTCTTAAAATTGTGACATGTCCTATTTAACTTGTTCAATTTTGAGATGAATTGAGGTGTAATAAGTTCCTAAAGGTTCGAGCAAAAGCTTGTGAGTGTTTGAGCCTCAACCGTGCTTTCACGGTTAGTTTTTCATGAGTGGATCGATTGAGTCTTGGTAAACTAGAACTTGCTCATGGACTACGGGAATGAGCCCGATTGGTGGAGGTTAGTGAGATGATCTTAGGCTATCCTTGTTACTTTAAAGTTATTGCCATATATTTCCTTACCTTATACATCATCCCTAGTTAACTACTTTGAGTCTTAAAGCCTATTTTTGTGATATAAGCACATTACAAGCCATGATTATCCACTTAAGTCTTATATATATAACCTTTGTGTGGGTGATTGAGGAGATGATGGTTTGCAAGGTTTGATGTGAGAATTGTGCTAGAGAAGAAAGGAAATGGTAACCAAGCAAGAAAAGGATAAAAAGAGCTCAAGCAAAATGTACATGCAACCTCAACATAAAAAAAAGAGCAAATCAACAAAAATATGCTCAAGAAATTCAAAAGTCGAAAGAAAAGTAGCATGAAATCAAAAGAAGCTCAAGAAATCAAAGGAATGATAATGATTAGTGCTTGTGATGAGAAAAGAAAAGAAAGGAAGATAGAAATGTGAAGAAGTTAAAGAAGTTGATCATCTCTTTAATTATCTACACTTGATAAGTCACTTTTATCCAAATTTTCCTATCCTACCAAAGAGCCTAACATTACATCAAAAAATAAAAGACCTTTTTGATCACTAATTGAAGTTATGGTGGCTTGTGAATGTAGTCCGTGAGCAAGCCTATGGTGCGTCGGGTTCAATTGATTGATGAGTGTTGTGTAACCCTACCATATAGAGTGTTGAGTGTACTTTGAAATTCGATGTGAGGCTTGGACTGGAAGGGACTTTATTACTCTTAATTTTCTTAGAGTTGAACTTGTTAATTTTTTATGTCATGATTTTAATGTTGTAGTGTGACTTGATATGATTTGTAGTCCTTGTTACTTATGATGTGTTGTTGCTTATGTTCTTTAGGTCTTTCTCTAGGTGAAAATTCCCCCTCTCGTTTTCTCATTTTCGTTCCTCGAGGACGAGCAACACTTTAAGTTTGGGGGGTTGATCGGTGTCATTTTCACCTAAATTTTAGTGTCTTTTATTATGTGTTTTTGTGTGTTTTGATTCATTTTGTATATCATTTGGTGGTGTTATATGAAGATATGGAGATGTGTGCTTTGAAATGATAAATGTGTGATTTTCATGATTAAGTGCCTTAAATTGTGCTATATTTGTGAATATTTAGAGAATGGGTAAATTAGTTTAATTTGTGTGATTTTCAGGTAAAAATAGATTCTAGACACGATAAAGAAGATGTGAGAAAAAACGGAGCTCAATTTGGAGTTGAAACGGGGGAGAACGACCAAAGCAAAGCTGAAGAGCACACGTCCAACTTGTGTAATTTTTTTGTATTCGTGTGGAGCTCAAAACTGGACATGTGATACATCATTGAAAACCATGGAAGAGAGGATCGCGTGAGCGCAAGAATTACTTAATTCAGAGATCGAATGTAGAAGTAATGCGCGAAACAGTGAGACTGCACAGCACGTGATGCACTACACGGCCCGTGTACCGAACACGGCCCTGTAAGGGGTGGCCGTGTTCCGACATCAGAAAATGCTACACGGCCACTTTCATGGCCGTGTTCCGCACACGGCCCGTGTTCTGATAAAAGTCAGTTTTATGATTTCCCCACATTCTAGAAGCTTCCATGGGGGTATAAATACATGTTTTGACCATAAAATCCGAGAAAAAAACATTTTGAATCAGTTTCCACACACACTTAACACCAAAATCACACATTCATCTCCATCTCTTCCATCCTTCAATTCACCCATCCAAACCACTTGATCTTCTCAAATCCATCCATAAATCAATCCATCCACCAATCTAAGAAGAGAAATTCATCATTGGTTGAAGATTATTGCATGATCAAGGAGGAGGAAGTTCACCATCAAAGGGGAGCCAACTTACCTTTATTTTGTTATTTTCTTCATTATTTGGCTCAATTGGAGCAAGCTTTGGATTGTATTGATTTTATCATGATTTGTAGTGGCTAGTCCTCATGTGAGGCTAGCAATATGATTGGTTAGGTATTATGTAGGTTTTGCACACCACATGTTTGATGAAATGATTGTTATGAATATTTTCTATCATGAATGCTTATTCTCATTTTATGTATGATTTGTGTGGTTAAATTCTCTATTCATAGTGTTAGGATGGTCATTCCAATATTATGTATAGTGGTTTAATTGAATCATTGATTGCATGAGATGACTTGGTTAGTGTGAGGAGAGGTAAATCATACCCTTCAAGTGCTTAAAACCTCATGATAGGACATTAGTGAGAACTAGTGAGGGGAACCAACTTATGATCATAGTACCTTAATGGGAATTGAGAGTAAGACAATCCTAGGAGATTTAAACTTGTAAAAGAGTTGAGAACCTAATCACCTTGGCCATAGGGGTCAGGGGTACAAACGTGATTGTCCTTAATATCATAACATGAAAACCATCAATGCATGTGTGTGTGTGAGTCTATATATACCTTACCATGAATGTTGCTTGCCTTACATAATTCTTAGATTGTTCACCTTCACCCATCAACCATCTCATGCGTACATGTTCTATCTTTAATTGTTTTCATAGTTCTTAGTTTGTAGTATAATCAACCCCTCCTTCTTTGATTCGTCCTACTAGAGTAAAGCACTTCTCAAATACGGCTACCCACGTTCGCCCTTGGGTTCGATATATTATAAATTTTGCACTTGGTCGCTTAAGTGCTACATATGATAGAGTACACTTGCTCTAAATTAATTTAACCAAAATTGAAACCAAGTTCAGAGTCATCTCCAAGACAGTCTTGTACGCAATTCTAAATGCCCACAATGCATCATCTAGCTTTATAGCCCAATCCTTCTCACTCACGTTCACAGTCTTTTCCAAAACATGATTAATATGGCAATTGGAGACCTCAGCTTGCCTATTAGACTGTGGGTGATAGGGAGTTGCCACCATATGCTAAACATGATAATCCTTCAAGACCTTCTCCATGAGCTTGTTAATAAAATGGGTTCCCCCATCACTGACAAGTACTCTAGGTACTCCAAATCGCGAAAAGATATGCTTCTTCAAAAATTCTTGCACAACCCTGGCATCATTCTTCTTGGTTGGAATTGCTTCTACCCACTTGGACACATAATCAACGGCCAAAAGTAAATAGAGATATCCATTGGATGAGGGAAAGAGACCCATAAAGTCTATCCCCCACACATTAAAAATCTCCACTACATAACTATTCCGTAGAGGCATTTCATCTCTCCTAGAGATGATTCCAACCCTTTGACACCTATCACAGCTTGCAACATATGAACTACAAGATTTGAAAAGGGATGACCGAAACAAAACTGATTGTAAAACCTTTGCAGCTGTCTTCTCAGCACCGAAATGCCCCCAGTTGGTTGTGCATGACAATGGTTAAGCACACTTTCCCATTCCTCTTTTGGCACACACCGCCGGATGATAGAGTCTGTACATATTTTATAGATGAAAGGCTCGTCCCATATAAATTTTTACATATCTCTCATAAACTTCAAATGCTCATGCCGATTCAAATTATATGGCTTAGACCCGCTTGCAAAATAATTGACATAATCAGCATACCAAGGGGCCTTGGGTTTCATGGCTAAAGTGTATACCTCGCAAAACTCCACCTCTAGAATCTCCTCATCTGGGAACACCTCTTTGATGATTTCTTTCTCATTCTCATAATGCTTCCTAGTCTCCAATCTAGATAGATGATCAACCACCACGTTTTCACTTCCCTTCTTATCTCTTATCTCCATGTCAAACTATTGTAGTAGTATAATCTATCTGATAATCCTAGGCTTGGCATCCTTCTTCTCCATCAGATATCGAATCGCATAATGATCTGTATACACCACAGTTTTCATCCCACCAGATACGCGTGAAACTTGTCAAAAGCATACACCACAGCTAAAAATTCCATTTCAGTCACGGTGTAGTTCTTTTGAGCTGCATCAAATGTCTTACTCACATAATAGATGGCTCGAAACCTGTTCTCCCTCATCTGCCCCAAAACTACTCCTAAAGCAACATCACTTGCATCGCACATAAGCACAAAGGGTTCAGTCCAATTTGGAGTAATTAAGATAGGGGTAGACATCAATGCCTCCTTCAAAACCTGAAAAGATTTAAACATTCATCATCAAATTTGAAAGGGACATCCTTTTCTAATAAATGAGAAAGAGGTTTAGAATATTTAGAAAAATATTTAATGAATTTGCGGTAGAATCCTGCATGTCCAAGGAATGACCGCACTCCCTTCTCATTTATTGGTGGAGGTAATTTTTCAATTGCCGCCACATTAGCTCTATCAACCTGCAACCCCTTAGAAGATACATGATGTCCTAAGACAATGCCATCTTTCACCATAAAGTGACATTTCTCCCAATTCAAAATGAGGTTAGTATCCTAGCATCTCTTCAAAACAACAGCAAGCAGTGATTTGAAAATCGAACCGGGCAGGTCGATTCAATCGGTTGAACCGAGAACTGGAGCTAGAACCGGTCTGGAATACCCATATAACCATTTTCATCATTAAATCGGAAAGAACCGATTAAAATCGGTCATAATCGAAAAATCAGTAAAATTGGTGAAATCGGAGAACCGCCGGTTTTGTTTCTAAATCTGGATAAATTCCATACGTCTCCATTTCTTTAATTTTCAAAACGATTCACATCTTCATGAAACTATGAAAGTTAAAATATATTACTTACACAATATATACATACATACATTCTCAGCAAGATTTAATAGATAGAAAAGATAGAAAAGCAATTTCTTCAAGAAGCCAGTGGAAGCGCTGAACATCGCCTCGCCTCTTTCGTTTAATCTCTATTGCAAATCGATGTGATATTATCACCGGAGGAAACCAATGGTCTGAGTAGGGGAAGAGCGAGAGAGAAGGTAAAATGAATTGAGAGAAAGAGGGGGAGGGAGGACACTGCAGTGGGAATGTGGGATGAATTGAGAGAGAGAGAGGGAAAATGTGGGATGAACTGAGAGAGAGTGGGTGGGTGCAGGAATGAGGCAACATCACAGAATCAAGCCCTAATGACTCTAATATAAATATATCATAGTGGATTGGGCTTTCTTTCATGGGCTTTGTGTGAAAAGAAAATATATATAAATTGGGCTCAACTACTAATTATATTTTGTTAAATAAATTTATCTAATATATTTTTTTTAATAGTTAATTTAAAATATAATTAAAAATATATGAATTTTATTTTTTCGGTTGAACCGCCCGGTTCGACCGGTCCGACCGTGAACCGTTAGGGTCACCGGTTCGGCCTCCGATCTGGTTTTCTAATCACTGACAGCAAGGTTAGATAAACAAACATCAAAAGAAGATCCAAAGACAGAAAAATCATCCATAAAAACTTCCATGATATTTTCTATCAACCCTTCAAATATAGCCATCATACACCTTTGAAAAGTCGCAGGTGCATTACAAAGACCAAAAGGCAACATCTTAAAAGCAAATATGCCATAAGGACATGTGAATGCGGTCTTTTCCTGATCCTCAAGTGCAATCATTATCTGATTATACCTGGAATAACCATCCAGAAAGCAATAGAACTCATAACCTGCTAACCTATCAAGCATCTGATCCATGAAGGGTAAAGAAAAATGGTCTTTACGTGTATTCTCATTCAATTTCTATAATCAACATACACAGGCCAACCTGTAGTGGTCCTAGTACCAAGGGTCTCCCCACTATCAGACTTAATGACAGTCATCCCCCCTTTCTCAGCAACTACATGCAAAGGACTCACATATGGACTATCACTAATCGCATACACAATTTCAACTTTCAACCACTTTAACACTTCTACTCTCACCACCTCTTGCATCGCAGGATTTAATCTCCTTTGACACTGCACACAACTTTTACTCTCATCTTCCAATCTTATTTTATGCATGCAAATAAATGGACTAATACCCTTCAGATCATCAATAGACCAACCAATAGCAGATTTATGTTCTCTTAAGACTACTAACAACCTATCAAGCTCACTTTTAGATAAGGAAGAAGATACAATTACCGAAAAAGTTTCATTCTCCCCCAAATATGTATACATGAGATGATCAGGAAGTGACTTCAGTTCCTTTTTCTTCTCCTCAGGTACAGCTCCTTCAAGTTCAAGTGGCAAATATGGCTTCTTCCACTGTGCTTCTTCCACTCTAGCTGCTACCTTCTTCGAATCCCTGTTCTCATCCAATGCAAGCGAGCTTTCAAGAAATTCAAGAGTGAGTTCATTAGAAATATCATCAAGATCATCAAAATCAATACTAGGTAAAGTAAGAGATTCCCTTATGCAAGTTTCAGGTGGATCCTTAGACAGGATCAGAGGCAAGCACTCCTCAACGATCTCCTCTACTACTTCAATGCTCTTGCAATCTTCTTTCTCCGAAGGCCACCTCATAGCTTTCTCCAAGGAAAAGATTACATCTTCATCATTGACTCTCAATCTAATCTCACCTTTCTTAACATCAATCATGGCTCCTGCAGTTGCTAAGGACGGCCTTCCCAGAATCAAAGGAACTTTATCTTCATCAACCTCTTCCATGTCAAGCACAAGGAAGTCCACTAGGAATATCAATTTCTCAACCTTTACCAAGACATCTACAATCATCCCCCTAGGGTATGTTATGGATCTATCAGCAAGCTGTAGTGCAATCGATGTCGGCTTTTCTTCCCCCAAACCAAGCTTCTTAATACTGTATAAGGCATCAGATTAATGCTAGCCCCCAAATCACATAGGGCTCTCTTCTTAGACATGATGTCCTTCAAGAACGTTGCATAGTTAGGCATTTCCTTTAAGGCTTCTGCAAAGGGAATATTAATATGAATTTTCTTGAACATCTCCAAAAACTTCTGAAACTTCTCATCCAATCCTTTCTTAAAAAACTGCTGCAGAAACAGGATTGGATGCTTTATCTTTGGAATCCCCCAAATATCCCTCTCAAACACCTCTTCTTTTTATCTTTAAGCTCTTTCTGCCTTAGCTTTTTGCCACTTTTCAACTTAACTTCAGGTTCTTTCGATTTTTCCTCAGTTTCAGGCACCTGGAAATCATTTTGGACGAATAATAGATATCCGACTCTGGACTAAGAATGGGTATGGCTGGCTACTTTCTCTTTCTTCTGTTTAGTCTGACAAGTGCTTCAAGTTCTAAGTTTAGTGGTTCAATGGGGAGTCCACTTGACCTAGTGATCATACACCTGTTCTCACGCAGCCAATCACAATAGTTTGGATGTAAATAAAATAAAAATAAAAGCGAATAAAATTTAACATCCTAGACTAAAATAAATCACAAAAGAATTAAATAAATTAATCTAAGAACTATCCCCGGCAACGACGCCATTTTCTTATTCACCTTTTTGCATATGTCCCCAACTGTAGAGAATCAATTGTAGATAAGCGTGAGACCAAGTAAAAATATCAAATCATAGGATAATTCTAGACTAATTATTTAATCTAATTATGACTATTCTAATTTAAGACAATTCTGAGTATTTTAAGTGAATTAAGTAAACTAATGATGTAGAAAATAATTACTAAAAATCTAAAATAGCAGATAAAATTAAGATGAAAGTGTTCAAGAGAGAAGATAGATAGCACTAGGAAATCCAGTTAAATCAGTCAAATCAAATCACTAGACAATCGGTTAGAATCCCTGCAGTTCTTATGAAAACAATCATTTAATTATGTTAAATCCCTCTTTTAAAGTAAACTTAACACATAAACCTGGTTTTAACCCTCAGATGCAGAAGAATAATTCCTACTCCCTTTCTAGATACTTCATGCAAAATTCCATTAAAGGATAGAACACTAGACTTCCCTTTAAAGGTACTTAAGAATTAATCCCCAATTCCCACCTAATAATCTAAAAAATCAAATCCTCTAGAATGGTAATTAATAGATATAATAAGTGTCTAATATTAATTATTCTAATGAATAAAAGTTATATGGTTAGATCCCCTTTACCCATAACAGGTTGACAAATATAATCCTTGTATAACACAAGCAACAAGCATAATAATGCATTAGACAATGACATACACATGCATGAGGACAGATCATATAAGATAAAATATAAGTCTAAAATCAAAGGATTAATATTGAAATAAGTATACTGCAGGTATCCAACCTATTATAGATCATCAATTCAACTAATTCAACCTTCAAAACTTAGCACTATCCAAGAAGTACTAGCCCATGGTGTTACAGGCAACATACACTGTTAGATATGAGAATAATCTCACAGGTTTATAATTCAAAAGCTTGAAAGAAAGAATAAGAAAAATCCTAGATGTGGTGTGATTCTCCGTTCTCTCCTCCGTGATTCTGAACCTTCTTGTTCTCCATCTCAAGTAAGCAACACTGATGAACTCTCCGGGATGGGTGGATGGGATGGTGAATTTTGATTTTGATATTGCGGTAGGGAAAAGGTATGGAAAAGTATGTAAGGCTATGGAGAGTTATGAATAAAAATCCCAAAGTGTCTTTTTATAGTTGAGGACTGTAAAAATCCCAAATTCTGACTCAAAAGTGGATTTTTTCATGTCAAAAACACGAATGGACCAAAAAAACAATAAAATGACGAAATTGAACTCGCTGGGCAGTGGCACAAGTCGTGCCGGCTGGTTGCTGCGGGATTCCTCGGCGCTCTCGGCTGTACGGATGTGGCGTGTCTCTGCAGCATGGGCGGCATCCCTCGGCAGCACTCGGCAGCTCTCGACGCTTGTGCCCGCATACTGTGCGGCATGACTGGGCGCTTCTCGATGGCATGACTCATCCTCCTGGCCAGCACGAGTCGTGCCGACTTCTTTTCTTCCCGACTTCGCTCCCGACTGCTATTTTTGCTCTCTTTACCTTATTTTCCACCTAAAAACTCAAAATAACACCTCAAATGCATCTGTAACACAAATATACGCAATTCAATCATAAGATTCTCAAATATGGATATAAATACCACAATACGGTGCTAAAATGGACCCAAAAACACGCAGATATTCACACTAATCAGAATGTAATCGAGCCAAGCCGAGACCTAATATCTCTGGGCTCGAGCTCGACTCGAATATTTTTTAAGGGGCTCGAGCTCGCTTGAGCTCAATTCGAGTTTTGTTTTTTAGGCTATAGCTCTGCTCGTGTATAAAATATATAGCTCGTGAACAGTTTGCGAGCTCGGCTCGAAATATTTTTACTAAATAAAAAATTCAACTCAAGCTCGAGCTCAAATTCAGCTCGATAAAAACTAGTCATTAATTTGAGATCGGGCTCGTTAAGCTTAAAATTATTCATTTTTTAGTTTTTTAATGTGTAAAGGCTTGAGTGCGATCGTCTCACGGATAATAAAATTTTATTATAATAATTTTTTTGATAAAAAGCGGTATCTAGAGTTATTATCAATTTTTATTAATTATTAGAAGTATTAATTATTAACTAAAATATATTTTAATAATATAAAAAAGATTTTTTAATTAACATTTATAAGTATATGGCGTATATATTTACTTTAATTAAAATTTGGGGTAGGTCATGTATGAGACCGTCTCACGTAAATCCTTACATGAGACGAATAAAAGGTGATAAAATTATTAATAAAAAGTGATATTCAATCGATAAAAAAGTAATAATAGTGCAATGAACTATCTTATAAGCAATTTATAGTATAAACAAAAACAGATAACATTTTATAGGGAAATTGATAACATTTTATTGTGAAAGTGATAACATTTCATAAACTTTTTATCTGTCTCACGTAAGGGCTTACGTAAGACAGTCTCACACAAGTCTTTGACTAAAATTTGAATATATCTTTATGTTATCCCATTAATTAACTATACTAATAATAATAATAAAAGGCAAATATGGGTGTATATAAATTCAAAAATTTCTCCTCTAAATAAAATTATATTAAAATATAAATAAGTAATTATATTAAATTAATTTATTTTTAAATTATAATTATATATATATATTGCTGAGGTGTCGAATTTAAAATTATTTACAATTTTATTAATTTTACTATCATTTTAAATTTAATGTATATAAATACATATATTTATTTAAAATTTAAATATAAATAAATCAAAATTAATCTTATATAAAGAAAGAAAATAAAAAATTTACATCTTTAAATCCGTTATAAATATAACTCTCAATTCATTATTTAGAATTAATAACATTCGTTCTTTTTTAATTTTATTTTTTATTAATTAATTATGTTATAATAATTTTATTATTTTTATTGGCATACTTTAAAATTTTTCTTTAATTTAAAGTATACTATATTTTTAATAAATTTATATCCCTTTTAAATTATATTGATACAAGTATATACATATAATTTAAATTTATTTATGTAAAGTTTCTTAAACTCTAAAATTACTATATTTAAAATAAGATATATTAAAAAATAATAATATTAATAATAATAATAATAATGGAGTAATTACAATAAGAATGAGCCTATTTACTATAGTGTTCGAGCCTATGACGAGCACTATGCGAGCATACGTTGAACACGTTCGCGAGCCTATAAACGAACACATTCGTGAGCCTATAAACGAACATGTTCGTGAACACGTTCGCGAGCTTTCGAGCCAAACACACTCAGGCTCGAGTTCGGCTCGAAAAAATAATCGAGATTGAAAATCGAGCTAGGGTCGGCTCGTTTAGTTTCACGAACGAACTCGAACGAATTTTTTTGACCGAGACTCGAATAGCTCACGAACGGTTTGGTTCGTTTACATCCCTATTTGGGACGGATCAAAATGAAAAAATGTATTCCTAGTTGTAGGACAAAGGGAGTAGATAAACATCAATTTCTTGAAAAAGAAAAAAGTAAATGTTCATGTTCTATATAAAAAATACTACATCCGTCCCGTCTTAATAGTTACGCTTTCTTTTTGCACTGGAATTAAGAAATATTGTATTTTAATGTGAATTGAGGTGAGATAAATAATACTTTAATATATAGTGCGTAGTTGTATTAATGTTGTAAATGTGTCCCATTGAGATATTTAATTGTTTTGTATGGGTCCCATATATAAAAAAGGGAAATATAATCATTAGGATGAGACGCCCAAAATTGAAATATTTAACCCTTAGGATGGGACACATGAAGAGAGTGATAATTTTATCTTTAAAACTTGGCAATAAGTAGGGTGGAGTTAGTCCACCAAATCCAAAGTACAACATGTAGGGCCCACCCTTAACCTCACCTTCATTCCTCCCATTTTCCTTCCATTTGTCGCTGTTTGTTTTATTAATCATTTTTTCCTTTTTTTTGTTTTGTTTTTTTTTTAATTTAATTTTAGGATATAATTATAATTTCAACTTATGATTTAGGGTACATTTTACTGCTAAAGTTTACTTACTCCCTCCATCCCATCTTAAGAGGGTCATTTTTCCATTTTGGTCGTCCCACCCAAAGAGACTCCTTTCCTTTTTTACACACATGGGACCCACACACTTCCTCTAATTCAATTAAAATATGGGACTCACAATCCCACTAATACAACTACCCACTACACATTAAATAATAATATTTCTTAATCTACGAGCAAAAAAATAAATGGCCCTCTTACGCCGGGACGGAGGGAGTATTATTTATTCTTAGGGTTTAAGATTAATTCTAAGATTATAATTATAATTTCACCCCTTTGATATAGAGTATATTTCACCTCTAGATAGGGTTTAGGGTATAATTGTAATATCACCCTTTTGATTTAGAATATATTCACTTCTAAAGTTTAGGGTTTAGGGTATAATCGTAATTTCACCTTTGTGATTTAGATATAATTCATCCTTAGGGTTTAGGATAAACATTGTGATTTAGGGTATACTTTATTCCAGGATTTATGGTATAATTATAATTTCACCCTTGTAGTTTAGGACATATTTTATTCATAGAATTTAGGGTTAAGGGTATAATAGTTATTATTTAAGTATAGTAAATTTTAAAAAAAAAACATTAATGAAGGAAGGAGAAATAATTAAGAAAGCTAGGAACCACATTTTCAATCCATTCAATTGGTGGGACTGTTTCTACCAAGTTATACTCTTAAAACTTTTTAAAAGGTACGAAATTTTTTCAATAACTAAACCCAAATGTTGCAGAAATTAGGGTGCAGCGGTAATGGGAAAAAAGAGAGAAAATTTTAATAATTAATATTTATTGGTGTAATAATAGTGTGTTTAGTTTGCAGCCAAGAATTTAAGGAAATGAAATGAATACAAGTGGTGTACAGTTATCATCGGACCACAACTTTACAGGAAAAAACTGGTCTATAATTCCCATCCACTCAACTCTGCTTCATCCATTTAAAAACCCTGCCCCACGACCCACCCCTCCAATTATTACATCAATGATAGTAAAATAAATTAGAAACGCATTTATTGCCCCCTTTGGCTGCATAATAATTCATTCAATCGCACCACTGAACTTAAGCTTGTGTTTGAATTAAGTGATTTAAATAAATTTAGAAATAAAAAGAAAATTTAAAATTTTAAAAGTTTAAATGAATTATTGAATTATTTTTTTAAATATATTATAAATTTAAATGAAATTTTAAATTAACGAATTTCAAATTCATTATATAACAAAATTTTATTTATTTATTTATTAAAATAAAATTATTTTACTTATAATTAATATTTTAAAAATGACAAAAATTTGTGCGAGACTGTTTAATGAATCTCATTCTCATTTCGTGACACGGATCTTAAATTAACCATCTTAAACCGCTTCTCCAGATTACATGGATTAATTGTCGTTTACCAGTATGTTTATGTGAGCTCCTAGTGGCTTTTCCATTCTCGCTGCTTATTGAAATCGTAGGATCGAGCCTTCGCCAATTTTTTTTATTATAATTAATCTATTAATTATTATTTAATTTAATTTTTTAAACTTAAAGGGTATGTCTCATTTGAGACTATTTTATACTTTTTAAAATAATTATCACTTTCGCTATAAAACGTCATCACTTTCGCTATAAAATATTATCACTTTTCATTTATAGTACTATAAATTATTCATAAAATAACATTATCACTTTTTATTAATTTAGTATCACTTCTTAGTATAAAAGTTATCACTTTCTGACCGTCTCACTAAGCCCTTATGTGAGATGGTCTCACACAAGTCTTTGTCAAACTTAAATTAATATTTTTTATTTAATTATTTTTAATAAATTGAATAAAGATGATAATATTAGGCAAAAATTTATGTGTTCTCGGGCAAAACTTGCGCACATACCCTTTAGTATTAAATTGTAGTATACCCTTTAGTATAAAGACGAATATTTTCTGAAAAAACTAAAAATATTAATGATAAATGTATACCCTTTAGAAAAAAAATGTTGTACCCTTATTAATTAAAATGTATACTCTTTAGAATAAAATGGTGTACCATTACACAATTTGTACACATGGGGACACAAGAGACCAACTCATAATATTATTAATAAAAAGTGGGAAAAATTACTCATAGGTACACACTTTGTACCCTAAATTACTAGGAGATACAATGAGTTCAAATAATTACTCTCACATACAAAATATTAAAGTAAAATACCAAATATAACCTTAATTCATTATAATCTCATACACTTTTAAACCACAAACCTTAAATCCCGCACCTACCCACTGCGCCGCCGGTCGCCGGACCACCACCGGACCGCCGCTGCCGGACCTCTACTGGACCACCGTCGGTCGCCGGACCTCCGCTGGCCGTCGCTGGATCACCACACTTTTTTTGCTGCACACACTTTTTTTACTGCACATACCTTTTGCTGCACACGAACATTTATGTGCAGCATATTGTAAGGGTAATATTGGAATATCACTATATATTTATGTAGTTAGTAGTAATATTTTTGTATGTTTTTATATCATAGTAATAAATGAATTTTTAATGTACCTAATAGTAACTATCCCAAAAAGTGATACAAAGTTAAGTAAAAAGTGATGTCCATTTAAATTATTTCATAAAAAAATCATATAATTAATGAAAAGTGATAATATTTTTAATAAAAAATATATTTAATCTAGGAAAGTTATTACTGTTTAATTAAATTATGGCAAAGACTTGTGTGAGACCGTCTCACGTAAGGCTTACGTGAGACGGTCAGAAAGTAACAACTTTTATACAGAAAAGTGATAATAAATTACTCCCTCCGTCCACTGTCAATCTATTCATTTTACCATTTTGGGCCGTCCATTCGTAATCTATCCATTTCTCGTTTTGGACTATAGGACCCACAACCTTCAATAATACAAATAAAATATGAGACCTGCACCCTCCACTATTACAACTACATACTACACATAAAATAATAATACTCCTTAATCCACGTGCAAAAAGCAAATGAATACATTGAGGATGGACGGAGGGAGTAATAAAATTTGATGATGCTATTTCATGAACAATTTATAGTATAAATAAAAAGTGATAATATTTTATAGCGAAAGTGATAACTATTTTAAAAAGTAAAAAATGATCTCACGTGAGACGGTCTCATGTAAGACCTACCCTTAAATTATTATGAAAAGTTCATAAAAAAGATAAAAGTGATAGCTTTTTTAATTAAAAGTGATAATTATATAATTAAATTATTTATGAAAAGTTAATACAAAAAATAAAGTAAAATATTTTTTATAAAAAGTGATACATAATAAAAAAAGTGATATAATTATTTAATTAAATTATTATGAAAAGTTCATGTAAAAAATAAAGGTGATAACATTTTTAATTAAAAGTGACAATTCTGTCTAATTAAATTATTTATGAAAAGTTAATACGAAAAATAGAAGTGATAATATTTTTTTATAAAAAGTGACACATAGTAAAAAAAAGTGATAGACCGTCCAATTGAACAATTTCATTAATAATTAATAGGATAAATAAAAAGTGATAATATTTTATGATAAAAGAAAAGTGATATGTGTTCAATTAAATTATTTAAAAGAATTCATTTGACGAATAAAAAGTTATGTTCTAATAAAAAGTTATGTTCAATAAAGGGAAAAATGATAATTCATAATTAAACAATTTATAGGATGAATAAAAAGGAACAAAATGCAATAACAACTTAATAAAAAAAATTATGTTTTAATAAAAAGTTAATGTTCAATAAATGAAAAAATTATAATTCATAATTGAACAATTTATAGAATGAATAAAAAATAATACTAACATTTATAATAAAATGTGATACTCTTAAAAAAAGTTTTATAACTGTTTTATTATAATAATTTGATTAATTTTAATTTTAATTAAATATTTATTTTACTACATAAAAGGAATTAATTTTGTTATTAATAATATAATTAAAATTAAAAAAAGTAATAAAATAGAGAAACCAGATGATAAACATCGCTGCAAGGATGAAAATATCGATATCAGTAAAAATATTGGTACCTCAAATTTAAGGATATATCGATGGATATATCGAATAACGATGCTGATATCGGTAAAAATTTAAAAAATTATGAAAACTTGAAAAAATAGAAAAAATTAATTAATTAACTTTTCAATATATTATAACTAATCTTAATATATAATACACTTTAAAATCTCAACAAAACTCATAACACATGATAAACAAATCAATAACAAAATATTTAAATAGTCTGGAGTTATACAATAATTACTAATTATTGTTTAATACATAATAACTAATACCAAAATGATGATCTATAAGGCTCAAATGTAAAATATATCATGTCGTCTAGATCTAAACAATATTAGTTCTGAATGTGCCGTCTAGTTATAATATACTGTGTACGTGAACCCTCTTGATTTACTTACTCATAATAATGTTAATGAAAAGTGATAACAATTTTAATAAAAAATGATAATTGATTAATCAAACGTAAAATAATCTTACCATAAAATAATTTCACGCAAGTGTTGCTTTATTTTTTATTGTTGCTTTATTTTTATTTTATTTTTTAAAATTAAACATATTAATAACAAAAAATGTATTTGGTTAGTAAAAGTAAAACAAAAAATTATTTTATTTTTTAAAAATTATAGATAATTTTTCGATATTTTCGATATATCCTCGATATTTTATCGATATTGTATAGATATTTCTTCGATATATCTCAAAATCTGGGAAAATTTGAACTGTGGCAATTCGATATCGATATTATTACGATATATCCTCGATATCAGAAAAGAAATATCTTTTTCCCCCATATCGATATCGGTACTCTGAAAAAATAGATATATCGTGGATATATCAGGATATTTTCGTCATTGCATCGCTGACCTCATGTTTAAATCATATACTCCCTCCGTCCCCCAAAGTATTTCACACTTTCCTTTTTCATCCGTCCCTCAAAGTATTTCACACTTTACTTTGACTAAATTTGGTAAAAAATACTCCATCCGTCCTAGGCTAAGAGGGTCATTTTACCATTTTGGTCGTCCCACCCAAAGAGTCCCATTTCTTTTTTTGGACATATGAGACTCACCCACACCCACTAATACAATTAATACATGGGCCCCTACACCCACTAATACAACTACTCGCTACACATTGAATAATAATACTCCTTAATCCACGTGTCCAAAAGCAAATGAGACTCTTAGCCAGGGACGGAGGGAGTACATTATAACAATACTCACTTTTTACACACATCCCAATATAATACTTACTTTTTCACATCTCCCAACAATTTTACACACCTCCAAACAACTTTACACATCTTTTTCATTAAATCAACTAAAATATATATTCTCTTTCTTACTTTATATATAAAAATACAAAATTTTCTTAAACTCCGCGCACACCAATACGTGAAATACTTGTTGGGACGTAGGGAGTATTGAATAGCTCAGGTTCACGCCATTTGTTTTTTATAAGTATATTTAATTATTCTAATGAGTAGGGGAGGATCCGTCTTACAAGAAAAGATCCGTGAGACGGTCTTATGCAAGACCTACATTTTGAAAATTCATAGCCGGTTTACAAGAACGCGAACAAGCAAGATTTCACAAATACGAAGAAAGGAGAGGAGATCCTCAGTATCAAACAATGTTTCATCCACACCTTTAAAATTTTGACACAATTTTTTACCTTTTTTTAAATTTGAAAAATGTAATGTGTCAAAAAATTTTGTTAAATGACCACCTCATCAAAAAGTTTTACCCTGATAGAGAGGAGGGCCATCTCTAACATGTCCCCTCACATGCAGGGGAGGATTCGTCTTACAAGAAAAGATCTGTGAGATGGTCTCATGCAAGACCTACCTTTTGAAAATTCATAGCCGGTTTACAAGAATGCGAACAAGCAAGATTTCACAAATACGAAGAAATGAGAGGAGATCCCCAGTTCCAAACAATGTTTCATCTTGGTGTTCCACACCTTTAAAATTTTGACATAATTTTTTACCTTTTTTAATTTGAAAAAATGTAATATATCAATTTTTTTTGTTAAATGACCATCTCATCTAAAAGTTTTAGGTTAACAGAGAGGAGGGTCGTCTCTAACACGCCCCCTCACATGCAGGAAATTTTTACCTCAAGCCTTGCATGTGGAATTTTTTCATAAATCGGTGGCGGTGAGGTTCGAATCCTGGACCTTTGCAAGGTCATGTCTCTAATACCATGTTAAATTACCACATCATCTAAAAGCTTAAGATGATAGAGAGATAAATTATTTACCATTTAATACTTAATCAAGTCACTCGAACATATCCCTCACCTGCAGGCAGAGGCGGATGCAGTATGGTGACATGGGGGTACAGCATCCAAAATAAGCCTCCTACTATACACTCCCTCAATCCCAACTTCAACTTCACGCTTCCATAAAAGGAAAAGGTACATAACTAATATCCCTCTAACATAATTTAATTTTAAAATTTCCATCACCTTTTTAACACATATAACATACTTTATTATTTATTTATTAATCAAAAATATCAAACTACCCCAAAAGTTATTCAAAAAGTGTATTTTCTTAATTTGCGTGTGTAAAGTAAATATGAAGATAAAAATAGGACGGAGGAAGTATGTGATGTTATGCATAAATTAAAGTAATTGTGCATGTTAAATGGCTTGTTTATTTATTTATTTATTTATTTATTTATTTATTTTTGCTTTGTTTGGTGATTGGGTCTTTTAGCTTGTAAGATTTAATATCTTAATTATAATAGTGCATGAATTTTTTTTATTTTATTTTAAATTTTTAAATAAATTTATTTGAATTATTTTTTAAATGTATTATAAATTTTAAATGAAATTTTAAATTAACTAATTTCAAATTTATTATTTAACAAAATTTTATTTATTTTTTTAATAAAATAAAATTATTTTATTTATAATTATATTTTTAAAATTCATAGCCGGTTTACAAAATCGCGAACAAGCAAGATTTCACAATACAAAGAAAGTGTAGCTTTACAAGGTCTGAGTTTATAAATTTGTTTCGATAATTGAGAAAGTGAAACTTCATAAGGTCTCAATTTTTAAATTTGTCTTGATAACTGAAGGGTTAATTTATACGTAGTGCAAGACTATTTGAAACAAAAGTCCCTGTTAATGAACTCTAGATTTGCATCAATCTCTCGATTAGTCCCTCTATTGATTGATTATAGTCGTAGTAAAAACATTTTACTTCCTCCTTTAAAGAATTTATTTTTCATTTTGGCCTCCACCTTAAAAAGTATTTTTCTTTTTAGATACATGATAATAAATGATATTCATGCACAAACTAATACTCCCCTGTCCGGTTCTAAGGTATCCATTTGGTTTTTGCACGTGGATTAAGGAGTAATATTATTATATGTAAAGTGGGTAGTTGTATTAGAGGGAAATGATAGGTCATATTGTGCACTTTTTTACTAAATCGGGGAAATTGATACCTTTAAAGCGGATCCCAAAATAGTAAAATGAATACCTTAGAACCAAACGGAGGAAGTATATAATTAAAATATGGAGTTTATATACCGATTAATACAACTATCTACTACATATTAAATAACAATGCTATTTAATTCACGTGAAAAGAATAAAAGAAGTTCTTTAAACTGAGGGTCTGGATCCTTTATGATACTTTAGTGCGTCATCTCTTGTGTCACTCCGTTAGGAAGTAGTGACGCGTAAGAGAGAGGAGATAAACTATATCCTAAGTGAATTAGTAAACCCTAGAGCCAAGGAATTGAATTTTTCTACCCTACTATATATCACTCTATAAGGAGATGTTAACAAAATGTCACAAGACACCCGTGCCTTAAACGAGCCGGAGGGAGCACTAAACATACTATGGGTTAGGTAAGACCATGAGAATGATATGTTTTTCCGGTAGTTAGTAGATATAAACTTTAAAATTCTTTTTACTTATTTTAGGATAGTTTGAAATTTTTTTAATAATAGATAAATTATAAAATATATGTCATCTAATAAATTTAAAATTGAATTTTATTATAGAGTTATTAGATTGAATTTTTTTCCTTTAAAGTTATTATTAAGATAATTTTGAAACATAATTAAAGGAAAATAATAATTATCAATAAAAAAATTTCTCTTTAAATTATGTTTCAAAATTATTTGATGACACTCTATTATGAGAAAAATATATATGAGACATGAAACACATTAGTCTGTTATTAAAATATGTTTATTGGGTAAATATCAAAATTAGTCCTGTAAGTATGATCGATTCCAACTTTAGTCCTTTAGTTTCAGCAATTCTCGATTTTGGTCATTTTTTGTTCAATTTTAGTTCTTTTAGTCCAAATTTAGCCCTTTTCTCAAATTTAGTCATTTTTTTGTCCATATTTAGTCCTTTATATTCAAAAATGTCCAAAATTGGTCCTGAATGTATAAATTTTGGACCAAAAGTGGACTAAAAAGTAGGGGTGAACAAAAATTTTTTAAAACCGCTCAAACCGTTTGAACCGCACCGAATTGCACCGTCACTAGTGATATATTTACGTAAATAGCGGTTATTTAAATTTGAGTAAACCGCACCACTATAACGGTGCAATTTTGATTTTTCATAAAATTACACCGCACCGCACCGCCTAATATTTATATACATATATGTATAAAAATGTATAAATATATATGTGTTTTAAACTTATATAAATATTGAAATCTCAACTTTTATGCTCTTTTAAACCTATTATTCATTATAAATTTATAATTGTCATATTTTTAACAAATGATAACAATTTTCTAAAAAAACATGAATGATAATGCATCTTTTTAATTCAACATTTCAAATCATGATTCTAATGAGAAATTATAAGTTTAAAATAGAAAATGAGTTCTTATTGCTTGGAAATTTATACTTTAGATTAGTTTAGAATGATACATTTTGTAATCGTTATCATGAGTTACTAGTAACATTTATTGAAACACATATATTTATCTATATTTAAGTTTCATATTATTTATATAGTTATATGTTATCGTATTATTAAAATCGCCAAACCGCTAAAACCGACCGCCAAATCGCTAAAAACTGCGTGATAAATTATATTTAAAAAATCGCGGTTTAAAATTAAAGTTAAAACCGAACCGTCCATGGCAAGGCAATTTAAATTTTATCAAAAAATCGCCCAAACTACACCGTGATCACCCTTACTAAAAAGGACCAAATTTTGAAAAAAGGACCAAAAGTGGACTAAAAGAACCAAAATTGAGAATTGCTGAAAATAAAGTACTGAAAATAAAGGACTAAAGTTGGAAACGGCCATAACTACCGGACTAGTTTTGATATTTACCCTATATTTATTACAGTAAGTAAAGTAGTATACTTTAATATAAATTATGCTTGTAATGATTATTACACCCTATAATCATATTTTAATGTATTATTATTTATTATATTTTTTAAAAACATACTTTATTTACCAATAAATATATTATACTTATATAACAACCATAATTTAACACGTTTCACAAAAAAAACATGTTTTATTATTTATTTACATGTGAACTCAGTTCACACTATTCTCAATTATACTCTTAATATTTTAACTTATATTTTCAATGAAAAAAAATGCCTTTATTTATTTAAAGTGTATACTTTTAAAAACAAAATATTACACTATTGAACACCTTATACATCCAAATACACAAGAAAGCAACTTAAAATTAAAACAAATCAGACAGAAATGAAAAAACAAACTTAATTAATTATAATTAATTTCAAAATCCATGTACACATCAAATAAATGTTATCCCATCGTCTCATAACCTTTTATATTAATTTTTTAGTGAGCTTAGTGTAAACCGTTTCACTTGTGAATCCCAATTTTTTAGAATTATTTTTTTTACATAAACAATTATTTTTTTAAGAATAATAATTTTTATTCAAAAGAATAATAATTCATATCTATAAAGAGTAATTTTTCATGTATTAAAGATTAACCAATAAATTAGTAGGCAAAAATTTAAAGAGTAATTTTTTTCATATAGAAGAGTAGTAATTTATTTCTCTAAAGAGAAATTTTTATTTACTAAAGAATAATTAATAAAAATAAAGTTTACTTATGGATCGATTTATACAAGTGTTTGTCTTTTGTTGTTCATTTGTTTTACAATATCCTTCACACATTTAAAAAAAATTAACACTTTATTTAATAATTTTAAAATACACTAAAATTGTTACTCTCACGAGTATTATACATTACATCTTATTTATTAGGCAAACATTTATGTGAAGAGTGGCACATGTGAACCCTAATTTCAACTATTTTTTAGTACGTGAAAATTTATTCTTTACTGATATAAATTATTACTCTTTTAAATGAAAAAAAATCTTCAAATTATTGTAAATCCTGATTTATCGATTACTTTTTAATATTAAATACTCCCTCCGTCCCCTTGAAAGTTATCCGTTGACTTTTTACACGTGGATTAAGGAGTATAATAATTAATGTATAGTAAGGTGAAAGAAATAATATTTTAATGTGTAGTGGGTAGTTGTATTAGTGTTGAGTGTGGGGTCATGTGTAGTGGTTGTAGGTCACATCAATTCAAAAAGGGAAATGTATACTTTGTAATGGGACGGACCAAAATAGAAAAATGGATACATATTAAGGGGACGGAGGGAGTAATTCTTTAGAGAGATAAACTATTACTCTTTTGAATAAAAATTATTATTACTAAAGTAATTTTTTACTCACTCCCTCCCATAACAAGATATATATTTTTCATTTTGTTCTGTTACAAAACAAAGTATATATTTTTCTTTTTGATTGATGAGACATAGACAAATTAAACAATTATTATATCCGCATGGATCCCACACACTACACTTATAAAAATACCTACTACACATTCAAATATTATTTCTCACTTCATTATACATTAAAATGTTATACTTTTTAATTTGTGTGAAAAACAAACATATACATAATTTTGGGATAAAGGGAGTATATATTAAAGAGTAATTTGCAGGATTCATGTGTGAACCAATTCACACTAAACTCATTATATTTATTATAGAAAAAATATAGTTAATATTACGTGTACCCGAATTTATATGGATAATTTCCCTACTGTACCAAATTTGTGTTAGTGTTAAACAATAATATATGTGTGTTTTTTACTGAATGTATTACTTCTTTTTTATATTCAACTTTTCATTAAAACACTAACAAAATTTTTGCTAAAAATTCGCTAACAATGATACAAGGTTATATTAATAAGTGTATAATGTTTTTATTAGGTATATATTTTGAATGTGGGCACACCAAGTTTCGGTTCCGAACCGCCGGTTTCAGTTTCGAAAAATGTGGAACCGGAACCGAACCTAGGGTATGACGGTTTCGGTTCCGGTTTGGAACTACCGGTTTCAGTTTTTTTTGCTTTTCAATCTAAAAACGTAAAAAAAATAAAAAAATAAAAAAACCATCGGTTATAACTGGGAACCGCCAATTTTAACCGGAACCACCGGTTCCGGTTTTACGAAATGAAGAACCGGAATCAAACCGATATATAACCGGTTTCGATTCGGTTTTCACCGGTTCCGAAATTGCCAGTTTTAGTTCCGGTTAAAACCGTCGGTTTTCGATTCCGAACCGGCGGTTCCGGTTAAAATATGCATGTCTAACACCAACTAACATCCATGCACCCAAGAGCACATGATATTTTGCTAAAACAATACTTCCATAAAGTTACTCCTTTGCCAAAAAAAACTTTATATTTTTCATTTTAATTTGTTTCAAGATAAAGTTTATATTTTTTTTTTGTCAAGTTGAACTCACATCAAACAATTAATATATTTATGTAGGGTTCATACGCAATACTAATACAATTACTCATTATAGTTAAAATATTATACTACACCACTATACACTGTAAGTTAAAATATTATATCTCACAATCCGCTACATCTTAAAATACAATATTCCTTACTTTCCATGCAAACAATAAATATAACAACAATTGTAGAACGAAAGGAGTATTTATTAATATACTACACATTAAAATATTATAATTCCTCTGTCCCAAGTTAAATTTCACACTTTCTATTTTTGTCTGTCCCACATTATACTTTACCACCCCTAAAAAATAAATAAGATTGGTAAAAAAATAACTTTTCTTAAACTCAGTATCTACGTTAATGGTGAAGATTAAGTTGGGCGAATGGAGTATTTCTTAATCTACATAAATAACAATAAGTTAGTCTCTTGTACTCCCGAATGCACAAGTTGTATAAGGGTATAATATTTTTTTCTGAAGGATATACATTTAATTAATAAGAATATAGTAATTTTTTTCATTAAAAAAATCAGTAGTATAAGTGTTAGATTAAAAAAAATAAATTCTCTTTTCTCAAAAAATTAAAAATAAAAATTCTTATACTATTAAAGATTATAATGTTTAATATTAAAGAGTACTACTTTAAAAAATAAAAAAACAGTTGAATTTGGGTTCATGGTGAGTGAGAAAATAAAAAGCATTGCCAATAACAACTTTGGTCTCAGGGATGGTAATGGGACGAGTATTTCCAGGTACTCGATCTACCCGAATCTTAATGGGTAGGGTACGGGTAGTTGTAAACGGGTTTGAGACGGGTACGAGTAGCTGTGAAAAATACCATTATGATTTGGGACGGGTACGGGTAATGCCTCAAATACCCGCGGATACCACGATTATATATATATATTTTTATAAAATGTAATATATATTATATAATTTATATATTATAAGATATTTTATATATTTAATTAATAACTATAAGTTTTATTTAATCATATTTATTAAATACTCCATTTATTTAAAATAATACAATTTATATTATATTTAATTAATAATAATGTAATTTTTATTATTATACTTATTTAGACAATAAAAAATATAAATATATATAAAATAAATAAATATTAAATGGGTATGGATACCTGCGGGTATTGATAAACAATAATGGAATGAGTACGGGTACCATAATAAATTTTTTAAATGGGATGAATATGGATACGTTTACTTATTTTTTTAATCGAATACGTTTAAGTACCCAAAATAAGCGGTTATTTTTTTTAGTCTCTGCTCCACTTGTTGATCAATGCATTTGGGTTACAAAAACCTACCACCAGAAAACAGCTATATTATTGTATTTATAGTGCATTAGTGCTCTTTTTATCACTAACCTATCTAATTTCTTAGGGAAAAAAATTCGGGGAAATTGCAAATTTAGGCCTCTCCTAATTCACCCCTTTCAAACTCTTCGACTTCTAGTTGAGGATTTGCTGCAACGTTCTTACTGACAAGTGTTGTTCACCTCTAATTAACATCTTTGTTCGGATCTCCCTTCGAACTGTAGGTTTCGAGATTAAGATCTGGTATATCACGCGATTTTGATTGCGAACTCATCTTCTAATTGATGGACTTTGGAAGAAGATACATTTCTTGGTAAGGCTCATCGCCAAGTGTGGAGCTTATCTGCTAGCTTTCATTTTAATCGAGTGGATTTAGTTGAGGGTTTCCTTTTCTTTATGGGAGAGAAAGTATGTGTGTGGAGTTGTGTGATTGACTTGTTATCTTTACTATTTTCTGTCTTTTTTTCTGCTTTTACAATTCTTGACCTCTCTTTCAGCCCACATTTAATAAAGTTGATTCAACTGAGCTTTTTTGAAAACTAGAAGCATGGATTGTGTGCATTTCAATGAGATTAGGCTCTTGCATATTGGGCTTGATAGTTCAACAGGGGGTGCCAGAGTGCTTTTAATCTTTCTTCTCTACTGATACATATAGAATTTTACTGTAATGCTGTATTTCTCCATGAAGCATCACCTTGTTCATTTAAAGATTAAGATTTCAAAGCATCATTATGTATGTATACCCTGTTAAATTGTGTTCCTTCTGCTACAATTTTGATTGATTATGTACCCTACTTATTAGTTTCTATGATTAACAGGTTGTTGTATGTGGGAGTTCAGAGATGAGTTTTTGGATGTTGATGATTGGCCCTGTGACTGTACAGTGGATATAAAGCATATTTTTCTGATCTAGTGAAGTGTATTGTTTTGTTTATGGCCTCAAAAACTCTAGCTAGAGCTCCCATGGGGATTCATGAGACTGTTAATGCTCACCATGAAACCGTGACAAACAAGGATCACAAATCTTTGCCTTCTGAAGATTCAAAGACCAACTCTTCATCAAGTAATCCTAAAGATTCTTTGAGCCTCTTCGGTAACTTGGATTCCTCTTCCTGTGGATCTGATCAATCATCTGTAGCTCAAAATCTTGAGGTGCCGTATGTTAGAAGATCGCAGGAAGCTTCCACTGATCAAGGAAAGAAATCTTCTGGGCTAGAGAGTGTAAATGATTGTTCAAATTCTCGAAAGGTTAGTGAGCGTTCTGATTTGGTTGAGAGTGGAAAGAGCAGTGTGTGTCGGGGAAGCACAAGCAGTGATGTGAGTGAGGAGAGCACTTGTAGCAGCTTTAGTAGCAGCATAAACAGGCCTCATAGAGCAAATGATACAAGATGGGAAGCAATCCAAGCTATCAGAACCCGAGATGGTGTGTTAGGTTTGAGTCATTTTAGGCTGCTAAAACGACTAGGCTGTGGCGATATAGGGAGTGTTTATTTGGCTGAGTTGAGTGGAACTAAAAGTTACTTTGCGATGAAAGTTATGGACAAAGCATCTCTAGCAGGTCGCAAAAAGCTTGTTCGTGCTCAGACAGAGAGAGAGATACTACAGTCACTTGACCATCCCTTTCTTCCTACACTGTACTCCCATTTCGAGACTGATAAGTTTTCATGTTTGGTGATGGAATTCTGCCCTGGAGGGGACTTGCACACTCTTCGACAGAGACAACAAGGAAAATATTTTTCTGAGCAAGCAGCGAAGTAAGAAATCATCTTACCTATAAAGTTGCAGTAAAACTTTAATAGAATTCCCTTCTATTTATTTGTGCTTGTTATGTATAAGAAATTTCCCAGTTTCATTTCTTAAATCCAATGTTTGAGTTCTTTTACTTCAAACATGACTTATTTCTTTCTTTTCAGCATGTAGCACCTCAGGGGAATTCATTTTATTGTCATCCTTCATTTACCTCTGATGGTTGAAACCCTATTCAATGTGTATGATATTGTGATGCTGGAATACTTGCAACACTCGCATTATTATGTCTTGTGTATACGATGCTGTCTTGCAATTCTTTAGGGTTTGAAATATAGGTGTATTGGGCAAGGCTGGTCTAGAGGAAATGATCATTAGTAATAGTGAATTAAAAGGATGTGAGATCTTCACTCTTTAGAATGATCTTCAGTTGTAAATTCTTATCTATGAATGCTTACACTGATAAAAAAAGCAAGGATTTTCGTTCAATATATTAACCTATTGTTATTGTTGATTTCCTTGCCACAGGTTTTATGTTGCTGAAGTTCTTCTTGCTCTGGAATATCTTCACATGCTTGGGATTGTTTATCGCGACCTTAAGCCTGAAAATGTCCTTGTTAGGGATGATGGACATATAATGCTTTCAGACTTCGATCTTTCACTCCGTTGTGCTGTTAGCCCAACACTGGTAAAGACATCGTCCTTTGCTTCGGATCCTCAACACAAAAATTCTACATACTGTGTGGAGCCTGCTTGCATTCAACCATCATGTGTTGTTCCAACTTCATGTTTTTCCCCTAGACTCTTTTCTAGCAAATCCAAGAAGGAAAGGAAGCCAAAAATTGAAATTTGCAACCAAGTCAGCCCACTGCCCGAGCTGATAGCTGAACCAACAAATGCTAGGTCTATGTCATTTGTCGGAACACACGAGTATCTGGCGCCTGAGATCATCAAAGGCGAAGGCCATGGAAGTCCAGTGGATTGGTGGACTCTAGGCATCTTCTTATACGAGCTTTTGTTTGGTAAAACCCCATTTAAGGGATCTGGGAATCGAGCCACATTGTTTAATGTTGTTGGGCAGCCCCTTAAGTTTTCAGAATCTCTTCTTGTGAGTTTTGCTGCTAGGGATTTGATCAGGGGTTTACTCGTAAAAGAGCCTCAGCACAGGTTAGCTTATAAAAGAGGTGCAACGGAGATAAAGCAACACCCCTTTTTCGAAGGCGTGAACTGGGCTTTGATACGTTGTGCTACCCCTCCCGACATCCCTAAACCCGTTGACTATGAGCGTATACCTTATCCAGCCATGCCAGGGACCGAAAAGGCTGCTGTTGCTGTTGCTGATCAAAAGAGTGATAAATATTTGGAGTTCGATTTCTTCTAGTTATTCTTGGTATGTTATTGAAGCTTGCTTTTAAATTAATTATTATGTAGATCAAATGAAGAAGTTGGTTAATGTGAGAATCATGGAACTGGATAATATCACATGGGCCACAGAATGATGAATGTGAGCTTGAAAGATTTGTACTGTTTATAATAATTTTCTCATTTTTGGAAAGGGTTCATGAATTTAAGACATGGTGGGACCAAATTTTTAGACACCCCCATCAACCTTTATCTTGCATGTGCTGCTCTCTTTGTCCTGACATTTTAACCAATCCAATCAACAACACATTGTTAGCTGTGATTTTATCATCTATATAGTTTTTTTCAGAATAGAAGACAGTGACAACATATTTGGTCTTTTCTTAAGGTTTGTCTCCTCATTTTATTTATGAAAAATTTTCTTTGTCCACACAACATAAGTTATTAGTTGGCTCCATCAACAGGTGTTATGGTAATTCATGTGTTGTTTGAACTGTATAATAGTGTAGGCCAAAATTTGTGCATGCCCGGAGCTATATTATTGTTTTGTGCTTAGAAATTTTCCCCCTTATGATATACTCCCCCCTTAGAATTGTTTGAACCAGCATTGTAGATTCGAAGGACTCTTTAGGGCTAATATAGTTTTTGTAGATAATAAGTACTCCCTCCAATCGAGAAAAATGTGTACAATTACCTCGTGTACAATTACCTCTAGGACCAAGGGAGTAGTATATAAAGTAATGCTGAATGAGAGCTACATTTTTTAAATTAGTTTGTATTTTAAGGTTATTAGGTTCAAATGACATTTTCTTTTTTGTGCAAAAATAATTGTAAAGCGAAAGGAGCAATATTTTACTGGCTTTATTATCATTTCTTTCAAATCAAAAAAATGTGAAGCATGGTTTACAAGTTTCGTGCAACTGGGTGCATAGAAATTCATCCAACGGGCCAACATCATAATTTTCAATATGCGGAGTATTTACAAACCCATAAATTATCTTCATTTCAGAACAACACATGTTTAATAAACCATTCCAACTGGAAATCTGCAGGGAGTTGAATCAAATCTTAAAACACCCACAAGCAAAAGAGTCGGTTCTTGTTTGTTCTTGGCCTTGGGCAGATCTAGGAGTTGTATCAATCGCCTTGTGTAACGGAGATGGAGATGCAGAAGGAGAAGGCAACTCCAGCTCCGACATTTCCTTACCTTCGCATATGATCTTAACCTCGCAATACTCAGGTGCACTCTGCACTATCTGATCAGCCACTCCATTGCCTTTTCTAGCACTCCTTATTCTCCTATGAAATTTCACAAGAATAATCTAAGTTAAGGGATACATGAAATGGTGGGTACCAAGTTAGAGAGTGTTGTACCTTATAGAAGACTTGGGGGCACCAACAACCAACTTTTTTATATTAAGAATGGGGATGAGGTCAAGTATAGCTTTTGCCTCCATCTCACTCTCAATGAGTATGGTGTCTACTTTAACCTGCAATCATCAAACTTGCTTATGAAAGATGGTAGTTTACAGATGAGAATTTTACCCACATGAAGCATGCAGAATCTTGAATCCGTTTTACTCCCTCTGTTCCATAAAAGGTTTCACACTTTCCTCATTCGTTCATCCCACAATACTTTTAACCCATAAAAAAAGGAAACAAAACTTTATCCAATAATCTCAAAAATTACTTTAATTTCAAACTTGCCACTTATTTTTCATACTCATAACATTACTTTAATTTAAACGTTATTTATTACCTAAAAAATATTAAAATACCCCCAAAAGTCAATAAAGTTGGTAAAAAAAACTTTTCTTAAACAATGTGGAACAATAGAAGTGAAGCTTTTGTTATGGGACGGAGGGAATATGTGGCCGATAGATTTACACACCTGTGTAACTGTGTTTTTACTGTATACATTCACATTACATGCATATTATGCATGAAATACATTGCATGCTTGTAGATATACGAAAAAAAGCCTTAAATAACCGTGGCCTGAAATTATTCCACTAGTGCTCAAATGAATAATGCGTGTAATAAATTAAGTAATGAAGTACCTGTGAAGAGGAACAGACATTGAGAAATTTTTGAAGAAAATCTCTTCTCTTGCCTCTTTCTTGGGACAAAAAGTTCTCCTTCTGCTCAGGGTTCACTTGACTAATAGGCATCTTTCCCACTGCCATTATACATAACATTTATCTTTATTACTAATAAATTTTCTACACAACATTAATATTAATACTTCTGATACCTACTTACTTTTATAAATAAATTTTTTTGGCTGATAAAAAGAAGAATATAATATTTCTCAAACGAAGTCTTCGTATCAATTAGTCATGTTTGCTTCTAGCAGCTTATGAAGTCAGATTTTAATTTAATCTTTTAATCTGCCTATAAGCTAAGTGAGTCTGTTACTTCAATCAAATCATGTTAGAAATTAGGCAAATTAGTTTGTGCATGAGATAAAACTAATTTTTCTCAACTGCTTCATAAAAATTCTCCTTCCTTAAAAAACATTTTCATTTCCATATATTATCATTAACTTCCTTAATTATAATATTTGTCATTGTGATGGTGGAATTTGCCCTAGACAGAATAAGAGAGAGGGATTAACTTACAGGGTGTAGGAATGTACTTGACCTCAGGGAAGACATGAACAAGAAAAACAAGAGTAGAAGATTGATGAAGGAGTGTCCAATGCAGTGCATCCATGCTCAACATCTCATCATTCTGCTTCCCCCCGACCACCACATAAACGACATCCTCTCCGTCTCCTTCTCCGTCTCTTTCCGACTCTTCTCTTATCGTTCCCAGCTCCACACGCCCATCACTCGACATGATCTCTTCTTCGATCTCACTCCCTCCGTATCTCTCCCTATCATCTCCACAATAAGCTCCTAATGAAGAAAAACCCACTGTCATATTTGACGCCATAATTTCTACTTCTAGCTTTCTTCTTCTACTTACAGTTTTCCACCATGTTCTATAACCTAGCTTGTCTCTACTGCTTGTGTAACAATTTATGATCTCTAGATGATTCTTCTTCGATTATTACCATAGAATTTGAAATGCTGTTTCGAAATTATAAGCAATCTTCACTCTTTATTATGTCCTAAGCGATGAGTTGTAAGTTGATCGAATCTGAAGATGCTAGCTGATGACGTCTCAGTTATTGACGAAGGATAAGTTCACATTGTCATTCAAGAAATTTTCTTCTATTTAATATGCATTAACTCTTGTTTATTGATCTAAATTTAGACCTAGAAATGGAATATGCGAATACTTATAAGTATCTTCCTCCGTAGAATTGGTCTAAGGTCAGCGCATACGTTAATAATACATGGGAAAGTGTTGCATAATTTATTAACCTAAACCCCTCTACTATATTTTAATGGAAAAAGCTCGTGCGAACAAAAGGATTTAATTTTGTGTGAATTAATTGTAAAACTCATTCGATGTTATCTTAAATTTATTTCAAATGATTCTCTCAATCAAGAGATGTTAAAACGTTAAAATAAATAAATTTAGCTACGGAATTCAATCAGTTGTCAATTACCAACGAACTGCCAACAAAAATTACATTTTACTTTTAACAACGGAATACCGATAGATTTGTTGGATTCGTTGTGGGTACGTTGGATCACTCCATTTATTTGAAAAACAACTCTATTAGTGATGGCGTGATACTAGGTCAGCACTCTTCATAATGTGGAAAGCTATGCTAAAAATCAAGGATAAGTTGAAGGTACGGGCAGGAGAGAATCATGCATTGGGGAGACATAATGCAGGGTTGTGTTAGGCAAGAAGTGTTTAAAAGTGGAATCATGTACATGTACAGAAGACAAAGAGAAGAGATGATGGATACATCCTTTGTGTTCAGAAACATATGGTATAAAGAGATAATGAGGAAACATAGTTTCAGAATGTGGCTAGTCCATAGGCAAAGACTACTCACCAAGGATAGGGTAAGATTTAGAGGATCGAAATCGAGTTTTTTGCGTGGGGAGGATCGAATCTCACAAACACCTCTTCTTTGTGTCCTTTCTCTGCGCGCCCAAGCATGGAGGAAGATAAAGATTGGTTAGGATGGAAAGCACAGTTCTTCACAATAGTGGCAGCCCTTAGGAAAAATTTCCGTGATACTAGAAGACTCCTGAGAGTGCGTAGACTGCTTCTTACAACTGTGGCGGTCATGATCAATCATGTTTGGTTGGAGAAAAATAGACAACAGTTTGGAACCGAGATGACCCATCTGTGTTCTTTTGTGGAGAGTATCAAGTTTCATATTGTTAATCTAGCTGTATATAAACTATAGGGTAGTTGCCTAAACTACTCTAGATCTGATTGTTATTTTTCAAATGGATACGCAGGTATCTTGCTATACACTGTAACCAATGGCTCTGAAATTATAAAATTTACCATTTTCAGAATGGAATACCGACTGATACGATACACCTTACATAATTTATAATTTAATTACTAATTGACATAAACATCATCATTATAAAATTATAAAAGCTGCATATATTTTTTTTCATAATATATTCATAACCAAAACCATAACACCAGTTCAACATACGTAACTGGTTTCTGACAACACTTCAATCCAGACAAACTCGCGACAATACTTATTACATGACATAACAAAACATCAGCGGAAACATGAAAATAAACCCACGGCCTAGTCCAACAGGTCGTCATCTATGTACATTCACTCAAAACCCTGAAGGAGCTCCATAGCTTGCACAGTCACATCACGAAAACTCAATCATCAACAGGCTCACCTACAATGCATAAACTAGTGACACAAAAATCTCAGTAAGTAGAAATCATGCATGTCAGTTAGGGGTGGGTAATATCGATATACCAAAAATACCGATACCGCACCGAAAATTTTGGTACAAAAAAATTCATACCGATACCGATACCGAAATTTCAGTATATCGATTTTTTCGGTATACCGAAATTTCGATAAATTAAATCAGATATCGATACCGTACCGAAATTTACATCATACCAATTTTTCGGTAAATACCAATTAATACCGAAATGTTGACATACCGTTTCATACCGAAAATTCAAAATACCAAAAAATACTGATTTACCGAAACCATACCGAAATATAATATCTAATTTTAATCAAAATAATAAAATTAATATAAAAATATTTCAAAATAATTAAATTTTCTAATCTTAAACATTCTACTTTGACACTTATGTTCCTTTTAATTTATTCATGGTTATATATTGAATAACAAAATTTTTATTATTATATTTTTATACTCCTATATTTTAATTTTAGAAGTGTATTATATTTTTATTTATTTTTATTAGAACTTATTTTAAATTTTAAAAAATATATATGAATAAATGTGATACATAATAAAATAAAAATAATTTAAATATATTAATAATATAATATACACTTAAATATAGTATCATGTATAATTAAATTTTAAAAAAATAAATATAAAATTTTTGTATATCGGTATCAGTATACCGATATCGAAATACCGAAAATAATTTTGGTATACCGATATACCGAAAATTTTAATATTCAATACCGATACCGTACCGAAATTATCGGCACGACAACCATCCCGTACCGAAAATTTTGGTATGTTGAAACTTCGACATTTTTCGATATTTTTTGATACGGCGAACGCGGTATACCGAGTTTTCGGTATTTTTTCCACCCCTAATTGTCAGTCATGAAAATGCATTTAGATTTCTATCGCCTATTTCCTAGTCTTTCTAGTAGATCTCTTTTATTTTGAAAACTGTTCACGTTGCGGGATCCCCATGATACACTTATGATATACACCCCAAATGAGCTCAATGGGGACGATTTTTTTCGAACCCAGAATAAACTGTCGGAAATAATTTTTTCGAACCCTGACAGAGATGCATATATAGTGGCCGCACACACCATTAATATCTTATTAATTTTGGGGAAAATACTTTTCATGATTATACATGGTATGCAACCAGGGTAATTAATTATGCATCATAAACCATTTACGACATCATTATCAATATTTAATCACAATAAAGTAACAACTTAACTTCAATTCACACAGATCCACTTCTAGAATAACAACTTCACCCCAGTCACATAGATCCATTTATAAAATAACCACTTCACCTTGGATCACACAGATCCCTTTTTAGAATAACAACTTCATCTTGGACCACACAGATCCTTATAATCAATATCTTCTCAAATCATATAGATATATCTCAACAGTTTTCAATCACATAGATCTATATAGGACAATGATATTATTTCAAATCACATAGATCCGCAACTTGTATTGTAAATTTATCACAAATAATTTACAAATAATATTGTTGAATATGAACCCTAATTTCCCCAAATTACATATCCCCAGCTTGTATTATGTGGCATAAATTCTGAGAATGGGCCTTTCACCTGTTCATATATTGGGCCCGCCAGCCTAATTCTCCATTAGGAGCCCACGAGCCTCCCGGCTAGAAGCAAAGAGGCTCCGCCTGACTAAGCCAAATAGGCCACAAGACCCAATTGCCTCAGACACGCAGAATCTGCTCCAAGATACACGCGTAGAGGATATCCTAGATCGTATCCTACAAATAAATCACATGAGGCTAAAATATATTTAATGCTCGTACTGTACACGATAATCTATCAACTTGCCCAGATACGGGTGACGTCAGATTATCCAGTATAAATATGGGAAACCCCCATAACAATACAATCATCCCTTCACTCCCTGGAAAAAGGCACAAGCACGCCTAGGGGGCAAATCTCTCTCTTTATGTTAGCTTTGCTCAGATTAATGCCTTTTCTTTCTATAACAGCCACATTGATCCACCATTAAGAAGAGATTAAAATTTTACGAGCGACATTTGGCACTAGAAGGAGGGGCGGCCGGCCCGCACGTACTATTGATGGCCTTCAATCTTCAGGACGATTGCCTTCTTCAGTTTGCCCTGACTCAACTATACGTAAAAATGATGGATGAGCAAGATGAAGCCACTCCTAGTAGGGCCGATGCGACCACCAGCCGATGCTGTCCGGAGGACCCTAACCTCCACCAGACCGTGGAAAAGGAAGTTCCGCCACATAACACGAACCCCGAAGAAGACGACCCACAGACTGATTTCTGGCAAAATTACTTTGACCTTCTCAAACAGATGAAAGGAAAGCGAGCGACAACTGCCAGTCGGAGACTCAGCTTTAGCCTCAAAGAAAATTTAGCAGAATAGATGAATGAGCGGCGACATGAATGAACTCTGTCTTGGAAGTCGGTACACGAACAAATGACCCAAAATGATACGTCTAAAGAACCAAGAAAGGCCCAGAAAGTGGTAGACGAGGGACGCGAGCAGAGAAGGATGGCGTCCTGGGCTAACTCAGTCGCCAGCCATTCCCCCGCACACATGACTGGACGCGTAAGCGCAAAAGATCGACTGGAATCAGATCCCGCGAAGACTTGACATGAGTAAGTGGGGGAAAGCACAGGAGACCACCCTGTCGCCTGACTCAAGCAGCAGAATGATGAGGAAATCAACGCGATGAGGAGACGACTCGACCAAATGGAAAGAAGAAACGACATTGGACTCCACGGTATCCCTGACCCAGAATCGGGAAAGTCCCCATTCACTCACAGAGTGATCATGACCGCCACCATGAAAAAAATATAAATCCCTCAGATCCCCAATACGCCGGCGAATCCAGCCCAATCTCGCACCTTAATAAGTATGTTGGTGGATGCTGGCGCAAGGGTGCTTAGAAGAGGATCGGTGTAAGATGTTCCCCTTAACATTGGGGGACAAGGCGCACGCGTGATTCAAGTCACTCCCCGCTAACTCCATCGACTCTTGGGCACAACTCGCCATGGTCTTTTCGTCCCACTTCGCCTATCTGGGACAAGGAAAGGAGCCCAAGCAAAAATTAGCTTGTCTACGGCAAGGCCAAAAGGAATCTTTGAAGGACTTTTTATGAAGAGATTCAAAGAACAGCACGCTAACACGGAAGAAGTGTCAGATGAAACGTCAACCATTTTGGCAACCGCCGCCTTACTCCCAGGATCTCCTATGTGGACTAGCTGCCAGCAGAAATTGCCAAACAGCTTCGCGGCTTTCATGGCCGCAGCTCAAGCATTCATCCACAGCGAGGAAATTCTAAAAAAATATAAAAAGTCAAGAGTCGACCCTAAAGAAGGCGACAAGAAGAGTAAGAAAGGGGAGAAGGAATACAAGGCTCCCTCTTCTTTCAAGCAATTCCCTGACGATGACCAAATTCAGGAGATTACAGAGTTGCTTGAACTTACACCTGAGGAGATATTCAGCAAGATACAAGATACCAACCTGCTGAGTCCCCCGCCTAGGATGCGCGCGGATCCAACTAAGCTAAATAAGAAAAAATTCTGCAAATACCATAAATTCATCATCCACGACACCAACAAATGCCGAGATCTATTGACCGAACTCATCAGACTGTTCGAGGATGGGAAGCTAGATCGACTGGTGGCTGGCCCGAAATGAAAAAAGAACAACCCAGGCTATAGCCGAACGATCTAATGGACCAGCCCACCCTCAGGGACAAGGGGGATTGGGAGACCATCTGCCCACTCCACCCAGGGAGGTATACATGCTGAACGAAGGGTACGTAGGGACTTTCCAGGCCTTGACCACTGATGCGCGTTTTCTCAACACACAATTAATCCCCAAGTATGAATGATATCAATTGTAGTCTCGAAAGGTGACCAAGTGAATATTGAACCCAAGGGACAGCGTATTATTAATTTAATTATTATCTATATTAATTAAGACAAGGCAATAAGATTTGATGGATTTAATTAACAACTACTAAAAAAATAATTAAAATAACAAATAAAATAAAGTATCACTCGAAGAATACGAAAGTGGATTAAGTAGGAGAATAGGTAGCTCTAGGATAATCCAGTTTTACTCATTAACTTCCCTTCCATGTGTCAATGTCCAACTCTGCCTTGTGGAATATAGACGCATCACTAAACCATGCATATCTACTCTATAGACACAAGTAAACATGCGTGTAACACGTGTGAATAACCTCGGAGCAAGAGATATAATTTCACCCCCCTTTCTAGGTACTATCAGTATCAATTATTTCCCCCTAAGATTGGTACTCTAACTCGATATGATCTCCCTTTATAGGTACTATAAAGTTATCATCTTTATCCTACTTATTAACCCGAATTCAATTCAATTAATAAGTATTCATATAAGATAGTTCTAATAAGATTTCGGAATCCCTTCACTTAGAATTATAACTTAAAACCCTGCTCAACAGTGAACGCACTCAACCAACAGTGAATGCACTCAACCAAACAGGGGTGGTCGAACCACCCTTCTGGACATCCCAGGTGCATGGTTCGACCAGCCAACAGGTCGAACCAGCATATCGTGGTCGAACCAGCATTTTTTCCGTTGGGTTCGACCTCGGTTCGACCTCAAGAAGGTCGAATCGATTTGCGCAGTCTCTCCGTTTCGCGTATAACTTTCACATCCGACCTCCGAATTAAGTGATTTTTGCGATCACGCGATCCTCTCTTCCTTGGCTTTCTATCCATATAAAGAAATAAAAAAAACTCCAAGAATTGAATATGTAACAGGCCATGGAAAGTAGCAATGCAATTCTGTTCGGCACAGCTCGCGCGGCGTCACCACTTTGCTCATAACTTCCTCGTTCGGACTTTAATGATGGTGTTCTTTACGCCAAAACGACCCTCTCTTCAGTGGCTTTCTAACCATATATCACACCAACAGTTTCGAGCTCCAAAACAATACAGAATACTTATAAAAGTTGGATGTGCGTTGATTAGCCATAATATAGTGGGCATGACCAATTAAAGAAATTATCGAACCACAGGGAGGAAGGTACTAGAGTTTAAGCGATCTCAAGTTTATCGTGATTTTATAAGGACGACGGAAGAGAGGATATGATGCAAATAAACGCAATTACACTAATGAAAGAAATAAAGATAAAATGAATGCAAAGATAAAAGGGTTCCAAATGATGCAAGGATGAGATTAACAACAATCATGGCATAGATAATTAAGTAATCATGCAATTAATTCTAATCTCTCATGGACAAGGTATAGAAGCGATCACTAATTCCACCTAAACTCTCTCTCGAGATGGATAGGATGTAGGCCCTCAACAAGGCTCCCAAACGCACATAGGATCGAGACAATAGCAAACACCTCCCACTAGGTACTAATTACTCTATGAGTTCCCTAATTAGGTACTAAATCATAAGCAATATTCCCTTTTAAGGTACTATGAATTCACTAATTGTTTGGGTCTCCTCATTTAATCAACCAACCTCTCGATTAAGCTAATCAAATGTTCTATCAAAGGGTTCTAAATCTAGAAGGATATCTCTATCTCATTCTAAATTAATGCACATGAAGTGTATGATGAAATGATTCAATGAACTATCCTAAACACATAATTGATTTCTCAATCTAATCACATGCCCATGACAATTAATCACACAAATCATCATATACATCAAGCAATCAACAATCAATGATAGAAATAACACAAAGCCCATTCAAGATTAAAATCAATTTGCATAAAAAAACTAAATTATCCAACACCAATCATGGAGCTAATCTCACAAAGGAGATTAGCCTCTCATATCCATAAGAAAATTAACATAGACATTAAGATCCTTACAAAACATGATCAATCTATAAAGAAATGCACAAAAATTAGAATTAGATTCCCCCTTTGAAGTGCTTCAATGGAGATCTCCTTCTTCTTCTTGTGATCTCACTCTCCCTTGCTTCCTTGACCACTTGGATGGTGGATTTGATGGAGGGGATCAAGTGTAGATGGGTGGATGAAGAATGGATGAAGATGATGGTGGAAAATGGAAGAAATGGTGTGTGAGGTGTGTGTGGAAGGGGTGGAAATCGGATTTTTTTTATAAAATCTGAATGGAGGGGTATTTATACTCCTTGACAAGCTTCTAGAAGGATTCTGAATTTTTTTGATCCCTGACACGACACGAGTCGTGTGGCGCAACACGGCCATAAGGTGCCCGTGTTGCGTGAACTGATGCTCTCGCACGGCCATCGCTTACAGGCCCGTGTTGGCTACACGGGTCGTGTGCTGCAACACGAGTCGAGCTCCGCAACACGGCCAAGTGGTGGTCGTGTTGGATGAATAGATGTTGCCGCACGACCATTCTGGACAGGCCCGTGTTAGCTACACGAGTCGTGTACTGCGACACGGCTCGTGCCACCGACACGGCCAGTCGTGTTGCTGCTGCCCTGATTCCTTCACTGTTTTGGCTCGTTCTCCCTCGTTTCAACTCCAAATTGAGTTCCGCTTTTTCCTACATCTTCCTTATCCTATTTAGCATCAAATAAAAAGTGAAAATAGTAGGTTTAAGCTCATTCACACACATTTCCATGAAAACACAAAACACAACCAAATAACACATAAAATACGGATAAAAATATACGAAAACACATATAAAAAGACACTAAAATCTAGGTGAAAATATCACTCATCATGCGTTTTCAGCATTCTTACACAAATTGCACCTTTTCTCCAACTTTGCACTTTTCATCCTTTTTCCACCTAAAACACAATAAAACACCTCAAGTGCACATGATTCTCACATATATCGAATATAAGATACTTGTGCTCATATAAGACTGCAATATCAATCAAAAAGGTATTAAATTGGATATTAAAACACGCTTATTTTCACTCTCATCAATCCCCCAAACTTACCCGTTGCTCATCCCGAGGCAACAAAATAAAGATAAAGAGAAAGAGAGTAAGAAAATTAGCGGAGAAACAAGGACTATGACCAATACCCATTCAAAATACAATTTTCCTCAACTTAGGTCATGCAACTCTCATTATATGTAATAATCAATTCATAGCATACAAGTTAAGACAATCACCACCAATTCAAATGCTCCATCAACATGTTCTCACGAGAAGTATATATATGATCTCTCACTCAAGTGTAAAATATGTACACTTATGGGTTAAAGTGTTTACGCTCAAATTCAATTCAAGTGCATGCGTAATCATAAGCTTGCCAAATGTCTCAAACTTTCTACCACTAAAATTATGATTCGACAATGGGATCAAAAAGGACTTTTCTTTTGGATGTAATGTTGGCTCTTTGATAATGGTAGAAAACATATGGATAAAGTGACTCAATTAGTAGAGAATTAAAACCGGAGATCTTTTGTACTGCAGATTCTTACACTTCAAGGCTATCCAACTTCATGCTCTTCTAATTTTCTTTTCTCTCCTTTCCTTCAAGCTCAACATACTTTTTCTTTTCTTCAAGCACATCCTTTTTTTTTTCCCGAGGTACCAGATTCGGGCACTACCTCACGCATCCTCCATAGGGTACTAGATTTAAGCACTACCCTAGGGTTTTTGATTCCATGGAGTACTAGATTTAAGCACTACTCCATGCTTCTCCTTAGATGCATTATCATAATCCATCATTATTATTTTCAACACCAATTTCATTCCTTCCCAAATTGTTATCAAGCACCATTAACACACTTTGACAGCATTTAATTCTCCACTAAATATAGGAATTTAAGGCTCAAATAGGATATCAAAGTGGCTATCTTCGTAGGTTGCCAAAGAAATAAGGCTTTTAGGCTCAACGGGGCTAACTACGGATATATAATTATTTGGTAGGGAATTATTTGGCTAAGTGACTCATAAATTCAAGGATGGCCTAAAATCATCTCCCATCATCTAACACACATGTAGTTTCAAGTAAGACAAGAGGTAAGTTCTAGAATACACACACAAGAACGATACTCACCAGAAAAGAAAATATCATGTGATTATGTATCATGATCAACGAGGCTCAAAATCTCACATGGGTTTTTAACAAGTAACAGAGCACTTTTCATGGTAAGCAATATGCCAAAGTACACATAGAACTTCATATCACAAAATAACTCAAGTACACTTCCTTCATCAATTTCAAGAGCATATGAATTCCAAGAAAATTTAAAAATAAGCTCACATGGATCACCACCATAAATACAATCCTTCCACTCCTATGAATTAAAAGCACATATAAAAATTAGAAAAAGGAAACGAGGGCACCTGATTACTCCTTCAATGAATGCACGAGCTCCCTGAGTCAAAGCCTCAATGTAGAACTCGTCTTGCCACTCTTTTACCTTTTTCTATCATCAAAGCTCAAACAAACTCATCATTAATAATAAAATAGGAGAACTATAAGAAAGAATTAATTGATTATGTAATCGACTCCACACACTAGAAACACCACTGAACACTAGGCAAATTGTAAAAAATCGACACATCAAAATCGATTAAAGTTTCAATATACCGCAAAAAATCAACTCCCCTAGCAAACATTACAAAGAAAATATTATATTCTTGGTGCTTCAATGAGGTAAGTACATCACACCCCCCAAACTTAGTAAAAACGTAAGTTGAAACTAAGTTTGAAAAGAGATGTAATTGCCGATTAGTAAGCACCTTAAAAATAAAAATTTCTTACTCACACGAAAGAAATAAAGCAATAAAACGGAAAGGCAAGCCCCCAACAGGCGCTCATGTTTAATGTCGTAGAGTCATGATGGTAGAGGACGGTCTTCTCGCATCATCACCTTCAAATACTTTCTTTCCCTCTTCTTGTCTACACTCAACACCTCACCTTTCTTGGTCACAAAAATATGATCATTGAAATTTCCTTCCTCCCATGGCTATCTAGACTCCTCCTTGTCACCTGTCTTAGAAAAATCAAGATTAAACAAGTTAGAAACCATATCAATGCTCTTGCATGATTGAGTCTCTATGGGCATTTTCATTGCATGATCAAGAGAGAAAACCACATCTTTATTATCCATCTGTAGTCTAAGCTTCTCCTCTCTCAACTTCTTTGCTCTTTCCCACTTCTTCTCCATTGTAAGCTCAGTATTCTGCTCATGTAATGGTACTGGAGTAGCATCAACATCATAGGGAGCATTCGGCGCAACAATAGGCATGTTTCAGATTGGTTCGACTAGGGTTTGACCTGTTGAAGAGGTCAAACCAGGCACGTAGTGGTCGAACCGATCATCTGGAAGGCTGTTCTCACTTTGAAGTCGTGGTTCGACCTGGGTTCGACCTTCAGGACAGGTCGAACTACTTTCCCTCAGGTCGAACCGGCTTATTATACTATTTCTGCCTCCCAGTTCGAACTACCCTTGCTTTGGTCAAACCGATAATCTGGAAAAACAGAATGCTCCGCATGGTATGGTTCGACCATGGTTCGACCTATAGGCCAGGTCGAACCAGAGGCTGGTTGGTCGAATCGCTGCCTGAATATGTCCGTTTTTAATTTCGGCCTCATCGGTCCTTCGTACTGTGTTCCAGACCTCAATGTGATGGCATTATTCTCCAATGTTTGTGTCAATTGATTCACGTTCGTGGTCATCTGCCCCATAATCAAAGTAAGCTCCTTCATCTGCTTAGATAAATCTGCATGATCAACATTCATTCTAGCTTCGATGTGGTCAACCCTTGCATCGTTCTCAGCCATGTATCGATTGAAGGTATCTTCATCACTCTTCACTTCTTATTGCTTCATATTAGGCCCCCTTTGTGTCAACTCTGTGACCTGCCTCTACTGGAACTCTAGTAGCTTGTTGATGTTAGCTAGACTAGAGACGATCTTATCATCCCTATTCGGCTTCACTTGATATTCAACCTTCGCTACCTCGTCAAGTACATATGATCCTCTATCTCTCTCTATTGGCCAGTCACGTGAATTCATAGAGATGTCTTCCAACAACTTTTCCGCTTCAAGTGCTGTCTTTGATAACAGCGCTCCTCCTGATGATGCATCAATAAAAATACGTGACTCACAATCCAATCCATAGTAGAAGATGCTTATGTATTCAACCTTAGACATTCCATGCTGTGGACACCTCCTGAGCATGTCTTTAAACCTATCCCACGCCTCATCAAATTTCTCACCCTGATTCATAACAAATCGGGTGATCTCTTGCCTCATCCTTAAGATCCTTGAGAGTGGCATGTATCTCTCCAAGAACTTCTGCTGCAGTTGGTCCCATGTAATGCAATCTGCTGGATCAAGGGTCTCATACCAAGCTTCCGCCTTATTAATTAAAGAGAACTTGAATAAGGCGATCCGCCTAGCATTATCATTCGCTCCACTGCCCTTTTGAGTGTTTGCATAACCAAGAAATCTTCGGAGATGCTGATATGGATCTTCAAAACAACCTCCAGAAAAGGGATTCTTCTCTACCATATTAATAAGAGCGGAATGTATCTCAAAATCATCATCTTTCCCCCTTGCTCCTATCAACCCCATGTTGACATTCCCAAAGTTCGTGAAAATTTCACGTATGGCAACATTATCCGGATTCTGCCTTGCTCCGGCCATGTTTAGATCAATGTGTTATTACTTCTTTTCCTTCCTCTCCTTTTACAAGCGCACAAGTAACTCGGAAAAATTCAAGGTTAGATAGAAATAAATAATCACAAATAAAAAAAAAGAAAAAAAATCTTAATCAACTAGAAATAATAAAATCAATAATAACAGTCGTCCCCGACAACAGCGCCAAGAACTTGATGCGCGTTTTCTCAACACACAATTAATCTCCAAGTATGAAGGATATCAATTGTAGTCTCGAAAGGTGACCAAGTAAATATCGAACCCAAGGGACGGCGTATTATTAATTTAATTATTATCTATATTAATTAAGACAAGGCAATAAGATTTGATGGATTTAATTAACAACTACTAAACAAATAATTAAAATAATAAATAAAATAAAGTATCACTCGAAGAATACGAAAGTGGATCAAGTAGGAGAATAGGTAGTTCTAGGATAATCCAGTTTTACTCATTAACTTCCCTTCCATGTGTCAATATCCGACTCTGCCTTGTGGAATATGGACGCATCACTAAACCATGCATATCTACTCTATAGACAAAAGTAAACATACGTGTAACACGTGTGAATAACCTCGGAGCAAGAGATATAATTTCACCCCCCTTTCTAGGTACTATCAGTATTAATTATTTCCCCCTAGGATTGGTACTCTAACCCGATATGATCTTCCTTTATAGGTACTATAAAATTATTCTCTTTATCCTACTTATTAACCCGAATTCAATTCAATTAATAGTATTCATATAAGATAGTTCTAATAAGACTTCAGAATCCCTTTACTTAGAATTATAACTTAAAACCCTGCTCAACGGTGAACGCACTCAATCAATAACCATGTTATGTATTCAGACTCTACACAACGATTATTGATGCACAAAACGACTATGAGTATGGATTAAAAAGGCACAATCTTATATAAAATAAATCCACAAGTAGTGTTGTACGGAGTGTACACATGGAAGTTCAATTAACTAGATAAAATCTTCACAACCCTAGTTCTACCAAAAAGGCTCTAGCCCATGATGTTGCGAAGAACAATCATGGGTGTTGGATAGATCTTACCCGGATGTCCAAAAAATACAAGATAATTTAGGAAACGAATAAACCCTAGATGTGGCGTCATCGCGTCCTTCTCGCTCTTGAATTCTCCTCTTAGTTTTCCCCTTGATTCCACAAACGAATCTTCAAAGTGATGGATGGATGGAGAAAAGGATGATGGTTGGGGGGTGATCCCCTCTTGTGGGGTGTTGTATGTTGTGGCCTCTCTTCTCCTCTCTTGTATTGTGTTGTGTTCCTCCTCTTTTTGGGGCTGTATATACCTCCTTTTATACTTGTAATCACGTCTCCTAGGCTTGGAATGAGCTTTTCAAGTGATCACACGCGTTTAGGCCTCGAAAATATGGATTTGGTAAGTTCCCGAAGCGCGGTTCGACCTCCCAAACAGGTCGAACCATGGTCGAACCACCCTTCTGGATGTCCCAGATGCATGGTTCGACCAGCCAACAGGTCGAACCAGCATGTCGTGGTCGAACTAGCATTTTTTCCATTGGGTTCGACCTCGGTTCGACCTCAAGAAGGTCGAACCGATTTGCGCAGTCTCTCCGTTTTGCGTATAACTTTCACATCCGACCTCCGACTTGAGTGATTTTTGCGTTCACACGATCCTCTATTCCTTGGCTTTCTATCCATATAAATAAATTACAAAAACTCCAAGAATGGAATATGTAACAGGCCATGGAAAGTAGCACTGCAATTCTGTTCGGCACAGCTCGCGCGGCGTTACCACTTTGCTCATAAATTCCTCGTTCGGACTTCAATGATGGTGTTATTTATGCCAAAACGACCCTCTCTTCAGTGGCTTTCCAACCATATATCACACTAATAGGTTAGAGCTCCACAACAATACAGAATAATTATGAAAATTAGATGTGTGTTTTCAGCATTCTTGCACAAATTGCACCTTTTCTCCAACTTTGCACTTTTCATCATTTTTCCACCTAAAATACAATAAAACACCTCAAGTGCACATGATTCTCATATATATCGAATATAACACACTTGTGCTCATATAATACTACAATATCAATCAAAAAGGTGTTAAATTGGATATTAAAACACGCTTATTATCACTCTCATCAACCACCCTTTCACGAAGAAAATAGAAGGCCGAGCTATGGGAGCTCGACAGATACCAGCACGTGTTTACGGCAAGCCTGCGACCACCTTTACATGAAGCCGACATCTTTTTCTCCTAAGAGAATCTCACCGAGATACGAACCCCTCACAATTACCCATTAGTGATTACGACCACAATCTCTGGATTAAAGGTGCACCGGTGCCTGGTTGACACGGGTGCATACACAAACATCATCTTTAAAGAGGCATTCGGAGCCATAGGAGGACTCTCTCACCACAAGATGTCTCCATGCGGTGATGAGATTCGAGGGTTCGGTAATGCCGTCACTACCCCTTTGATGCAAACAGACCTATCAGTCCAACTGATAGATGAGAAGCAGATGGTAAGAGCTCAACACGTCCTTGGGTTCAAAGTGATAGATCTCCTTTACCCTACAACTGCATCTTAGGACGGACGTTCATTCATCAATTTAACTCTGTCCCATCCACACTACACCAACGCATAAAATTCATAACCGTCGATGGTCGAGTCGGCACCGTTAGAGGTAGCCAAAGGAAAGCCAGAGAGTGTTCATTCATCGAAAAAGGAGATGGGCTCAACTACCACGACCCAAGTTTCCAGTTGATGATGATGGAACAACAAGATCATGAAGAGAAAGCAAATCGTGATGAGGTTCTGCCGCAGGATGACTTGACGACAGGGGATGGCCAAAAGTTCTGACCTTTCGATGCCCAGGGAGTCGATCTGCCCTCAATAACTGACGAAGATCCAAGGTCAGATAAGAAAAGGAAAAGGGGGGAATCGGCCGAAGAAACCGAAATGATAAGGATGGAGCCAAGTAACCCAGACTTGGAGTTGTATATCGGATAACAACTAAAGGATCCCCATCAAATAACTCTGATTGAATTTTTAAAGTCCAACTTAGACGTGTTCGCCTGGACATCCAACGACATCCAGGGGATAGATCCGAAATATGCATGCCACCGACTTAACACAAACCCATCCTATTGCCCTGTAGAATATAAAAAAAGGAGGTATAGCCCCGAAAAATATGAAATCATTGAGGCGGAAGCCAGAAAATTATTAGCAAACAACCTGGTGAGAGAGGCGTTGTTTTCCGCTTGGGTAGCCAACCCAGTACTAGTGCAAAAAGCAAACAAGTCATGGAGATTATGTATCGACTTCACGGACTTCAATAAAGCATGCTCGAAGGATAGTTTCCCAATGCCGCATGTTGATCAAATGGTAGACGCCACGGCCAGCCACGAGCTGATGAGTTTCATGGATGCATACTCTGGCTATCACCAGATCCCTATGTACCCAAACAATGTGAAAAAAATGGCTTTCTACACCAAAAAGGAATCTACTGTGCTGGGTAATGATGCCATTCGGGTTGAAAAATATAGGCGCCACGTACCAGAGATTGGTGAACAAGATGTTCCGAGAGGAACTAGGAAGGACCATGGAAGTATATGTGGACGACATGCTGGTTAAGAGTGTAGACACAAACGATCATGTGCGCCACCTGAGAAAAGCGTTTGACACCTTACGATAATATAGAATGAAACTCAACCCTAAAAATGCACGTTCGGGGTGTCCGCCGAAAAATTCTTTGGATACATGGTTAGCAAGAGAGGAATAGAGGCAAACCCAGATAAGGTGAAAGCCATACAAGACATGGAGCCTCCAAAATACTCAAAAGTTGTACAAAGGCTAGCCGGAAGAATCGCTTCTCTCAGTCGTTTCCTACCTAGAGCATCCGACAAATGCAAACCCTTGATGGATCTGATCAAAAAAGAAAAGTTTGACTGGACGCCTGCGGCACAAAAGGCCTTCGAAGAGTTAAAAGATACATTGGCTAACACACAAACCTTGTCCAAACCGCAGCCGGGTGATCCTCTCAGCCTGTACCTAGCTGCTTCCGAGTCCGCATTAAGTGTGGTACTGGTTTGGACTAAAAGAAAGCAACAGGAGCCAATATACTACGTGAGTCAAATGCTCCATGATGCTGAACTCAGTTATTCTGCAGTTGAGAAACTTGCTTACGCCCTGGTAATGAGCGCACGGAAACTGAGACCATATTTATTGGGAAATTCAATCGAGGTGGTAACATCTTTCCCACTAAGGCAAGTGCTCTCAAAACTAGACGTAGCAGGAAGACTAATGAAATGGGCAGTGGAATTAAGTCAATTCGATATTAAGTACATACCCCGACTGGCAATCAAGGCACAAGCCCTGACCGAGTTCATTGCGGAACTCACCATCCCCACTTTACCAGGAGAGATGACCGATAGACCCTGGCAAATGTCGGTAGATGGATCCTCTACGACTTATGCCTTCGGAGCCGGCGTAGTACTCACCAGCCCTACCGGAGAGATGTTTTGCTCGGCCATCAGGTTTGGATTTCCAGCAACTAACAACGAAGCCAAATATGAAGCTCTACTATCCGGAATGAGAATGGCATTGACAATCGGGGTGAAGAGAGTAATGATCTACAGCGACTCGAAATTAATGGTCAACCAAATAAGAGGAGACTACGAAAGTAAAAAACCAACAGTTTGTCAGATACCGCAAGCTAGTGGCAGACATGATCCAAAAATTCAATCACGTCTACATCGCGCGAGTCCCTAGATCGCGGAACACCCAAGCAGACATGTTAGCTCATTTGGCAACCTCAAAAAATACCGAGCGACTGGGAAGCATTAGCATAGTAAACCAAGAAGCCCCAAGCGACCAGGTGATTTGGCAAGTCAGTGATGAAGAAACATGGATGACCCCCATTAAAGCGTTCTTGAAAGAAGGAGAGGAACCAGAGGACAAGGCGGAAGCAAAGCGACTGCAGCTCCGAACCTCCAGGTACACATTGATAAATGATGTGGTATATAAGAAATGATACCTGATGCCGCTACTAAGGTGCTTGAATAAAGTGAAAGCCGCCAAAGTGTTGATGGAAGTTCACGAAGGAGTATGCGGGAATCACTCGGGAGGACACGCACTGGCGTTGAAGGTAGTTCGATAAGGATATTTTTGGCCCACTCTTAGAAGGGACGCTATCGAATATGCCAGATCATGTAAAAGTTGTTAGATTTATTCTCCCATAATCAGAGCTCCTTCTACAAAATTGATCACAACGGCAACACCTTGGCCTTTTGCCAAGTGGGGAATCGATCTGATAGGCCCATTCTCTCCCGCTAGAGGAGGCGTCAAGTATGCCATGGTGGCGGTCGACTACTTTTTGGAATGGGCAGAAGCAGAATCATTAGCCACAATTAATGAGGTTAACATGATAACCTTCATATGGAAAAACATCGTTTGTCGCTTCGGAATACCCAAGCAATTGTGACGGATAATGGGAAGCAATTTGAAGGCCTGCAACTTAAAAAATTTTGTGATGGGTTGGGGATAAGGAAGCTGTTCTCAACACCTTACCACCCCAGTCGAATGGACAAGTTGAAATGGGTGGTGAGAAATGGTCGAGCAGTGCAGAAACTGACCTTATATTCGCGATGAAGCAACCTTGCTCGACTCGAGTAACATGGTCGAGCAACGCTAGACATGGTCGAGCAAGGCCTCTATCAGCTGAATCGTCATTCTTGTGTTGCTCAACTTTTTGCTCGAGATAAAAAATGGACGAGCAAGGTGCTTTCGGTAGAGCAAACACTCCATAAGCTGAAATACTCACCGTATCTTGCTCGACCATTGCTCGACCTATATGGTCTGGTCGAGCAACTTGCATTTTGGTCGAGCAAGCTCTCGGTAATCTAAAATAGCCTTCCGGAGCATTGCTCGACCACATTGACTTGGTTGAGCAACAGGACTTTTGGTCGAGCAAGCTCTCGACACTCCGTTTTACATGATTTCTTTCATCCCCTGCAAAACTTAGACTCTAATACAACATTAAGCATCATATCAAACCAAAATAATGGCTAGAGAACCACATCTTAAACTCAATAACTTTTGTATATTACTCCGCTCATACTATAAAATAACCAAATACCACTGAACACTAGGCAAATTGCAAAAAATTGACATATCAACACCGGTTAAAGTTTCAATATATCACAAAAAATTAACTCCCCTAGCAAACGTTACAAAGAAAAGATTATACTCTTGGTGCTAAGATGAAGTAAGTACATCATTCCCCCCTCCCCAAACTTAGTAAAAACTTAAGTTGAAACTAAGTTTGCAAAGAGATGTAATTGCCGATTTGTAAGCACCTTAAATATAAATTTTTTTACTCACACTAAATAAATAAAGCAATAAAATAGGAGGGTAGCCCCCAACAAGCTCTCATGTTTAACATCGGAGAGTCACGACGGTACCAACTCAATGCAAGGTGTCCACAAAAATGATAAAAGCATTATCCGGTGACTTAAAGTGCTTCTAACGATGCCCATTCGCCGCAATGATGTCTCCGCCCTTGTCAATGATCTCGAAACTCCCCCTCCGCAGGCTCTATGGAACAGGAATAGTCCTGTCCACTTTGATTTTAATTTTCCTGCAAAAATCTTCAAAGAAGATTTAAAGAGTAATACGCCGTCTGTTGAGAGTGGAAATTAGCGTGTTTTAGTGTCCAATTTAACACTTTTTTATTGATATTGTTGTCATATATTAGCACAAGGATCTTATTTTCAATATATGTAAGAAAAGGTGCACTTGAGGTGTTTTATTGTGTTTTAGGTGGAAAAGGGATCAAAAGTGCAAAGTTGGAGAAAAGGTGCAACTTGTGTATGAATGCTGAAAAATGCACGTCCAACTTTCGTAATTTTTCTGTGTGGTTGTGGAGATCAAAATTATTGGTGTGATACATGGTTGGAAAGCCACTGAAATGAGGGTCGATTTGGCATAAAGAACACCTCAATCGGAGTCCAAACGAGGAAGTTATGATCAAAATGGTGACGCCGCGCGAGCTGTGCCGAACAGAACGGCTGTGCTACTTTACATGGCTTATTTCACATTCAAATCTTGGAGTTTTATTGTGTTCTTTGTATAAATAGAAAACCAATGAAGAGAAGATCGCGTGAGCACAAGAATCACTCAAATTGGAGCTCGGATGTGGAAGTTATATGCGAAACGGTGACACTGCGCAAGCCAATTCGACCAAGACAGGGTCAATTCGACCTAACCTTCTGGTCGAATTGGACGGCAAAAGAAGCAATTTGACCACGACCTGTCAATTCGACCTATTGTGCTGGTCGAATTGAGCCCCTGGGACTTACAGTAGGCCAATTCGACCTGGAAGGGTCAATTCGACCTGTTGGTGAGGTCGAATTGAGCCTCGAAAACTTACCTTATCCGTATTATTATACTCTCAATGCATGTGATCACTCAAAAAGCCCATTCCAAGGCCTATAAGGAGAGCTTACAAGTATAAAAAGGGGTGTAGATCACATCAAAAAATCAGATTGGAACAAGGAAGAGAGCCATAAGAGAGGCCACAACTATACCACACCCCACAAGGGGGGGATCACCCCCCAACCATCATCCACTTTCTTTCCTCCATCCATCCATCACTTTGAAGATTCGTTGTGGAATCAAGAGGAGAACCAAGAGGAGAATTCAAGACGGAGAAGGACGCGATGACGCCACATCTAGGGTTTTTATCATTTCCTAATTTATCTTGTAATTTTCCCGACATCCGAGTAAGATCTATCCAACACCCATGATTATTTTTCGTAACATCATGGGCTAGAGCCTTTTTGGTAGAACTAGGGTTGTAAAGGTTTTTACGAATTAATTGAACTTTCATGTGTAAACTCCGTACAACACTACTTGTGGATTTATTTTATATATGATTGTTCTTTCTTAATCCATATTCACGGTCATTTTGTGCATCTTCAATTGGTAAATAGAGTCTGAATATATATCTTGGTTGTAGATTGAGTGCGTTCACCGCTGAACAGGATTCCATGTTATGATTCTAAGTGAGGGGACTCCGAAGCTTCATTAGAACTATCATATATGAATACTTATTAATTGAATTGAATTCGGGTTATTAAGTAGGATAAAGAAGATAATTTTATAGTACCTATGAAGGGAGATCATCGGGTTAGAGTACTAATTGGCCAGAGAAATAATTGATACTGATAGTACCTAGAAAGGGGGGTTGAATTATATCTCTTGCTTCGAGGTTATTCACACATATTACACGCATGTTTACTTGTGTCTATAGAGTAGATATGTATGGCTTAGTGATGCGTCCATATTCCACAAGGCAGAGTCAGACATCAACACACGAAAGGTAGATTAATGAGTGAAACTGGATTATCCTAGAGCTACATATTCTCCTACTTGATCCACTTTCGTATTCTTCTAGTGTTTATTTTATTTTAATTGTTATTTTATAATTTTGTTAGTAGATTAATAATTCAAACCTCAAACTTAATTTACATATTGTCTTAATTAATTTAGTAAATAATTAAATTGATAATACACCGTCCCTTGGGTTTGATATTCACTTGGTCGCTTGCTAAGCTGCAATTGATATCCTTAATACTTGGGGATTAATTTTGCGTGCAAAGAAAACGCGCATCAAGTTCTTGGCGCTGTTGCTGGGGACGGCTGTTATTATTGATTTATTATTTCTAATTTGATTAAGACTTTTACCATCGTGACTCTACGACATTAAATATGAGCGCCTGTTGAGGGCTTGTCCCTTCCATTTTATTGCTTTATTTCTTTCGTTTGAGAATAAATTTTTATATTTGTGCTTACTATTCAGCAATTACATCTCTTTGCAAACTTAGTTTCGTCTTACGTTTTAACTAAGTTTGGAGGGTGTGATGTTCTTACCTCATTGAAGCACCAAGAGTATAATCTTTTCTTTGTAATGTTTGCTAGGGGAGTTGATTTTTTGTGGTATGTTGAAACTTTAATCGATTTTGATCTATTGATTTTTTCCAATTTGCCTAGTGTTCTGTGGTGTTTCTAGTGTGTGGAGTCGATTAGATAGTCAATTGATTCTTTCTTATAGTTCTCCTAAATTATGATTGATGAATCTTGTGATGATGAGTGTGCTTGAGCTTTGATGATAGAAAAGGTACTAGAGTGACAAGATGAGTTCTACGCTGAGGAGCTCGTCCATACATTGAAGAAAAATTAGGTGCCCTCATTTTCTTTTTCTAATTTTTATGTGTGCTTTAAATTCATGGGGTGGAAGGATTGTGTTTTTGGTTTTGTGATCCATGTGAGCTTATATTCTAAATTGTGCTTGAAATTCATATGCTTTTGAAATTAATGATGGAAGTGTACTTGAGTTATATTATGGTATAAAGTTCTATGTGTACTTGTGGGATATTGCTTACCATGAAAGGTGATCTGTTGCTTATTATAAATCCATGTGAGATTTTGAGCCTTATTCATGTACATAATCACATGATGTTTCTTTTCTGGTGAGTATCATTCTTATGTGTGTATTCTAGAACTTGCCTCTTGTCTTACTTGAGACCGCATGTTATGTAGATAATGAGAGATGATCTAAGGCCATCCTTGAATTCATGAGTTACTTTGCCAAATAATTTCCTACCAAATAATTTTATATCCGTAGTTAGCCCTTTTGAGCCTAAAAGCCTTATTTTTTTGCCAACCTACGAAGATAGCCACTTTGATATTCTATTTGAGCCTTAAAGTCCTATATTTAGTGGAGAATTAAATGCTTTCAAAGTGTGTGAATTGATTTTCATGGAGTTTGGAAGGAATAAAATATTTGGAGCTGTACAAGTGATTATGAGATAAAAAATATGAGCTGAAAAATAAGTTGCTTAGGGGTAGTACCCGAAACTGGTACCCCGAGATGTTAGAAGTAGTGCCCAAAACTGGTACCTCGAGAAAAAAAGAAAGGAAAGAAAAAGTATGTTGAGCTTGAAAGAAAGGAGAGAAAAGAAAATTAGAAGAGCATGAAGCTGGATAGCCTTGAAGTGTAAAAATCTGCAGTACAAAAGATCTCTGGTTTTAATTCTCTACTAATTGAGTCACTTTATCCATATGTTTCCTACCCTTACCAAAGAGCCAACATTACATCCTAATGAAAGTCCTTTTTGATCCCATTGTCGAATTATACTTTAAGTGGTGGAGAGTTTGAGATGTTTGGCAAGCTTATGGTTACGCATGCACTTGAATTAAATCTGAGCGTAAACACCTTAACCCATAATTATACATCTTTTACACTTGAGTGCGAGTGATATATACTTCTCGTGAGAACATGTCAATGGAGCATTTGAATTGGTGGTGATTGTCTTATTTTGTATGTTATGAATTGATTATTACATGTAATGAGGGTTGCATGACCTTAGTTGAAGATAATTGTAATTTGAAGGGGGTATTGGTCATATTCCTTGTTTCCCCGCTAATTTGAAGAGCAGAAATTAGCATGTTTTAATGTCCAATTTAATACCTATTTTATTGATATTGTTGTCATATATTAGCACAAGGGTCTTATATTCAATATATGTGAGAAAAAAGTGCACTTGAGATGTTTTATTGTGTTTTAGGTGGAAAAAGTGATCAAAAGTGCAAAGTTGGAGAAAAGGTACAACTTGTTTATGAATGCTGAAAAACGCACATCCAAATTTCGTATTTTTTCTATCTGGTTGTAGAGGTCAAAACTATTGGTGTGATACATGGTTGGAAATCCACTGAAATGAGGATCGATTTGGCATAAAGAACACCTCAATTTGAGTCCAAACGAGGAAGTTATGTTTATAATGGTGACGCCGCGTGAGCTGTGCCGAACAAAATGGCTGTGCTACTTTACATGGCTTATTGCACATTATAATCTTGGATATTTCATGTGTTCTTTATGTGGATAGAACTCCAAGGAAGAGAGGATCGCGTGAGCGCAAGAATCACTCAAATTGGAGCTCGGATGTGGAAGTTATACGCGAAATGGTGAGACTGCGCAAGACAATTCGACCAAGACAGGGTCAATTCGACCTAACCTTCTGGTCAAATTGGACAGCAAAAGAAGCAATTCGACCACGACCTGTCAATTCAACCTATTTTATTGGTCGAATTGAGCACCTGGGACTTACAGTAGGCCAATTCAACCTGGAAGGGTCAATTCGACCTGTTGGTATGGTCGAATTGAGCCTCAGAAACTTATCATATCCGTATTTTTACACTCTCAATGCGTGTGATCACTCAAAAAGCACATTCCAAGGCCTATAAGGATAGCTTACAAGTATAAAAAGGGGTATAGATCACATCAAAAAATCAGATTGGAACAAGGAAGAGAGCCATAAGAGAGGCCACAACCATTCCACACCCCACAAGGGGGGATCACCCCCCAACCATCATCCACTTCCTTTCCTCTATCCATCCATCACTTTGAAGATTCATTGTGGAATCAAGAGGAGAACTAAGAGGAGGATTCAAGATGGAGAAGGACGCGACGACGCCACATCTAGGGGTTTTATCGTTTCCTAATTTATCTTGTAATTTTCTAGATATCCGGGTAAGATCTATCCAACACCCATGATTGTTCTTTGTAACATCATGGGCTAGAGCCTTTTTGGTAGAACTAGGATTGTGAAGGTTTTTACGAATTAATTGAACTTTCGTGTGTAAACTCCGTACAACACTACTTGTGGATTTATTTTATATATGATTGTGCTTTCTTAATCCATATTCACGGTTATTTTGTGCATCTTCAATTGGTATATAGAGTCTGAATATATATCTTGGTTGTAGATTGAGTGCGTTCAGCGCTGAACAGGATTCCATGTTATGATTCTAAGTGAGGGGACTCCGAAGCTTCATTAGAACTATCATATATGAATACTTATTAATTGAATTGAATTCGAGTTATTAAGTAGGATAAAGAGGATAATTTTATAGTACCTATAAAGGGAGATCATCGGGTTATAGCACCAATTGGCCAGAGAAATAATTGATACTGATAGTACCTAGAAAGGGGGTGGAATTATATCTCTTGCTCCGAGGTTATTCACACGTGTTACACGCATGTTTACTTGTGTCTATAGAGTAGATATGTATGGCTTAGTGATGCGACCATATTCCACAAGGCAGAGTCGGACATCAACACATGAAAGGAAGATTAATGAGTGAAACTAGATTATTCTAGAGCTACCTATTCTCCTACTTGATCAACTTTCTTATTCTTCTAGTGTTTATTTTATTTTATTGTTATTTTATATTTTTGTTAGTAGATTAATAATTCAAACCTCAAACTTAATTGCCATCTTGTATTAATTAATTTAGTAAATATTTAAATTGATAATACGCCGTCCCTTGGATTCGATATTCACTTGGTCGCTTGCTAAGCTGCAATTGATATCCTTAATACTTGGGGATTAATTTTGCGTGCAAAGAAAACGCGCATCATCGTCACTTTGTTTGAACTCTTTGAAAGTGATCTTCGAGTCATGCCACTTCTTCATCCTCTCCGTGTAGATCACCGAGTTCTTAAAAGCTTGATTTCTGAACTCATCCAATTGATTGATGTGAGTCATCCTCAACTCTTTTTGCTTATTAAGAGACAAGTTCATATTTCTCACTGCCCAAAAAGACTTATACTATATCTCTACGGGAAAGTGGCATGGCTTCCCATAGATAATTTGATAAGGTGACATGTCTAGCACAGTCTTGTACGCAGTAAGGAACCCCCAAAAAATCATCGAGCTTGATCATCCATCTTTTCTATTTTTTCCGACTACCTTCTCAAAGATTTGCTTCACTTGCCGATTATAGACTTCGGCTTGCCCATTTTCTTGAGGATGATAGGATATAGTGACCCTATGCTTAACACCATACTCCTTGAGAATTTTTTCAATCAGCCTATTGACGAAGTGTGTACCTCCATCACTGACAAATGCTCTAGGAACTCCATAACGGGCAAAAATATGCTTCTTCAATAATAACAACACAGTCTTAGCATCATTCATGTGAGTTGGAATTGCTTCCACCCACTTAGAAACATAATCCACAACAAGAAGGACGTAGACAAATCCATTAGATGGGGAAAAAGGCCCCATGAAATTGATTCTCCGTACATCGAAGATTTCTACTACAATGCTTGGCTAAAGTGGCATCTCATCCCTTTTACTTATGTTTCCCATCCTTTGACATCTATCGCATGTCGCTACATAGGATTCACAATCTTTAAACAAGGTAGGCCAATATAAAATGGATTGAAGTACCTTTGCTACTGTCTTTTGGGCACCGAAGTGCCCTCCGTTAGGTTGTGCATGGCAAAAATCAAGAACACTCTCTATCTCCATCTCGGGCACACACCTATAGATGATAGAATCCATGCAAATCTTGTACACAAACGGATCATACCATATGAAAGTCTCAACATCTCTTTTAAACTTGGCAAGTTGATACCTATTGAGACCTTTAGGAATTTCACTTGATGCAATGTAATTGACATAATCAGCATACCATGGATCCATTCATTGAGCTTTCTCTGCTCCTTCACCAAACACCTCCATAATCTTCTCATCAGGGAACATCCCTTCTATTTATTCAAAATAATCATCACAATGTTCCATTGTCTCTAACCTTGATAGGTGATTCGCTAGAACATTCTCCATTCTTTCTTATCTCGAATCTCCATATTGAATTCTTGCAGAAGAAGGATTCATCTAATGATCCTTGGATTCGCTTCCTTCTCCATCAAGTACTGGATCACAGAATGATCCATGTACACTAATGTCTTCATTCCCACCAAATACTGTCGAAACTTGTTGAATGCATACACAATAGCTAGAAACTCATTTTCAGTAATAGTGTAGTTCTTTTTTGCTGCATCAAAGTCTTGCTCACATAATAAATGGCGTAGAATTTTTTCTCTCTCAACTGCCCTAGCACAACTCCAAGTGCTAGATCACTTGCATCACACATGAGTACAAATGGTTGAGTCCAATCTGGTGTGATCAAGATAGGTGCAGTTATAAGTGCCTCCTTCAAAACATGTAAAGCTGTTAGACATTCATCATCAAAGTTAAAAAGAACATCCTTTTCAATTAAATGAGACAAGGGCTTGGAGTATTTTTAGAAGACTTTGATAAATCTTCTATAAAATCCTGTGTGTCCAAGAAAGGACCACACTCCTCTTTCATTAGTAGGTGGTGGAAGCTTTTCAATGGCCACCATTGCTCGATCAACCTGCAATCCTTTGCCCGATAAATGATGCCCAAAACAATCACATCTTTCACCATGAAGTGGCACTTCTCCCAATTCAAGACAAGATTAGTTTCTTGACATCTCTTCAAAATAATAGACAGGTTAGACAAACAACAAATATCAAAGGAGGAACCAAACACAAAAAAATCATCCATAAATACCTCCATGATCTTTTCTATCAACCTATTAAATATGGCCATCATGCACCTTTGAAAAGTAGAAGGTGCATTACATAATCCTAAAGGCATCTTCCTAAAAGCAAAGTTTCCATAAGGACAAGTAATTGTAGTCTTTTCTTGGTCCTCGGATGCAATCATGATTTGATTATAACCCGAGTATCCAACCAAGAAGCAATAAAATTCATACCTTGCAAGACGATCTAACATTTGATCCATGAAAGGAAGAGGGAAATAGTTTTTGCATGTATTTTTATTCAGTTTCCTATAATCCATACACACACGCCATCCCATAGGAATAATAGTGGCTAACGTCTCTCCATCATCAGCTTTCACAATAATCATGCCCTCTTCTTAGCTACAACATGCATGCAATGGACTCACATGAGGACTATCACTAATTGGATAAATAATTCCTACGTCTAACAAATAAATCATGTTATTAAGATGAAAATGAAAAAGTAGATTACAAAGTAAGGAGTAAAAGATGTTCTAAAGAAATTAAAAGGAGCCTATTTAAATCTAAAATATTCGCGGTTCATATCGTGAAATAGGATCCCATTTAAATGAGGTGGCAATTGAGTGAACCAGTTGTATTCTCCTCTTATTGATGCTAAAGTATCAGCTGCTGCATTAGCCTCCCGGTATACATGAGTAATACGAAAACGAATATGCTAAATGATATCTTTGGCTCGCCTCCATCGCCCCAGTAACTGCCAAGGGATAATCGGCTGTTCATTCTCGAGAGCATGCAACATGTAGATTGAATCCATTTATAGCCATAGCCATTTCCACCCTTTCTCGTCTGCCAGCTCAATAGCTATACAAGCTGTTGCAAGTTCAGCTTCCATGGCAAAGCCATGTCCAAAACCCAAGCTAAATCCTCCCACGAAGAATCCTCGACTATTCCGAAAGAGTCCACCACCCGACATGACTCCTGGCGTACCTCCTGCAAATCCATCAACATTCACCTTCACACACCCAGCCGGTGGTGGTATCCATTTAACCAGGATGACCTTTGGAGCTTTTCTAGGAGCTCCCTTTATTCCAAAGTAATGCAATGTGTTGAAGTCGGCCATCGAATTGTGCATAGTCCCCATGTTCAGCTCATTTCCCTCCCTAATCAAAGCCACAAAGTAGCCGCCACCTGTGAAGGTCTCACTTATTTGTCATGAAGCTCATCCGTGTATCCCTCAAACATCATGCCATTCCGCTCCTGTCATATAATCCAAGAGTAGGAAACCATAGCTAGTCTCCATATGGATATAATCTGCTTGCTCCCTGTAATTCACATAGCTTGCAACAAGAATCCCAAGTATGTCTAATCCAAATCCATTGCTTCACCAAAAGAAAAACCTGCTCGGACCCTGTTATTGATCTCTACCAAAACCGGGCATTCAAGGAAGATATGATCCATGGTCTCCTCCGCATTTTTGCATAGGAAGCATCTCGACAGACCATGGAAACCTCTCTGTCGAAGGACATCCCAAGTAGTGAGTACACCGTTGATTGCCTTCCAAACTGTGATAGACCATCATGGGGGAATGAATCTCGGCCTTTCCATGTTCCCCAATTTTTTTGAAGAAATGATTGCCTCGTATGCATGTAGGCAATCTTTGATGCCACTTTGACTCTAAGCGATTTACTCCAGAACCTGCAATCATCAAGACTTGGAGACATTCTAGTTGATAGAAAAACCTCCAAAATATGAGGGTACGTGTTAGTAAAACATTCAGTAAAATGCCAACATCCTCATAAAAATCATCTCCAACTCTCATCAATTCACATGGCCATGTGATTCTGTTAAAACCTCACATCTACTAATGAATAGCCACGTGTCCTACGCTCTTTATTTTAACCTAATTTCATGCACCTATACATAGAAGAGATATGAAAATGGGCATAACAGCTTCATACAGCCGAGAAATAGTGGCTTCTCCCAAAAATACACATCACCTACTTCTTTGCCTAATTTCACCTCCAATTTCCATCTATTTTCATTTCTTCCATTTTTTGTGTTGAAGAACACTAAAAGAAATTGCTAGGGAAGAATTAATTCCTTTTGCATTTCTTTTTTTATCTTAGACTAATGGATACTTTTAATGAACCATTTATGTGTTTTGTTGCATTTATTATGTTAGGCTAATTCCTCTAGTGGGATTCAGAATATGTAGAGCATATAAAATTTATATTATCATATGAATTGAATTGGTTTTTGATTTAATTGGTGCTGTTTTTTTTTTCATGGGCTTTAATTGTTTGAATATTATGATGACATGGTTTGTTATTTATGAATGATTTATTAGTTTAATTAATGGATGATTTGTGGTAATTAAATGCTTTCATAGTGTTCATGTGTATATTGCTTGGAGTGAGACGGAGACGACCCTCTATAGTATTATAAAAGCATGATAGACATCGAATTTAGGTTTGACCGAGAGGATATTTGAATTCGATAAGGGAAACCAATTCATTCATTGGCTCTAGTACGTATAAAAGGGAGAGTTAATTCTAATTAGTACCTTTTAAGGGAGAATTGGAGTTTAATTAGTACCTAGATGAAGAGGTTAGTGTTGATCTTTGATCTTAAGTGCTTTTGGGAGTCTCTAGTATATCTACAATCTTTGTAACCCGAGAGGAAGCTTAGGATATAATCGTGATCACCTTTAATCTACACCAATTGAGTTGAATTCCTTTTGCATGATAATATGAATTGATTGTGCTTGGATGTTTCTAATCTCATATTTTTTTTCCATACTTGAAACTTTAACTCGTATTCTCTTTTATTTATAATTTCTCTTACATGCTATTTCTTTTACTTGATATTGCTTTTACTTGTTTATTTTCTAAAACAAACTCAACACCGAATATTTTTACCAAAGCATTGTAAACATGAGCTTATGTGTTTTATTAATATAAATTAAAACTCCTTTGGGTTCGATAATTTTTATTACTTGGGTATATCTTTACAAAAATCAGTACACTTGCTTGTGAGTAAGTAAATACATAAAAATTAATGAAGACCATGATTTCTTTGGGTATGACTCGAACGATCAAATGTTCTTCTGAATACTCCAACAACAAAAAATGTTGCTTCAACTTGCAGAAATCTTTTCAAGTAGATCTAAAAGAAGAAGATATGTGGTCCATGATTGTGAAGGTGCACACGCTCAACTTGTCAAAGATTACTTCTCTATTGATCCAACATGGAGTAGTGATATATTTCGACGACGTTTTAGGATGATGATGAGAGTGAAAATAAGCGTGTTTGAGTGTTCAATTTAACACCTTTTTATGGGAATTATTGTTATATATTAGCACAAGTATATATTCGATATTTGTGAGAAAAAGGTATGTTTGAGGTATTTTATTTTGTTTTAGGTAGAAAAAGGATCAAAAGTGCAAAGTTGGAGAAAAGGTGTAATTTGTGCAAGAATGCTGAAAAACACACGTCCAACTTGTGTAATTTTTTGTATTTGTGTGGAAGTCCAAATTGGATTTGGGATACACCGTTGAAAAGCCACAGAAAAGACATCTATTTTGGTTCAAGAAACACCTCAATCGAAGTTCAGATAAGGGAGTAATGATCAAAACGGTGAAGTTGCGCAAGCTGTGTTGACCAGCACGACTCATGCCATATTTGCATGACTCTTGCCCTTAAAATATAGGATTTTTTATGAGTTCATTATGTGGATAGAAAGTCAAGGAAGAGAGGATTGTGTGAGTGCAAGAATCACTCAAATCGGAGTTCGGATGTAGAAGTTATGTGCGAAACGATGAAACTGCGCAACCTTGCTTGACCTCCGCTCGACCAAGGCCAACCTTGCTCGACCAAGAGCTATTTGGTCGAGCAAGAACACGGAAGCCAGATTTATCAGATTTTACACCTTCAGTGCTTGTGTATGCATATTTTTCAAGAAAAAGCCCAATAAAGGTCTATAAGGAGTGCTTACGAGTATAAAAGGGGATGCAGATCACACCAAGTTAGACAACACAATCCATACTACACCACCCCACAAGGGGAATCACCCCCACACCATCACATCCATTCCTTCCGACATCCATCCATCAATGTGAAGATTCATTTGTGGAACCAAGAAGGAGAAGCAAGAGGATTTGAAGAGACGGAAGAAAGAACGAAGGAGATCGCTACACCAAGGGTTTTCTTAATTCTTTTCTTCTATTTTTTAATTTTTTAGACTATGGGTAAGATCTATCCAACCCCCATGTATATTTCCTACAACACCATGGGCTAGAGTTTTTTTTGGTAGATCTAGGGTTTTTAATATTTTTATGAATTAATTGAATTTTCGTGTGTATATTCCATACAACACTACTTGTAGAATTATTTTATATATGATTATGTATTTTAATTCATATTCACGGTCGTTTTGTGCATCTACAACTGTTATATAGAGTGAATATATATCTTGGTTGTTGATTGAGCGCGTTCACTGCTGAATAGGATTCCATGTTATGATTCTAAGTGAGGAGACTCCGAAGCTTTATTAGAACTGTCATATATGAATGCTTATTAATTGAATTGAATTCAAGTTAATAAGTAGGATAAAGAGGTTAATTTTATAATACCTATAAAGGGAGATAATATTGGGTTAGAATACCAATCCTAGGGGAAAATCGAAAGAGGGGTAAAATTATATATCTTGCTCCAAGGTTATTCACACGTGTTACACGCATATTTACTTGTGTCTATAGAGTAGATTTGCATGGCTTAGTGATACGTCCATATTCCACAAGGCAGATTCGGACATTGATACATGAAAGAAAAATTAATAAGTGAAACCGAATTACCCTAGGGCTACCTATTCTCCATTCTTAAGACACTTTCGTATTCTTCCAGTGCTATATATTTTAATTGTTATTTAATAATTTTTTTAATAGTTTATTAATTAAATCCTCAATCTTTATTGCCTTATCTTAATTAATTTAGTAAATAATTAAATTTATAATACACCGTCCTTTGAGTTCGATATTTAACTTGGTCGATTGCTTAAGTTGAAATTGATATCCTTAATATTTGGGGATTAATTTTGCGTGCAAAGAAAACGCTCATCAGGGAGGAAGGCAACTTCAAGGATCATATTTTTGTGACAAAAAAAGGTGAGGTGCTAAGTGTAGACAAGAAGAGAGAAAGGAAGTATTTGAAGGTGAGGATGTGAGAAGACCGCCCTCTGATCCGTTTTATTGCTTTATTATATTTGAGGTGCTCACGTTTTGACAATTACATCTCTTATTAAACTTAGTTTTGACTTGCGCTTTTACTAAGTTCGGGGGGGTGTGATGTACTTACCTCGTCTTATGAGCACTAAGGGTATAATTTTTTCTTTCATTTGTTGTTTGTTTGTTAAGAGGTTGATTTTTTGCAGCATATTAATATTTTAACCGGTGTTGGTATGTTGATTTTTTGCAACTTACACTACAAGAAAATTGTCGAATTTCAATGGCAAAAAATCGTTGGAATATGCAAAAATACCGTTGGAGTTCATGATTCCAACAAATATTCCTACAAATTTTTTCTGTTGGAAAAGTGGCCGTTGGAATGTCATTTTTCCAACGGTTTCAAAAATCTAACGGTGAATCCAACGATATTTTTTTATTAGAATTTTTTTATCTAAAAGTGATTCAAATATTTTACCAACGGAATTTTCTTTTGGAATTACCATTAGAATAAATTCCATCAATCTTCAAACTTCGTTGGAATTTTCCAACAATAAAAAATATTTATTCGGATTTGAACCCTTGACCTCTTGAGTATATCTACTTATCATTTTCCAATATAACTAATATATAATTTATGTTATAAATCGACATTTAAATTTATTGAAGTCTCTTTTTTCGATGGAATTTTTATTGGAATTTTCCATCGGCTTAAGTTTAATTAGAATTTCTATTGGAAATTTCCAATGGTTTATCAAGCTATAGGAACTAGTATTGGAATTTTCCAACGATTTAAATTTATATGGAATTTTCGTTGGCACTTTCCAACATTTTTAGTTTATATAGAAATTTTTGTTGGAAATTTTCAATAGTTTATCAGACTATTGGAATTAGCATTGGAAATTTCCATTGGAATTTTCACTGGAATTTTCCAATGATTTAAAATTTTTTTGAAAAATTCATTGGAACTCTAAAATTTCCAACGAATTTGCTTTTCATTAGAATTTTTCAGTTTGAATTTGACAGTTATCTTGTAGTGTTACTTAATATTTAGGTGTTTCTAATGTGTGGAGTCGATTTATAGACAATTGAGTCTTTCTCGAGGTTGTCGTTTCATTATTATACATCATGGTTGGATTAAAAGATAATAGAGTGAAAAGATGAGTTTTATGCTGAGACATTGACCTGACCGAGTTGAACAACTCGAGGAGCTCGTGCATATGTTGAAGAGAAATCAGGTGCCCTTGTTTCCTTATTCTAATTTTTATGTGTGTTTTTAACTCATGGGAGTGAAAGAATTGAGTGTAAGGTTGTGGTCCATGTGAGCTTGTAGTTAAATAGTGTTAAAATTCATATGCTTTTAAAATTAATGAAGGAAGTGTACTTAAATTATATTGGGACATGAAGTTCTATGTGTACTTGAGGGATATTGCTTACCATGAAAAATGCTCTATTACTTGTTAATAATCCATGTGAAATTTTGAGCCTTATGTTCATGTACATAATCACATGATATTTCTTTTCTAGTGAGTATCATTCTTGTGTATGTATTCTAGAACTTGCCTCTTGTCGTACTTGAAACTACATGTGTGTTAGATGATGGGAGATGATTTTAGGCCATCTTTGAATTTATAAGTTACTTAGCCAAATAATTTCCTACCGAATGATGTTTATCCGTAGTTAGCCTCGTTGAGCCTAGCTAATAACCTCATTCTTTGGCAACCTACGAGAAATAACAACTTTGAGCATCTGAATTTTTTGAGCCTTAATTGTCCGTCATGAAGAGAATTAATGGCTTTTCGAAGTGTGTTGATGGAGCTTGTTAATAGCTTGGGAAGGAATGAAATTGGTATTGAAATAGTGATTGAGCTTGAAAATGCATTTCAGGAAAATCATGGAGTAGTGCTTAAATCTAATACTCCATTGAATCAAACACCCTAGGGTAGTGCTTAAATCTAGTACCCTATGGAGGATGCGAGAGGTAGTACCCAAAATTGGTACCTCAAGGAAAAAAAAGGAGAAAAAAGAAGGAAAAAAAGTGTTGTGCTTGAAAGAGAAAAATGAAAGAGTTGAGGAGGATGTTGTGCTAAATTGAAGTGAGTAAGAAGAATGAAAGATCATGATGGATCGCGACTTGATTGATCCAAGTTTTGAGTCACTTATTCATATATTTCCTATCTTAACCAAAGAGTCAACATTACATCCAAAAGAAAAAATCCTTTTTTATCTCATTGTCGAATCATACTTTTAGTAGTGGAGAGTTTGAGACTTTTGTCAAGCTTATGGTTAAGCATGCATTTGAATTGAATCTGAGCGTAAACACCCTAACCCATAAGTGTACATCTTTTACATTTGAGTGCGAGTGATATATACTTCTCGTGAGAACATGTCAATGGAGCATTTGAATTGGTGGTGATTGTCTTATCTTGTATGCTATGAATTGATTATTACATGTAATAAGAGTTGCATTACCTAACTAGAGGACAATTGTATTGTGAATGGGGGTATGAGTTGTAGTCCATGTTTCCCCCTAATTTTTCTCTCTCTCTCTCTCTATATATATTTTGTTGCCTCGGGACGAGCAACTTGTAAGTTCAGGGGATTGCTGAGCGTAAAAATAAGCGTGTTTGAGTGTTAAATTTAACACCTTTTTTATGGAAATTATTATTATATATTAGTACAAGTGTCTTATATTCAATATATTTCAGAAAAAATGTGCGTTTGAGGTGTTTTATTGTATTTTAGGTTGAAAAAAGGATCAAAAGTACAAAGTTAAAGGAATGCTGAAAAATGCATGTTCAAATTCCATAATTTGTCTATGTTTGTGTGGAGCTCATAATTGATAGTTGATATATATGGTTGGAAAGCCATACAAGAGAGGATCGTTTTGGTGCAAGAATCACGCAAATCGGAGTTTGGACGAGGAAGTTATGCTCAAAATCGTGAAGTCGCGCAGCTGCCGGCGAGAATTTTCGAGAATTTCCAAAAATTAGCCCATATTTTCAATTTCTTGGAGCACAATTAATCTCCTTATCACATAATCCTCCATGATTCACTCATATCTTTTATTTTCTTATTTCATTCCCTTCTTACACCTATATATATTTTACATCATTATTCATGTGAGATTACACAACGATCCTACACAACCTCACAAGGGGGATCAACCCCAAAACCATCAAAGATTTGTCTGTTGAATCAAAAGGAGAACCAAGAGGAAGATTCAAGATGGAGAAGGACGTGACGACACCCACATTTAAGGTTTTATTCGTTTCTTAATTTATCTTATATTTTCCAGATATTTGGGTAAGATCTATCCAACACCCATGATTGTTCCTCGTAACATCATGGGATAGAACCATTTTGGTAGTATAAAGTTTTGAAGGTTTTATGAATTAATTAAATTTTCATGTGTGTCCTCCGTACAACACTACTTGTGGAATTATTTTATATGATTATTCATTTTTAATTCATATTTACGGTCGTTTTGTGCATCTTCAACTGTTATATAGAGTCTGAATATATATCTTGATTATTGATTAAGCGCGTTCACTGCTGAACAGGATTACACGTTATGATTCTAAGTGAGGGGACTCCCAAGTTTCATTAGAACTATCATATATGGATGTTTATTAATTGAATTGAATTCGGGTTAAAAAGCAGGATAAAGAGGTTAATTATATAGTACTTATAAAGGGAGATCATATCGGTTTAGAGTACCAATCCTAGGGGGAAATAATTGATACTGATAGTGCTTAGAAAGGGGGTGAAATTATATCTCTTGCTCCAAGATTATTCACACGTGTTACACACATATTTACTTGTGTCTGTAGAGTAGATTTGCATGGCATAGTGATGCTTCCACATTCCAAAAGGTAGAGTCGGACATTGATACATGAAAGAGAAATTAATGAGTGAAACCGAATCACCCTAGGCCTATTATTCTCCATTCTTGAGTCACATTTGTATTCTTCTAGTGTTTAATTTATTTTATTTGCTATTTTAATTAATTGTTTAGTAGTTTAATAATTAAATCCCAAAATTTAATTATCATCTTCGTCTTAATTAATTTAGTTAATAATTAAATTGATAATATGCCGTCCTTTGGGTTCGATATTTAACTTGGTCGCTTGCTTAAGCTACAATTGATATCATTAATAATTAGGGATTAATTTTGCGTGCAAAGAAAATGCTCATCAAGTTTTTGGCATCGTTGCCGAGGACTGCTGTTATTATTAATTTTATAATTTCTAGTTTGATTAAGACTTTATTTGTGATTATTTATTTATATTTAACCTTGATTTTTTCTGAGGTACTTTTGCAATAGGAAAAATAAGAGGAAGGAAAGAAAGGAATAACACACAGTGTTATACATGGTCGGAGCAAGGCAGAATTCGGATAATATTGTCATATGTGAAATTTTCATTAATAATGGAATTGATAACATGAGATTGATAGGAGTAAGGGGGAAAGATGATGATTTTTTATACATTCCTCCCTTATCAACATGGTGAAGGAAAATTCTTTTTCTGGAGGTCTCTTTGAAGATCCATATCAGCATCTCAAAAGATTCTTTGGTTATGCGAACACTCAGAAGGGTACTAGAGCTCATGACAATGCTAGGCAGATTGCTCTATTCATGTTCTCTTTGATTGATAGGGCAGAAGCTTGGTATGAGACTCTTGATGCAGCAGACTGCACTACATGGGACCAACTGCAGCAGAAGTTCTTAGAAAGATACATGCAACCCTCAAAGGTTTTTCAAAATGAAGCAAGACATCACTCAATTTGTTATAAATCAGGGTGAAAAACTCCATGAGGTGTGGGACAAGTTCAAAAATATGCTCAGAAGGTGCCCGCAGCATGGGATTTCTAAGGCTCAATACATAAGTATCTTCTACTATGGATTGGATTGTGAGTCGCGTGATCTTATTGATGCATCATCAGATGGAGCGCTGTTATCTAAGACAGCACTTGAAGAAGAAAAGTTATTTGAAGACATCTCTATGAATTCACATGACTGGCCTACGGAATGAGTAAGAGGTACTTATGTAGTGGGTTAGGTAGATCAGGTTGAACATCAAGTGGTGAAGCCGAATAGGGATGATAAGATAGTTTCTAGTCTAGCTAACATCAACAAGCTACTAGAATCCCAACAGAAATAGATTACAGAGTTGACACAAAGGGGGCCTAGTATCCAGAAGCAAGAAGTGAAGGCTAGTATTGAAGATACCTTCAATCAATATATGGATAGGAATGATGCAAGGATTGACCGCATCGAAGCTAGTTTGAATGCTAATCATGCAGATTTATCTAAGCAGTTGAAGGATTTTACCTTGATAATGGGTCAGATGGCCACGAGTGTGAATCAGTTGACACAGATGTTGGAGAAGGAAAAGTTTCCATCTCAAAGCATAACGAACCCAAAAGAGTTCAAAGCCATCACATTGAGGTCAAGAATGCAATATGAAGGTCCAATGATGCCAGTGGGCAAAAACAGAGACGGAGTGTCCCTGCTCGACCAAACCTCTTGGTCGAGAAATGGTCGAGCGACACTCTGTAGAATTGAAAAATCACATTCAGTATACAAGGATCTCACTTGACCAAAAAGGAGTCGCTCGACTAGACCATTCTGGTCGAGCTGAGGAGGAGAAGCCACCTGAAGGACTGAACAGTCATCTTCCAATTATAGGAACCTTGCTCGACTAGACCATTCTGGTCAAGCTGAGGCCGAGCAATGCCATTCTACTCCCGTTTCTATACAGGATGCTAAACCTATTGTTCAGAACACTCCAGGGCTATCTCATGAGCAGAATATTGAGCTTACAGTTGAAAAGAAGTAGGAAAGAGCGAAGCGATTGAGAGCCGAGAAGGATAAACTGAAGGAGGTTGAACGTGATGTGTGGGGAATCCCAAAGACTAAGATACCTCCTCCATTTCCTTTAAGGTTAGTTAAGAAGGGATTGGAAGAGAAGTTCAAGAGGTTTCAAGATATTATGAATAAGATAAGCTTGAACATCCCTTTCTCTGAAGCAATCATGGAGATGCCCTACTATGTCCAATTCCTCAAGGATGTTATATCGAAGAAGAGAAGCTTGAACGGAGTGGAGACGGTGAACCTGTTAAGGAATTATAGCTCGATCATTCAAAAGAAGCTGCCTGCAAAGTTGAAGGATTCGGGAAGCTTCACTATTCTTTGCGACATTGGAAAAAGGCCAGCACGAAAAATCTTGTGTGATCTTGGGGCAAGAATCAATCTGATACCATTGTCTATATTTAAAAGGCTTAGTTTGGAGGAGCTTACACCCACAACAATTGCTCTTCAGTTGGCGGATAAATCCATGACTTTTCCTACTGGAATGATTGAAGATGTTTTGCTGAAAGTGGATAAGTTGGTATTTCCTGTGAATTTTCTTGTACTTGAGATGGAAGATGACAAGGATGACATCCCCCTTATTTTAGGGCGGCCATTCCTTACCACTGCTGGAGCCATGGTAGATGTCAGGAAGGAAAGCGTAGACTGCGGATGTATAATGAAGATGTGGTTTTCTCTCTTGATAAAGCAATGAAGATGCCTATGGAGACTCAATCATGCGAGAGCATAAATGTGGTTTCTAATTTGTTTAATCTTTATTCTAATAGGACAGATGATTCTGAAATTGGGTGAAAGATTGACAAGGATGAGTCTAGACAGCCATGGGAGGAAGGAAATTCGAGGATCATATTTTTGTGATCAAGAAAGGTGAGGTGTTGAATGTGGACAAAAAGAGAGAAAGAAAGTATTTGAAGGTAAGGATGCGAGAAGACCGCTCTATGATCTAGTAGTTTAAAAAGCTTCATACCGTCGTGACTCTCCGACGTTAAATATGAGCACCTATTGGGGGCTTGTCCCTTCCGTTTTATTGCTTTATTTCTTTTATGTGAGTAAGGAGTTATTATATTTGAAGTGCTCACGTTTTGGCAATTACATCTCTTTTCAAACATAGTGTTGACTTACGTTTTTACTAAGTTTGTGGGGTGTGATGTACTTACCTCATCTTATGAGCACCAAGGGTATAATTTTTTCTTTCGTCTTGTTGTTTGTTTGTTAGGGGATTGATTTTTTACGGCATATTAATATTTTAGCCGGTGTTGCTATGTCGATTTTTTGCAACTTACCTAATATTTTGTGTGTTATTTTTGTGTGTTTCCTAGTATTAGTGGTCGAGTTTTTAATTTTTTTTTTGATTTTTCTGGTATCTCCTATTTTATTATTGATGAATCATGTGATAATGAGGTGTGTTTGAGTTTTTATGATAGAAAAAGTTAACTAGGTGGCAAGACAAGTTCTACACTGAGGCCTTGACTTGACCGAGTTGAACAACTCGAGGAGCTCGTGCATACGTTAAAGGAAAATCAGGTGCCCAACATTTCCTTATTCTAATTTTATATGTGCTTTTAATTCATAGGAGTAGAAGGATTGATATCTTGGTTTTGGTAATCCATGTGAGCTTATATTTTTTAAATTATGCCTAAAATTCATATGCTCTTAAAATTGATGAAGGAATTGTACTTAAGTTATATTATGGTATGAAGTTCTATGGGTACTTGTGGGATATTGCTTACCATGTAAAGTGCTCTGTTACTTGTTAAAAACCCATTTGAGATTTTGAGCCTTATTCATGAACATAATCACATTATATTTCTTTCCTAGTGTATATCATTCTTGTGTATGTATTTTAGAACTTGCCTCTTGTCTTACTTGAAACTACATGTGTTTTAGATGATGGGAGCTGATTTAAGGCCATCCTTGAATTTTTGAGTCACTTAGCCAAATAATTCCCTACCAAATGGTTTATATCTGTAGTTAGCCCCATTGTGCCTAAAACCTCATCTTTGGCAGCCTATGAGAAATAACCACTTTGAGCATCTGAATTTTTTTAGTCACGGACATGAAGAGAATTAATGGCTTTTCAAAGTGTACTTATGGAGTTTGATAACAGCTTGGGAAGGAATGAAATTAGTATCTAAAATAGTCACTAAGTTTGAAAATGTATCAAAGGAAAATCATGGAGTAGTGCTTAAATCTAGTGCTCTATGGAATCAAACACTCTAGAGTAGTGTTTAAATCTAGTACCCTATGGAGGATGCGAGAGGTAGTGCCCAAAACTGATATCTCAAGAAAAAAAAAAGGAGAAGGAAAAAAATGTTGTGCTTGAAAGATAAAAGAAAAAAAGTGAAAGAGTTGAGGAGGATATTGTGCTTAATTGAAGTGAGTAAGAAGAATTAAGATCATGATGGAATGCGCACTTGATTGATCCGAGTTTTGAGTCACTTATCCATATATTTCCTACCTTAACCAAAGAGCCAACATTACATCCAAAAGAAAAGTTCTTTTTGTTCCCATTATCGAATCATACTTTTAGTGTTGGAGAGTTTGAGATATTTGGCAAGCTTATGGTTACGCATACACTTGAATTGAATTTGAGCATAAACACCTTAACCCATAAGTGTACATCTTTTACACTTGAGTGCGAGTGATATATACTTCCCATGAGAACATGTCAACGGAGCATTTGAATTGGTGGTGATTGTCTTATCTTGTATGCTATGAATTGATTATTACATGCAATAAAAGTTGCATGACCTAAGTTGAGGATAATTGTATTGTGAATGGGATGAGTTGTAGTCCTTGTTTCCCCACTAATTTTCTTACTCTCTCTCTCTTTCATTATTTTTATTTTGTTGCCTCGGGACGACCAACGGGTAAGTTTGGGGGTGGTTGAGATTGAAAATAAGCATGTTTTAGTATTAAATTTAACACCTTTTTATGGAAATTGTTGTTATATATTATCACAAGTGTCTTATATTCAATATATTTGAGAAAAAGGTGCATTTTAGGTATTTTATTGTGTTTTAGGTGAAAAAATGATCAAAAGTACAAAGTTGGAGAGAAAAGGTGTAACTTGTGCAAGAATGCTGAAAAATACACATCCAACTTGTGTAATTTTTTCTACATTTGTGTGGAAGTCCAAATTGGGCATGTGATACATCATTGGAAATATACGTAAGAGATGGTCATTTTGGTTCAAGAAATACCTGAATCGGGAGTCCAAACGAGAAAGTTATGATCAAAATGGTGACGTCGCGCAAGATGTTCCTACTCAGCATGATGGTGCCACTTTGCATGACTAGTTACACCTACAAATGTTAGATTTTTTGTATGTTCTTTATATGGATAGAAAGTCAAGGAAGAGAGGATCGCGTAAGTGCAAGAATCACTCAAATTAGAGTTTGGATATGGAAGTTATGAGCGAAACTGTGAGATTACGCAATGCAACTCGACCAACGTGACCTAGCTCGACCAAGACCAATTTGGTCGAGCTACAGTGGGGAAGTCAAACTAGACGTGAAGACAAAGTTTCAGTTTACAGACATGCAGCTCGACCAAAACCATTCTGATCGAACTGGGACACGTCAGCTCCGAATCGTCGGGATTTCACCTCTAGTGCGTGTATTTTTGTATTTTCCATGAAAAAGCCCAGTAAAGGTCCATAAGGAGAGTTTACAAGTATAAATGGGGATGCAGATCACATCAAATAATTAGAGATAACGACATCCATTCTACACTACCCAACAAGGGGGGATCACCCCCCAACCATCATCCACATCTATTCCTTCCTCCATCCATCCATCACTGTAAAGATTCGTCTGTGGAATTAAGAGGAGAACAAAGAGGAGGATTCAAGACAGAGAAGGACATGACGACTTACGCATCTAGGGTTTTATTCGTTTCATAATTTATCTTGTAATTTTCCAGACATATGGGTAAGATCTATCCAACCCCCATGATTGTTCTTCGCAACATCATGGGCTAGAACTATTTTGGTAGATTTAGAGTTTTGAAGGTTTTTATGAATTAATTGAACTTTCGTGTGTATACTCCGTACAACACTACTTGTGGAATTATTTTATATATGATTATGCATTTTTAATTCATATTCACGATCGTTTTGTCCATCTTCAACTATTATATATAGTCTGAATATATATCTTGATTGTTGATTGAGCGCATTCACTGCTGTACAGGATTCCATGTTATGATTCTAGTGAGGGGACTCCTAAGCTTCATTAGAACTGTCATATATGAATGTTTATTAATTGAATTGAATTCAGGTTAATAACCAGGATAAAGAGGTTAATTTTATAGTACCTATAAAGGGAGATCATATTGGGTTAGAGTACCTATCCTAGGGGAAAATAATTGATACTGATAGTGTTGGTTTACAAGTACACCAATCAATCATTATTACAATGAATATGTAAATAGAAAGGAGAATTACTAACCTTTCTTACATATTTGAATCTAGGATCTTGGATCTTGAATGTCTTGGGATGATGGCAAAGTCGAGTCAAGTAGAACTCTTCCCACAAGAAGAAAAATGCTCCGGTAGTGCTCCGGTCTTGGCAGATCTTTCCCAAAGTTAAACGACTTCTCCTTTTCGGCGAAGCAGCACTACTATCACAGGAACTCCGGCAAACTAAGGAGAATTGGAGGACTGAATCGTCTAGACTATGCACTATGCAAGTGTATGCAGAGGTGATCATTTGTGGTGTTTTGTGTATCTTAGAGTGTTTTGGATAAATGCACAATGACCCTATTTATAGGTTCCAAAGACCACTCTCATATGGTAGGATTGTTATTTTAACTAGTGATTGTGATCACTACCATATTTGATCAATTTACCATATTTGATCAAATTACCAAATTTGATCATTCCACATGTGAGAATAATTTCACTCCCTTTAATTATTATTTAATTGGTGATTAATTTATTATTAATCCTTACTAACCAAATAAATTCCCCAATAATTCCCCACATGAGTGGAATTTGGCGCCTATGCAATGCAGATACACAATCCAGTCCTCGTGAAACATTAATGTATCAGGATAGGGAGCTTGGAACTTTGAACCTTTCGTAGTCCAACACTATCGAGTATATTGGTGACTTAGCAAATAGATTATGTAATATAAAGAAAAAAACCTAAAGTAGCGACAAAGATGTTTAAGAAAAATCTAGCCACAGGCGGCCAAATCTCCAACTATCTAAAGCTAAAATACTCAAAATTCATATCATTAAACATGAGGTGATGAACGAAGTTGGGAGCTGAGTCGTCCAATCAAGATCCCCGCCTACATCCGATAGTGCATCTGCAACTGTGTTTCCCTCTCGGAAGATGTATGATGCACGAAGATTCATAACTACCACAATGTCTCTTACCCTCCTCCATCTCGCCAAAAGCCACCACGAGATTTTTGGAGAAGGATCATAGAGCGCATAAACCACGTATGTTGAATCCATCAGAGGGTTGAGAGGGTTTGTTCTCCTCGTGGTGGCTGTTCAAGTAGCTCATCGGTTGATGCTCTTCCCTCATTGTTCGGTGCCTTAGCTCCTGGTTGATATCCCGGAGGATACGCAACCGCATTGCTCGGATTAGAGTAGGAAAAGTTATCATGCCTTTGTTGTTGTTGTGGGTATGAGCTTCCACTACTTTGACCATTGAAACCTCCTTGCCTTGGTAGATAGTTTCCTTGACTTTGGTTGAAACTACCTTGGAAATTATTTTGGTAATTCCCTTGGTAGTTTCTTCCTTGCATGTATTGCACATCCTCCACACGTGGCATAGAGTTGGCCCATTGTTCACCATTCACAACATTCGGAGGTAGCACACCTTGCTCGACTTGTAGCCCCTCAACCATATTCGCTCCTTGATTGTTCACACTTTGATTCAAGCTCATTTGTTTAATGACTTCCGCCACTATCTTTTCCATGCTTGGCATACTTGGTTCAACACTTACACTCTTCACATTGTATTGTTGCCCTTGATCAAAACTTTCAAATCCATAGCATCCACTTACCCTCTCCGATGGCCATTGGTACATATTTGTAGCAATCTCTTCAAAAATTTTTATGGCCCTTTCCGGAGTTACTCCAAGTACGGATCCACCCACCGAAGCATCAACAAGCACTCTTTGCCCATTCACAAGTCCTAGATAGAAAAATCCAACTTGTTGATTCTCCGGGAAACCATGTTGTGGACACTTGCGTAGCATTTCCTTGAACCTTTCCCACGCTTCATAAAAACTCTCTTGCAGCATTTGCTTGAATTGTGTGATCAAGCTCTTCATTTGAAGCATCTTTGAAGGTGGGAAGTATTTGTTCAAAAATAATTGTGCTAGCTCGTCCCAAGTATTGAACGTACCGGGAGTAATAGTAGATAACCATGTTCTTGCTCTATCCTTTAAAGAAAATTGGAACAACCTCATCTTGATGCAATCTTCACTCACCCCATTCATCTTCACTGTGTTGGCAATCTCCACAAATTGGGCTAGATGAGCATTAGGATCTTCATTCGGGGTTCCACTAAATTGTTGCTCCCTCACCATAGAAATCAAGCCCATCTTAAATTCAAAGTTATTAGCATGGATTGGTGGCCCCATCATTTGTGGCATTGCTCTTGGCATAAAGAAGTCCCGGATCACCCTTTGATCATTTTGCATTCCATGTTGCACCGGAGGTGGTGGTGGTGGGACATATGCTTGTTGGGGAGGAGCATAAGCTTGCAGATATCCTTGTTGCCTTAGAACTTGTTGCACCATTTGTTGAAGCAAAGCTTGGTTGTTAAAAGCTCCATGATTTTGATAGACTTGTTGAGGAGGATTCTCATTGAATTGATGTGCGTTGTCTTGCACGTTTATATTGTGTCCTCCTTCCCTATCATGCTCTATCTCCACACGATTGTCACCTTGAAAATTCTCCATTCGCTCACTATTTTTGTTCTCCTTTCTTCTCCTTCTCAACGTATGCTCAATCTCCCAATCGATAGGTTCTACTTGTTTCCCCTTGGATCTTGTTTGCATATACCTTCAAAACAGAGGGAGATTAGAACAAAGTTTCACAAAGCAAATACAAGTAAACAAAAAAAATATAAAAAAAATATCTCTATTAAGATTACTCAAAACGATCCTTCTTCCAGCTACTAGCAACCGTTGCCTCTCCGGCAACGGCGCCATTTGATTGATCGTTAATAGTCCGGGCGACCAAGCAATAAAATATCGAACCCAAGAGAATTTAGGATTCGTGGCCTTCAAGTTATAGTCTCGTATTAGTTAGGGACGACCGAGAAGAGAGATAATAAAAACAAGAAAAGAAACTAATTACAATATTTTTGGAATTTTCAATGCAAAGGAAATCTTCATGATGCAATTCAAATGGATCAATCATGTAACACATCTAATTGCCTCCCAATTTAAGCTATCATAGTAAGAGAGATCACTATTTTCACCTAAACTTTCTCTCGAGATGAAGAGGATGTAGGCCCTTACAAAGACCCCAAAGTAGCACATAGGATCGATACCATAGCGAACACCTCCCAATAGGTACTAATTACACGTACGAGTTCCCTAAAAGGTACTAAATCATAGGTAATATTCCCTTTCTAGGTACTATGAATTCACTAAGGTTGGGTTCCCCTCACTAGATTAATTGACCTCTCGATCTAACCTCTCTAGTGTCCACTTATGTAGTTCTAAACATGAGAGGCCGTCTCCAACTCTTCCCACATTAATCCACATAACCCACATGATGAAATGATTAAATTAATTCCTAAAACACATAATTGAACTCTCGTTCTAACCACATGCACTAGATAATTAACCACACAAATCAAACATATAGATTAAACAATTAAGCATCCATAAATAAAACTAATCAAAGCTGGGATTGCAATTTAAATAATATCACAAATTAATCCATAATCTAAACATCACTTAAACATCCAAAACATAGAAAATAAAAAGATAATAAGTAGGATTAGATTACACCTTAATGAAGTTTTACATCCATGAGGATCATCCTTTCCTTGGTGTCCCCACCTTCTTGGAAAACAATAAAATCCTAATCTAGAAAAAACATTTAAACTATGGACGGATCCCTCACCCCGAAAGGGGGAGGGATCTCAACTATGGAGATCTTAAAAAGCTCTCTTCAACTATTGAATCTAATGATTCAATTTAATGGAATTTAATGGGTGAGAATTGATCCATGGTGGCTTTCATGGAAGAGGGTATTTATAGTAGTAAGGGTGAGAGAAATTTGAGTGAGTTTTCAATGTGGGACAAGTGGGTTCATATAGTGGTAGAGTGAGAGGAATTTGTGGTAGGTAATCAATGTGGGATAATTTAACTCATGGCACCAAAAATGGGATTTATAATAATTTTTCCTTTGGCCCGTTCTTGCTCGTTTCAACTCCAAATCGAGCTTCGTTTTCTCCCACATCTTTCTCTTCACTTGTAGAATCCATTTTTATCAAAATCATCCATTTTTCTGCAAAAATAAACAAAAATACCTTTCTCCAAATAATCAAGCAATTAATAGTATTTTCATTAAAATCATGCTCAATTATTAAATTAAAGCCACAAAAATCCACTTAAAATCTAGGTGAATTTCACAACGATCACTAGGCCATCGATATATCATCATAGCATGAACTGTCGATGAGATAATCACTGAATTAACTAGACAGATTCTTCCAGCCATTGATAGCGTGTTGCCTTTCCATCGTCTAAACTTGGAGAGAATAAAATCCATTCCTTCTTTAAAGTAAATACTTTTAGGGGCACCACGGAAGATTTGAACTCCAAGATACTTAAAAGGTAGTCTACCCTCCGAAATGGCAAACTCATACTTGATGCGTAATCTGATCGATTCCGTAGCATGCTTACCAAAGAAAACCTTTGATTTTCCTGATATGTTAGCATATCCAATTAGGGCTTGCTTCAATCCATCAATTGAAGACCCATCCTCAATAAGAAAATCCCATCTAACTGTGTCAAAAGCCTTCCTAATGTCGATCTTGAAAGCAACACTGCCGGTCGTAGAATTGTCAAGATAGTTAAAGCTCTCTGAGGTCAGTGCAATGCAATGATGTATGCTATGTTTTGGTATAAAACCAAACTGATTAACTCCCAACTTCCTGTGAAGAATCGGACCCAGCCTACTTGCAATGATTTTTGTAAAAATTTTGAAGAAAAAATTGCATAGATTTATCGGCCTAAAGTCTTCCACCTTAGTTGCTCCATCAACCTTGGGAATGAGGACCACAAAGTTGCAATTAACTCCCAAAGGAATTATGGCATGTGTAAAAAAATATTGCACAGCAGCCCTAAGATCATCTCCTATAATGTGCTAACACTTGTGATAGAAGCTGCCTCCAAATCCATCAGGCCGAGGGGTACTGTCAGCAGATAAATCCATAACTGCACATTGTATCTCCTCCATGAGAGGTAGTCGTGTTAGGGCCTGATTATCAGATCCATCTACGATTCTATCAATGAAATCCAAAGCTCCGAAGTCAGGTATGTCTGTAGGGCTACAAAAGAGTTAGTACAGAATTCCACCACGTGTTTCTCAATATCTCCCATATTCTCGGACATCACACCTTCAATCAACATTGAGTTAATACTGGCTCTAGTTTTGACAGAGCGTTGACTAGGATGAAAGAAATTCGTGTTGCGATCCCCATCTTTGAGCAAAGAAACTCTATGTTTTTTGGCATAGAATTGATGCTGCTCTAGCAGTTTCATGTTGAGGGATAAATGAGCATCAACCTCCTCTGCAAAGAGCTCCGAACTATCTCCCTCATGATCTATACGATTCTGGACATCTTGCAGCTGATCAATCAACGGAGTTTAGCGGAAAATCAAGAAATTGGATTGGAAGCTAGTATCTGTCTTTGCCAAGAAGTAGCTGCCATTGCAAAGAAACCAGTATCTTGAAGCCACATCGACTGAAACCTAAAAGGCCTCAAAGAGTATGCGTTCTTACCGCACCACAAGACAATAGGGTTGTGATCCAAAGAGTGCTTGGGAAACGCATTGGAATCCACCGAATCCCATCTGTTAAGAACCCCATCAGTGAGAAGCACCTGTCAATCTTGGAAGCTCGCATTGCCCTAGTAGCCGAACGGCTGACCCACGTAAAGCGAGCCCCATGCAAATCCAAATCATGTAGCTCCGTTGTTTCCAAAAATTCTTGGAATTCAATCGAACTAAGATTATCTTTTCTGGTCGCGTTAAGTCTTTCATGAGCTCCTACAGTAGTGTTAAAATCACCAATAATGAATATAGACTTCCCCAAGTATGTATAAATGTCTAACCACAGCTCCCTTCTCTTAATGTACTCTTTGCTAGCATGCACAAATCCACGTCTATAATCCTCCAATTCAAAAGTAAAATCAAAGATAATAATCTATGATGAGCTATCGATTCTTCTAATATTAGAGACAAGAATAGGGTTGCAGAAAACCCATAAATTTAGCTGGAGGCTCTCTCTATCATTACTGCTAACAAAGTTAAGCCACAGACTACGCCAAAAATAAGAGGGAATAGATGAGAAAAGAACCTTGGGTTCGGCAATGGCCAACCATAAAGGCTTATGGCGCAGACAAAGCTCTTTAAGAACCACTTGGGAACTATCATTCCTAATTCCCCTAATATTCCAGAATAGTGCCTTCATTTCTTACGATTTACATTCCCATGCTTCGGCGGGTCTTTATTTAGATCCTTCCATTTCTTAAATGCAGAGGTAGCCATGTTTTTAGTCTTAGTAGTTGAAGCCTCCACATGCTTAATCCCTGGTGCTCATGATCTGGTAATAGGCGCCTCCAGTCTTACAAATTTAGAAGCACTATTGATAGTTCCTATAATTGAAGTTGAGGGATCAATCGTAGTAATGGCCATCTCCTCGCCTCTTAGGGAACTCGCTACTGCAACTTGTATTGGCTCCTCCTCTCTCACAATAATTGCAAGTTTATCAGTATCTTCCTCATCTTCCAATCCACTATCATCAAATGCCTCGCGCATTGAACCTTCATCTATATCACTGAGATCATTATTACCCTCTGTATCCGCATTATGCTCGCCATCACTTCTAACATCAGAGCCTTTTTCAAACTCCTGCTCCTTTGCTGCTTCTTCCCCATCAGTAGGAAGATTTTGAAAAGAATTCAAAATATTCACTGCAGTTGAAGGCTGATCCTTCTTCATCCATGTTTTTTTTGGAACTGTGAATCCGTCAGATTGTTGTTTGGGCTTGCGGGCTTCCTTGGTTCTCTTACGGGAATCCTTTTTATTTTTCTTCTCAAGGCATGTCGCCACTCCATGTCCAAGAATGTGACAAGAAGTGCAATACTCCGGGATATATTCATACCTAAAAGATATTCTGATAATATTCTCTGAAGTATCAATGTTCATCGACTCCGAAAGCACCTCTAGTATCTCAGTCTCAACTATCACTCTAGCAAAATATCTCATGGACCCATCTAGCAATCGATCATCAATCCTTATGGGAGTCCCCACAGCAGTCGCAATCTTTTTTATTACCTCTTCATGCCACAACTGCATAGGTAGTTCATATATTCGAACCCAAATAGACCCTAGCGATGATTTAATCTTGTAAGGATTAAACGTCGGTATCCACTGTTGGACGTGCAACTGTACATTGCCGTCCTCAAAAACTCTTTTCTTCAGGATATGAACCTTAATATTATTATCAGGTATGAGCAGCGTGTAAAACCCTTGTCCAATATGAATCGCAAGTACATCCTTGATTAAGAAAACCTTTAAATAAAGCTTCAACATCCATCTATGATAGCGGTTTTGTTCCCTTGGAGTTAAGAACCCTAACAATAACAAATTGCGAAAAAAGCTTTTTACGACTCTCATAGAATTCATTAGAAATTGTTAATGTAAGGATATCACCTGTTTTGTCAATTGGCCGCATATAGCCAATTTAGCAAGAGAAATTGGGTTGACATCATTGCCAACCTTCACTGCATAAGACTTGGGATCAGTATTGCATCTGATCGGTGAAGTACAATCAGAGGCAACCCCATATGATTGATGACTACTAGCAAGATCAGCCCGTGATGTTGGGTTATCAGAAAAACCCTGTTTGTTTGGGTTTTCACGAGACTTGCTCTGCAAGTTAAGGTTCAATGGTCGTAACCCTATTGCAGCACACTCAGGAGACTTTGTTGTGGTTGAGGACGATCCAAGATTGATTCTGTCGGAGCCATCGCTAGGCGGCATCTATTGTCTGGCGTACTCACGATTGCGGTGCAATAATTCCTCAAACCATGGATTCGAGGGGAAGGCAGTCTGATCAGAAATCTGCTCAGACAAAGAGGAAGGCATAGAAGTGCCTTCGCTGGGCGGAGACGCCTCCATGCCGGATAAGCAACGAACGATCGGAATTAAAAAGCAGAATTTTTAGAGAGATGGGAGATAAAAAATTAATAGAGAGAGAAACATCTTTTAATAGAAGCATTGAAATATGTATATACTGGTGGCTTAGTAGACACAATGTCTTTGAACTACTCCTCCTTAGCGTTTACTGAGAGAATAGTGCGAACGCATCAACGTCTCGCATTCCCTTTAGATTCATATGTATTTTACTTTGAAGTGGACACTCACTTCACACTTACATAAGTGATATCCTATCTTGAGTACCCCGTTATTCTCAACTAGCCATTACTTGGCTTTTTAGGAATCATTAAATGGGCAAAGACATAACCTCACCACAATACAAATTCTATACTTAGTAGAATTACTCTATTAAGGAATGGTAGGTTCCAAGTTTAACTTGAACCTCTAAAATTTTGCTGTCCCTTTGAACCAAGTTCTTGGGATCTCCAATCATCATGGTTGGGTTTCCACTGTTTTGGAACATTTCTTTGTGGATTTTAGCCACATTCCTTCTAGCAATTTTTCTTTTGATCTCGATTAATTACTTTTATAAGCGGATCCGCTATGTTGTCTTTTGACTTCACTTAGTCAATTAACATTACACCACTTCAGATCAATTGTCTCACCGTGTTGTTTCGCGTACGGATATGTCTAGACTTTCTGTTGTACATATCATTAAGAGCTCTTCCAATTGTGGCTTGACTGTCACAATGTATCATCACCATATGGACTGGTTTGTTCCAACCTGGAATGTCCTCAAGAAAATTACGAAGCCATTCTGCTTCTTCTCCTGCTTTATCTAGAGCTATGAACTCAAATTCCATTGTGGAACGTGCTATACAGGTCTGTTTTGTAGACCTCCAAGACACTGCTCCAACGTCGATAGTGAATAAGTATCCACTCATGGAGAACGAGTCTTTTGTGTCAGATATCCAGTTTGCATCACTCTACCCTTCGAGTACTGCAGGATACTTAAAATAGTCTAGCCCCACATAAAGAGTTTATTTCAAATATCTCAACATTCTTCTTATTGCTTTCCAGTGCTCATTACTTGCGTTACTCGTGTATCCGCTCAGTTTATTAACTGAACACGCTATGTCAGGACACATACAATTGGTTATGTATATTATACTCCCTATAACCCTTGTATACTCAGATTGAGCCATTGGTTCACCTTTATTCTTACTAAGGTGTACACTTAATTCCATGGGTGTCTTAGCCGATGAATGATCGAATGCATTGAATTTCTTCAACACTTTCTCAATATAATGAGATTGTGACAAAACAATTCCATCAGATGTTCATTGAATTTTGATTCCAAGTATCACCTCCGCTATACCCATGTCCTTCATGTCAAAGTTTTGATTCAACATCCATTTAGTTTCAACGATTATGCCATTACTGCTTCCTATGATAAGCATATCATCTACATAGAGGCAGACAATAACAATCCCTTGGGTGTATTTTAAATATACGCACATTTGTTAGACTCATTGATTCAAAAACTATTTGACATCATTGTGTTGTCAAATTTCACATGCCATTGTTTTGGAGCTTGTTTAACTTCATACAACAATCGCACGAGTTTGCACACCTTTTTCTCATTTTTAGGTGCTATAAAGCCTTTTAGTTGGTCCATGTATATTTCTTCCTCTAACTCACCATTTAAGAAGGTTGCTTAAACATCCATTTGATGTATTTCTAGATTGTGCAACGCAGCAATCGCTATAAACACACGAATAGACGTGATTCGTGTTATTGGTGAGTAGGTATCAAAGAAATCATACCCTTCCTTTTGTCTAAAGTCTTTAGTCACTAACCCGATTTTATACTTGTCTATTGACCCATCAACTTTGTAATTTATTTTAAGGATCTATTTGCATCCTAAGGTCTTGCAACCCTTTGGTAAATCTACCAATTCCCATGTGTGATTTTGCATAATGGAATCAATCTCGCTATCTATAGCTTCTTTCCAGAATGGTGCATCTGGATGAGATAGAGCTTTAGATATGTATTTAGGCTCATCTTCAACCGCGTAGGTGAAGTCTTGACCAAAGTCCTATTCTACTCTAGCTCTCTTACTACGTCTTGGTTCTACACTCTATTGTGTAGATTGAACCGCAATAGTATCTACAAGTGGTCTCTTAGAATATGTCACTTGTTAATTTCATTTGCTAGGAAATATGTCTTCAAAGAATATTGCATTTATTGATTCTATCATAGTGCCTTCAGTCATGTCAGGTATTTTCGATTTATGAATAAAAAATCTTTAAGCACTACTGTTAAGTGCGTACCCTATAAATATACAGTCAACTGTTTTAGGTCCGATTCTAACTTGTTTAGGTAGAGGCACTTCAACCTTAGCCAAACGCCCCTACACTTTGAGGTATTTGTATGATGGTTTATATCCCTTTTATATTTCATAAGGAGTTTGATCCTTAGATTTGTGTGGAATTTTATTCAAAATGTGGTTAGCTGACTAGATAGCTCAAGTTCTGAGGCAATCCCAAACTGATTAACATTGTGTTCATCATATCCTTCAGAGTTCTATTCTTGCGCTCAGTAACGTCATTTGATTGAGGTTAATAAGGAGCCGTTGTTTGATGTATGATGCCAGATTTGGTAAATATTTGTTCAAACGGTGCTACATATTCGCCAACTCTATCACTCCGAACTACTTTAATTCAAGAGTTAAGTTGATTTTCAACTTCATTCTTGTAGCATTTGAATGCTTCTAAAGCTTCATCTTTACTTCTCAAGAGATACACATAACAGAATCCTGTGCAGTTGTCGATAAAAGTAATGAAATACTTTTTTCCCCCACTAGTTTGCACAAGTTTTAAATCACACGTATCAGTGTGGATCAATTATATAGGTTTAGTGCTTCTTTCGCTTATGTTTGAGATAGCATTTGAAGTCCTTCCACATTGGAGGTAGCTTCTCAATCACAGTGCCAACAACGAATGCTTTTGGAAGCATCATCCCCTAAGATAGGATTTCGTGCACTATCAGTTAAAACTGCTGCACTTGTTCAACCACAGATTTAGAGTCCACCATCATAAAATCCAAGTACTTGACTATCGCGTACTTCTTTTTACCACAAACGTATTAAAACATTTAATACTTGATAACAAACAACGAGATAAGAAAGATCTCACCCGACAGCACCAACATCCGTTTTCAGTGTTCGCAACTCTATGAATCTTAGAACCCAATCTCCACCATCTGGAATCAACCCTTATGAGTCTTGAATGTGTTGTCCAAATTAAAGCTCAATCCAATGGTTAGTTTGTAAGAAACGACACTTTTCCCTCGACTGCGCAGAACTGAATCGCCCATAATACCTGACTTTTGTTTTCGGCCTATTCCTATCAACAAAGAGATTCAAACACAATCTCCACCATTCAGAATATATTCCGTCAAGTTCCAAACGTAATGACCAAAATTCAGCTCGATCTGACCGTTGAAACTCCGGTTATTGCCTCTACAATATTACTACGCTGGATTCTCTCTAAAAAATATGATTTTTTTCCATCTTCCCTCAATGACTTCTAAGGCAAGCTAACACCAAGTATCGGGCTTACTTGGGCTTTTCCACCTCTTACTTCTTCTCCAAAGAATCCCACCATTTTTAGATGTCTTCGCGTTTAGATACACGTTGTACAGGGCATCACTAAGTCCACTGAGGATATAGTTCTTGCATAAGTAATCAGCGGAGGTCCACTGATCAAGAGATATACGCTTTTGCGTATCAATCTTATTCTCATCCACCACTGGTGCAGACTCCTTTAAGAAGTTCACCAGATTCAGCGTAGTGAGGTAGAATAATATCTTTTGCTGCCATCTCTTGAAGTTTGAAATCCCAAACTTATCGGGCTTCTCCACTGGAGCCAGAACCATGAATGGTCTCGACATCCCCATTGTAGGATACATCTTTTGGGAATTAGTCCCAATAGGAATCTCAACATTAACTCTCTGGGAATTATTAGCATTGGATGTTTCAACTCCGTCAATATCCATTGGATTAGTCATAATGATTATAGGGTGTGAAGGCTAGATGTTTCTTCATGCGATTGTTGGTTTATAGTTACACCAATCAATCAATATTACAATGAATATGAAAATAGAAAGGAGAATTACTAACCTTTCTTATAGATCTGGATCTAGGATCTTGGATCTTGACCGTCTCAGGATAATGGCAAAGTCGAGTCGAGTAGAACTCTTCCCGTAAGAAGAAATACGCCCCGGTAGTACTTCGGTCTTGGCGGATCTTCTCCAAAGGTGAAATGACTTCTCGTTTCTGGCGAAGCAGCACGGCTATCGTAGGAACTCCGGTGAATTAAGGAGGATTGGAGGACTGGATCGTCTAGACTATGCACAATGCAAGTGTATGCAGAGGTGCTCATTTATGGTGTTTTGTGTATCTTAGTGTGTTCTGGATGAATGCACAATGAACCAATTTATAGGTTCCAGAGACCACTCTCATATGGTAGGATTTTATTTTAATTAGTGATTGTGATCACTATCATATTTGATCAATTTACCATATTTGATCAAATTACCGAATTTGATCATTTCACATGTGAGACTAATTTCACTCACTTTAATTATTATTTAATTGGTGATTATTTTATTATTAAGGAGGGCGGCTATTTTCACCCCCGATTCTACTAAATAAACTCCATAAAATTATAAATTAAAATATCCATATTTGTTAAAACGTAAATACCCTTTATAGATTATAAATTAAGATTTCTTATCTAATGGATGGCATTTTTGTAGATGCATCCATTGTCGGCCTTGCGACGTTAGCGGTTGGCAGCAGCGGTGGTTGGTTTCGGTAAGGAAATAGAAAACGACGATTAATGGGAAAAGGAGAGAGAAGGGAAAGATTACGTGAACGGTGATTAAGGGAGAAAGGAGAGAGAAGGAAAAGATTACGCGAACGACGATTTCAGGGGAAAGGGGAGAGAAGGGGAAGATTATGTTCTAGTAGAGAGATTAGAAATAGTAGCCTTCAATTTTAGGGTTGAATGTTTGATTGAGGGAATTTACCTACATGTCTTCAATAATAATATCAAATCTTGGATTTCTACTTGCTATCAACTATGCATTTTTGGACAGATCAAGTGCCTTCCTTACTGTACAAACGCTTTTATTAGACTTGTCATCACTAAACTCAAGAATAGAAAAGCTTGAAGATGCTTCATCAAAGATATTTGGTGGAGATAGATTGAGGATTCGAAAAATAGAAGAGTTGCGAGAATCTATGAGAGTAAATGAGAAGGCTAAAAATTGCGCAATCAAAGAATACGAACATATATCCAGCCTGTCAAAATCATTATATGAGAATGCAGGTAAACATCTTGAATAGAATTCAACTGCGTTTAAAATGTATAATAGGTTTGTGTTTATTTAAGGGTAAAATAGTCTAAAATGGGGTACGTTTAGTAATGTATGTATATATTTTCTAATTTTAATGCAGTTTATTTAGTAAAATTGGGGGTGCACATAGCCGTGCCCTATTATTAATCATTACAAACCAATTAAATTACTCAACAGTACCTAGAAAGGGGGTGAAATCATATATCTTACTCCAAGTTTATTCACACGTATTACACGCATATTTACTTGTGTCTATAGAATAGATTTGCATGGCTTAGTGATGCTTCCATATTCCACAAGGCAGAGTCGAACATTGACACATGAAAAAGAAATTAATGAGTGAAATCGGATCACCTTAGGGCTACCTATTTTCCATTCTTGAGTCACATTCGTATTCTTGTAGTGTTTAATTTATTTTATTTCCTATTTTAATTAATTGTTTAGTAGTTTAATAATAAAATCCCAAAACTTCATTGTCATCTTCATCTTAATTAATTTAGTTAATAATTAAATTGATAATACACCGTCCTTTGGGTTCGATATTTAACTTGGTCGCTTGCTTAAGCTGCAATTGATATCCTTAATACTTAGGGATTAATTTTGCGTGCAAAGAAAATGCTAATTATGTTTTTTCATTCGCACAGTCAATGCTCTGGAATCATATGACAAATATTTTATGTAGAGGATCGATGCAATATGGGGAAAAGGTTTCTCACCACTTAAAAATGCATTGTTTCTATCTGCCAATTAGCATATGGAGGTCCTACTGATGGGCGTTTTCTCAACACACAATTAATCCCCAAGTATGAAGAATATCAATAGTAGTTTCGAAAGGTGACCAAGTGAATATCGAACCCAAGGGACGGATAATTATCAATTTAATTATGTTCTAGTAGACTAAGACTATATAGATAAATTCAATGATGGTGATATTGAGAATAAGTAAAAACTATTAATTAAAATATCAAGTAAAAATAACAAGAAGAAGAGATAAGTGAGTTGTGATCAAGTAAAAAACCAGGTAGTTCTTCAGGTCATCTAGTTCCACTTATTAATTCATCTTCTGTGTGACGGTGTCAAACTCTGCCTTGTGGTTCATGGACGCATCACTAAACCAGGCAAATTCACTCTACAGACACAAGTAAATATGCATATGACACGTGTGAATATCCTCGGAGCAAGAGATATAATTCACCCTCCTTTCTAGGTACTATCAGTATCAATTATTTCCCATGCACTTAGTACTCTAATCCGATATGATCTCTCTTTATAGGTACTATGAAATTATACTCTTTATCCAACTTATTAACCCGAATATGATTCAATTAACAAGTATTCATATAAAATAGTTCTAATAAGACTTCGGAATCCCTTCACTTAGAATTATAACATAAAACCCTGCCCAGCAGTGAACGCACTCAACCAGTAATCAAGTTATGTATTCAGACTCTACACAACAATTATTGATGCACAAAATAACCGTGAGTATGGATTAAAAATGCACAATCTTATATAAAATAAACCACAAATAGTATTGTAAGGAGTTTACACATGAAAGACAAATTAACTCATGAAACCTTCATAACCCTATAACTACCGAAGCGGCTCTAGCCCATGATTGACCTAAGAACAATCATGGTTAGTAGGACCAATCTTACTTGAATGTCTAGCGGAACCTCTCTTGCAGCTCCTCCGGATGATGGATGATCTCTCTAGGGTTGGTTCTCATTCTCTTGATTGATCCTCCCTTCAACAACGACTCTTTCCTCTACTGTTGCATAAGCCTTCTTTTATACTTGTAATTGCGCCTTCCGGGCCTGGAATGGGCTTTTTAAGTGATCACATGCACTGAGGGTGTAAAAATACAGATATGGTAAGTTTCCGAGGCTTAATTCGACCTCACTGCCTGGTCGAATTCTCCTCTTCAGGTGGAATTGGAGGTCGAATTGGCCTACTGTAACTCCCAGGTGCTCAATTCGACCAGAGGCCCTGGTCGAATTGACATGACGTGGTCGAATTGGCTTCGCTACTGATCAATTCGACCAGGATTCGACCTGATGCTCAGGTCGAATTTCCCTGTCGTAGTCGAATCCTCTTTCTGCCGTGTCCTGCATCTAATTCGACCAGCAGGCCTGGTCGAATTCTCCTCCAACATGTTGAATTGACCTCCTGCTTTGCCAAAATGGATGACTACGACTGTCTTTCTTCAATTTTCAACACTTCCACTCTGATTTCCTTCGAAAAACCACCCAAATGGCTTCAACAACACCTGATTCGTGACTTTTCACAATATATATCGGTTTACAACCGCTTACAACCTTTAAACACTTCATAATATCACAAATCCGGGCGCAAGATTCATGAATTTACACACTCATCAAACCCCCAAACTTACATGTTGCTCATCCCGAGGCAACGCAATCAAAACAAGGAGTCGTGTATAATTCACGAGAATCACCATGTACAACACATATTACACATGCAATTTCATCAATTAAAAACAAGTATTTTCTGCATCATACATATCATTCATGCAAAACATCACTCAATTATATTACCATTCGGAGTACTAAGTCATCTAGCTCATAAGATACATGTTTACTCTCTCACTCAAGTACTCGTTGCACTTAATAGGTTAGTGTATACGCTCATACTCAATCCATACTCACGCGTAACCGTAAGCTTGGCAAGGGTCTCAAAAATCAACTCACAATCAACTCATGACTAGGATCACAAAGGACTTATTTTTGGGTTGTAATGTTGGCTCTTTGGAAAGGATAGGAAAATTTAGATAAAGTGACTCAAACACTAGTAGAGAGTTACCTTGGAGGTTCTTGCTTTCTTCATTCGGCTACATATTCTCCTCCAATTTCTTCTCTTGCACTTATAATTTTCAAACTTTCCTTCTCTTTCTTGCATCAACATCATTCTCCTTTTGCTCACTCGGGTACCGGTTGTAGGCACTACCCTTTTTAAAAGCAATCGGGGTACTAGTTTCAGGCACTACCCCTAAACAGGATTTAACCATACACTTCTCTTACTTTACTCAACAACAATTTATCTTTCTTCTTCTTCTTGCAACACCTATTCACCTCAACTCTCTACCAATGAATAGGGTATTTAAACAAAGCTCAAGTAAAGGTTAAATAAGGCTCTTTTATTCGGCTTGCCAAAGAAAAAGTTTTTAAGGCTCAAACGGGGATACCAAAGATATACATAATCAATGGGAAGGTAAAATTTGGCTAAGTAACTTAAGTAATCAAGAATGGCCTAAGATCATATTCTAGCAATTCACCAATTGTAAGTCTCACACAAGACTCCAAGCCAAGTTCTAGAATACGTTTATATGAATGATTCTTTCAAGAATAAACTATCATCAGGAATGATTAAAAGGCTCAAATCCTCACATGGGTAAATAAATCCTAAGTACTCCTCATAGCACATAATAAAGATCAATTTCACAAGAACTCTACATACTTATCAAATTATACATGCTTCTCATCAATGAAAATTAACACATGAACATATGAATGCACAAAATCCAAAAACTCATATCAAAGTCAATCATACAAGCATCTATACAAATCCCAACTCATGCATCATAGTCACTCCTCACAATCCACATCCGAGATAATCAAATATGACACGATATAGTACATGCCACTCACACAAGACACACCCATCCTGTAAAGATAAAAAGAAGAATGGAGATGAGATGAATCAGAGAACACAAAAAAAACTTGCAGCTCTATTCCTCCAGAGCATCATCATCCTCTCCATTATTACCATCACCCATCTCATCAAGCCATCGCTCCACAACCCGGTGCAGATCACTGGTATGTCTATCCAACAAATCAACACGATCACTCATCTTACCAACCTGCTCATCCATGGCCTTGTACCAATCATTAAGAGTGGCATAGTTGGCATTCGCGAGCACAAGCTATCTATTCGTCTCCTGCTGATTCGCGCTGATCGTGGCCAAATGATCATTCATCAGACGGAACTGCTCTCGTGTATACTCATCTGGACTAGCCCACGTCTGCTGCTGAGGCACCGCCGGAATTGGATGAGGAACCCTCGCGTGCTGCTTCGGAATATCTGTCTCCTGATACTCGTCCTCATCTCTATGATGCTGCTGTGGCGGTGGCTGCTGTATAGGTTGGAACTCACACTGATTAACAATCTGCTGCAGCTCCTCAACCATACCGGATGCACACATCCAGGCCACTGTCCTCCAATCTCCTCTCGTCCAAACAGTAACGGACAAGGTAGCTCATCAAATTGTTCCTCTCCTCACGAACAGTAGTCATGTCACTTACATCGAAGGGGAACATGAAAGTGAAAGGCTTAGGACCCCTCATAAAGAACTAATCCCCATCTCGAAGATGCACAAATCCTCCCTTCACATAAGAAAACATCACCAAATCAGGCTCTCCAAGAATAGGTGTGATGCCGGTGAAGTCCATGAGATAATACTCAGCCACGGTCATGAGCAACCCTCCAATATTCACCTTTTGAAACCCGAGGATCCTAAACCGGTTCAGCTGATAAATCAAATATGAGCCTACATTGAACTTCACCCCATTCAGCATGCACCATAAAGCATAAAGCTCTCCTCTAGACACACAACTTCCCTCAGAGCGGGCAAATAGCGTGTTGCTCAAAACCCTATCCATATATCGGAGTACGGGATTCCTGATCATCGAAGCACGTGAATCCTGAGTCTTAAAGTCTCCATCCTCCCCAGAAATCTCTCGCCAAAACCTGTTAGCATTAAAGAATCCATTCTCAACCCGAGCAACCTCTGTAGGAGTCTAAAATAGCAAATTAAACTCCTCCGCAGACCACGTCCTCATAACTCCCCCTAGCTGGAAGGTACACTCATAAGGAAATCCCATAGGATCTTTCTCATTCGTGATAGAACATATAACCTCAGTCGAACATGAAAGTACTCGGCTTCTTCAGCTTCATAAAATGACGAATCCCCACTTGGTCAAACATCCACAAGATATCCTCTCAGATCCTCATCGCGAGCATGGCATCATCATCTTGGTACCTTGTTCTCGCTATCTTCATAGAAACTTCAGCCCACTTTTCCTTTATTTCATCCCAATCATTCATTTGGATCTTAAAATTTGCAGGCAACCTCTCCTTAAGCCTCAACTTCTTTGTCGTCGCATCCTCACGGGTAGGCCTATCCTTCCTCTTCTTGGATCGAACTTCCTCCTCCTAATCCTTTCCTTTTCCTGAAAATAATACTTCAATACAACCAACAAGGAAATCAAACCAAGTAATTGACTAGCATCAAACTCTACTCAAGACTTCAAGTTTCAATACATAATCAACCAAACCAAACTTGTTCCATTCACATCCAATACTCAATCCTCTTGCTTATTCACCATGATTCCAACACCAATCAAATTATAATCAACAACAAGCATGCTTCGTTAATTCAAGTAATTCGACATGAACAATCACAATGAACTACTCAAATTCCACAATTCTAGTCCAACCAACATGTTTCTCAATCACACTCCTTAATCACTCAACAATTCACATAAAACTCAAGGTTCTAACATCAATTAAGCAATCAAATTGAACAAAACAAGTATTAATATAAAATTGTTCACAACATTCAACTATCACCATGAATTCTCAATAAAACAAGTTTAATCAACTTACTCATACCAAAATCTACACATAGAACATCAATCCTAGGGTAATAGAGTTGAGAAAACATACCTTTTGTTCTGCCCATGGCTAAAATCGAACAAGAGAATGAACCAACGATATTTGCAATAAAACCCTAGTTTGCAACAAATTACGCCCAAAATGCAAAAAATCGAAGGAATTAAGGGTGGAATGTGGTTTAATCGATGCAAAATAAGTGGGATTGAAGATCAGAGGCAAAGTTCTTCGATTAGGAGTGAATTCGAGTAGAGGTGGTGTGTAAAGTGATCAAATAATTTGAAAATCAGGGGTAAGAACACACTTACCTGGCCCAATTTGACCTCAATTCGACCTGTCTAAGAGGTCGAATTAACTTCATCGTGGTTGAATTGACCTTCTAGACAACTCTCTCCTTCAATTCAACCTAGATTCGATTTGCTCTTCTGGTCGAGTTGACATGCCTCAGGTCGAATCCACACACTGTAGATTAAGGTCCCCAATTCGACCTCAATTCGAACTGAGTTGCTGGTCGAATTGAGACAGTCGTGGTCGAATTGGCTCACTGGTGCTCCAAAATGGGTTTTCTTCATCCCCTACACACTTTAAGCTTAACAAACGAACATTAGGTACCAAAATAGAGCATAACTTCATCAAGAATCAATCCTAAAACTTAATATTCATGAGTAACTCCACAAACGACACAAAACACGGAACAAAACACTACCAAAATTAGGCAAGTTACAAAAAAATCGACACATAAAAATCGATTAAAGTTTTAAATATGCCGCAAAAAATTAACTCCCCTAACAAACGTTAGAAAGAAAATATTATACTATCGGTGCTTATTGAGGTAAGTACATCACACCCCCCCAAACTTAGTAGAAACTATAGTCGAAACTAAGTTTGAAAAGAGATGTAATTGCCAATAAGTAAGCACGTCAAATATAAAAATTTCTTACTCACACGAATGAAATAAAGCAATAAAACAGGAGGGAAAGCCCCCAACAGGCGCTCATGTTTAACGACGGAGAGTCACGACGGTACTAATTCACTGTAAGGTATCTTCAAAGATGATGCAAGCATCATCCGGCGACTTATAATGCTTCAATCGATGCCCATTTGTCGCGATAATGTCTCCATCTTTGTCAATAAGCTCAAAACTCCCCCTCCACAGGCTCTATTAATCATGAATGAACCCGTCCATTTCGTCTACAATTTCCCTGCGAAAAGCTTCAAATGAGAGTTAAAAAGTAATACCTCATCACCTTGCTTGAACTCCTTGTATGAGATCTTAGAATCGTGCCACTTCTTCATACTTTCCTTGTAAATTTCTGAATTCTTGTAAGCACGATTTCTAAACTCATCAAGTTGATTTATGTGAGTCATCCTCAATTCTCTCACATCCTTAAGAGATAAGTTCAAGCTTCTTAAAGCCCAAAAAGCCTAATGTTGGATCTCCACGGGTAAGTGGCACGGCTTTCCATCGACAATTTGGTACGGTGACATATCCAGCACCGTCTTATAAGCAGTACAAAATCCCCACAAAATATCATCGAGCTTCATAGCCCAATCTTTCCTATTGGTTCCTACCACTTTCTCTAAAATTTGCTTCACTTGACGGTTAGAGACCTCCGCTCGCCCATTCACTTGAGGATGATAGGATGTAGTAACCCTATGCTTGACACCATAATCCTTGAGCACCTTCTCCAGAAGTTTATTAACAAAGTGAGACCCTCCATCACTTACTAGTGCTCTAGGAACTCCATAGCGGGCAAAGATATACTTCTTCAAGAAAGATATAACAGTCCTTGAATCATTCAAGCGAGTAGGAATGGCTTCCACCCACTTAGAAACATAATCCATAGCTAAGAGAATGTAGAGAAATCCATTAGACGGGGGAAAAGACCCCTTAAAATCGATCCCCCACACATCGAAAATCTCTACAATAATATTTGGCTGAAGTGACATCTCATCTCTCCTACTTATATTCCCCATCCTTTGACATCTATCACATGTCGCCACATAGGTTTCACAATCTTTAAACAAAGTAGGCCAGTAGAGAGCGGATTGAAGTACCTTGGTTGCTGTCTTTTGAGCTCTGAAGTGCCCCCCATTAGGTTGTGCATGGTAAAACTTGAGAACACTCTCCATCTCCATCTCGGGCACACACCTACGGATGATAGAAATCGTGCATATTTTGTAAATAAATGGATCATACTATATAAAAGTCTCAACATCCCTCTTGAATTTAGCAAGTTGATATCGGTTGAGATCTCTCAAAATTTCACCCACGGCAATATAATTGACATAATCCACATACCATGGATCCATCACTTGTACAGCAACCACACATGCTCGTTCAGCCCCTTCAACGAACACAGCCATAATCTTTTCATCCGGGAACATCTCCTCAACATAATCAAAAGAATCATCACAATGCTCCCTTGTCTCCAACCTTGATAAGTGATCCGCCAATACATTCTCCGTACCCTTTTTATCTCGGACCTCCATATCAAATTCTTGAAGAAGAAGAATCCATCTTGTGATTCTTGACTTCGTTTCCTTCTTCTCCACCAAGTACTGAATCGCAGAGTGATCCGTGTACACTATAGTTTTCATGCCAATCAAATACTGTCAAAACTTGTTGAATGCATACACCACAGCTAAAAACTCCTTTTCAGTCACAGTGTAGTTCTTTTATGCTGCATCAAAAGTCTTACTCGCATAGTAGATGGTGCAGAACTTCTTCTCCCTCAGCTGCCCAAGCACCACTCCAAGCGCTACATCACTTGCATCACACATAAGTACAAACGGCTGAGTCCAATCCAGTGTGATCAAGATAGGTGCAGTAGTAAGCGCCTCTTTCAAAACCTAAAAATCTGTTAGACATTCATCATAAAAAACAAAAGGAACATCCTTTTCAAGTAAATGAGACAAGGGCTTGGAGTATTTTGAGAAGTCTTTGATAAATCTTCTATAAAATCCAGCGTGTCCAAGGAAGGACCGCACTCCTCTTTCATTGGTCGATGGTAGAAGCTTCTCAATTGCCACCACTTTAGGTCTATCCACCTGCAATCCTTTGGCAGAAACATGATGCCCAAGAACAATCCCATCTCTCACCATGAAGTGACACTTCTCCTAATTTAAGACAATATTATTTTCTTGACATCTCTTCAACACAGTAGCAGGGTTAGATAAACAAATATCAAAGGAGGAACCAAATACAGAAAAATCATCCATAAACACCTCCATGATCATCTCTATCAACCCATCAAAAATTGCCATCATGCAGCGCTGAAAGGTAGCAGGCGCATTACACAATCCAAATGGCATCTTTCTAAAAGCAAAGGTCCCATATGGGTAAGTAAAAGTAGTCTTTTCCTGATCCTTGGGAGAAATCTTGATTTGATTATATCTCGAGTACCCATCCAAGAAATAATAGAACTCATACCCTGCGAGACGATCAAGCATTTGACCATGAAAGGAAGGAGAAAGTGGTATTTGTATGTATTTTCATTCAGTTTCCTGTAATCAGTACACACACACCATTCCATTAGAATCCTAGTGGCTATTGCCTCTCTATCTTCGGCTTTCATAATAGTCATGCCCCCCTTCTTAGCTACAACATGCAATGGACTCACATGGGGACTATCACTAATCGGATAAATAATTCCAGCATCCAACCACGCTAGGATTTGCTTCCTAATCACTTCTTGAATCGCGTGATTTACCCTCCGCTAATTTTGGATACTACTCTTGGCCTCATCTAACAACCTTATCTTATGCATGCAATATGAAGGATTAATACCTTTCAAATCATCAAGAGACCACCCAATCGCAGACTTGTACTTTATAAGAACATCTAACAACTCCTCAAGTTGATCATCATCAATGGAAGAAGATACTATTACCAGATATTTCCCATTGTCACCAAGAAATGCATACTTCAAGTGTTTCTATAACTGTTTCAGCTCCTCTTTCTTTTTTTCCATCAGAGTGCTCTCTCTATCCAACGGAAAGTACTTCCTAGTCCACTTCACTTCTTCAATCTTAGTTCTTTCCAATTCATACCTGTCATCACCCAAAGTATGTAAGTTTTCAATATATTCAATACATTCCCATTGGAGAGATCATCAAGCTCCATAGTAGGATAGGTAAGAGACTCCGTCAAACATGTCTCAAGAGGGTCCTTAGACAGGATCAAAGACATATCTTCCTTCACAATCTCCTCCACCACATCAATACTATGACATTGTGACTCCATAGGCATCTTCATTGCTTTGTCAAGGTTGAATAGGACCTCTTCTTTATCCATCCGCAACCTGAGCTCCCCCTTTTGAACATCAATCATGGCCCCAATAGTAGCAAGGAAAGGTCTCCCTAAGATAAGAGGGATATTATCCTTGTCATCTTCCATTTCAAGTACAAGAAAATCCACAGGAAATACTAGTTTTTCCATTTTGACAAGAACGTCTTCAATGATACCATTCGGAAAAGTCATCGACCTGTTCGCCAATTGTAGAGCAACTGTTGTAGGAGATAACTCCCCCAAACCAAGCCTTTGAAAGATAGACAATGGCATCAAATTGATGCTTGCCCCAAGATCGCACAAGGCTCGTCGTGCCGGCCCTTTTCCAATCTCACACAAGATAGTGAAGCTTCCCGGATCCTTCATCTTCTGTGGCAGCTTCCTTTGGATAATCGAGCTGCAATTTTCAGACAAGTTCACTGTCTCAACTCCTCTCAAGCTTCTCTTTTTCAATAATATATCCTTAAGGAATAGGGCATAGTACGGCATCTCAATTATTACCTCAGATAAAGGAATACTCAAGCTTATCTTATTTATGATATCTGAAAACTTCTTGAACTTCTCTTTCAATCCCTTCTTAACCAGCTTATAAGGAAACGGCGGAGGTATCTTTGTTTTGGGAATATCCCATTCATCACGCTCAACCTTCTCCGCTTTATCTTTTTCGGCTCTCAATCTCTTGGCTCTTTCCCATTTCTTTTCTGCTATGATCTCAGTATTCTGCTCATTTGGAACCAATGGAATAATGTTCACTTCATGAGGAATATTTGGTAAAGAAAACGGTGCAACGAGGGATAATTTGACCTGAATTCGACCAGGAGCCCTGGTCGAATTAGGTACGTAGTGGTCAAATTGTGTACTTGGAAGTCCATTCTCACCCTGTATGCTCCATTTGACCAGGATTCGACCTATAGGTCTGGTCCAATTGAAGTCCCCCTGGTCGAATTGGCTCTTTGTAAGATTTATGCGCCCCGATTCGACCTGAATTTGACTTATGGATCTGGTCGAATTGAATGGTTGCTGGTCAAATTGAGCATCTGATAAAATAGAGTGCTCTGGAAGGGAGGATTCGACCTCAATTTGACCTGGTCCCCTGGTCGAATTGAATTGACTTTGATCGAATTGGGCTTCTGATAAAATAGAGTACTCCGGTAGGTGCAATTCGACCTGGATTCTACAAGATGGTCTAGTCAAATTGAATTTCCCTTGGTCGAATCGAAGACCTGTTGCTTTCGAACCACGTCCAGTAGGCTAATTCAACCTCTCCTGCTGAATTCGACCTGTGGTGTAGGTCGAATTGAGCCCTCGATATCTCCAACTTCGATTTCGGCCTCATAGGTCCCTCGTACTGTGTTCCAGACCTCAATGTGATGGCGTTGCAGGACTTTGGATTCTCAATGCTTTGTGATGGGAGCTTTCCTTTCTCAATAGTTTGAGTGAGCTTGTTAACACTTCCTGCCATCTCCCCCATCAACAATATAAGGTCCTTCACTTGCTTAGATAAATCCTCATGGTTTGCATCAATCTTCTTCTCTAACTTGGCCTCAAGACGATCCACTCTAGCATCATTCCTAGCCATGTACCTTTTCACCATATCCTCGAAACCTGGCTTTCCTTCTTCTACTTTGCACCCGGATCAACACCCATCAGAGCTTGAATTGCATTGTTAGGATTACTCCATGAAAACTTCGGCCTCCTAGGCTATTGATAATTACCCAGGGGACCACGATTGTTGTAGTTCCCCTGATAATTCCGGTTGCCCTGATTTTAAAACCTCGTTCCTTGAATATTTTGGCCCATATAGTTTGCTTCTTCCATCTCCTCTTAGATCATTCCAACATTAGTAACTTTCTGCTGCATGATTGGTACGCACTAAGATATATCACTGATTTGCTTTTGTTGGGACTCAAGTAATTTGTTGATATTCGACAAGCTAGAGACGATCTCATCTTCTCTACTTGTTTTCACCATAGCATGTTCAACCTTAGCTATTTTTCCAAGGACGTAAGTGCCTCTCACTCTGTCAGTTGGCCAATCTCTTGAGTTCATTGAAATATCTTCAAAAAGTTTCTCGGCCTCTACGGATGACTTAGTAAGCAATGCTCCATTAGAAGAAGCATCCAATAACACACGAGAATCACAGTCCAATCCATTGTAGAATATGCTGATATATTGAGCTTTAGATAGCCCATGTTGTGGACACATATGAAGCATGTCCTTGAGTCTATCCCAAGCTTTATGAAACTTCTCTCCACTACCGATAGTAAATTGGTTAATGTCTTACTTCATCTTGAACACCTTCGAAGGTGGCATGTATCTTTCCAAGAATAACTTCAATTGCTCCCAAGTAGTGCATTCAGCTGCATTAATAGTATCGTACCAATCTCTCGCCCTTTCAGTAAGTGAGAATTTAAACAAGAGGATCTTCCGTGCATCTTCATGTTCTCCTGCGTCTTTTTGAGTACTTGCATAGCCTAAGAACTTGTTTAGATGCTGCTGTGGATCCTCAAAAGTCCCTCCTCAAAATGAGTTCCTTTCTATCATGCTAATAAGAGCGGGGTGAAGATCGAAGTCTGCATTAGCTCCCTTGCTCCTAGAAGCCAAAGGTTTCCAGCCTTGTTATTCTTGAAAACTTCACGGATGGCCAGATTGTCCGAATTGGCCACATCGTTGGCTATGTCGACTTCCTTTGCTGCTGAATTTGGATCAACTACAGTTTCAGTCGCTTTCGAGTTTGGTTCGTCCACTTCAACTCCAAAATTCAGAGTTGTAGTTGGTTTTTCTTTCGTGCTTTAAATCTTACTTTTCTTTTTCTTGGTTGACACTCCAATCTCAGGATTATATGGCACTAATTCACCTTGCTTTGAACTTGTGAGCATACACCTAAAAAGAATAAGAGTTAGAACACAAAACATGAATTAAAATAGTCCTAATAAAACTAGAAATAATAAAAAGATATTTTATGCCGTCGCCGACAATGGCGCTAAGAACTTGATGGGCATTTTCTCAACACAAAATTAATCCCCAAGTATGAAGGATATCAATTGTAGTTTTGAAAGGTGACCAAGTGAATATCGAATCCAAGGGACGTATAATTATCAATTTAATTATGTTCTAGTAGACTAAGACTATATAGATAAATTCAATGATGGTGATATTGAGATTAAGTAACAAATATTAATTAAAATATCAAGTAAAAATAATAAGAAGAAAAGATAAGTGAGTTGTGATCAAGTAAGAAAGTAGGTAGTACTTCAGGTCATCCAGTTCCACTTATTAATCCATCTTCTGTGTGAGGGTGTCCGACTCTGCCTTGTGGTTTATGAATGCATCACTAAACCATGCAAATTCACTCTATAGACACAAGTAAATATGAGTATGACACGTTTGAATATCCTCGGAGCAAGAGATATAATTCATCCCCTTTTCTAGGTACTATCAGTATCAATTATTTTCCGTGCATTTAGTACTCTAACCCGATATGATCTCCCTTTATAGGTACTTTGAAATTATACTCTTTATCCTACTTATTAACCCGAATATGATTCAATTAACAAGTATTCATATAAGATAGTTCTAATAAGATTTCAGAATCCCTTCACTTAGAATTATAACATAAAACCCTGCTCAGCAGTGAACGCACTCAACCAATAACCAAGTTATGTATTCAGACTCTACACAATAATTATTGATGCACAAAACAACCGTGAGTATAGTTTAAAAATGCACAATCTTATATAAAATAAACCACAAGTAGTGTTGTACGGAGTTTACACATGAAAGATAAATTAACTCATGAAATCTTCATAATCCTAGAACTACCGAAGCGGCTCTAGCCCATGATTGATCTAAGAACAATCATGGTTAGTTGGACCTATCTTACTTGAATCTCCAGCGGAACCTCTCTTGCAGCTCCTTCGGATGATGGACGATCTCTCTAGGGTTGGTTCTCCTTCTCTTGATTGATCCTCTCTTCAACAATGACTCTTTCCTCTACTACTACATAAGCCTTCTTTTATACTTGTAATCGCACTCCCGGGCCTGGAATAGGCTTTTTAAGTGATCACACACATTGAGGGTGTAAAAATATGGATATGGTAAGTTTCTGAGGCTCAATTCGACCTCACTGCCAGGTCGAATTGGCCTACTATAAGTCTCAGGTGCTCAATTCGACCAGAGGCCCTGGTCGAATTGACATGACGTGGTCGAATTTGCTTTGCCACCGATCAATTCGACCAGGATTCGACCTGATGCTTAGGTCAAATTCCTCTGTCGTGGTCGATTCCTCTTCCTGTCGTGTCATGCATCCAATTCGACCAGCAGGTAATGAGCGTTTTCTCAACACACAACTTTAATCCCCAAGTGTGAAGGATATCAATTGTAGTTTCGAAGGTGACCAAGTTAAACATCGAATCTACAGAACGGATAAATATTACTTTTGTTCTTTTCTAGCAATTATGACTATGTTGATAATTAAACTTGTAGGTTTGTAAGCTAAGTAATAATAAAAATAGCAAATAAATAACAAGAACAAGGAAATAGTATTTGTGATCAAATAAGATAATAGGTAGTTCGTCAAGCCATCCAGTTTCATTCGTTAATTCATACTTTCGTGTGTCGATGTCTGACTCTACCTTGTGGTTTATGAATGCATCGCGAGACCATACAAATCTATTCTATAGACACAAATAGATAAGCTTTTGACACGTGTGAGTATCCTCAGAGCAAGACGTATATTTTACCTCCCTTTCTAGGTACTATCATAATTAATTATTTCCCGTGCACTTAGTACTCTAACCCGATTTGATCTCCCTTTTTAGGTACTATAATGTTATACTCTTAATCCTACTTGTTAACCCGAATTTAATTCAATTAACAAACATTCATATAAGATAGTTCTAATAAAACCTCGGAATCCCTTCACTTAGAATTATAACAATCAACCCTGCTCATTAGTGAATGCACTCAACCAATAACCATGTCATGCATTCAGACTCTACACAACGATTATTGATGCACAAAACAACTATGAATATGGATTAAAAACGTGCAATCTTATATAAAATAAACCACAAGTAGTGTTGTACGGAGTATACACACGAAATACAAATTAACTTATGAAACCTTCATAACCCTAGAACTACCGAAGTGGCTCTAGCCCATGATTGATCTAAGAACAATCATGGTTAGTTGGACCAATCTTACTTGAATCTTCAGCTGCACTTCTGTCACCGCCTTCCGGATGGATCACCAATCTCTTCTCTTGTCTCCTCTTATGATACACGATCTTAAGCTCCTCGCGTCTCTGTTTTCTTGACTGCATGAGCCTCCTTTTATACTTGTAATCACATCTCTAGGGCTTAGAATGGGCTTTTCAAGTGATCCCATGCGTTTTGGTCTCGAAAATTTGGATAAGGTAAGTTTCCATGTTTTGGTTCGACCTCGTCAACAAGTCGAACCACTGGCCACAGGTCGAACCATAGGTCGAACCCTGCTACTGGACACATTCTGCATTTGGTTCGACCTCTTATACGGGTAGAACCACTCCCTCTTTGGTCGAACCCCATGTCGAACCTCACCACTGGACAATTCCCGCTCCTGGTTCGACCAACTGTCAGGTCGAACCCCAACGTCGTGGTTGAACCCATCTTCTCGCGAACTTGTTCGACCATGGTTCGACTAGTTAAACAGGTCAAAACCCTGGTGTCATGGTCGAACCCTACTTCTGCACTTTTTGCAACACTGGTTCAACCTGTAGGAGAGGTCGAACCCTCCTTCATCAGGTCGAACCCTACTCTTTCTTTGGCGGTTCGCGTGGTCTCGACTTCGTCTCTTTGATTCTTGGTACTTCCACTCCGTTTTTACTATGAAAACCACTCAAATAGCTCCGCTAACACCTGATTCATGCTAATTCACAATATGTATAGGTTTTTCACCTATTTCCACCTCAAAACTCTCCAAAACTAGCACAAAACATGGTGCCAAACTTGTGAATTTACACACTCATCAAACCCCCAAACTTACATGTTGCTCGTCCCGAGGTAGCCAAATCAAACCACATGAGTCGTGTATAATTTACCAAGATCAAGTACAACACATATCACACATGCAACTTCATTCAATCAAACAAGTATTAATTGCTTCATATATATCACTCATGCAAAACCAATCCAATCACACACCATTCGGAGTACTAAGTAATTTCGCTCACAAAATAAGTATTTATTCTCTTTCACTCAAGTGCGTGAGGCATTATATAGGTTAATATAAACACTCATATCAATCCATATTCACGCGTAACCATAAGCTTGGCAAAGGTCTCTAAAATCAACTTATAATCAACTCTTCACTAGGATCACATAGGACTTATTTTTGGGTTGTAATGTTGGCTCTTTTGGAAAAAGGTAAGAAAATTTAGGTAAAGTGACTTAAGACACTAGTAGAGAGTTACCTTGGAGGTTCTCGATTTCTTCTTCTTACAGCAAGTTCTCCTCCAATGTCGTCTCTTGAACTTGTAAAATTCCTGAATTTTCCTTCTTTTCATGGCATCAACATCATCTCTTTATACAATTCGGGTACCGGTTTCAGGCACTACCCTTCTTCTCATGTATAGGCCGTCAGCTGCTAAGCTTCACACACCATGTATAAAAACAATTGGGGTACCAATTTCGGGCAATATCCCTAAACAAGATTTAACCATATTCTTTTTATCCAACCATATTCTATCTTCCTTTTTCTTCTTGCACACTTACTCACCTCAACTCTCTCTACCAATGAATAGGTTAATCAAAGCTCAAGTAAAGGTTTATAAGGTTATTCACTTCGGCTACCAAAGAAAAAGCTCTAACGGCTCAACGGGGCATCTAAAGGTTAATAAAATCATTAGGAAGGATAAAATTTGGCTAAGTAACTTAAGCACAAAATAATAGCCTAAGATCATGTCCTAGCAATTTATCAATCATAAGTCTCACACAAGACTCCAAGCCAAGTTCTAGAATATGTTCATATGAATGATCCTCTCAAGAATAAAATAATCATGATCACGCATGATTATCAAGGCTCAAATCCTCACATAGGTAATTAGAATCCTAAGTACTCCTTATAGCACATAATTAAGATCAATTTCACAAGAACTCAATATACTTATCAAATTATACATGCTTTTCATCAATAGAAATTAACACATGAACATATGAATGCACAAAAATCAATAAGCTTATACCCAATCAATTATACAAGATACCACTTATACATTCCACTCACGCATGAATCACACCCCAACCTATAAAGATAAAAAGAAGAATAAGGGAATCAAGATGAATCGGGGGAAACCAAAGAAAAACTGAAAAACTATTCCTCCAGAGCGTCATCATCCTCATCATCAAGCCTCCGCTCCACAATCCGGTGCAGATCACCGATGTGTCTATCCAAGTAATCAACTCGATCACCCATCCTACCAACTTTCTCATTCAAGGCCGTGTACCTCTCATTCAGCGTAGCATAGTTGGCGTTGGCTAGTGCGAGCTGTCGGTTTGTCTTCTGCTGGCTAGTAACGATCGCGACCAGCTGCTCATGAATAAGGCGGAGCTGCTCCCGTGTATTATTCGGGATAGCCCACTGCTGCTGCGGTGCTGGCTCATGCTGATGTGCGTCGTGTTGCATCGGCATCTCCTCATCCTGCTGCTCCTCCTCTAAATACTCCTCTTCTTCGAGCTGCTGTGGTGGACGGAACTCTCCTTGATCCACAATCTGCTGTAACTCCGCCATCCTATCTTCCGCACACATCTGCGATACCGTCCTCCAATCACCACCTAACCTCGCTGCTACGGATAAGGCGTTGTGTCCAAGAGAATCCATCAACTTTTTCCTTGCCACACGAATAGTTGTCAAGTTACTCACGTCAAAGGGAAACATGAATTCGAAGGGCTTGAGTCCCCTCGTGAAGAACCAATCTCCATTTCTGAAACGTGCAAATCCTCCCTTCACGCATGTAAACATCGCCAAATCGGGCTCTCCTCTAACTGGTGTGATGCCGGTGAAATCCAAATTATAATGCTCAGTCACGATCGTCAGTAACCCTTCAATATTCACCTTTTGAAACCCAATGGTCCTGAATCGATGTAGCTATGCAATGAAATAAGCTCCAACATTAAACTGCACCCCATTTAGCATACACCACAAAGCATAAAGCTCTCCTCTAGACACAACACTTCCCTCTGAGCGGGCGAACAACGTGTTGCTCAAGACACGATCCATGTACCTCAAAACTGGATTCTTAATCGAGGAAGCTCGAGCCTGCCTAATCTTATAATCTCCAATCTCCCCAGTAATCGCTCTCCAAAACCTATTAGCATTGAACGCACCATTCTCCAAACGAGTGATCCCCAAAGGCGTCTCAAACAGCTCATTGAAATCCTTAGACGTCCATCTCCTACTCACTCCACCAAGCTGAAACGTACACTGATATGGGTACCCAAGTGGGTCCTTCACCATCTCGAAGGAGCAGACCACTTCCGCTGTAACATGGAAATAAGTCGGCCTCTTTAACTCCATAAACCTCCGGATACCCACTTGATCAAACATCCAGAAAATGTCATTCCCGATTCTCATTATCCTCATCGCCTCATCATCTTGGTATCGAGTACGAGCTATCTTGTCCGAGACTTCTTCCCACTTTTCTTTAATCTCATCATAGTTTTGCATTTGAATTTTGAAATTCTCGGGTAAACGATCTTGTAGCCTCAGCTTCCTGGTCACTGTGTCCACATTCGAAGGCCTATCATTCCTCTTCTTCGATCTTGCTTCATCCGCCTTACCTTTCCCTTTACTTGATCCTTGTCTCTTTCCTGAAAACAACTACTTCAATACAACCAACAAGACAAGAACACAAGTATATGACTAGCATATCCTATACTCTACTCAAGACTTCAAGCATCCATGCTTAATCAACCCAACTATCATCTCAACATCACTTGCTTAATTAACATGCTCAAAACATCTTCAATCACACTACCTTTAATCTTCAAATCATAAACAACAAGCATGCATCAACCAATTTAAGCTATTCAACAAGAATTTCAACAATTGAACTTCATGAACAACTCCAATTATCAACAATTCAAACCAAACTAACATGCTCATTCATCTATATGCATCATATCCTTGATCAATCCACATAAAATTCAAGTTCTATCCATAATCAAGCAATCTCAAACCAATAAACATGAATTCAAATGAATCAACTCAACAATATCCATTATCACCATGAATTTCAACCAAAATCAACATTAATCAACTTACCCACAACACATTTCTTGCAATAAACTTCAATCCTAGGGTAATTGAGTTGAAAAAAAATGTACCTTTAGTCTTGCCCATGGTTAACAGTCGACAATTGGCACACAACACTCAAAATGCGCGACTGAAGCCCTAATTCGCGACAAAAATCGCCCAAATCCGTGGCCAATTCAAGAATTAAGAGTGTAATGTTGTGTAATCGGTGCAAAATCAAGTGTAATTGATGAATTTGTGCAAGGGTGTTAAGGTTCGGGGAGGGTTCGAGGTTTGGTGAACAAAAAGAATTATCGAACCCTTCTAAAAATCCAACTTAAAATGCGTACCTGACTGGGTTCGACCTCGGGTTCAACCTGCGGAACAGGTCGAACCTCGAGCGACAAGGTCGAACCTATCTTCTGGACAAACTTAAATTTTGGTTCGACCTTGGTTCGACCTTCTGAACAGGTCGAACCAATCTTGTGACGAGGTCGAACCTACCTTCTGGACAACTTAAATTTTGGTTCGACCTTGGTTCGACCTTCTGAACAGGTCGAACAAATCTTGTGACGAGGTTGAACCTACCTTCTGGACAACTGCTCCTCGTGGTTCGACCTGGGTTCGACCTTCTGAACAGGTCGAACCACTCTTGTTTTGGTCGAACCTATCACCTGAAAAATAGAGTGCTCTGAACGGACTGGTTCAATCTCAGGTTCGACCTTCTGATCAGGTCGAACCATAACGGCTCAGGTCGAACCACATACTATAAATTTTAAGTCACCGGGTTCGACCTTGGTTTGACCTGTTAGACAGGTCGAACCAACAATGATCAGGTCGAACCTCCTCACTGGATGATTCTCTTTGTCGGTTCGACTTCCTCTGCTTGGTTCGACCTCCTGGCACTGGTCGAACCTACCCTGGCTTTGGTCGAACCTACCCTTTTAAGCTTCCAAACTGAGTGTTCTTCAATCCTTACACACTTTAAACTTCAATACGAATCATTAGGTACCAACTAGAGCACAACTTCATCAAAAATTATTCCACAAAATATCATTCATGATTAACTCCGTAAAAGAAAACACAACCAAAACCCACTAAACATTAGGCAAGTTGTAAAAAATCGTCACATCAAAATCGATTAAAATTTTAAATATGGTGCAAAAACCAACTCCCCTAACAAACATCACAAAGAAAAGATTATACTATCGGTGCTTATTGAGGTAAGTACATCACACCCCCCCAAACTTAGTAGAAACCATAGGTGAAACTAAGTTTGCAAAGAGATGTAATTGCCGATAAGTAAGCACTTCAAATATAAAAATTTCTTACTCACACGAATGAAATAAAACAATAAAATAGGAGGGAAAGCCCCCAACAGGCACTCATGTTTAACGTCGGAGAGTCACGACGATACCAAATCAGATCAAGGTATCCACAAAGATGACACAAACATCATTCGGCGACTTGTAATGCTTCAAGCGATCTCCATTCGCCGCAAAAATGTCTCAATCCTTGTCAATGAGCTCAAAACTCCCCCTTCTAAGGCTCGATGAATCATGAACGGTCCCGTCCACTTTGACTTCAACTTGCCTGCAAAAAGCTTTAAACGAGAGTTAAAAAGTAATACCTCATCTCCTCACTTGAACTCCTTGTACGAGATCTTCGAATCATGCCACCTCTTAATCATTTCCTTATAGATATCTGAATTCTTGTACGCACGACTCCGAAACTCATCCAAAAGATTGATGTGAGTAATCCTCAACTCCTTCACATCCTTGAGAGTCAAGTTCAAGCTTCGCAAAGCCCAAAACGCTTTGTGTTGAATCTCTACGGTAAGTGGCATGGCTTTCCATAGACAATCTGATACGGTGACATGTCTAACACCGTCTTGTACGCGGTCCGGAACCCCCACACGACATCATCGAGATTCAAAGCCCAATTCTTTCTATTGGTTCCGACCACCTTCTCCAAAATCTGTTTGACTTGACGGTTAGAGACCTCCGCTTGCCCATTCGCTTGAGGATGATAGGGTGTAGTAACCCTATGCTTAACACCATACCCTTTAAGCACCTTCTCAAGAAATTTATTTACGAAATGCGTACCTCCATCACTAATAATTGCTCTAGGGACTCCAAAATGGGAAAAAATATGCTTCTTCAAGAAAGATATAACAGTTTTCGAATCATTCAAGCGAGTAGGAATCGCTTCCACCAATTAGAAACATAATCCACCGCAAGTAGAATGTAGAGAAATCTATTAGATGGGGGAAAAGGCCCCATAAAATCGATACCCCACACATCAAAAATCTCGACAACTATGCTTGGCTGAAGCGGCATCTCGTCTCTCCTACCGATGTTCCCCATGCGTTGACACCTATCGCAAGACGCCACATAGGTCTCACAGTCCTTGAACAACGTAGGCCAATAAAGAGCGAACTGAAGTACTTTGGCTGCTGTCTTTTGCGCGCCGAAGTGCCCCCCGTTAGGTTGTGCATGGCAAAACTCGAGAACACTCTCCATCTCCATCTCGGGCACACACCTACGGATGATAGAATCCATGCAAATTTTGTACACAAACGGATCATACCATATGAAGGTCTCAACCTCCCTTTTGAATTTAGCCATTTGATATCGGTTGAGATCCCTTGGAATTTCTCCCACAGCAATATAATTAACATAATCCGCATACCATGGATCAACTCCCTGCGCAGCAACCACACACGCTTGCTCAGCCCCTTCAACAAACACGGCCATGATCTTTTCATCCGGAAACATTTCCTCAATATACTCGAAAGAATTATCACAATGTTCCCTAGTCTCCAACCTTGAAAGATGATCCGCCAACACATTATCAGAACCTTTTTTATCCCGGATCTCCATGTCAAACTCTTGAAGTAAAAGAATCCACCTTATTATCCTAGGCTTCGTCTCCTCCTTTTCCATCAAGTACCGAATTGCTGAATGATCCGTGTACACAATAGTCTTCATACCAACTAAATACTGACGAAACTTGTCGAATGCGTACACAACCGCCAAAAACTCCTTTTCAGTCACCGTGTAATTCTTTTGTGCCGCATCGAAAGTCTTACTTGCGTAGTAAATGGCACAAAACTTCTTCTCCTTCAGCTGTCCAAGCACCACTCCAAGTGCTACATCACTTGCATCACACATTAGTACAAACGGTTGAGTCCAATCCGGTGTGATCAAGATAGGTGCAGAAATAAGCACCTCCTTCAAAACTTGAAAAGCTGTTAAACAATCATCATCAAACACAAAAGGAACATCCTTTTCAAGTAAGTGAGATAAGGGCTTAGAGTAATTTGAGAAGTCTTTTATGAATCTCCTGTAAAAACCGGCGTGTCCAAGGAAGGACCGCACTCCTCTTTCATTGGTCGGTGGTGGAAGCTTCTCAATCGCCACCACTTTAGCACGATCTACCTGCAACCCTTTAGCTGGGACATGATGCCCAAGAACAATCCCATCATTCACCATGAAGTGGCACTTCTCCCAATTTAAAACAAGATTAGTCACTTGGCATCTCTTCAAAACAGTAGCTAGGTTAGACAAACAAATATCAAATGAGGAACCAAAAACAGAAAAATCATCCATGAACACCTCCATGATCTTTTCTATCAAACCATCGAATATTGCCATCATGCATCTCTGAAAAGTAGCAGGCGCATTACATAAACCAAATGGCATTTTTCGAAAAGCAAAGGTCCTATAGGGGCAAGTAAAAGTGGTCTTTTCTTGATCCTCGGGGGCAATCATAATTTGGTTGTACCCCGAGTATCCATCCAAGAAACAATAAAACTCATACCCTGTAAGACGATCTAACATTTGATCCATGAAAGGAAGAGGAAAATGATCCTTACACGTGTTCTCATTCAACTTCCTATAATCTACACATGTACGCCATCCCGTAGGAATCCTTGTGGCTATCGCTTCTCCATCCTCAGCTTTTACTACAGACATACCCCTCTTTTTAGCAACTACATGCAATGGACTCACATGGGGACTATCACTAATAGGATATATGATTCCAGCATCCAACCACGTAAGGATTTGCTTCCTAATTACCTCTTGAATCGCGGGATTAACCCTCCGCTGATTCTGAACACTTGCCTTTGCCTCTTCTAACAATCTTATCCTATGCATACAATACGAAGGACTAATTCCTTTCAAATCCTCAAGAGACCAACCAATTGCAGATTTATACTTCCTAAGAACGTTCAATAACTCCTCAAGTTGATCATCATCAAGAGAAGAAGATACAATTATCGGATATTTTTCATTGTCGCCAAGAAAAGCATACTTCAAGTGTTCCGGCAAAAGTTTCAACTCCTCCTTCCTCACTTCTATCGGAGGGCTCTCGTTATCCAAAGGCAAGTACTTCCTAGTCCACTTGACTTCTTCCATCTTAGTTCTTCCCGATTCAAACCTGTCATCACCCAAAGCAAGTAAGTTTTCAAGAAAGTCAATACATACCTCGTTGGAGAGTCCGTCAAGCTCCGTAGTAGGATAAGTAAGAGACTCCATCAAACATGTCTCAAGAGGATCCTTTGACAGGATCAGAGACATGTCCTCCTTCACAATCTCCTCCACCACATCAATACTATAACACTGCGACTCCATGGGCATCTTCATTGCTTTGTCTAAGTTGAAAAGAACTTCTTCTTTGTCCATCCGCAATCTAAGCTCTCCTTTCTGAACATCAATCATAGCTCCAGCAGTAGCAAGAAAAGGTCTCCCCAAGATTAAAGGGATATTATCCTTGTCTTCTTCCATCTCTAGCACAAGAAAGTCCACAGGAAAGACTAGCTTCTCCACTTTGACGAGAACGTCTTCAATTATACCTTTTGGAAACGTCATCGACCTGTCCGCCAATTGGAAAACCACTGTTGTAGGGGTCAACTCCCCCAAACCAAGCCTCTAAAAGATGGACAAAGGCATCAAATTGATGCTTGCCCCTAGATCGCACAAAGCTCGCCGTGCCGGCCCCTTTCCGATCTCACATAGAATAGTGAAACTTCTCGGATCCTTCATCTTTTATGGCAGCTTCCTTTGGATGATTGACCTGCAATTCTCAGATAAATTCACCGTTTCAATTCCGGTTAAGCTCTGCTTCTTCAACAATATGTCCTTTAGAAATCGGGCATAGTACGACATCTCCATGATTGCCTCTGAGAAAGGAATGCTCAAGCTTATTTTGTTCATTATCTCTGAAAACTTCTTGAACTTCTCTTCCAATTCCTTCTTCACAAGCTTGTAAGGAAACGGCGGAGGTATCTTTGTTTTGGGAATCCCCCATTCATCAAGATCAACCTTCTCCGCTTTCTCCTTTTCGGCTCTCAATCGCTTAGCTATCTCTCACTTTTTCTCAGCTATTATCTCTGTACTTTGCTCATTCCGAACCACTGGAGTAGCATCAACATCATCGAGAGTGTTCGGAGTGGCAACATGCAATTTCTGATGGGGTTCAACCAGGGTTCGACCTGTGGAACAGGTCGAACCATGTACGTACTGGTCGAACCTTACTTCTGGACAACAGCTCTCTTTTTGAATTTGAGGTTCGACCTGGGTTCGACCTGTTGAGTAGGTTGAACCACGGGCACCTAGGTTGAACCGGCCTACTGTACTCCATCCGCCATCCGGTTCGACCAAGGTTCGACCTGTTTGATAGGTCGAACCATGACTGTCGTGGTCGAACCGTTGCTGTGACAAAACAGAGTGCTCCAAGTGGTGCGGTTCGACCTGGGTTCGACCTGTTGGATAGGTCGAATTGGTGTTCTGGAAAAATAGAGTTCTCCGAGTTGTCGGGTTCGACCATGGTTCGACCTGTGGAATAGGTCGAACCATCTGCAGTTTGGTCGAACCGATGCTACAATCTCTCATGATCGTGTCTAGTGAGTTGGTTCGACCTCCCCTGTATGGTTCGACCTTCAATATTGGTCGAACCATGGTCGAACCTCACCCTAGACATGTCCAAATTTGATTCTGGCCTCATAGGTCCCTCGTACTGCGTTCCCGACCTTAATGTGATGGCGTTGCAGGACCTTGGATTCTCAACAGTTTGAGACGGGAACTTCCCCTTCTCAAGAGTTTGAGTAAGCTTGTTAACACTTCCTGCCATCTCCCACATCTGCAACGTAAGGCCCTTCACCTGCTTAGATATAACCTAATGGTTTGCATCGATTTTTTTTTCAAGTTTGGCTTCAAGGCGGTTAACTCTTTCATCATTCTTGGCCATATACCTGTTCACAGTATCCTCAAGACCCGGTTTCCCTTCTTCCACCTTAGCACCCGGATCAACACCCATCGGAGGTTGAATCGCATTATTCGGATTGCTCCATGAGAACTCCGGCCTCCTAGGCTATTGATAACCACCAGGGGGACCACGATTATTAAAATTTCCTTGATAGTTCCCTTGGTAATTCTGGCTTTCTTGATCTGGATACCTAGTCCCTTGAATACTTTGACCCATGGCATAGTGTGCCTCTTCCAACTCCTCTTGGATTGGTCCCTCATTCTTTAACTCCTGCTGCATGTGTAACAACAAATTTTTGTATTTATAATGAAATAAACACAAAAGAATTTCAATAATAATCCAGACGGATTGAACTTGAAAATTTAGGAAACAATCTCTATCTATCCTCTGATTCTTCTCTCGAACCGATTTGGACTTTGACTTTGACTTGACTTGTGCGTTGACCGCGTTGACTGTGTGTGTTGAGTCGGATCTTCAGTTGAAGCTTGTCCGAACTCAAATTTGGGACCTTATAACATTAATCCAGAAGCGTCGAGCCTTTGTTTGGATTAAACGTACTTGAGCCGAAGAAACACTCGATCTGGGGGGCGTAGTACCTTAATCCCGGGTTGTATGCTGTTCTTAACGTGAAGAACACCGAAGAACTCAGTATATGAAGAACGCTTGATTTAGGAGGCTCCGCACCTTAATCCCAAATCGTTTGTCATTCTTGACTTGAAGATGCTTGAAGATCTCAAGGGAGCACTGCTCGTATTCTTGATCTCTTCAGAGCGTTTATGTCTTCAAGTATTTTTTAGTATGTGGAATGAATGGAGGAGGACTCCTTTATATAGGTGAAGGATGGGGATACTCCATAAATATCTCACAATCTGATTGGTCTATGACAGATTTGACCTGATACTGCGGGCTTGGGCCATTCCAAATATATCACAGCTTGATTGGTCATTACTTAATTTGACCTGATTCTGGAACCTTCCATGCTTTACTTAACTTGGGGGTCAAGTTTTACTTAATTTAAACCCTACCTAATTTGTTGGGTTTTAAATTAATAATCAATTATTTATTAATCTATTTTAGGAATAAATTTATTAAATCCCCAAAATAAAATATAATAAATTAAAATTGATATTTAATCAATAAAATCCACATGTCGCCATTTGATTGGACCGTGAATTTTAATTGCTTACAAATGCCCCCTTGCAATTTGTTCACAGTCAGAATGTCTTGTCGTGAAGGAATCGCAAAAGATTTGTTTCTTGTTCACCAAGATTTCATGAATCTTACCCAAAATTATCAAAGTTATTTGTAGTAAAGAATCTCTTACAATTTTGTAGAGATTGCGCACCTCACAATAATCTCCATAATTATCCATGAGTCCACAAGTAATTTCCATAATTATCCACAAATAATTTCCATAATTATCCATGAGTCCACAAGTAATTTCTATAATTATCCATGAGTCCACTACTATATAATGGTACTTCATGAACTCAATTTTTTTCATCAAAGCTATCCAACAAACAAGACTTTCAGCTTTGCTTCAAGAGGTTGCCAAGACAAAGCACACCAACAAAACACACCATCCAAGGAATTCAATTCACAAGTGTAAGCTTTCAATTCTTTAATTTGCTCATCTACTTTCGAACTGTTTATTTTTTTTTTCTTTCTTGCTTGTTGCTCTTGCTTCCGACCAAGAATTTAGTAACTTGCTTGTCCTCGCCCCTCTTTCTCGTCTGAGAAAATCATGGGCGAACCTCATCCTTGCTATTCTTTCTCTTCTGAGAAATCGATAGCGAGCCTTGTCCTCGCCCCTCTTTCTCGTCTGAGAAAATCTACGGCGAGCCTCGTCCTTGCTATTCTTTCTCTTCTGAGAAATCGACAGTGAGCCTTGTCCTCGCCCCTCTTTCTCGTCTGAGAAAATCTACGGCGAGCCTCGTCCTTGCTATTCTTTCTCTTCTGAGAAATCGATAGCGAGCCTTGTCCTCGCCCCTCTTTCTCGTCTGAGAAAATCTACGGTGAGCCTCGATGTATATTTTGCCACCACATTATTGTTCCGTGTTGTCGAAAGTGGGAGATTGAGCCGGTAGTATGTAGTGTTGATGATGTGCTCTCCAGTGGGAAGATGGCGACGTGGTTGCAGCAGCGGATTCATCGATGGCTCACGAATCGTGGGTGATCGCGTGTAGAGATGGACCTTGGTGGCGTGGGTTGGTTGTGATTGCTAACGTCATCCATGTCGATTGGGGTGGTGGGTTTCGGTATTGAAAATCAGCGACGGGTAGCACTTGGGACCCGCTTCCGGCGATTGCTCGCTGTGGAACCGGCGTCTGCCCGCCACGGACCTCGACGGCTGATGGCTGGCAGCGGGCTTCGGTGAGGGGACAACGACGCACACGAGCGATGGCTGTTCGCTGTGCCTGATGACTGTTTACAGCTTTCGGCGACAAGCTCAATGCTGTGGGCTTCGGCGGCCGGCGGCAGCAGTTTGCGCATTTCTGATGGTTCCTGTTTGCTTACGGCGGCAGCGACATACATGGGATGGTGATTGCTCGACGAGGGGAGGCCCATTTCCTGGCGGCTTCTTGCTGGCGAGAACCCAGTGTGAACCCTGGCAGCGGTCGCTGGTGAGTGCGGGCATCGACGAGAGAGTCACGCTCTGCAGAGGGACGAACCCCAATTTCACGCTGGGGCAAAAGTTGATAATTGATGCCAATTTTGACTTTCACAGTCAATTTTGACCTCTATTGGGCCACTTCAATTTGGGACTCTATTACTTAAAAAAAAAACTTTGGGCCATGTGAAAGCTAATTCATAATTTGGGCTTAAAGAGTCCAAGAGCATAGATCTTGGATTTTGATATGAGCCCAATCAACTAGAATTACATCCAAGCATGAATTTACTTATTCGCTCACTCTAATAATTCGAACTTTCACTTCTCATGGCTTATAATTTTGAATTTAATAATTAACTGATCCTATGAATTTATTTTGAGTTCCTTTAAAAATCTTAAACTTAAATTATTTCCAAGCCATACTCTTATTTTCTAACATTCCTTTTACTCCTTTTTTTTCTACAGCCAACCTCACCTTCAGAATGGTTAAGTTTAAGAGTCATACAACAGATTCCAAAGAGCGTCAATTACTTATCCTTGATACCCAGCGTCCGCTATCAGACATAGTAACTCGTCTTCCAATCGAAAGACCTCTCATGGGTCAACCTATAGAGAAATTAACTCAAGAGGATAACGTCTTCAATTTAACGACTTGGACCAGAGACATGGAGGTGAACGACACTGGAGTCGTAGTTTTAAGATCGGCTCACCATACAAAAGAGAAACTAAAAACTGGTCCTTTGCCCACACTAGGGCGCCAAATAATTGAGGGTAATGCAGCCTGGGGCAAATCAGTGAATTTTCCTGGGGAATTTTATTACATCCTAGGGTATTGGGAATGGACTGAGGCTGTTTTAAGCAGATATCGCTCTAAACTTGAGAAAACAATGCTTTATGACCCTATCTTTGCTTTTCTATTCACATATGAATGCAATCATGAGATCATCAAAGCTTTTTGCGAGGCGTGGTGCCCTACCACTAATACCTTACTTACTTCCTTTAGAGAAAAGTCGATTTCTCTATGGGATTTGTATAACTGGGTAGGATTGCCGCTAGCTGGTCACATATATGAAGAAGTTGCGCCCGATAAGCCAGAACTTTTGAATGAGCGTGACGCCACTGGATTACGTATCCCACCTAGTTGTCAACACTTACTACATGCCTATCATAGACTCCGTAGTTGTGATGGTACTAACTTTATTTCACTTTCTCGATGGGTGAGCTTTTGGTGTCGTAGACCTAAGAAGCACAAGCAGCCCCCTCCACGTGTAGCAAGTGAAAGGAAAACATGCCTCAAGAGTACGCACAATCCCAAGGGTATTATCGACGACTGCAAGAAATGGACTTCCATAGAAACGGACCCCTTTAAAATGCTTCATATTGATGCTAAAGAACAAGAGGAAACGTACCTAGCTGCCCACTTAGCCTACTGGCTTTGCTCTTTTGTACTTCCTAATGACAAAGTAGACATGATACGTCCCGGTACCTTCAAGGTAGCAAGCTTGATGGCTATAGGAAAATCAGTTTGCCTTGCTGTTCCAGTTTTGACAAGCATATACCGAGGTCTGAATAAAATTTCTAATGAACTTAGACCCTCTGAAGTGAAGTCAACATTTCCTGTGCACTTCGTTTATACTTGGTTGGCACATTACTTACAAACTCATTACCTGAACCCTCATGGATTAAAAACACCCTCAATGGTGACATACTCAGGCGAAAATGGAGCAAAATCCTTTGGTTCAGTTGGTGCGTGCAAAAAGATTCAAAACGGAAACAAAACTTTCTTGTCTTGCAACATCCTTCCAACAACAGATCCCATATGGTATACTGACCATGACAAGGCATCTTGGCGTGATTGGGCCTACTTTATTGCTATTCGTACCAATTATCTTACCTTGCGACAGAATGGAGGCTTTCTTATTGAACCCTACAACCCATATCGATTTAGTCACCAATTCGGCTTTTACCAAGATACTCCAGGAAGAATGAAAACAGACATTCGAGAGACCACCTTAGAACAAGGACTTCAATATTGGAGGCAATGCACTTTGTGTAATTCTCAATCTACAACAATTTTCCCATGCGCACCTTCAGAATTTAAAAACTTTTGCTCCCCAGAATACGAACATTGGCTATCTCAAATTCATGGCACCTACCTCTTGGATAATGTGTTGAAGCTAGCTGATGCTGCTCTTAACCAGGATATGGAAGAAGAAGTTGACATCATCAATAATACAGATAATGCAAAAGCTGATGAGGAGGCTGTACCACTAGAGATCCCGCCCCTTCGAAAGGTAATTGTAGGGAGGTCTAATGGAGCAGGAAAGTGAACGAACGGTCTCTCGCATTCAAATGAGAGCACAACCGACCACAACCCGAAGCGGATCAAGAAAGCCAAATCTCCGATGCTTACCCCGGTAACTAAGGCTAAGGTTTTAATCCCTTCTGATCATAATTCATATACATCCATTCTTGCACATATTTTCTTACCATCTCTTTTCCTCCTTTTTTTTGTAGTGCATGCATGATGTATTTGGTTCTGATTACGATGACTTGGAGAAAGAAGGATCAACCTCTGTTGCAGCCCCTGAAATCTTAATTGATGATGACCTTTCGGATCATATTTCTCCTATCATGAATGAATCTCCCCCATTAATTTCTGCGGCCCAAGCTCCAGACATTACAGAATTTGTCTTTGATAAAGAGATTGTGGACGTTAGGAAACTAGTTAACTCGGCAGTGTGGAAATGCTTTCAAGAAAAACTAAGAAGAACCCCTGTCAACGCATTATCTTCTATGAGGAATGAGGGGCTTAAGATGGTGGACACCTTCAAAAGTGCTCAAGGGATCGACGGATCCACTCTAGAACAATCATTCAATTTCTTACTCTCTAAAGCCGATGCGTATGACACCATGAAGATAAAACTTGCTGATGGAATAACCAAGAAAGACATTGAAAAGCGTCTAATTGATGCAAAGAAGCGCCCCCATGAATACAAAAACCAAGAGGCTACAGAGACCAAGCAACTGCAAAAATCCGAGATTAGGTTGAAGCAGATTGAGACGGAGATCGAGATTCTGTTAAAGGAGAAAGAAACCATATCACAAACAATTGAACGTCTTCGCCAATCCATTCAAAGTGCAAAGCTTGGAGCTCAAACTGCTGCAAGGAATATTAGCGTACTAAAGAAAACACCCATCTTAGAAGATTCCATTGCTGATGAATTGAGGGATGCTACTCAAGCTTTGACAGCCACTCGAGAGGAGCTATCCTCTATGGACATTTTTCATTAGCTTGTTTTGAAACCAATTCACCTTGATACCCCATTTTGTTTTGATCACTTAATGATATTATCAATAAAGTGATTTTTATCCCTTATCTCTTATTCTTCTTCTTGTTATCCATCATTAGATCCTTAATTTACTCACTATGTCTGATACTTACTCACTGTTTTACATACTTCAACTTATTGCTTGCTTCACAAACTTGATGTGAACAAACCGAAACATGACTGAACTTAACAAAATGATAAGCTGCCTACGTACCTCTATATAGAGGATCAAGTCATTACGTAGTTCAAAGGGACAGTTTAAACTCATGCGGGCCAGGAGTGACTATTTTTTAACCACTTTAGACAAAGTAGGATATTTAATGCTTTAACCACTTAAAATATCTGAGTGGGGTGAATTAATAGTTTAACCAGGTATAATTACCTTTGGTGGGTGTCGTACACAGTTTATACTCATGCGGACCAGGAGTTTGTCGTGCACAGTTTATACTCATGCGGACCAGGAGTAACATGCAGTTTAGGCTCGTGCGTCATGGAGCATTGTACATGTATTTGTTTTACGCGTAGTAGCATTTCAAGAACTTCCCATTTATGGGGCCAATGTTCACGCCATCTTCTGAGATCAACTTGTATGCGCCATTTGTGTAGGCTTCCTTCACAACATGAGGGCCATCCCACTTGGGTAGAAACTTATTTCCAACGCGATGGGTGACTACTATAGGTCTTCTCACAGCAAGCACCAAATCACTAACTTGAAAAGAACGTACCTTCACTTTCTTGATGTACATTCTAGAAAGGCGAGATTGGTAACACTCAAGTCTTTTTTGTGCTTCTAACCTCTTTTCATCTAATGCTTCTAACTCTTGAATACGTAACTTTGCATTTTCTTCCTCGGTGAGGCCTTCTTGTATGGCTATCCTCAAAGAAGGAATTTGTTTTTCAAGAGGCACAACAGCCTCAACACCATACACCAAGGAATACGGAGTTGCTTGAGTAGGTGTTTTATAGGTAGTGCGGTACGCCCATAAAGCTTCATTGATTCTTTCATGCCAATCTCTTTTTGACTTGGAGACCACTTTCTTCAATAAACTGCATAAAGTTTTATTGAATGCTTCAGCAAGACCATTGGCAGCTGCGTTGTACATTGATGACCTTCTTTGCTTGAAATCAAACTTCTCACACAACTTATCAATCCAACTGTTGCTGAACTGCTTTCCATTATCAGTGATGATGTAGCGTGGGACACCATATCTATAAATGATGTTGATCCGAACGAAATCAGCAACATTTTCTTTCTTTACTTCCCTCAGAGGCACAGCTTCAGCCCACTTTGAAAAGTAATCAGTTGCAGCAAGAATGTAGAGATGACCACCAGAAGACTTTGTAAGTGGCCCTACCACATCTAAACCCCAAGCATCAAAAGGCCATGAAGCGATTGTCGGATGCAAAGGCTCCAGAGGTTGATGAATCAGATTTCCATGGAACTAGCAAGCTTGACATCTTTGTGCAAAATCCATGCAATCCTTCACCATTGTGGGCCAATAGTAGCCCATCCTCTTAATTCTGAAATGTAGCTTCGATCCGGATTGATGGGCGCCGCAAATTCCGGAGTGAGCCTCCTTCATCGCTTGAATAGCTTCTTCCTTACCCAAGCATCTCAAGAAAACTCCATCAAATGATCTTCTATATAGTGTGCCTTTGAAATAAATGAATTGAGGCGCTCGACGTTGAATATCAACCCTTTGACGTGGATCTCTTGGCAACTTATCATACTTTAAATAGTCCACGAGTAGTTGGCGCCAATCCTCTTCTTCAATTTCGAAAACTTCCACCACATGATTTTCAAATTCTTCATAATCATCATCTTCAAAGAGTGGTGGTACAACCCAACTTCTACACACCGGTATTTGAATTTACACTTATGGCATAGCTATAGTTGATGCTAACTTAGCGAGGGCGTCAGCTTGCTTATTCTATCTTCTAGACAGATGCTTAATATCAACATCACCGAGATAACCCATAAGCTTTTGAGCATTCTTGTAGTAGGGGAAAAACTCAGGCTTCTTCACTTCATACACTCCAAGGAGTTGATTTATCACCAATAGCGAATCACCATAGACTCTAAGGTGTAGCTGTTTTATATCGACAGCCATTTCCAAACCAAGTATGAGTGCTTGATACTCAGCCACATTGTTAGAGCAATTTTCTATTAAGGAAAATGATAAAGGTAGAACTTCACCACTGGATGTTACAAACACGACTCCCGCACTAGCTCCTTCTCTATGAGATGCTCCATCGAAATACATCTTCCAAGGAGAAATTATATCCACAGTGAAAGCATCTTCATCGGGGAGTTCATCAGATAGTTCCCATTCAGCAGACATTGGATGATCAGCTAGAAAATCTGCCAACACTTGTCCTTTTACGGCCTTTTAAGGGACGTACACGATCTCAAACTGTTGAAGTTGGAGATACCATCTTGCAAGCCAATTAGAGAGTACTGGTTTTGACATGACAAATTTTAGTGGGTTGGCTTTCGAAACTAGCCGAACTGTGTGAGCTTGAAAATAATGTTTCAACTTCTGAATCACGAAGATAAGGGATAAGCAGATCTTTTCAATGGGTGAATACTTCAACTCGTTTGGAGTCATGGTTCTACTTAGATAATATAGAGCTCTTTCTTTACCATCATCATTTTCTTGTGCAAGTAAAGCTCCCACAGAACGCTCTTGAGCAGCTAGATAAAGGACTAATGGACGTCCTGGTATTGGAGCACTCAACACTGGTGCCTTCATCAAGTATTCTTTAATGCTATTGAAAGCATTATTGCAAGCTTCATCCCATTCGAATATGCTGTCTTTCTTCATGAGATGACTAAATGGTTGGCATCGGCCAGCTAAGTTTGATATGAATCTCCTTAAGTATGCCAACTTTCCTTGCAGACTTTTGAGTTCATGTATGTTCCGAGGCACATGCATTTTTATGATTGCGTCAATCTTTGCTTTCTCAATCTCAATCCCTCGACGGCGAACAATAAACCCAAGAAATTTCCCAGATGAAACTCCAAATGCACACTTGAGCGGATTCATCTTGAGTTGATGCTCTCTTAATCGTTCAAACACTCGCCTTAGATCATGAAAACGATCTTTCTTTTCCTTTGATTTCACCACAATATCATCAACATAGCATTCGACAATCTTATGAAGCATGTCATCAAATATCTTTTGCATGGCTCGCTGATAAGTGGCACCAGCATTCTTTAAGCTAAATGGCATAACATTATAGCAATATATCCCTTTCGGAGTACGAAAGGCTGTCTTCTCTTGATCCTCAGGAGCCAAACCAATTTGATTGTAGCCAGATGACCCATCCATAAATGAAAGGACCTCATGCCCCGTTGTTGCATCAATCATGAGTTCAGTAATTGGTAATGGAAAGTCATCTTTCGGACATGCCATATTCAAATCTCGGAAATCAACACATACTCTGAGTTGCCCATTTTTCTTTCTTACCGGCACGATATTGGAAATCCATGTAGGATATTTAACTTCTCGGATCTTGCCTGTTTCAAGAAGCTTATTAACCTCGTCCTCAATCAAAGGAATCAACTTTGATTGAAATCGACGCTGCATTTGTTTAACCGGCCGAGTTCCCTTTTTAATGGACAAGTGGTGCACTGCGATTTTCGGATCTAAGCATGACATTTCCTTATGCGACCATGCAAAGACATCTCTGAATTCTCGTAAAAGGCTGACATACTTTGTTTCTTCCTCAACATTTAGCAGAGCACTTATGTAGGTAGGACGTGGGTCATTTTCATCACCTAAGTTAATTTCTTTCAACTCATCAACAGTGGCTTTCACTCCTTCTTCAAATTGTGGAGGGGCATCTTCAGCATCTACTTCCTCCATTTGAGAATCATCAACAGCAGTAATATGATTGGTGGAAGCTACACTTTCTCTATCATTATTACTATCATCTTTAGTAAAGACGATTCTTCGCACCTTAGCTTTCAATACTCTTTCACTTGAGACAGTCAAGATATTTCGCTGCTTGATGCGAGAAGGATTTTGACTCCGGAGTTTTCCAAGGTTAAGGGACTTGACATGATTTTGCCTCCTACACTTCCCTTTACAGGGTCCAAGCCTTTCGAAGACACTCCCAAGCCTTTCAAAAACAGATATTCTCTTGACTTCCCTACTACTTGCGTCAAACATATCCTCCATGGATAAAGCTTCTCCCTCGGTGATATAATTTGTACTTGCTCTTCTAATTGCAATGCGGACTGGCTTTTGAGGGACATATCCCAAACCTGGCTTAGCCTTCCTGACAGTGTGACCACTATTTTTCAACATTTTCTGAGTAACATTGAGCCCATGTCCTGATGGGTTGATAGTTTCTTGACACACCTTGCTCGCCATCGCTTTTTCCCTTGGCTCATAACCAGCCTTCATAAGGAGTTTATAAGCTTGTGGACTATACGACTTGGTTATTTTGGCTTCAAACACTTCACCGTGTTCGGTCTTTGGTCCTTCAATAGGACGTGTGAATCCTTTGAGTGGTGGAGAAGAAGGCCTATTTGCATCAATTTTTGTTAGAGGCAATGTCAACTCTTCCGAGGTCTCAAGCCCTTTGCCTTTGTTCTCCTTGAGAGTGGCAGATGATGTACTACCTTCCTCATCCTTTATTTGTTTATTACCCCCATTATCTTGCACTGGGGTTTCTTCACGCTTTACTTCCTTTGTACTCTTGAAGAAATATTTAGCATCTGCAAAGTAAGCTTCAGCTTCAGTAAATGGCTTGTCGTCGCCGAACACCCTTTTCACATTATCACCTTCACTATATTTGAAGCACTGGTGTAATGTGGAAGGAATCACACCATTCTCATGTAGCCATGGGCGCCCCAAAAGCGTGTTATACGAAGTTTTTGCATCGATAACATGGAAGAGGACTGTGGATTTCATCTCATCAATTAGCAAATCAAGAACTATTATGCCGAGAGCTCTCTGCCCCTCATGGTTAAACCCTTGAATCATCAATCGGCTATGGTTGAGTTCATCCATTGATATTTCTATCTTCTTCAACATTCTCAAGGACAAAATGTTCACTGCCGAACCTCTATCAACAAGTATGCGATTCACTCGCATCCCTTTAGTGTAACCAGTCACAAATAGAGGTTGATTATGAGATTGCATACCCAACAACATATCTTCATCCGTGAAGGTCACCTTCATGGAGTAAGCTTTACCCTTAGTTTCAAGTTGTTCGCTTTCATTGTCCTCGTTCACGACATGACATGAGCCTTCATCATGACTTTCTTTTACAGAAGTGAAGTTCGTGCCTGCCTTATCTTCTAACACGATTTTCCCTTTCTTAGCTAGTTGCATGATCTTTTCCTTAAGAACGAAATAATCATGAATTGGATGACTCACCAACCTATGATACTTGCAGTATTTTGGGTCATTAGTTCGACCAGCTTCCTCTGGACGCTTCATCTCAGGAAGATCAAGGAGTTTGTTCTTCATTAGATCATCGAATATACCAGAAATGTCTGAATTCAGAAATGGATACTCCTTTTCTTGCATCTCTTTCAGAGTTAACCTTCTTTGCCCCCACTCTTGGGCAACTTGCCTCCCTTTGTCTTTCTTATCTTTTTCATTCTTTCGAACCTTGACAGTCATAATATTTGTGGCCATTGACTCTTTGTTGGAACTTTTAGCATAGGACTTGCCCCCCCTTTTTGAAATCCTGTTTATCTTTAGACTTGTAGGAGGCCGACGTCGGTGAATGTTTGATTCCACTAGCAGCCATACTTAATTCCATGTCATGGGCCCTAGTAGCCAACTCTTCGAAAGTCTTAGGTTGAATTCCTTTGAGTATATAAAGGAGATTCCATTCCATCCCTTGGATACACATCTCAATAGCAGACTCTCCGGATAATCGGTCCTTGCAATTTAAACTCAAATTTCTCCATCGATTGATATAATCAATCACAGGTTCTTCCATCAATTGACGAGTATTAGTTAACTCAGTCATGCTAACAGTTCTCCTCGTGCTGTAGAAACGATTAAGGAACTCATGTTCCATTTGTGCCCAACTATCAATGGATTCAGCTTGCAAGTCGATATATCAATCAAATGCATTTCCTTTGAGAGAGCGAACGAACTGCCTTATCATATGGTATTCATAAGTACTAGCATCATGGCAAGTCTCAATAAAGTGTGCTATATGCTGCCTTGGGTTTCCCTTGCCATCAAATTGTTGAAACTTGGGAGGCTGGTAGCTAGCTGGCAACTTCAAGTTGTCCACTCTTTTCGTGTATGGCTTGACATAAGTAACAGTAGGCTTGGAATTCTCCTCAAACCTTTCTTTTATTGTTCCAAGTATAATGTCCTTGAGTTGATCCACTTGGAGCATTCCATCAGCTGAAAGTGGCAACGTTCCTTGAGTTTGCTCCTTTTCAATAGTCTGGCGCCTTGTGACCTCTTCCACTTCACTATCGTCCATGACTCATTTTCCGTTTACACGGCTAGTCTCCGCGACGTCTCTTTTTTCCATCAATTGGGAGATTTTTTAATCTTGAGCTTCTATTTGTTTTGTGAGCCCTTCGATAGCTTTCATCATACTTGCTAACTGCTCCTCAATAGTTGAGGTGCCTGCCACCATTACTGGAGCTGCAATGGAGTCAGATGAAGTGTTTGAAGATGCAGAATCTTCATCACTATTATCTTTCATAGGTAGCTGCTTTCTCGAAGCCTCCTCAACCGAAGGGTTGGATCCAGATGAAGCTTCTGAACAAGCTTTTTCTGACATGCTCCTCGTAACAACAATAACATATTCAGTCAATGACTCTGAGAGCTTAGAAGCAGCAGTCCTTCCTATAGTAATCTTGACAGGAGTCATTTTGTACTTTCGAACTTGTAGAGAGAAGAGATGAGAGGTAGAGATGGTCCTACTGGGCGTGCCAAAATTTATAACAACAAATTTTTATATTTATAATGAAATAAGCACAAAAGAATTACAATAATAATCTAGACGAATTGAACTTGAAAATTTAGGAAACAATCTCTATCTATCCTCTGATTCTTCTCTCGAACCGATTTGGACTTTGACTTTGACTTGACTTGTGTGTTGACCGCGTTGACTGTGTGTGTTGAGTCGGATCTTCAGTTGAAGCTTGTCCGAACTCAGATTTGGGACCTTATAACGTTAATCCAGAAGCGTTGAGCCTTTGTTTGGATTAAACGTACTTAATCCAAAGAAACACTCGATCTGGGGGGGCTTAGCACCTTAATCCCGGGTTGTATGCTGTTCTTGGCGCGAAGAATACCAAAGAACTCAGTATATGAAGAACACTTGATTTAGGAGGCTCCGTACCTTAATCCCGAATCGTTTGTTGTTCTTGACTTGAAGATGCTTGAAGATCTCAAGGGAGCACTGCTCGTATTCTTGATTTCTTCAGAGCGTTTATGTCTTCAAGTATTTTTTAGTGTGTAGAATGAATGGAGGAGGACTCCTTATATAGGTGAAGGATGGGGATACTCCATAAATATCTCGCAATCTGATTGGTCTATGATAGATTTGACCTGATACTGTGGGCTTGGGCCGTTCCAAATATATCACAGCTTGATTGGTCATTGCTTAATTTGACCTGATTCTGGAACCTTCCATGCTTTACTTAACTCGGGGGTCAAGTTTTACTTAATTTAAACCCTACCTAATTTGTTGGGTTTTAAATTAATTATCAATTATTTATTAATCTATTTTAGGAATAAATTTATTAAATCCCCAAAATAAAATATAATAAATTAAAATTGATATTTAATCAATAAAATCCACATGTCGCCATTTGATTGGACCGTGAATTTTAATTGCTTACAACATGATTGGTACGCGCTGAGATAATTCGCTGATTTGCTTCTGTTGGGATTCAAGTAGCTTGTTGATATTGGACAAGCTAGAGACGATCTCATCCTCTCTACTTGTTTTCACCATTGCTTGTTCAACCTTAGCTACCTTACCAAGGACATAAGTACCTCTAACTCTATCAGTTGGCCAATCCCTTGAATTCATCGAAATATCTTCAAACAACTTTTTAGCCTCTACGGATGACTTTGTAAGCAATGCTCCATTAGAAGAAGCATCCAATAACACTCGAGAATCACAGTCCAATCCATTGTAGAATATACTGATATATTGAGCTTTAGATAGCCCATGTTGAGGACACTTCCTAAGCATGTCCTTGAATCTATCCCATGCTTCATGAAATTTTTCACCTCCACCCATAGCAAATTGGTTAATGTCTTGCTTCATCTTAAACACCTTTGAAGGTGGCATATACCTCTCCAAGAACCTTAACTTCAGTTGCTTCCAAGTGGTGCACTCAGCTGCGTTGATAGTATCGTACCAATCTCTCGCCTTTTCAGTAAGCGAGAATTTGAACAAAAGGATCTTCCTAGCATCTTCATGTTCTCCTGCGTCTTTTTGAGTACTTGCATAGCCCAAGAACTTGTTCAGATGCTGCTGCGGATCCTTGGAAGACCCTCCTGAAAAGGAGTTCCTTTCTATCATGCTAATAAGAGCGGGATGAAGATCGAAAGCTGAATTAGTTCCCCTCGCTCCTAGAAGTCCAAAATTTCCAGCCCCATTGTTTCTGAAAACCTCTCGGATGGCTAGATTATCCGGATTCGCTGCCATGTTGACTGTCCTTACTCCCGAATTAACTTCAGTTGTAGCTTCAATCATCTGCGAATTCTGCTCGTCAACTTCAACTCCAAAATTCAGAGCTTCAGTTGGATCAATAGTCTTTGCCTTGCTCTTCTTCTTCTTCTTTTTTCTTGACGATGCTCCGATTTCAGGATTATAGGGTTCAAGTTCACCTTTCTTTGATCTCGTGAGCATGCACCTAAAAAGAACTAGAATTAAAACAACAAAACAAGAAAAATAGCCTTAATAAACTAGAAATAACAAAAAGATATTTTAAGCCGTCCCCGGCAACGGCGCCAAAAACTTGATGGGCGTTTTCTCAACACACAACTTTAATCCCCAAGTATGAAGGATATCAATTGTAGTTTCGAAGGTGACCAAGTTAAATATCGAATCCACGGGACGGATAAATATTACTTTTGTTCTTTTCTAGCAATTATGACTATGTTGATAATTAAACTTGTAGGTTTGTAAGCTAAGTAATAATAAAAATAGCAAATAAATAACAAGAACAAGGAAATAGTAGTTGTGATCAAATAAGATAATAGGTAGTTCGTCAAGCCATCCAGTTTCATTCGTTAATTCATACTTTCGTGTGTCGATGTCCGACTCTGCCTTGTGGTTTATGGATGCATCGCTAGACCATACAAATCTATTCTATAGACACAAATAGATAAGCTTTTGACACGTGTGAGTATCCTCAGAAAAAGACGTATACTTTACCTCCCTTTCTAGGTACTATCATAATTAATTATTTCTCGTGCACTTAGAACTCTAACCCGATTTGATCTCCCTTTTTAGGTACTATAAAGTTATACTCTTAATCCTACTTGTTAACCCGAATTTAATTCAATTAACAAACATTCATATAAGACAGTTCTAATAAAATCTCAGAATCCCTTCACTTAGAATTATAACAATCAACCCTGCTCATTAGTGAACGCACTCAACCAATAACCATGTCATGCATTCAGACTCTACACAACGATTATTGATGCACAAAACAACTATGAGTATGGATTAAAAACGTGCAATCTTATATAAAACAAATCACAAGTAGTGTTGTACGGAGTATACACACGAAATACAAATTAACTCATGAAACCTTCATAACCCTAGAACTACCGAAGTGGCTCTAGCCCATGATTGATCTAAGAACAATCATGGTTAGTTGGACCAATCTTACTTGAATCTCCAGCTGCACTTCTATCACAGCCCTCCGGATGGATCACCAATCTCTTCTCTTGTCTCCTCTTATGATTCACGATCTTAAGCTCCTCGCGTCTCTGTTTTCTTGACTGCATGAGCCTCCTTTTATACTTGTAATCACGTCTCTAGGGCTTGGAATGGGCTTTTCAAGTGATCCCACGCGTTTTGGCCTCGAAAATCCGGATAAGGTAAGTTTTCGCGTTTTGGTTCGACCTCGTCAACAAGTCGAACCACTGGCCACAAGTCGAACCACAGGTCGAACCCTGCTACTGGACACATTCTGCACTTGGTTCGACCTCTTGTACAGGTCGAACCACTCCCTCTTTGGTCGAACCCCATGTCGAATCTCACCACTGGACAATTCCCGCTCCTGGTTCGACCAACTGTCAGGTCGAACGCCAACGTCGTGATCAAACCCATCTTCTTGCGAACTGGTTAGACCATGGTTCAACCAGTTGAACAGGTCAAACCACTGGTGTGGTGGTCGAACCCTCCTTCTGCACTTTTTGCAACACTGGTTCAACCTGTAGGAGAGGTCGAACTCTCCTCCATCAGGTCGAACCCTACTCTTTCCTTGGCGGTTCACGTGGTCTCGACTTCGTATCTTCGATTCTTGGCACTTCCACTCCGTTTTTGCTATGAAAACCACTCAAATAGCTCCGCTAACACCTGATTCATGCTAATTCACAATATGTATAGGTTTTCCACCTATTTTCACCTCAAAACTCTCCAAAACTAGCACAAAACATGGTGCCAAACTTGTGAATTTACACACTCATTAGCAGGCCTGGTCGAATTCTCCTCCAACATGTCGAATTGACCTCCTGCTTTGCCCAAACGGATGGCTACGACTTCATTTTTTCAGTTTTGAACACTTCCACTCTGATTTCCTTCGAAAAACCACCCAAATGGCTTCAACAACACCTGATTCATGACTTTTCACAATATATATCGGTTTACAACCGATTACAACCTTCAAACACTTCATAATAGCATAAATCCAGACACAAGATTCATGAATTTACACACTTATCACCTACCAATCATTACGATGGGTACTTATGCATTGCTAAAACAAATACAGACTGCTTATTCAACTTTTGTCGATGTGTGATTAAAATTTTGGTGAAAGATATTTAAGAAGGCCTGATGAAGATGATTGTCGGTGATTGCTCCATATGCATGAGCAAATGCACGGTTTCCTTGGAATGTTAGGGAACCTTAATTGTATGCATTGATATTGGAAAAAATTGTCCAATTGCTTGAAAAGGTCAATTTACTCGAGATGATCATGGAGGTCCATCAATAATGTTTGAAGCAGTTGCATCTGCGTACTTGTGGATATGACATGTTTTTTTTAGAGTTGCAGGTTTAAACAATTATATCAACGCGCTTAATCAATCCCCTTTATTCAATGATGTTTTACTTAGAAAAGCACAATAAATTAATTTTACAGTGAATCGGAAACAATATACGGGAGAATATTACCTTACATATGGGCTCTATCTGTTGGCGTTCAATCGTTTGGTTAACATGAACTGTTAGGGTTCCATGCATTTGATGAAAGTGTAAATTCACGTAACTTGAGCTCTGATTTCTGTGATTTGATCTTAAGTCAAGATAAATTGAGATATGTAGTGGAAAGTCACGAATCAGGTGCGTTTGAGGCCGTTTGAGCTGATTTTTGAAGGAAAACAGGACAGCATTGCCTGGAATCGAAAAATGGGGGTTTTAGGTCTCTGGTTCGACTACTGGTTCGGGTCGAACCAACAACCTGCAAATGTGTTACAGTGTGGTTCGACCATGATGACATGGTTCGACCAGCTGTGAAGGTCGAACCGTGGTCGAACCAAATACCTAAAGTGTGTTACATGTGATTCAACCCTGATGCTTCTGATTTGACCAGTGGTTCGAGTCGAACCAGCTATCTAGAGGTTCATTACAGGCTAGTTTGACCAAGGGCTCTGGTAGAACCGATACGCGAGAAACTTTCGGATTCATATTTTTACACCTTCAGTACGTGTTTTCGCTCAAAAAGCCCATTAGAGGTCTGTTAGAGGAGTTGAAAGTATAAAAGGAAGAACCTACGCAGCAGAAAGATATGACCTTTATTCTACACAATATCCGAAATCCTACCATCATCTTATGGAGCTGTGGAGAGAGATTCGTCTGTCAAATCAAGTGAGAACCAAGTGAAGATTCAAGACGAAGAGAGACGCGACGGCGCCCACATCTAGGGTTTACTTCGCTTCTTAATTTATCTTGTAATTTTCAAGACTATGGGTAAGATCTGTCTAACCACCATGATTGTGCTTCAATCAATCATAGGCTAGAACCGCTTTGGTAGTTCTAGGGTTTATGAAGGTTTTATGATTTAATTGAACTTCCGTATGTATACTCCATACAACGCTACTTGTGGTTTATTTTATATAAGACTATACTTTTTAATTCATACTCAAAGATGTTTTGTACATCATTAATTGTTATGTAGAGTTTGAATACATATCTTGATTATTGATTGAGTGTGTTCATTGCTGAGTAGAATTACATGTTATGATTCTAAGTGAAGGGACTCTGAAGTCTCATTAGAACTATCTTATATAAATACTTGTTAATTGAATTTTATTTGGGTTAATAAGTAGGACAGAGAAAATAACTTCATAGTACCTATAAAGGAAAATTATATCGAGTTAGAGTACTTAGTGTACGGAAAATAATTGATACTAATAGTACCTAGAAAGGGGGGTGAGTTATATCTCTTGCTCCAAGGATATTCACACGTGTCACACACTTATTTACTTGTGTCTACATAGTAGATTTTAATGGTTTAGTGATGCGTCCATGCTCCACAAGGTAGAGTCGGAACTTGATATACGGAAGGAAAGTTAATGAGTAAAATTGGATGGCCCGAAGAACTACCTGATTTCTCATTTGTACACCTTTGTTTAATTTCTACTGCTTGTTTACTTTACTTGCTATTTAAATTACTTGTTTCATAGTTAATTAATTATACCACCAAATTATTCTCAATCTAGTCTTAATAAGTTAGATTATAATTGAATTGATAATAACACGTCCCTTGGGTTCGATAAATCACTTGGTCGCTTATCAAAGCTACAATAACATCCTTTATAATTGGGGATTAATTATGTATTGAGAAAAAACATATCAGAGTTTCTAAATCAGCGGAAGCAAGAACATAGAAATGTATTACCTTTCACCAGGGTATGTTGAAGAAAAACAGCTGCAGAAAACAACCTCTTGATCTTCTATTGTATTCCCAAGTCCAATCTTGACGTTGTGTGGGCGACGATCTTCAAGATCCTCTCAATCTGCTATTCTCTCTTCCCTAGTCACGGTTAGACGTGTATGTCTAGGGTTTTCAGACAGCTGAGATGCCCAAAACTTATACTTAAGTCCAATAATAATAATAATATATTCCACTAAATTATTATTACTGCACAACGCTCCAATCCTATATTACGTTATGGGCTCCTTCTTATTATGAGCCCACCAGTCTCTCCATGTTTAAGATATACAATGCCCATTAATTAATTAAGTTACTGACAACTCCATTAATTAATATCTCATCCAAGATTAGTACCACTCAACCCTATTATCATGCCGGAATTAATCCACTTGCAAGATTTACATGATAATCCTTATGAGCTCCTCAAGGGGACATCTTCATCATATTTATATAGGACACATATTCCTTCTACAATTAACAGCACACCATAGAGACAACACTATTTTCCAACTCACTGAATTTGTTGATTTACTATTTAAATCTCACCCATTGATGAATCAAAGAGATATTTACTGACTTACATGTCGAGGTTATTGTATAGGGATTAAGAGCACGAACATCCATAATAACAGAGATCAAGTTCTTCTACAAAGTCAGCATAAGTCGAACGATCTCAAGCGGTCCTGCTCAATACACACAAAGCATACTAATGTGATTTTATAGTCAAGATAAACTAATACAAAATGACACTACAACCATCCTGACAGTTTGTCCCCGTCTATCTCGATTATAAGCATCTGTTTATACTTTATAAGGTAACCGATAATATGATCTTCCGCGTGTTGTCGCACAACATATTATCTACAGTATAAAGTAAGTGGACTTTTGAACAGACATATAAATAAATTATAATATGCAAAACGTTTGATCATATGATTCTTATTTCAAATAAATTGTTAAAACATTGTTCATACAAAAACTAGACTTTTAATATACAATTTAACACTATCCAGAGTGGTCAACTTTTGTTAAGAGTTTTACATGTCCTCTTGATCGCAAAAGGAAGAAATTTAAAAAAATGCAAAAGGCAGCAAGAAAGGTTGTCGAGCGCGCATTTGGTGTTCTCCAATCTTGTTGGGTGATTATTAGAGGCCCAAGTAGATTTTGGTACCAAAGTAACTTGAAAGATATTATGTATGCTTGTATCATTTTACATAACATGATTATGATAACTGATTTTTCCGAGGAACTCAACCACGTTGATGATAATAATGCTCAACAAGTTCTTCAAGCTCCAGTCGGAGGATTCAACATTACGGGATAAAGAAAAACATCAACAATTTCGCGCCGATTTAGTTGATCACATATGTGAACGATTTGACAATATTTAGAAACTTGTTAATTTCATTATGTAATATTTCAATTTTAATTAGTGTATTATTTTTTTGTTTTATGTATTATTGTACTATTTTATTTTATAATGAAATTTATGGATTATATCAAAGAATGTACTTAATTAATTTAAATTAGACCGATATATCAATAAATAACTTATAAAAATAGTTAATTTAAAATATTTAACTTTTAATTTAATTTCTTATAGTACAAAATTTAAATTTGGATATTGATTTAAAATAATTTAATATAAATAATAAATATTTTTTTATGAAATAGAATCATATTAAAAATTACTCCTAATAAATTTATAATGTGTATAAATTATATTTGAGTGAGGCTTGCGTGCACCCGGGCGCACGGAACACATTCCGTGCGCCTTTAGAAATTTTGTATTATGGGTAAGGGTACATTAATTTGGTCTAAAGGGTATACACTTTAATTACTAAAAGGTACACAATTTTGTTCTAAAGGGTATACACTTTTCATTAATATTTTTTTTTCTTTAGAAAATAAAGGGTACACATTTTTATACTAAAGGGTATACAATTTTAACACAAAATTCTAAAGGCGCACGGAGTGTTGTTCGTGCGCCCAGATTTTTCTTTAGAAAATAAAGGGTACACATCTGTATACTAAAAGGTATACAATTTAGCGCAAATTTCTAAAGGCGCACGGAAAGTGTTCCGTGCGCCCGGGTGCACAGGAGCTTTTGCCATTATATTTAGTGGAGAGACCCTCAAATAGTATTAATTGTATTTTTATAAGTATATGTATAAAAGTAGAAAATTTGACGTGATAAAAATTTGTAATGGGATGAGGTACACCAGTGGAGATACCGAATGAAAGTATTATTACAGTCAAACATTTGTATCATATCTATACTGATGGCATAAGTTTCAGCTCTTCTTTTCCACAGCTCGAAATTATTCATTTTTAGCTGCTGTTTTGACCCTTCACAACGTTGGCAATTTAACCAACACATGACTCTCGTGTACTAAGTTCCAAGAATGTGAAAAACAATCAGCAGCTCGCAGAGACTTTTTTTTTCCTCAAAGAAATAAAAAAGAAAGAAAGAAAAATAGCATAAAAGAGAAAGATCAGAGAAGATACATGGAAGGGGAGGGCTGAAGCTTTAAAGGGGCTGCCTTTCTTGAATCTTGACCCCATCCACTTTTTCTTTTTCCTAATAAAATTGTAATCTTTATTTTTCTTTTCTTTTCCTTTACTTTCCTTTAACTACAAAGTAAAATAGGAATTGTACTTCAATATCAAAGAGAATGTAGAATAGATTGTGTTATTAATTAATTATTTGAATTGTTGTTGTATGTTATATAAAGAAGAAGAAGAAGAAGATATGGCTGTGGTTCCACAAGATGCCATCAATCAACTTGAAGCTTTAATGGAGGAAGGTTGTTCTTTCTTTTATTATTTCTTCCATCTTTAATTTATGGCCCCATTAGATCATTCTTGTCCTTTATATGTCTTGTATATTTATTTATTTTTTCTTGTGGAATTCTCTGCAGTTGATGAATCACTTAAAAGAACATTCCAGGTTTACATCACTTTTCATTATTTAATCTTAATTTCTCATTAATTATTTGTTTTTCTTTCGAATTTTGTAGTGCTTGATTTGCTTGTAAACTCTAGTAACATATTCATTAATTCTTCTCCAATATGCAACATAATTAATTGATGTAGTACTCTTTTTTCTGTTTGATTCTGTATTCTTAAAGAAGGCATTTGAACTCAAACAATTACTGCTGTATATGTTCTATTCTTTTTGTTGTTTCCTGAAATTCGTATCATTTTGATGTTTCGCAGAATGTACATCAAGGGTATCCTCATGAAGCTTTCCTCCGTTTTCTAAAGGCTAGAGAAGGAGATGTAACTAAAGCTCACAAAATGGTCTAACAATTTCTTTCCTTTTAGGCAATTTATCGCGTACAACCAACTATACATACAACCTTATAGTTCATGACTCGGTTTGGGTTGCATGTATCATTTTGGTGAAACATCTCTTGTGTCACACAATTGGATGAATGACACTTAGAAAAGTATAAACCCTAACAATGGTTGAGTTTTCTTCCTCTCTCACGTGTCAATCATATAATTAGTGATACAGTAGATGTTACACGAAAATGGTACTGGAAATTCGTTGCCTTCATGGCTTATTTTACCCTTTGTAGTTTCGATTAATAGAACCATGTACTCTGGTAGTATTTTACCCATAAGAGTTAATATCCATCTTTAGGTATAGTTCTAATTTAAAGAAGATAATAATAATTTCTCATTGAAATATTATACATTACTAGTTTATGGTCTATTTTACTCTCTAAGTTTCCTTATGGTATAGTATTAATTTCAAAGATATAATTGTCTTTTCAACCCATAATTAAAGTGGTTGTATGTACAACCAGTTGCAACTCGCACTCAATCGGCAATAAATAATCTTCTTTTGATATTTCAGATAGTTGATTGTTTGATATGGAGAGATCAAAATGACATTGACAATATGTTAGCGGTAAGTGGTAAGAGTATCGATAATTTTAATAAATGCACAGTAATTGAAAACTGTTGCTAGAAATCTTATATGTACATATTACTTCTCACTAAGCAGAATCTGATTTTAGCATAGGAAATGAAGTCAATTTACACATGTTTTCTACCATGCAGTCTTTTCGACGCTTTGTTTGGTGTTATTTCCATTTTCCGGACATCTTGGGAAGATTTATTTGGGATTTTAGGGAAGTTACTTTATTGACCAACTTTAGTGACAAGTATTTTAGCATTTTATGTGTATTAGGCGGAATTGACGGAGGGAGTATAACGTATTTTAGGTGATTTTCTTTTTTGACATTTTGTTTGGAAATATGTAGTTTTCTTGATTCTGTGGAAGTGTAGTAAATTTTCGAATTATTAGATTTAGATAATAGTTTATAAATGTTTCTGAAAATATTTAGTGAAAAAAATATTCATCTAAATTTTTTTTTTTGGTTATTTTGATGGTGGTTTGCTATCATTGTATTTGTATCTATTTTATGTTGTACAATGCTTGGTATCCATTACCTGGATTGATTCATTTAGACATATGATTAGGACAGAGTAGCATGAATATTTCATGTCTTCTAGAACATGACAACAAACAATCATATGTGAATATACTTGTGGTGTCCCTCCCATGTATAGTTTGAGCTCTTCTCTTCTATTTCTCTTTCTGAAGCACCCATGGCTGCTAATGTTTTTCATTTTACTGCAGAAACCCATTGTTCCTGTAGAAGTTTATGGAGCCATACGAGATTCACAGCTTATAGGATTGTCAGGCTACTCAAATGAGGTGAGCATTACATGGAGCAGGATGATCAAAATAACATCTAGATTCAGAAATTACATCTTTATCTATTATCCGACTTTAGCATTAATAATGAGAAATTCTCCCGTAGGGTCTCCCAGTCTTTGCTGTTGGTGTAGGGCTGAGCACATTTGACAAAGCATCTGTAAGTTTCGTCTCTAACTGTTATTGTCTTCAGTTTTCATGTGATTTTTATTTTCTAGGAAATGGCTTCAAGTGCTTCAGATATATTAATTTCACGGTTGTACCAAGCTTTTACAACGTGTTAAAAGTTCCAAATACTGTAAATTACCTTCATAATATTATGTTACATGACCAGGAAACATGAAACGGTCTTTGTGTTAGTATGATATTATGTAATACACGCACACTCGCATGTGTGTGTGCATGATTGTGATATAAAATGAACTCTGAAAAATGAGAGTGATTTTGTATCTTTGAATTAATTTATTGGAGAAATTATCAAGAATTGTGGAAATTGAGGTTTGAGTAGAATTCTTTAGTTTTCTGAAGTTGCTGATTCTCCATATTGTTTAATGTACTAGCTTTGACAAAAATTTTCTTCATTAATTCTAGGTTCATTATTATATACAATCCCACATTCAGCTTAACGAATACCGAGATCGTGTGATATTGGTGAGGCATTCTTATGCTTCCTTCCTAATTTATCATTTTCTGTACACACGTGATTAATTCAACATTGCTTATCGAAGCCTAATGCGACAAAGAAGTACGGGAAGCATATTAGCAAATGCATAAAGATTCTAGATATGTCTGGCTTGAAACTCTCAGCATTAAACCAGATAAAGGTACATTAACATTCAGCAAGAAACTTGAACTTCCCCCGCCCTTGAACTAAAATAATGTTGTAATACTTTATGTTCTTTTGCAGCTCATGACTATTATTTCATCTATTGATGATCTAAACTACCCAGAGAAAACACAAACTTATTACATTGTGAATGCACCTTATGTCTTTTCTGCTTGTTGGAAGGTACCATCCTTTTGTACTAATTGTATTTAACCATCCATATTTCCCTATTTATAACTCACATTCACTGATTATATAAATGGCAAATACTTATGTAGCACCAGTTGTATCCATGCAACCATGTATGATCTTTAGTACAATGGAGTGTAACTCTTTTGTATAACTAAAGGTGACTCTTCTGTACGATAATATTACTCTTGTGTATGAACTCTTCAGAGAAGAGAAACATTGGGTATTGTAAAGAGTAACACTTTCCGAGAGGGACACTATACACTCGGTTGAACACTAGTACTATACACTCGGTTGAACACTAGCATCTATTTCAATATACAGTTGAATTTCCAGAGTGTATTTCTTAGTACATACACAATATATAGCAATCAAAATCTTTGAGCTGTTATCAGGTTGTGAAGCCACTTTTACAGGAAAGGACCAGAAGGAAAATTGATGTGTTGTCAGGTTGTGGACAGGATGATCTATTGAAGGTAGATTCTTAGTCATATTACTTTTTATAACGTCATTATGGATACATTATATGCTCGAACTTTGCATGGTCATATTGTTTCATTAAACTTGATTTCTGCAAATTCAATTTTATCCTCTACTTCACATGGTCCACCTTTATTAATATTGAATTTTAAATCTGTTTTTCGTGTTAAGTATGAATCAACATCACAGCGAAAAGGGTTGGCGTTCAAAGAACTTTGTTTCTGAAGGAAAGAACTTGTTGGGATGGGAGTCTAAGATGTATGCTTAGTCTATTTTTTCAGAAAGTTAAGCTTAAGAAACATGTTTTATCTTTGGTGCAGATAATGGATTATTCCTCCCTTCCCCATTTCTGTCGTAAGAGATCTTCCGAATCTAATTGCTATTCCCTGGACCATCCCTTTCATCAACAACTTTACAATTACATTAACCAGCAGTTCCTTATTCGTCAACCTGTTGAGCCAGTAAAACAGGGCTCCGTCCATGTAACTTTACCCGAAGATGCTGATGATGAAGATATTGCCAAGACTTTAGAATCTGAATTCGAGAATTCAAGAACCAGGCCGATAGATGTGAAGAATCATTGAAGGGCATGACTATCAATGATGAAAAGTTATAAAAGGTTCGACGCATCTCTGGCTTTGAGGTACTAAATAACCTTTCGTACTTGTCTCCCTTAGTCTCATATTTCTAGCTAGTTAGTTATCCTATACTGGTCTTATCCAAAAGCCACAGATGATTATGAAAATTTCATGTGTTATGCTATAGTATGTAATCACTCAAGTTATAAAGAAAATATTGGAAACATGATGTCATATGCTACTTTTTCCACAATATTTATGAAGGATGAAGCTATAGTTTAAATCCTTGAGTTCTTACTTTTGTTACTTTTCTCTGGTTTACTTTAAAATTTCTGGTGTTTTGATTCTTTAATTGAAATGTGTTGAATATATGATTTTAAATTGTTTTGTTTAGTTAGATCTATTTATAGAAGATGAGATTAGGTTGAGTTTACAATACTCATCATGAATACTACCTACACTATGATCAAACAGCAATGCTACTTTTACAAGAGAAATTTTACTCATTTTTCTTCAGAAATTCCAGATGTTTCTCCGACATCGTTACCCTGTTCTAAATGCAGTTTCTCGAGTTCACGCTCGACTACCTTCTTTGCAGCCTCTGCCATCTCTGCTCTTTTCACAGCATCCTCAGTTTCTGCTTGTATGTCCTCTTTCTCCTTCAACATCAACTCCACTTTCTTTAGCACTTCATTCTCTCTTGCCTTCATAGCGTGCAAATCGGCTGTAAGTGCTCCCACTCTTTCATCAGCATGCCTTCTACTGTCCTCGATCTTCTGATTGATTGACCTGAACTCATCGCTCGATAATCTGATCATCCTCGAAGATCCTGGTCCTGGACCCTTCAAATCTGCTTCGTCGGTTCTGGGAGAAATGTGAATTTGATCATCTGCCAATTTCTCTGCAGCTTTAGCCTGTTCAGCTTCTTCCATTGCTATCTTTAACTTTTCCTCAGCTTCTTTAGCTGCTACAATGTAAGTTTCAGCTTCTTTCCTTAATAATTCGACTTGCTTTTGTAACTCGTCTGCTTCGTGTTTGTCCGTTTCAGCTTCTGCTGATAACTTCTGCAGAGATGCTTGCATTTCTTCAACGATATTCCTTGATGTAGCCACCTCTAGCTCCATCTTCATCTTCTTTAATTCAACCTGCATTTGTTCGATTCTTGATTCTTCTTCTACCACCTTGTTCTCACCTTCTGAACGCTCCCTCTTCATATGCTCCAACTGCAGTTTGAGTGAATCAATAGAAGCCCGAAGTGCAGTTTCTTCCTCGACAACTGTTTGCAGATCCTTCTTGGCTCGGTCAAGCTCTAAAGCTGCCGTTTCTAAGGAATGCATGTCCGAAGCACGGACATCATTCAGTTGTTCCTGTAAAACCTTGATAGCCTCTGTTGTTTCTTCGAGCTTGTGAGCTAGATTCTCGTCCGGGCCATGTTCTTCTCTCAAGCTCTTGATTTCCTTCTCCGCGACTTCCTTAGCTGATATATGGACCAGTAAATGAACCTCCTTCTCTGCAATGAGCTTCAGGTGTTCTTCTTGGGACTGCAGAGAATCGAACTTGACCTGTTCAAGTGTTCGTCTTAGCATAGCGACTTCTTTCTCCAGAAAGGCTTGTCTCTCCTGATTCGTTTTGGCGAACTGTTGGGCGTCTTCGATTGCTTGAAAAGCAGCTAGTTTGGCTACAAGGGCTGCATCGAAATCCTGTCTTAAATTGGCGAGCTCTTGTTTGGTAGCTATGAGTTCTCCAGACGAGGCCTTGTATCGCTCTCTCTCGGTGTCCAAGTCTAGTTTCCATGCCTCGCTTCCGAGTTGAGCTTTCTGGGATTGTTGCTCCTTGAGTTCTTTTGCTCTGCGTTTAGCAGCTTCAGTGGCTTTAATGGCTGCTTGTTTCGATTCGCTCAGAGTTTCGAGCTTCGTCGTGAGTTCTTGGAGGGTTCTATTAGCCCTCTGCAGCTCTTTCTGAGCTTCACTCTTTGCATATTCTACACTTCTAAGCTGCTCTTTGTAGTGATCCAGTTCTTTTGTTATCATGTGATGTTGTGTCTCCTTCTCAAGGAGTTTTTGCTGCAATAAAAAACTAAAATCAGGATAAAACATCACCATCATATCTCTCTCTCCCTCGTTCATTTGATATCACATTAACATATATAAGTTCATCTTGGGCCATCTTATGTTTTACATGACTTTTAAGACTAGTTTGATAGTTGGATCTATGCAGATAATGATGGCCAGTGGAATATGCAGTGATGTTAAATGTAAGATAATTTAATATATGTTGTTGTTTGGTACCCATGTAACAACTACAAGCATGTATCATTTTTTTTTTTAATTAAAAGTCACTTTTTATCCATATCACGAAATGTATGCGTTCTTTTAGATAGTCCGTACAAAATTTTTTAAAGGTAAAGTATGTAAACCTCTTCGGCTTTGGTCTTCTTGGTGACGGGTCTTGCTCGAGGGGAGATAACTTCGCCAAACAAGCTGACGGCAGCCTTAACCGACTCGAAGGGTGGTCTTGTGTCGATTTCTCCTACGTCGGCTTTTGGAGATTCGCCCCGCCCTGCAGCAGCTGCTGCTGCTGCTGTGTTCGGAGACCCAACCGATCTTGGAGAACCAAACCCATTTTGGAACGTTTTTACACTAAAACTAAACATTCTTTTATCTCCTCTGCTTCTTCCACAATCTGCTGAAAAAATATTAGGGTGAACACATAAACAATATCTCCCAACTCATCATGCATATATTTCTTTCTATCTTCACTCTTAACTTGTGTATATTTTTCTCTCTTTCATTCAAACTTTAAGCATATATGGCCAGAGTTAAAAATAAATGAATAAATATTTTCAGATGGAAGAAGTTTTAGGGATCAAAATACGTTTCATTCCTAATATTTTAAGAATGATAAATACTTAAACTCATGACAATAAGAAAACCAAATAATTTTAAATGGATTATACCATTTTTTTTCCCATTGAATAGTTGTATCATACAAGAATTTGTGAGATGATGCAAGATATACATATGTTGATTGAAGAATTTGGTATTACTAATGAGTGATGCAAGATTGAAGAAAATAAGAACTCACTTTCAATTAAGACAGAAGATAGCTTCCTTCAAATCTACCAAGAGCCAGCATATATTATGTTGATCAACCATGTTATCACAAAGGATTAATCCAATTCTACTTTATGGTTAAAGAACGAAGAAAAAAAAGAGTATTTACACTTTCTTTATTGGATCTCAAATATCTTATCAGGAAAAATAAAAAGAAGAAAAAATAAAAAAAATAAAAGAAAAAGAAAAAGAAAAATTAAAATCATATGTATGTTTTATTAGAATGAATAAGTGGAAGCTTGATGGGAATCTAATGTGGTGTGTGGAGAAGAGATGACTACGCTCGATCTCATCATTTTGAGTTTCTTACCTCCTTCCAAATATAAATCTCCTACACCACCAAACTTATACCCTTTTAATTAAAACTTAGTTAATAATTTTCAAAATCTTTTTAATTCTAACCCTCTTTGTATTTTCCACGCATGATATATTGTATCATGTGAAATATGATTTATGTAAATGATATCCTCTTCATTTATGGATTAAGAAATTTATTATACCTTTGAATATTCCATGAATCATGTGAGTAAGATTTATTATGAATTACAAAAATAAAATAAGTCATGCAACACTGAGAGTGAGGTTCCCGTGAAACCAGGCGTACGGAGCACATTCCGTGCGCCTTTGTAATTTTCGTGCCCCTTTGCAATTTAAACCCCTAGCAATACATATGTTTAAATAGAATATAGAGGGGAAGAGTTGTGTTTACATGGAGACAAGGAGTATCCCTCCGTGTTCCTGGGGGCGCAGGAGCTTTTGGATACTCCGTGTTCCCAGGGACGCAGGAGCTTTTGCCTTTAATATATTCCTTCCATCCCACATCACTCTCACACTTCAAAAAAGGAAGCATCACTTTATCCAACAACTTTAAAAGTTACTTTAATTTTAATTTTGTTATTCATTTTTCACACGCATACCATTACTTTATAGTATTTTATCACTTAAAATATTACAATATGCCCAAAAGTTAACATCAAAAAGTGTAATTTTTTTAAACAACGTGATACAGTAAACGAAAAGGTAGTTCCGGAAGTATGTAAGATAATTCTAATAATATCATACTCCACTAAACCCTAATAAAGATAAGAAATAACTACAAGGCTAAAATAGGCATAAATTACAAATATATACATGCAACAACATGCAATTGATACTTTGTCTTTCTATTCATGCAAGGAATTACTTTTCCTCTCTACACAGAATTTTGGATGAATATATATACAATTAATAAATATATGTATTGAGGTTATAAATAGTTCAAATAGAAATGAGTTGATCTACTGTACAATTGGTGTACACTAAAAATAGGATTCGTATTTAAAAGTGGATCAACTATATAATCCAAATATATCTAAATGGATCATTCACACTACCATTCTCTCTCTCTTCTCACACGGACTCTCCTCTCTCTCTTCTCTCTCCGCTCTTGCTACCCTTTTCTCTCTCTTCTCATGCAGACTCTCCTCTCTCTCTTCACTGCTTCGCTCCGCCGCTGCTTCCCTTCCGGACTCTCCTTTCTCTTTTCTCTTTCTACCTCTTAAACTACTTCCCTTCGCCGGTCGCTTGTCTCCAAGATCCCCAGATATCCCCAACCTCGCGTTGAGGGTGGAGAACAGTTAAACATGAAGGAACTTATGGGATCTCAGTTGTAGGTGGAGAACCCAACGATGGAATTGAGATATGGAACATAATAACTTATTCTGTATAAGTTTTAATTAATTAATGTATATATATTTACTTTCACAAAAGTATTATACATATATATAAAAAAACATGCACATTATTCAATTGTCATTAATACAATTTTTTAATAAATGTATTAGATCTTATGCAAAAATGTATAGCATTTTATACAAACGTGTATAACTAAAATTAATAAATATATTGACGAAAATTTGATAAATAATAAAGGATTTATTACTACCTAGTACAAAATATACGTTAATATTACTACTAGATACATTAGAATAAAATATTATCAGTAATTACAATATATTAAGATGAAATTCTTTATATAACCTTCCACGTTTTACGCATTATAGTCATCGTTGAACACCATATTAGTAGAAAGTGAAGAAAGTAAAGTAGGAGATGGTTCAACAAGAGGAGGCATTGAAGAAAAGCAGGAAGCTTTTGTTCACAGAGAGCGACAAATATGAAGTTCTATGTGATTGAAATTGGAGAATCTGAAGAAGAAGAAGTGGGCCTCCAAACAAAATTATGTACTCACCATTATCCACACCAATTTCTTTCACTCCTTTTCCCACCACAACATGTATTTACCATTATCCACACCAATTTCATTCACCCCTTTTCCTAACCCACCATCCATCTTCTTCTCTTCTTCAGTCAATTTTGCGCAGATGTTAGCGGAAGATAAAATGACGAAAAAGAATATTTGTTGAATAAGAACCCTAATTCGAAGCAATGGTGGGTGTGGCACCAGTATGATTCTAAAATATTGGCAGAATTTTGTTGAAGAGTTCAAGAACATCTCAGAAATTAGTTTCACTGCATCCCAATTGAGCAGCATAAATTTTTCGTATTCAATTCTTCCATCTATGAGGTTGTCTTTCTATTCAATTGAATCAATCGTATTCAATATTTTGTGTTCAATTTGCGAGGTGTTTAATTTTGCATATTCAATAACTCGTGTTCATTTTGCTGGGTTTCTCATCTACGAAAATCTCATAATTCAATTCCTTCAATTCAATTGAATTAATCGTATTCAATTTATCATTTTTTTTTGGAATGTTTGACTCTATCTACTCAATGACTCGTATTCATTTTGCTGGCTTTTCATTTTTGATTTCGGATTCAATGAGGGTTCAATTGCTCTGTATTCAATTCTTCATCTATTCGGAGTTTTAATTCTTCGTATGCAATTCCTGCAAACTTGAAATTCTTTGTTTATGTGTGGGGTTCAATTTACTGGAGTTTTCATCGATGATTTTGGCGTTCAAAGTAGGTTCAATTACTTTATTTTGAATTTTTCGTATATTCATATTTTTGTGTATTATGATATGTATTAGTGATATGTTTGTTTTGGGTTTCAATGTTTGTAGGTGGAGACTCCTATTTTATGTGCAAGCTGACTCCAGAAGTATGACATCAGACAAATAATCAAAAATTCCAGAATCGATCAAGACTTTGATATATTTACATTTCTTTTAAATAAATGAACTCAAGAACACCATGTATATGACTAACCAAGTGGGCTAGCTGATAGGGGTTTTCTCAACACACAAATTAATCCTCAAGTATAAGGATATCAATTGTAGTCGCGAAGATGACCAAGTTACAATATCGAACCCAAGGGACGGTTAAATATCAATTTTGTTATCTTCTCGTATATTTTAGACTATGTTTGGTAATTGTAAAGGTTTAATGGATAATAACTTCTAATCGAAATAGCAAAAAGAAATAGTAAGAGTAGAGAAAAGTGAGTTGTGATCAATAAGAATAATAGGTAGTTCGTCGGGTCATCCAGTTTCACTAGCAATTCGTATTTTCATGTGATGGTGTCCGACTCTGCCCTATGGTTTGTGGACGCATCACTAAACCATGCATATCTACTCTATAGACACAAGTAAACATGCGTGTAACACATGTGAATAGCCTCGGAGCAAGAGATATACTTCACCCCCCTTTCTAGGTACTATCTTAATCAATTATCTTCTACGTCTAGAATCTAACCCGATTTGATCTCCCTTTTTAGGTACTATAAAGTTATACTCTTCATCCTATTCATCAACCCGAATTTAATTCAATTCATGAATATTCATATAAGACAGTTCTAATAAGACTTTGGAATCCCTTCACTTAGAATTATAACAATAAACCCTGCTCAGTAGTGAACGCACTCAATCAATAACCATGTTACGTATTCAGACTCTACACAATGATCATTGATGCACAAAACGACTATGAGTATGGATTAAATATGCAATCTTATATAAAACAAACCACAGGTAGTGTTGTACGGAGTTTTACACACGAAATACGAATTACATCATGAAACTTTCATAACCCTAGAACTACCAAGGTGGTTCTAGCCCATGATTGATCTAGGAACAATCATGGTTAGATTGATCATTCTTACTTGAACCTTCAGCGAACCTCTGTCACAGCCCTCCGGATGGATCACCACCTCTACTCTTGTCTTTCTTATGATTGATGATCAAAAGCTCCCTTTATTCTCTGTATGAGCCTCTTTTTATACTTGTAATCACGTCTATAGGGCTTGGAATGGGCTTTCTAAGTTATCTTACGCGTTTCGGCCTTGAAAATCCGGATAAGGTAAGTTCTCACGCATAGGTTCGACCATGTCAAACAGGTCGAACAACTGGCCACAGGTCGAACCCCAGGTTGAACCCCGCTACTGGAAGAATTCTGCACAGGTTCGACCTTCTGGACAGGTCGAACCACTTAGGCCTTGGTCGAACCCCAGGTCGAACCTCATCACTGGACAACTCCCGCTCCCGATTTGACCAACTGGCAAGTCGAACTCAAACGTCGTGGTCGAATCCTCTTTCCTGCGAACTGGTTCGACCATGGTTCGACCTGATGGACAGGTCGAACCACTCGATTCGTGGTCGAATCCTCTTTTGTAAGTTCAGCAATGTTGGTTCGACCTGCTGGAGAGGTCGAACCCTCCTCCAACCAGGTTGAACCCACCTAATTCTTGGGCGGTTCGCATGGCTTCGACTCCGTCTCTTCGATTCTTGGCTCTTTCACTCCGTTTTTGCTAAGAAAACACTCAAATAGCTCCACTAATACCTGATTCATGCTAATTCACAATATATATAGGTTTTTCACCTATTTCCACATCAAAACTCTCCAAAACTAGCACAAAACATAGCGCCAAACTTGTGAATTTACACACTCATCAAACCCCCAAACTTGCATGTTACTCGTCCCGAGGCAACCAATTTAAACCACAGGAGTCGTGTATAATTCAACAAGATCTAGTACAACACATATTACACATGCCACTTCATTGAATCAAACAAGAATTACTTGCATCATATATTTCACTCATGTAAAATAAATCCAATCACACACCATTCGGAGTACTAAGTAATCTCGCTGACAAGATAAGTCTTTACTCTCTTTCGCTCGTGCGTGAGGCACTATAGGCTAGTATAAACACTCATATCAATTCATATTCACGCGTAACCATGAGCTTGGCAAAGGTCTCAAAAATCAACTTACATTAGATTAATACTATGATCACAAAGGACTTGTTTCTAGGTTGTAATGTTGGCTCTTTGGAAAGGGTAGGAAAATTTGGTCATAGTGACTTAAGACACTAGTAGAGAGTTACCTTGGAGGTTCTTGATTTCTCATTCGGCTTCATATTCTCCTCCAATTCTTCTCTTGCACTTGCAATTTTCAATTTTCCTTCTCTTCCTTGCATCAACATCATTCTTCTTTTGATCGCTCGGGTACCAGTTGTAGGCACTACCCTTCTCGAACATCATTCGGTTGCTTCTTAAAAACTTCAAGCCCCATGTATAAGCAATTCGGGGTACCAATTTCAGGCACTACCCCTAACAAGATTTAACCATGCACTTTTCTTACTAAACCTCATTCCATCTTCCTTTTCTTCTTCCACACTTATTCACCTTACTCTCTCTACCAATGAATAGGGTATTTTCAAAGCTCAAATAAGTTAATTAAAGCTCTTATATTTGGCTTGCTAAAGAAAAACCTTTTAAAAGGCTCAAACAGGGCTACCAAAGATTTATAAAATCATTAGGAAATGTAAAATTTTGCTAAGTGACTCAATTAATCAAAAATGGCCTAAGATCATATCCTAATATTTCATCAATTGTAAGTTTCACACAAGACTCCAAGCCAAGTTCTAGAATACGTTCATACGAATGATTCTCTCAAAAATAAACTATCATGATTAATCATGATAAAGGCTCAAATCCTCACATAGGTAATCAATTCCTAATACTCCTCATAGCACATAATCAAAATCAATTCCTCATGAATTCCACATACTTAACAAATTATTCATGCTCTTTCCAATGAAAATAAACACGTAAACACATGAATGCACATAATTAATAACCCATATACAAAACAATGATACAAGATCAACTATATCAAGTACATGCCACTCACACATGAATCACACCCCAATCTGTAAAAATAAAAAGAAGAATGGGAAATAAGATGAATCGGCGAAGCCAAAAGAAAACCTGAAACTACTCCCTAGGAGCATCATCATCCTCATCATCATCGTCATCCTCATCCATCCTATTTTCCACAGCTCGGCACAGACTGGTAATGTGCATATCCATCATATCCACTCGACTACTCACTCTACCAACACGCTCTTCCAAGGCAGAGTACCTTTCGTTCAGCGTGGCGTAGTTGGTGTTAGCGAGCGCGAGCTGCTTGTTCGTCTCCTACTGTGCAGCTACCACCGTGATCAGCTGCTCATGAATCAAGCGAAGCTGCTCCCGAGTACCTGGAACTGCTCGCCGCTGCTGTGGTACCGGAGCATGCTGAGGCGCATCATGCTGCTCTTCTTCCGGAATCTCCATCTCCGGCTGCTCATCTACTTGATCCTCCTCTTCAGGCTGCTGTGGCTGAGGTGGACGGAACTCTCCTTGATCAACGATCTGCTGTAACTCAGCCATCCTCCCCTCAGCACACATCTGTACTACCGCTCTCCAATCACCACCCGACTTCACTACCACGGATAAGGCGGTATGTCCAAGAGAATTCATTAACTTATTCCTTGCTTCCCGAATAGTTGTCAAGTTGCTCACGTCGAAGGGGAACATAAATTCGAAAGGCTTGAGACCCCTCGTGAAAAACCAATCTCCATTCCTAAAATGGGCAAATCCTCCCTTCACGCACGTGCTCATCATCAAATCGGGTTCTCCTTCTACTGGTGTAAAGCCAGTGAGATCCAAGTTGTAATGCTCAGCCACAATCGTCAATAACCCTCCTATATTCACCTTTTGAAATCCAATGGTCTTGAATCGATTTAGCTGCGCAATAAAGTAAGCTCCAACATTGAACTTCACCCCGTTTAGCATACACCACAGGGCGTAAAGCTCTTCTCTAGACACAACACTCCCCTCCGAGCGGGCGAATAACGTGTTGCTCAGGACGCGGTCCATGTACCTCAAGACTGGGTTCTTTATTGTGGAAGCACGAGCCTGTCTGGTCTTATAATCATGAATCTCCCCGGTGATCTCCCTCTAAAACCGTTTTGCACTGAATGCAGTATTTTCTAAACGAGGGATCTCTAAAGGCGTCTCAAACAGCACATTGAAATCCTCAGACGTCCATCTCCTACTCACTCCACCAAGCTGAAACGTACACTGATATGAGTACCCAAGCGGGTCCTTCTCCATCTCAAATGAGCAAACCACTTCCGCTGTAACATGGAAGTACGTCGGCCTCTTCAACTCCATGAATCTTCGGATCCCTACTTGATCAAACATCCAAAATATATCATCCCCTATTCTCATTATCCTCATCGCTTCATCATCTTGGTATCGAGTGCGAGCTATCTTGTCTGAAACTTCTTCCCACTTCTCTTTGATCTCATCCCAATCTTGCATCTGAATCTTGAAGTTATCGGGTAAACGATCTTGTAGCCTCAGTTTCCTTGTCACTTTGTCCAAATTCGAAGGCCTGTCATGCCTTTTCTTCGATCTTTCCTCCTCTGCCTTTCCTTTACCTTTACTTGATCCTTGTCCCTTTCCTGAAAATAAATACTTCAATCCAACTAACAAGACAAGAAAACAAGTATTTTACTAGCACATCACATACTCTACTCAAGACTTCAAGCATCAATGCATATTCACACAAACTATCATCTCAACACCACTTGCTTATTCAACATGCTCAAAACATCTTCAATCACACCTTCCTTAATCATCAAAACATAACCAACAAGCATGCATTAAGCAATTCAAGCAATTCAATCAAAAATTCAACATGTTTCTCTCAATGAACTACTTCAATTTCATCAATTTCAAACCAAATCAACATGCTCATTCTATGATATGTTCTATATCCTTGATCAATCCACATAAAAATTCAAGTTCTATCAATAATCAAACAACCAACAACCAAGAAACAAGAATTCATATGAAACAAGTCACAATATCAACATTCACCATGAAATTCAACCATACTCAACATCAATCCTCTTATTCACATCGAATTTCTTACCTAAACCTTCAATCCTAGAGTAATTGAGTTGGAAAAACATACCTTTTGACTTGCCCATGGTGAACAACCGATCGAGAACACACAACAACCAAAAATTGCGATTTCAGCCCTAACTCGCGACGAAATCCGCCCAAATCCACGACCGAATCGAAAATTCAAGGTGTAGTGTTGTGTAATCGGTGTGAAATCAAGTTTAATTGAAGAATTTGTGCAAGGGTGTAGAGGTTCGGAGAGGGTTCGAGGTTTGGTGTTTCAAAAAGGTGATCGAACCCCTCTGAAAAATCGAACTTAAATCGCGTACCTGGCTTGGTTCGACCTCAGGTTCGACCTCCTGAACAGGTCAAACCATGGATGACGAGGTCGAACCTCTCTTCTGGACAAATAATCTTCTCGGTTCGACCTGGGTTCGACTTGCTGATCAGGTCGAACCATCCTTGAATTGGTCGAACCCCTCTTCTGGAAAACAGAGTGCTTTGAACTGACTGGTTCGACCTTAGGTTCGACCTTCTGAATAGGTCGAACAACTGTGGCTTAGGTCGAACCCCCTCACTGGACAACTTTTGATGCCGGTTCGACTTCCTCTGCTTTTGTTCGACCTCTGGCACTGGTCGAACCACTCCTAGTGTTGGTCGAACCCTCCTCCTGATTTTCAAAACTGAGTGTTCTTCATTCACTACACACTTCAAGCTTAACACAACTTCATTAGGTACAATCTAGAGCACAACTTCAAAAATTGTTCCACAAAACATCATTCATGAGTAACTCCGTAAAAGAAAACACAACCAAAAACCACTGAACATTAGGCAAGTTTTAAAAAATCGTCACATCAAAATTGATTAAAATTTCAATATGGCCGCAAAAACCAACTCCCCTAACAAACAATACAAAGAAAAGATTATACTCTTAATGCTTCAATGAGGTAATAACATCACACCCCTCCCCCAAACTTAGTAAAAACATAAGTCGAAACTAAGTTTGAAAAGAGATGTAATTGCCGATTAGTAAGCATCTTAAATATAAAAATTTCTTACTCACACAAAAGAAATAAAGCAATAAAATGGAAGAGTAAGCTCTCAACAAGCGCTCATGTTTAACGTCGGAGAGTCACGACGGTACCAAATAATATCAAGGTATCATCAAAAATGACACACGCATCATCCGGCGACCTATAATGCTTCAACCAATGCCCATTCACTGCGATAACGTCTCCATCTTTGTCAATAAGCTCAAAACTCCCCCCTCCTAAGGCTCGATGAATCATGAATGCTCCCGTCCTCTTAGACTTCAACTTGCCTGCAAAAAGCTTCAATCGAGAGTTAAAAAGTAGTACCTCATCTCCTTGCTTGAACTCCTTGTATGAGATCTTAGAATCGTGCCACCTTTTCATTCTTTCCTTATAAATCTCTGAATTCTTGTAAGCACGACTCCTAAATTCATCCAATTGATTCATGTGAGTTATCCTCAACTCCTTCACATCCATAAGGGTCAAGTTCAAGCGTCGCAAAGCCCAAAACACTTTGTGTTGAATCTCTACAGGTAAGTGGCATGGCTTCCCATAGATAATTTGATACGGTGACATATCTAACACCGTCTTGTAAATGGTCCGGAACCCCCATAACACATCATCAAACTTCATAGCCTAATCCTTTCTATTAGTTCCTACCACTTTCTCCAGAATTTGCTTGACTTGAAGGTTGGAGACCTCTGCTTGCCCATTCCCTTGCGGATGATAGGGTGTAGTAACCCTATGCTTAACACCATAATCCTTAAGCACCTTCTCAAGAAATTTATTGACGAAGTGGGAACCTCCATCACTAACTAGTGCTCTAGGAACTCCATAACGGGCAAAAATATGCTTCTTCAAGAAAGATAAAATAATTTTCGAGTCATTAACACGAGTAGGAATCGCTTCCACCCACTTTGAAACATAATCCACCGCAAGAAGAATGTAGAGAAACCCATTCGACGGGGGAAAAGGCCCCATAAAATCGATCCCCCATACATCAAATATCTCCACAACTATGCTAGGCTGCATTGGCATCTCATCTCTCCTACCTATATTCCCATGCGCTGACATCTATCGCAAGACGCCACATAGCTCTCACTATCCCTAAACAATGTAGGCCAATAAAGAGCGGATTGAAGTACCTTAGCTGCAGTCTTTTGCGCTCTGAAATGCCCCCCCATTTGGTTGTGCATGGCAGAACTCAAGCACACTCTCCATTTCCATCTCGGGTACACATCTTCGGACAATAGAATCTGTACAAATCTTGTAAACAAACGGATCATACCATATAAATGTCTCAACTTCCCTCCGAAACATTGCAAGTTGATATCGGTTGAGATCCCTTGGAATTTCTCCAATGACAATGTAATTAACATAATCCGCGTACCATGGATCCATACCTTGCGCTGCGACCACATATGCTCGCTCAGTTCCTTCAACAGCCACAGCCATGATCTTCTCATCAGGGAACATTTCTTCAATATACTCAAAAGAATTATCACAATGCTCTCTAGTCTCCAACCTTGACAAGTGGTCTGCCAACACATTTTCTGTTCCTTTCTTATCCCAAATGTCCATATCAAACTCCTGAAGTAGTAGAATCCACCTTATAATCCTAGGCTTCGTCTCCTTCTTCTCCATCAAATACCGAATCGCTGAATGATCCGTATACACAATCGTCTTCATGCCAACCAAATACTGACGAAACTTATCGAATGCATACACAACAGCCAAAAACTCCTTTTCAGTCACCGTGTAATTCTTCTGTGCCGCATCGAAAGTCTTACTCACATAGTAAATGGCGCAGAACTTCTTCTCCCTTAGCTGTCCGAGCACCACACCCAGTGCTACATCACTTGCATCACACATAAGTACAAACGGTTGAGTCCAGCCCGGTGTGATCAAGATAGGAGCAGTAATAAGCGCCTCCTTCAAAACTTGAAAAGCTGTTAGACACTCATCATTAAACACAAAAGGAATATCCTTTTCAAGTAAATGAGATAAGGGCTTAGAGTATTTTGAGAAGTCTTTTATGAATCTCCTGTAAAAACTGGCGTGTCCAAGGAAGGACCGCACTCCTCTTTCATTGGTCGGTGGTGGAAGCTTCTCAATTGCCACCACTTTAGCACGATCTACTTGTAATCCCTTGGCGAAAACATGATGCCCAAGAACAATCCCATCCTTCACCATGAAGTGGCACTTCTCCCAATTCAAGACAAGATTAGTTTCTTGACACCTCTTCAAAACAATAGCAAGGTTAGACAAACAAATATCAAAAGAAGAACCAAAAACTGAAAAATCGTCCATGAATACTTCCATGATCTTCTCTATCAAACCATCAAAAATTGCCATCATGCATCTCTGAAAAGTAGCAGGCGCATTACACAATCCAAATGGCATCTTCCTAAAAGCAAAGGTCCCGTAGGGGCAAGTAAAAGTGGTCTTTTCTTGATCCTCGGGAGCAATCATGATTTGATTGTACCCCGAGTATCCATCCAAGAAACAATAAAACTCATATCCTGCAAGACGATCCAACATTTGATCCAAAAAAGGAAGAGGAAAATGGTCCTTACACGTGTTCTCATTTAATTTCCTGTAATCCACACATGTACGCCATCCCGTAGGAATCCTCGTGGCTATAGCTTCTCCATCCTCAGCTTTCACTACAGTCATGCCCCCCTTTTTAGCAACTACATGCAATGGACTCACATGGGGACTATCACTAATAGGATATATAATTCCAGCATCCAACCACGTAAGGATTTGCTTCCTTATCACCTCTTGAATTGCGGGATTCACCCTACGCTGATTTTGAACACTCGCCTTGGCTTCATCCAACAACCTAATCCGATGCATACAATACGAAGGACTAATACCTTTCAAATCATCAAGTGACCACCCTATTGCAGACTTGTACTTCCTTAAGACATCTAATAACTCCTCAAGTTGATCCTCATTAAGGGAAGAAGATACAATTACCGGATATTGTGCATTATCACCAAGAAAAATGTACTTCAAGTGTTCCGACAATGGTTTCAACTCCTCTTTTCTTTCTTCCACTGGAGTGTTTTCGTTATCCAAAGGCAAGTACTTCCTGGTCCATTTGACTTCTTCCACCTTCTTTCTTTCCACTGCAAACCTGTCATCACCCAAAGCAAGTAAGTTTTCAAGAAATTCAATACATACCTCGTTAGAAAGTCCGTCAAGCTCTGTAGTAGGATAAGTAAGAGACTCCATCAAATATGTCTCAAGAGGATCCTTTGACAAGATCAGAGACATATCCTCCTTCACAATCTCCTCCACCACGTCAATACTATAACACTGGGACTCCATTGGCATCTTCATTACTTTATCCAAGTTGAAAAGTACTTCTTCTTTGTCCATTCGCAACTTCAGTTCTCCCTTCTGAACATCTATCATAGCTCCAGCCGTAGCAAGGAATGGCCTCCCCAAGATTAAAGGAACATTATCCTTGTCATCATCCATTTCTTGTACAAGGAAATCCACGGGAAAGACTAGCTTCTCCACCTTTACAAGAACATCTTCAACACTACCTTTCGGAAACGTCATTGATCTATCCGCCAATTGGAGAGCAACAGTTTTCGGAGTCAGCTCCCCCAAACCAAGCTTCTGAAAGATGGACAACGGCATCAAATTGATGCTTGCCCCTAGATCGCACAAAGCTCGCCGTGCTGGCCCCTTCCCGATCTCACATAGAATAGTAAAGCTCCCCGGATCTTTCATCTTTGGTGGCAACTTCTTTTGAATAATTGAGCTACAATTCTTAGATAAGTTTACCGTTTCAACTCTGGTTAAGCTTCGCTTCTTCATCAATATGTCTTTAAGGAATCGAGAATAATATGGCATCTCCATGATTGCCTCTGAAAAAAGGATGTTCAAGCTTATCTTGTTCATTATCTCTGAAAACTTCTTGAACTTCTCTTCCAATCCCTTCTTCACTAGCTTGTAGGGAAACGGTGGAGGTATCTTTGTTTTGGGAATCCCCCATTCATCACGATCAACCTTCTCCGCTTTCTCCTTTTCGGCTCTTAATCGCTTAGCTCGTTCCCATTTTTTTTCAGCTATTATGTCTGTACTTTGCTCATTCCGTACCACTGGAGTTGCATCAACATCAAAAGGAACATCAGGTGCATCAATCAAAACATCTTGACTAGGTTCGACTAGGGTTCGACCAGTTTGAGAGGTCGAACCAGGATTGTATTGGTCGAACCTCTCTCCTGGAAGACTGATCTCATTCTGCTCCAGAGGTTCGACTTGGGTTCGACTAGCATTGGAGGTCGAACAATTGCCCCCAAGGTCGAACTGCTTCACTGTATAATCTCTATTCTCGGGTTCGACCTGGGTTCGACCTGAAGGGTTGGTCGAACCATTTCGATCGTGGTCGAACCGTTCCTACGTCAAAACAGAGTGCTTCTACCGATGAGGTTCGACCATGGTTCGACCTGTATGCTAGGTCGAACCCTCTGAGTGTTGGTCGAACTGTTCCTGTGACAAAACAGAGTGCTTTTGTCGATGAGGTTCGACCATTGTTCGACCTGTATGCCAGTCGAACCCTCTGAATTTTGGTCGAACCGAGGCTTAGAAAATTCCAAATTTGATTCCGGCCTCATCGGTCCCTCGTACTGTGTTCCCGACCTCAGTGTGATGGCATTACACGACTTCGGATTCTCTATACTCTGAGACGGAAACTTCCCTTTTCCTACAGTTTGAGTTAATGTGTTCACATTCTCTGCAATTGTACCCATCAACAACGTGAGATCTTTTACTTGAGTGGATAAATCTCTATGGTGATCATCAATCTTTTTCTCAAGTTTTGCCTCAAGGCGGTTCACTCTTTCATCATTCTTTACCATGTACCGGTTCACAGTATCCTCAAAACCAGGCTTCCCTTCTTCCATCTTTTCTCCCGGATCAACACTCATCGGAAGTTGCACTGCATTGTTCGTATTACTCCATGAAAATTCAGGCCTCCTTGGTTGCTGTTGATAACTACCAGAGGGACCACGATTATTAAAGTTCCCTCGATAGTTCCCTTGGTAAATCCGGTTTCCTTGATTTGGGTACCTCGTTCCTTGAATACTTTGACCCATGGCATAATTTGCTTCCTCCAATTCTTCTTGGATGGTTCCATTATTCATCATCTCTTGCTGCATGATTGGCACTCGTTGAGATATCTCGCTGATCTACTTCTGTTGAGACTCAAGTAGCTTGTTGATATTGGACAAGCTCGAAACGATCTCATCCTCTCTATTTGTTTTCACCATTGCTTGTTCAACCTGAGCTACCTTTCCAAGAACATACGTACCTCTAACTCTATCAGTAGGCCAATCCCTCGAATTCATCGATATGTCTTCAAACAATCTCTCGGCCTCAACGGATGACTTTGTAAGTAATGCTCCATTAGAAGAAGCATCAAGTAGCACTCTTGATTCACAGTCCAATCCATTATAGAATATACTGATATATTGGGCTTTAGATAACCCATGTTGAGGGCACTTCCTGAGCATGTCCTTGAATCTATCCCACGCTTCATGAAATTTCTCACCTCCACTGATAGCAAATTGGTTAATATCTTGCTTCATCTTAAACACCTTCGAAGGTGGCATATACCTTTCCAAGAACCTTAACTTCAATTGCTCCCACGTGGTGCACTCAGCTGCGTTCATAGTATCGTACCAATCCCTCGCCTTTTCAGTAAGCGAGAATTTGAACAAAAGGATCTTCCTAGCATCTTCATGTTCTCCTACGTCTTTTTGAGTACTTGCATAGCCCAAGAACTTATTCAGATGCTGCTGCGGATCCTCGAAAGACCTTCCTGAAAAGGAGTTTCTTTCTATCATGCTAATAAGAGCGGGATGAAGATCGAATGCTGTGTTAGTTCCCCTTGCTCCTAAAAGCTCATAATTTCCAGCCCCATTATTTCTGAAAACCTCTCGGATGGCTAGATTATCCGGATTCGCTGCCATGTTGACTGTTTCTACTTCCAAATTAACTTCAGTTGTAGCCTCAATCGTTTGCGAAATCTGCTCGTCAACCTCGACTCCAAAATTCAGAGCTTCAGTTGGGTCAATTGTCTTTGCCTTGCTCTTTTTCTTCTTCTTCTTTCTTGACGATGCTCCAATCTCAGGATTATACGGTTCAAGATTACCTTTCTTTGATCTTGTTAGCATACACCTAAAACGGATAAGAAAAAAAACAACAAAACAAGGTAAATAGTCCTAATAAACTAGAAATATTATAAAAAAAATATTTTACGCCGTCCCCGGCAACGGCGCCAAGAACTTGATAGGGGTTTTGTCAACACACAAATTAATCCTCAAGTATAAGGATATCAATTGTAGTCGCGAAGATGACCAAGTTACAATATCGAACCCAAGGGACGGTTAAATATCAATTTTGTTATCTTCTCGTATATTTTAGACTATGTTTGGTAATTGTAAAGGTTTAATGGATAATAACTTCTAATCGAAATAGCAAAAAGAAATAGTAAGAGTAGAGAAAAGTGAGTTGTGATCAATAAGAATAATAGGTAGTTCGTCGGGTCATCCAGTTTCACTAGCAATTCGTATTTTCATGTGATGGTGTCCGACTCTGCCCTGTGGTTTGTGGACGCATCACTAAACCATGCATATCTACTCTATAGACATAAGTAAACATGCGTGTAACACGTGTGAATAGCCTCGGAGCAAGAGATATACTTCACCCCCCTTTCTAGGTACTATCATAATCAATTATCTTCTACGTCTAGAATCTAACCCGATTTGATCTCCCTTTTTAGGTACTATAAAGTTATACTCTCCATCCTATTCATCAACGCAAATTTAATTCAATTCATGAATATTCATATAAGACAGTTCTAATAAGACTTCGGAATCCCTTCACTTAGAATTATAACAATAAACCCTGCCCAGTAGTGAACGCACTCAATCAATAACCATGTTACATATTCAGACTCTACACAACGATCATTGATGCACAAAACGACTATGAGTATGGATTAAATATGCAATCTTATATAAAACAAACCACAGGTAGTGTTGTACGGAGTTTACACACAAAATACGAATTACATCATGAAACTTTCATAACCCTAGAACTACCAAGGTGGTTCTAGCCCATGATTGATCTAGGAACAATCATGGTTAGATTGATCATTCTTACTTTAACCTTCAGCGAACCTCTGTCACAGCCCTCCGGATGGATCACCACCTTTACTCTTGTCTTTCTTATGATTGATGATCAAAAGCTCCCTTTATTCTCTATATGAGCCTCCTTATATACTTGTAATCACGTCTCTAGGGCTTGGAATGGGCTTTCTAAGTGATCTCACGCGTTTCGGCCTCGAAAATCCGGATAAGGTAAGTTCTCGCGTATAGGTTCGACCACGTCAAACAGGTCGAACAACTGGCCACAGGTCGAACCCCAGGTCGAACCCCGCTACTGGAAGAATTCTGCACAGGTTCGACCTTCTGGACAGGTCGAACCACTTAGGCCTTGGTCGAACCCCAGGTCGAACCTCATCACTAGACAACTCCCGCTCCCGATTCGACCAACTGGCAAGTCGAACTCAAGCGTCATGGTCGAATCCTCTTTACTGCGAACTGGTTCGACCATGGTTCGACCTGATGGACAGGTCGAACCACTCGATTCGTGGTCGAATCCTCTTCTGTAAGTTCAGCAATGTTGGTTCGACCTGCTAGAGAGGTCGAACCCTCCTCCAACCAGGTCGAACCCACCTAATTCTTGGACGGTTCGCATAGCTTCGACTCCGTCTCTTCGATTCTTGGCTCTTTCACTCCGTTTTTGCTAAGAAAACACTCAAATAGCTCTACTAACACCTGATTCATGCTAATTCACAATATATATAGGTTTTCCACCTATTTCCACATCAAAACTCTCCAAAACTAGCACAAAACATAGCGCCAAACTTGTGAATTTACACACTCATCACTAGCCTACTTAGCCACTGGGCTCTCACCTAAGGTGAGTGACCCAGGTTCGATTTCCAATGGGAAAGAATAGGTGAGGAGTAATAAGGAGGCTTGGAGATAGAAGGGTGTATGGGTACTTGGTAAACTAACTACTAACTGGACTAACAACTAACTTTGTCCGATAAAAAAATCCATGTATATGACTTCTAGACATAAATAATAATACTCTAGTTTTATAGATTATTAAATTCTAAATACAAATACCTGCGCACAATGTATATGGATTTTCCCTAATTCTATTTATTATTAAACTTTGAATACAAATATCCTGAGTAACATTATTTAGATTATGCAAATATCGTTTAAAGACTGCATTTGAATCTTTCTAATAATTTATGGTAAAACATTACTGATAATTTATTGGGTCGTTGACAGGGATAATTTATGGTAAACCATTACTGATAATTTTTTAATACATAATACTTGTATTCAGAAAATTTTGGGTCAATACTCATGACACTTGTATACAGAACACTTGTATTCAGAAAATTTTGGGTCAATATTTATAATGGTGTTCAGAATGGGTATTCCACGAATTATTTATAATGGTATTCAAAATGTGTATTCAATTTATTTCATAATTGCATCGGTATTAAGATTCAATTCTACATGGTTTTCAGATTGAACACAACCTATTATTTGAATATCATGTGCGACTCTTTTTTATCAGATTGGCTACCAAACTTATTTTCTATTTATATGGAGAGATTAATGATTAATTAATTTATGAATACAATATATCTTATAATACGGTTAAAAAGGGAATTTGATGGGTTCAATTTGTAGTGGATAGTATTTTAATGTGGATAATGCATCTGCTAGTAATATAGATAGATAAATTATACCTATAAGTAATGGACTCAATAATAAATGTATTAGATTTTATACAAAAATGTATAATATTTTATACTAACAGGTATAACTAAAAGGATTAATTACTCCAAGGTACACACTTTGTACTCCTAATCACTATTAGATACATTGATTTAAAATAATTATTATTATATACAAAATATTAAAGTAAAATACCAAATATACCCCTAAACACATACACCTTTAAACCACAAACTCCACCCACCGCCGGACCACCACCGGACAACCTGTCGGACCTTCGTCATCGGCCAGTCGCCGGACAACCGCTGGACCGCCGGCCGGTCGCCAAAAAATATCGCAGGTCGTTGCTGAAATCTACCACTGGCCGGTCACCGAAGCACTGCCGGATCGCAAGAAAAGTCATCGGACCGCTGCCACTGCCGCTAGAGCTTTGCCGGTCCACCGTCGGACCACCATATTTTTTTGCTGCACACACTTTTTTTCTACTGCACATGAACACTTGCTGCACACAACATTTATGTGCAGCACATTTGTAGGGATAATATTGGAATATCACTATATATTTTTTGTGATTGGTAGTAATACTTTTGTATGCTTGTATCTCATAGTAATTAAGGGTTTTTTTGTGTACCTAGTAGTAATCCTCCCTAACTAAAACTAATAATATATTGACAAAAGTTTTGATAAATAATAAATGTATTAGATCATATGCAAACATGTATAACATTTTATACTAACCTGTATAACTAAAATTAATAAATATATTGACGAAAATATTGATAAACAATAAATGTATTAAATCTTATACAAAAATGTCTAACATTTTATACTAACCTGTAATACTAAAATTAATAACATATTGACAAAAATTTTGATAAATATAACATCATCAATATTTTTTTTACAAAAAATAATACATGTATTAAGAGAAATATGAACATTATTAAATTACAACTACTCCACATTTGATTATGAAAATGCTTATGAAAAATCAATTTAAATTTAATACATTTTTATATAAATTTAATTATACATGTAAGAGTAGAATGTAATACATTTATATGATAAAACTTATACACTATCAAATTAAAAATAAAATAAAAACTTCCAACATAATCTCCACCCATTTCCTCCCATTTCTACAGTTTTGTAGCAACAAAAAGCGTCAGCAACCACACAAAATGAAATGAAGAATTGAATAACAATTAACAATTTCCAGCATTTGAATTACATCACTGATGACTTTATCTTAAAAAGTTTGAGAAAAAATATAATAAGGAATTGTAAAATCGAATCATAGTCATCGACCATTTTTAAAATCTCGAAGACAGCCTGCTTATTTGGAACGTGGAAAGAGGACCTCGAACTCAACCTTCTTGAAGAAGATCTGGAATATGGAAAGGAGATGTTGCATCTGGAACGTGGAAAGGAGATGTTGATGTGGACGTAGAGAGACATCGTGGAGGCTGGAAGATAAAGGCATAACGAAAGGAAGCATTCACCACAGGTTGTCGAGAGCGAGAAGAAATTAGGCAATTAAGCGGAAGAGTAGACGGATAGGCAATTTTGGATGAGGTGACAGAGAGGCGGTGAAGAGCCGAGAGAGAGAGAATGCGAGACAGAGAATTGGATAGAGAGAGCGGAGGCGGAGAAATAAGATAGAGCGAAAGTGATTGAGGAGAGAGAAAGAGAAATAATAAATGACCCATCATGCTTATAACGTATTTATATCCGGGTTATTTGGTAAAAGTGGACCTTAAAAATTATTGCACAATAGTATTTTCCAATATAAATATATTAGGTTGAAAGAGTATCATGGCGGACAGTACTGTAAAGGGAATTTTATTACTCCTTCATACCGTACAATATACTACATAAGTATTGTTATGGGTATTATATCCCCCAAAGCCCAATAACCACTATTATACCTGAAGAAAAAGGCCCAACTCCTTAGCAGCCCAAACTGGGAACAGAACTGAAAGGACAATTGGAGCAGCCCAAGGAGGTCACGGCAAACCGAAGGCCCAGCCAAGGAATGGACAAAGAGGAACTCACTAAAGAGGCCGAAGCCAAGAAGCGCCTTCGGCCGAAAACCTCAACGATGTCCTTCCTCGACTTGAGAGTTCGGACGAACACCACAGCACTGAAGGCCAGCCTGTCCGAAGACCAAAGGGGACAACAGAAGCAGGATAGCGAAGTGCAAACACTATCATGAAGGCTGACAAGTACCGCAGGCTAAAGGACAAGACTAACGGGAAGAAGAGGTATTTTGGGCAGCAATCCTAACTAGAAGACAATAGTTGATTGGCGCACCTTACTCTAACAACTAATGGGAAGCCAGCAAATGATGGAGGCACTCTACGAAACCTTGCAAAAGCAACCAATGGCGTCCAGACTTCCCAGGAGATGGTCGGCATACCAGATAGTTTCATTTAAGGCGGCTTGTCTCCATCCTAATTGCGCAAGGTGATTGGCTCTAGTTTAGGATTGTAGACAATATAAATAGCCTCTCTCAAAGGAGAGAGATGGACGACTCATGCTCACTCTAGAAATTACACTTGTAAGAATCATGGAAAAAATGAGTGTTGTTTTAGGGGAGATTAATAAAATTGGTTTGGTTCTTTGGTGGGAATTGAGTCTTTTATCGATTTTAATCTCTCTTTTTATAGTTCTATTATGTTTGGTGGTGTTCGTTCTTGGTTTCGTTACTAAATATATTTATCTCTTAAGAATAAATTAACGGACCAAGAACAGCCATCAACATCTGGCGCCGTCTGTGGGAACGTTACGATCAGCTACCCCTATTTTGTTTCTTTTCGAGTTCTTGGTTTAATTTTGGGGAGAAAGATCTTTGGTTCTTATTCTGTGTCTGGAAATAAAGATGGGAGGTGAAGGATTTACAACCTATGGGAATGAAGAGAGAGGGGAATGAAAGAGATGAATGAAAAGATTCAAAGGGTGATTAATGAGTACGCTGTAGAAGCGTTCCCGGTTCGACCTGCGAGGTTGAGCTTTAGCAGCCCTCACAGGGAAAGCCATGGCGATCTGAGGAAAGATCTCGAAAGGAGGAAAGAGGCCAGGAAAGAATACAGCGGAGGAGATGCGAGAGAAACTATCAACTTCATAAAGAGGATGAACGCCGGAGAAAGGAAGAGTGTGAACGAAACTCCAGTAGAAAGAATGCATAGCAAATACATTCGTCGACTGGAAACGGGAGCTCAAAGACAACCGCAACCGAGAATGCACCAAGAAGAACCCTCCACCCCTAGAGGTATCCGTGGGAAACTATGCTCAAAGGCGATCACGGCAGGAATGGAATCAAGATGCAGGAAACCCTCCACCGAGGGAAAGGTCGAGAGCAGAAGGATCTCGCCAGCCTAATTCGCGCAGTCAAAAGAGAGGTCGGCCCGAAATGAGGAAAGTGCTGGAGGGAGACGAAGGCCCATGAAGAACCCCATCTGTCTCTCAAAGGAGATATAACAGGTGTAGAAGGCCAAGGAATCAAAGATCCCGCTCATCTTCGGCACTCTACTCACATGAGAGCCGAGATCCCTCGTGGAAAGATCTACCCACGATAGAGCTGTCTTTACCACATGACAAAAGGAATGGAAAACCCGCCTCACGAAGAGGGACGAGATAGAAGGAGACCCAGGCAGAGATGTGGTCGGAGAATAAAGAAATATTCCCGAAGCCCCCAACCAGAGATCTACAGGCCCTGATAAACGAAGAAGTGAACATGCACTTTACAGACCTAGAGAGAAAAATATCCGCAACCGAAGGAGTCCTCCAATCATCGGTAGCTCCTTCACCCTTCACGGTGGAAATCAGCAATGCCCCTAGGCAACAAGGGATCAAGTTTCCTTCCAGTTTGATTTTTAATTGTGATTACGACCCATATTCTCACATTGAAAATATCTAATATGGATGAGAGTGCAAGGTGCAAACGAGATCACGTTGTGCCAGATGTTCCCGCTGACCCTGGGAAATAAGGCTCATGCCTAATTTAGGGCGGTACCGGCAGCCTCCATCAAAAGCTGGGGAGAGCTGATGGAGGTATTCCAAATGCAATACTCATATCTTGGGGCATCAAAAGAACCAAAGCACAAGCTGGCCAACATCCTCCAGGGTTCAACAGAAAGTTTATGTGACTTTCTGAAAAGATTCAATGAGCAGAGGTTGATGGGGGAAGTCATGGGGGACGAAGCCTGTCTCATCATGGTGATGGGAGCACTTCACCCAGAGACTAGTTTGTGGAAGGCAGCGCAGCTTAAACCGCCCATGTCCTATACGACCTTCATGGTCATAGCGAACAAGTACATCCAGGCGGAAGATATCTCTAAGATGGCAAAGAAAGCAAGCAACCAAAGCACCCCGATAGAACCGAGCAAGAAGAAGGTCAGCACAGGGGGGATAAAGGAGTATAAAACACCCACTACTTTCAAACCCTTTACGGAAGATACCAAGGTCTAGCAGATGTATGAGGAATTGAAATCGGGAACCTACTTGAATATTACCGAGGTTTTCTACTATGTTAAGGATCAACAAGTTCTTCGGATGCCGAGGCCAATTCTGCTAACCTCAGAACTCACCAACCCTCGAAAGTACTACATGTACCATCAGACACAGGGGCATAACACAGACCAATGCTGAGATCTAATTACGGCGTTATGGAAGTTGTTTAAGGAGGGGAAATTAAGAGGGATGTTGCAGGCCCCGAGGCCGAGGGTATATAGGAGAGATGCTAATCTTCCCCCTTTCCCAGGTCGACAGAGGTCCCCAGGCAGAGGACGGAATGGAGAAGCGAAGCCCCTACCCCCTCCACCTTCAGGATGACCACCAGTGTTCGACAGGATCTGGGGGCAACCCTTGAGAGGAGACAGACCCGGAGAAATACACATGATGGAACCAATAGAGGAAACCCCTTACATCGGAACCTCTCAAGCACTGACCACGACATCGAAACAGAAGAGGAAGGCAGAACTGAGAGACTTAGACCAACAAATCCCTCAAGTGTGGTCGCTAAACCCGGCGACAAAAGGGGTAACGGAAGTGGATATTATCTTCACAGAAGCAGACTTCTACGGGGTAAGTACTCCTCATTCCGACACTTTAGTCATTTTACTAATACTTTCAGGAGTCAAAGTTCATAGATGCATAGTGGATACCGGGGCGTACGCAAATATAATCTTTAAAGAAGTTTTTGAAAATCTAAGAGGGGAACGTCACCACAAAGTGAGGCCTTGTGGTGATGAGATCAAAGACTTTGGCAATGCGTTGACTAGGCCAACGATGGAGGTTGATTTGTCAGTTCAGTTAGAAAGTTCGGATGGGAAAACACAAATGCAGAAACAGTTGACATTCAAGGTTGTGGACCAAGACTCCACATACAACTGCATACTAGGGCGTTTGTTGATCAACGCTTTCAGAGCTATCTCATCCACCCTTCACCAGTGCCTCAAATTTATCACGGCTGATGGCAGAGTGGCGATAGTGATAGGAAATCAAAAGAGGGCGAGAGAATGCTCATTTGTGGAAAAGGTAGAAGGTTTGAGTTATCATGATATGGACTACGAGATGTTGAGCTTCGAGAATATCCTGGAAGAATGAGAGAACCCTGAGGTGCGGACAGAAACCAAAGAACTACCAGGACGGGAGCAGGAAAATGAAGAGCCCGATGCAATCCTGGTGGTCATCGAAGGAAAGAAAATAGAGGGGTAAGGGAATAACATGCTCGTGGCAACAACTGAAATGCATCCGCACACGAGGACTCATGAAAGGAAAGGAAAGAAAAAGAAACAATGGCAAAGGTGCTAAGACAAAAGCAGGTAACGCCGGATGAGGATTCGAGGATGAAGCTAAGGGAAGGAGCCTCGGCGGCAGGAAAAATAGAAGTGGTACAGTTGGATCCTGAAGATGCTGATATCAAAGTCAAAATTGGGATAGAATGGGAAAGCGAATTCAAGGAAGAGCTAAACCAGCTACTGAAAGAGAACTTGGATGTGTTCGCCTGGAACCCAAATGAAACACCCAGAGTGCACCTGAAGTACGCCTGTCACAAGTTGAACATCGACCTCAACATCCCGCCATTCCACCAGAAAAAGAGGAAATTCAGCCTAGAGAAGAATACGGCTATGGAATTGGAAGTTCATAAACTACTTGCAAGCGGAAGAGTCAGCGAATGCAAATACCCGATAAGAGTACAAAATCCAGTTATGGTAAAAAAGAAAGAAGGATCATAGAGACTATGCATCGACTTCACCGATCTAAACAAGGCATGCCCGAAGGATAGTTATCCTCTTCCGTCAATTGACCAGATGGTCGATGCCACGGCAGAATATGAGATAATGAGCTTCATGGATGCATTTTCGGGGTACCACCAAATCCCTATGCACCCGGATGATAAGGTAAATACGGCTTTCTTCTGCGGGAATGGAGTTTATGAATGGAATAACATGCCGTTTGGTCTGAGGAATGCGGGGGCTACTTATCAAAGATTGATCAACAAAATATTCGAGGGAGAAATTAGGAAAATAGTCGAGGTCTACGTGGATGATACCATGGTGAAGAGCCTAAAAAGGATGGATCATTTTGACCATCTCAGAAAGGTTTTCGGAATCTTCCAACACTATAAAATGAAACTAAACCCGAAGAAATGTACATTCGGAGTGAGCAAGGGGAGTTTTCTCGGATATTTGGTTAGCTCAAGAGGGATCGAAATGAACCCGAAAAAGGTAGAAGTGATCCTAAAGATGGATTCGCCGAGGCAAATGAAAGAGGTTCAGAATTTGATGGGCAGGTTGGCTGCCTTAAACAGGTTCATGTCAAAAGCATCGGACAAATGTAAACCATTCTTCGACGTCATCAAAACGGCTAACTTCGAATGTATGGAAGAATGCGGGAAGGCATTTGATAAGATTAAGAGGGACCTATCAGATCCCAAGATTCTCTCCAAACCTTCACCAGGCAAAACATTACAGCTGTACTTGGTGGTGTCGGGAACAACGAACAGTTCAATATTGGTCAGAACGGAGGAGAAGAATCAGAAGTCAGTATACTTTGTAAGTCAATCCCTGAGAGACACAGAGCTCAGATACCCAGTAATGGATAAGATAGTGTATGCTCTTGTTTTGAGTTCGAGAAAGCTGAGACCATACTTCATGGAGCATACCATTGAGGTGTTGACGATATTCCCTTTAAGGTAAGTGATCCAAAGACCCGACGCAGCAGGAAGGCTACTAAAATGGTCTGTTGAATTGGGGCAGTTCGATATAGCATACCTACCGAGGAATGCAGTCAAAGGGCAAGTCATGGCGGATTTCATAGTGGAACTGACTTTCCCTGTTCCAACAGAGGAAGAGAAAAGAAAACATTGGGTCATGCACGTGGATGGTTCGACAACGACAGTAGCATCGGGAGTTGGAATCATCATTTGAATGCCATCTGAAGAAACCTTTTCGATCGCGATCCAGTTCGATTTCTTGGATACTAATAATAAAGCTGAATACGAGGCCCTACTGAATGGTTTAAGAATGGCGCTGGCCATGGGAGCATGCGAGCTGATGATATACAGCGACTCACTGTTGGTGGTGAACCAGGTGAAGAGAGAGTACGAGGCCAAGGATGAACACATGAGCTTTTATAGAGGATTGGCTGTAGGCTTACTGCAAACACGTGTTTTTGGAATGCATTGACAAGAAAGATAACATGGGAGCCGACGCGTTGGCTAAGTTGGCCACGGCGTCGAATGCTGAGGACCTAAATAACATCAATATTATGAGATAAGAGAACCCGTCAGACACTGCCGTGTGGGTCCTAAATGGACAACCAACAGAAGAGTCATGGATGACCCCAATCAGGGCGTATTTGAAAGAAGGAAGAGTACCCTCAAATAAGGACAAGGCTCAGCAAATCAGGCTTCGATCAGCGAGATACGTTCTAATAGAAGGGAAGCTGTATAAGAGAGGCTATTCATCACCGCTTCTAAAATGCCTAACCCCTGATGAAGAGAGCTACGTACTAGTAGAGATACAAGAAGGCATATGCGGGAATCATATAGGTGGGGTTGCTCTAGCACACAAAGTGGTCAGGTAAAGCTACTTCTGGCCAACGCTAAAAAAGAACGCCACTCAGTACGCAAGAGCATGCGCAACTTGTCAAAGACTGGCTCCGATAGTTAGAGACCTTCGGAACATCTGATCTCGCTGTTCAGTCCATGGCCTTTCGCGAAATGGGGGATTTATTTAATTGGACCGCTACCTACCGGACAAGGGGAAAATAAATTTGTTATCATGGCGGTGGATTATTTCATGAAGTGGGCCGAGGCAGAACCCCTCTCGACAATCACCGAGGCTCGGGTCGAGAAGTTCATCTGGGAAAATATAATATGTCGATTTGGGATACCATTTGCTATAGTGACCGACAATGACAAGCAATTTGACAGTGCTAGGTTGAGAAAGTTTTGTGAAGATTACAACATCAGGAAGTGGTCCACTACACCATACCACCCACAATCTAACGAACGGTCGAGGCAGTGAATAAAATCATCAAACACACGTTGAAAGCTAGGTTAGAAAAGCTAGATGGAAAATGGCCCGAAGAGTTGCCGGGAGTCCTGTGGTCCTACAGGACGACGACGAGAACCTCCACCAATGAGACCCCATTCTCGATTGCCTTTGGTGTCGAGACGGTAATACCAGTGGAGATAGGAGAACCTAGCCCTAGGATTGCCCTCCACCAAGAAGGGGCCAATTATGGATTGTTCCAGGAGAGTCTGGACTTATTGGAAGAGAAGATAATTAACGCGGAATTACATAATGCGGTTTACAAACTGAGAGCGGAGAGATTCTATAACTCCAAGATAAAGCTGAGGAGATTCAAAAGTGGGGAACTGGTACTTCGGAAAGTATTGGGCCCAACGGCACAGGGTAACAGTCAAAATTGGAAAGGCCCTTATGTAATCAAAAGAGCTCTGGAAGGAGGAGCGTACGAGTTGGAAGAAGTGGATGGCAAAAAGATACCACACCCATGGAAAACACAACATTTATAGAAATATTATCAATGAAGTGGAAAGCAGGATGAATGAGGTTGGTGACACGATTTCTGTTACAGTTTTTAATCAAGGCATTTGGCCATACTATATGAAAATGCAAATTGTACAGAAATCTTTTTGTTGATATATGGTTAAAGATGTCGGTATGTTCATAACAAATGGTAAAGGGTATTCATTTGTTGGGATATCATGGCTTAAAAAGTATATATATATATACATACCAAAGGGAAACAACTAAAAAGACGAACGAGGAGCATACCAAAACAAAAAGGCAGAATCAGAATAGGAATAAAAGGCATAAGTATCGGATTTATGGAAAGTCGGAACAAAAAGGCAAAGACATTGGGCTTGGAAGTCAAAATCAAAGTCAAGGTATCAGGTTAAAACTAAAAGGCTGGATCAAAGGAGCCTCGGTATGATGGGATTGGGTCATCTTGGATACGAATTAAAATAGCGGAACCAAAATAAGAAGGTAGCAACAGACTCGTAACAACATCGAATTAAATCAGGGTCGGAACATAAGGTTTGGAGTAAACGCAATGGGCTTCGGGACATCGTGGGGAAACAAATACGAACATGTATACATAACGGGTGTATAGGAAGGTCAGAATATCAGAACTGGAATAAAGGAAAAGAACTTTGGAACATTATCGGGGTTGAAGCGAAAGCGCCTAGAGACACCAAGATCAGGCTGGAACCTCAGAATTGGCGACGATCGAGCGTAAACATGGGATACATCAAATAGGGGGCACACCCAACAAAAGTATAAATATCTGCACAGAAGGTGAACAAACAAGCAAGGACACACAACAGGTGATGAACGTATGCCGAGACACACCAACAGATATGCATCATAATAACACCAAAAGAGATCTTCGGACACAATTACCCAACAAGGGCAGAACTTGAAGAGAAGCAATCAGTAGTTAAAGTCTACAAATCATCACAGTAAGTAAAGTTCAAAATAACATCATAATCGAGGCAAAATAAAGATTAACCAGCAAAAGGGTGAATGTGGAGAGCATCAGTCTTTCTTTCGGTTGCTGAGGGACTGAAAAATACTCGCCATCTTATCTTCCATCTCCTTTAACTGAGCTTCAGCACGAATGACCCTCTCTTCGACCGAGCCAGGATGAGGAATACACTCCTCTAGGGCTCGAATATGAGCCTCAGTTTTGGATAACCTAGCATGGGCTTCGGCAGTTTCGACCCTCGCGGCATCTCTGGCAATCTCGGCCTCAGTCAAACTTGCCTCCACAGACTCGAGAGTGGCCCACCCTACATCAACATCAAAATCCGCAACTTGCAATCGTTCTCTCTGGTGTGCAACAACAGAGGTCAACTCAGCATTCTCGATCTCCAAGGCATTCAATCTCTCCTCGAAGCTGGCAGAAGACCCCTCGGAATGATCAATAAGCTAGTTCGTGAATAAACGGTATTGGTCCATAAAGTGTAGAGAAGAGGTGAGGGAAGCAACAACAACTCCAGCTATCACGGCTAAACCGGAAGAATCTTGAGAAAGAGAACTAGGGACAACAGTCGGAGGAGCTCGAGGAGGGGCCTGATGAGAGGTATCCACAATAAAACCCTGGGTTCCTAGCTCCCGCAACTCGGCCAAGTCGGGTTCATCACCTTCCTAAACTATACTTTTTCCTCACGCACGGGCCCTCTCGATGGCCAACCTGGTGGCCTCAGCATCAACGCCGATAGGATCAGTTGTTGCGGCTACACCTGTAAGGTTTGGAATGGGAAGAGGAATTATCGGGATGACCTGGGAGGTGGAAGGTGTAGAACTAACATCAGCTCTGGAAGTGGACCTCACCCTCGGCCCAACCATCATGTTATAGTCCTCGGTTTCGAAACCGCTGACCTCCCCAACTTTGGGAGCTTCCGCCAACTCAAGATCCTCCTCAGGATCTTTCTCAGGATCATCCTCGAGATCTTCCTCTGGATCTTCCTCAGGAACTACTCCAACCTCGGGCTTGACGAGAGGAGGATCTGCAAAAATACACCATGGGTGAGAATGCAACGAACACGGAAATGATCATGAAGCACGAGCAGAGGCAATCATCCCCCTTAATCTTTTAGCGAGAAGGTCGAACTCACCAATAGAAGGGGATGGACGAGGCACGTAGCTGATTCCGGTTGGCCGAGAAGGCCTACCATGCTTGTAAACACTCTTTTCTCTCTTTCCAAGCAAGAAAGCAGAGGCAAAATCAGAACTGGGGGCGAAGAAAATGCCAGAAGAGATAACAGGGGAACGACGCAACTGTTGATGGGGAGGAGACAAAGGAAACAAAACTCCATCTCCAGTAAGCTGCACAGCCAACAGATCTTCACCAAGTTTCATGTCTTTGGACCCAACAGACAGGTCATCCATTTCTTCATCATCATCACGAGAGGGAGTACGGGTGGAGTACTCAAAGTCATCTTCCTCATTCGAAAACTGATACATATATTTATATGGAGTTAACGACAAACCAGCCACGAAACCAGTAGATCCCACCAGAGACAGGGCATTCTGGAGCTCACCTGTAGGACAAGAAAAAAGGGTCAGGCATGAAATAAAGGTAACAGAAATGGACTAGAAAAAGAGAGTACCAATGATTGCACTACGGCCAGAGGTAGATAACCTAGCCAAAACTAGGACGGGCTTGGAAAGCAATGGCGAGATACGGTAAGTATTCTTTCCGAGAGATAAGATCTCATAAACACGGCGAAAACCATCACTCAGCCGCTCAAGGGAACGATGTGGGGGACCTGCACGACATAAATATAAGAAAAGAACATCAGAGACCACGGAAGATAATCTAGAACTTGAGAGACAAGGAAGAATCGTACACTTATCCAACTGAAGAAATCGGACAGGAAAAGTCATGAAAACACCATTGACTTGGTTACGGTAATCACCACCCAACCAGAACCAGGCCCGCTCCCAGTTTCGGCCAATAACGTCAGAAGCCCCCCACAAAATAATGGTGATCGTGGGGAAGTAAATGGTAGAAACCACCAGAACGGCCAGATAAGGCATAAAAAAAAGGAACTCTAGTTCGAACGGGTCTCGTATGGTGTGACCCAACACAGAAAACAGTGACATAGTGGATATCAGACGCAACCAAGACGAGGGTAGTAGCTGGCCTATAGCCATGTCCCACCTCTGCAATAGCAAACCAATAATAGGGGGAAGTGGGAGACGCAAACCGGCAAGAAAGAGAGAGTAATAAGATGCAGTGTGACCTAGAGGGGGATCAGAAATGGGAACTCCATCTAAGGGAAGCTCAAAGGTGACATTGGGATTACCATACCGCCAATGGAGTTCCTCCAAGAACCCCGGGGATAGCCTGGAAGCTGGCACCCAATCAAGCCGCTGGGTCATTCCTCGGAGTGCGGCCCCCAAGTCGTCGATATCCCGACGACTAGGAAGCTAACCCCCCACATTCAAAGGGAGTACGGTGTCTAAATCCATGTCAATGAATATCATTGTACTACCAGCACCTATGGCTGGCACAACAGGGATAGATGGCCTGCTTGGAGAGGGAACGGAAGTCGGGTTGCCACCCAAGAAGGAAGAAGTAGATAAATCCCTTAAGTTGGAATGCGGCATCCTACGGAGGCGATTGGAACTATGAATACTGAGTCACATGTGGCGTACATGCGTACTTTCAGATGTGTTCACCTCCTAAACATCAGGAGGAGAGGGAGTACCTTCACCAGACATCTTTCACTAGACAAAGAACTCAGGAATTAGGGTTTGGCAAAAAAGAGGACAAAGGGGTGAGAAATTTTCAGAAATTACGATAATATCGGAAGTATGCTGTTAAATGAAATACAAGGATATACAAGAAGGATACAAAAGATTTGATTTTGAAAAACCAAAATAGAAATTGTCTGACAAGATAAAGGGCGGCACGTATCATCATTGGAAATTATGGAGTTAAAACGGCTAAGATCCAATGGCGGGCATGTAGAGACCTTACAACTCCCAAGGAGAATGGAGGGTCCAGATTGATCCACGAAGCACCTGACCAAAGACGTGACAATCCACGACAGAAAAGCGGCGGTTATGTTTTAAATTAAAGATAAATTACCAAAATACCCTCGCGAGATCCACTAACAGGAACGGAAAAGTACTTCATTCATGAATAGTGAATTATAAAAGAGGCAGGAATCACCAAAATCCTAAATACCCGACAAAATAAAGGAAATACAAGGAGGATTCAGAATAAACTCCTATGTGGAAGATACATTCGATCAAAACATTAGGGGCTCGGTAATACTTTATTGATCAGCCAATGGGGTTTCAGAACCAATCGCACTGGTAGATTGTGGCTCCCCATCCCTAGATGGCGCATCTTTGGAGATACCTAAAGAAGACTCGGAGGCCACTGTTCTCAATGAAGCGTCAACCTCCTCAGTACTGACTGAAGTGAGATTAGTTCCTGGGATCGATGGAATTGAGGGATCATTAGCAGCCTCGGAAGGAAGAGATTTGGAAACCTCGGCGGTATTAACTAGACTGGAGACGCGTGCATCACTGGATTTAGGAAATTCGGCTTCAATGGAGGCCCCTCAGAGAGGCCCCCCACAGATTCGGAAGGGAGTTCGATGGGGGATCCTTGGCTTTTGAGTCAGTCGTGGCGAGATCCAAAACACCATCGGCAATCTCCTCATCAGATCCCTGCCCCTCAGAATCTTTGGAAGATTCCTTAGGAATGTCAGTAATATAGTCGGAGTATTCGCCAAGCACCCCAAAATCAATGTCGTCTTTTAAAGTCTCCCCCAGAGGCATCTTTTCCTCACTGATGGCTTGGCGGAGAATCCCACGTATGGCATCGAGACAATCAGGGTACATTTTCTCAGAAGAGGCTTGAGCAAGAGCAGAAGCACAAGAGCAGAAACAGTGAATCCTGATTTTCAGAAGGATAACTTCTCTACAGCATAGATTGTCAGCTTTTGATAGGAGGAAAGCATCCTTCACGCGTTCTACTTCGGTCGAGGCCCCATCACGTTCCCTTAAAACCCTCAGCAACAACAACCTCAGCCGCTTTGATCTTCTGGGCGTAAGAAACCTCTGGTGCTTCTTTCTCCTGCCGAATTTTTTCAAGCTCCTGCTCGACAGATGCTTGGAAAGCATGAAGGCTATTCTGAGCTTGGGATAACTCGGCTCGGAATTGAGCTTCCTTCATAGTCATCTCTTCCTGATGTTTCACCTCCAAAGTCGCAACCTTATCCGAAAGCACCTTGTTCTGGAGCTCCAAAACACTCCTCTCTTCCTCGAATTTAGCCAACAGGTTGTCATAACGAGCACGAAGTGTCTCGAAAGTTTTCTGAAACTCTACAGGTAACGTCTTGATAGCACACGAATCACCTACTGTATAAAGTAAAAGAAAGAAATGTTAGAATATCCCAAATAACATAGTAGAGAGCCGAAAGAAACATACACGCACTGAGGACAGGTTTGAAGAAGGAACTTCTAGGGAGCACTGTGGGATTTTGAGGATCCCCGAGGTCATATACAGAATCTCTACTCCAGGGCCCCAGAATCACGGATTTTTCCACCCTTTAACAGAATTGGGCAGGAAAACGACCAGATTGGTGTGGTGAGGTACCAAATAATAATACCCCTTCATCCTATTGTTTGGGGTAAGCCGATATAGAAAATTAATTTCAGCGGTAGTCAAGAAGGAGTATTTCTTTTTCCCAAAAAGAACTAAAATACCCATCAAAGCCGCCCAACCGTTGGGAGCCAATTGAGCAGGGGATATACCCTAAAACTCAAAAATATCCCGAATACAAGGAAGGAGAGAAAACCTAAGGCCGAGCTTAAGTTGCAACTCGTAAGCTGCAATAGCATTTGGCGGAGCATAGCACATGCGGCCATCGGGGGAAGGAAGGAAGAAATCGATACCTTCTCCATATTGAAATTTACTGAGAGCAACGATGGCACTCCTTCTCAACCACGAATCATCAACAGTCGAGAAGACCTCAGCGGCAAAAAAGGGGGTGTCCTGGTCCCACCGCGGAAGTTCCCCGAGATGGGCCAATAGCCCAGGACCGACGTTAGCAATTTGAGTATTATGCTCTAACATGAAAGAAGAAATGAAATTGGCAACCCTCTATTTAAAAATAATCCTGGAAGGAGACGGGGGACCCGAATACTCCTCTAAAGACGACGAGGAAGACCCCAAACTACTAAGCGAAGAATCGGTCGAATGAGAAGCAGACCTAGGGGATCTAAGAGGAGAAGAAGAACCCTCGCAAGCCATATCATGCTAATTGTGACAAGAAATAAAATGAGGAGAGATAAGAAGAAGGAAACATTAAGCACCGGTGGCAAAAAAAACTCATAGGCACGAAAGGAAAGAGTAAGGAAAAGAAAGGAAAAGAAAGAGAGGGGGAGTAATACCTGGAAGAAGAGGATGAGCGCACCGAATAAAAGGAATGCCAACCATTTCTAGGATCAAAAGAAAGAAAGAGGGAGAAGGGAAAGGGAAAACTGACAAAAAGGTTCAAATTTCAAAATTCAAATCGACAGTTATAAACAAAATACCAGAAATACCCCCCACTAGAACGAAAATATCTCAAAGACGTCGCAGAGAACCCGATAATGCAGAAACTTATCAGGATGAAGATAGCGAGTGGAAACAATGAAGAGCCGAGATGGAAAGAACCCTAATATAACAGACACCAAAGCATGAGGGATATAACCCGAGAAATATGGTTCGACCCTGAACAATCTCAAGTAATGAAATTATTCAGGCTCGAGAGGCTAATGTTATGGGTATTATATCCCCCATGCTTGGCAGGCCCAAAAGCCCAATAACCTCTATTATACCTGAAGAAAAAGGCCCAACTCCTTAGCGGCCCAAACTGGGAACAGAACTGAAAGGACAATTAGAGCAGCCCAAGGAGGTCGCAGCAAACTGAAAGCCCATCCAAGGAATGGACAAAGAGGAACTCACTAAAGAGGCCGAAGCCAGGAAGTGCCTTCGGCTGGAAACCTCAGCAATGTCCTTCCTCGACCTAAGAGTTCGGACGAACACCACAACACCGAAGGCCAGCCTGTCCGAAGACCAAAGGGGGTAACAGAAGCAGGATAGCGAAGAGCAAACATCATCATGAAGGTATAAGACTAACGGGAAGAAGAGGTATCTTGGGCAGCAATCCTAATTAGAAGACAACAGTTGACTTGTGCACCTTACTCGAACAACTAATGGGAAGCCAGCAAAAGACGGAGGCACTCTACGAAACCCTGCAAAAGCAACCAACGGCATCCAGACTTCTCCTGTAGCTGGTCGGCATACCAGACAGTTTTATTTAGGGCGGTTTGTCTTTGGTGTAAGATGATTGACTCTAGTTTAGGGTTTGTAGGCAATATAAATAGCCTCTCTCACAGGAGAAAGACGGATGACTCATGCTCACTCTAGACACTACACTTGTAAGAATAAAGAAAAAAAAAGTGTTGTTCTAGTGGAGATTAATAAAATTGGTTTGGTTCTTTGGTGGGAATTGAGTCTTTTGTTGGTTTTAATCTCTCTTTTTGTAGTTATATTATGTTTGGTGGTGTTCCTTCTTGGTTTCGTTACTAAATATATTTATCTCTTAAGCATAAATTAACGGGCCAAGAACAGCCATCAACAAGTATATATATAGTTCGTTATTTTATATTGTCACACTCTAAGGTAAATGTTTCCTTTTTAGCAAGTGAGATCTACACACAAAAATCAATATTATTAAAAGTTCTATAATTAATGTTATGTAATTTGTTATAAATTTATTTTATTTTGTCACACTCTAAGGTAAATGTTTCCTTTTTAGCAAGTGAGATCCTATATACAAAAATCAATATTATTAAAAGTTTTATAATTAATATTATTTAATTTGTTATAAATTTTAATTAAAGTTTGTGGCTAAAAGATAAAAGTACATAATTTTTTTTCATTAACTATTAAAATATTACATCCGTTAATTTATTTACGAGAAACGTGTCCTTAACACGAGGTAGAGTATTATTAATCAATAATTATAATTCGTATGGAATGTTTTCTTTTAGATGTTATGATTTTTATTTAAATACTTTAATTATTTATATTAATAAAATAAAACTCTTTTCAATATATCTGTTGCGTACCGATATATTTCTTTATGAAATCTATATCTATATTAAAGTTATTGTAATATCTTAATATAAAGTTATTTTCTATAATTTAAATTAAGCAAAACACTAATCTTATTTGGTTTTTCTATATTTAAATTAAGGATGTATCAAGAAAACTTCAACTCTTATTTATTAGAACAATTTTCTTACAAGGAGTTAGAGAAAAATATATGAAAACTTACTAAAATAACTTATGCCTTCTAAAATGAAAAACTAGTACTTATATAGAAGAAAATCTCCTAATAGGATAAAATACAAAAATACAATAATTTACAAGTTAAATAGTAAAGTAAAATAATTTGCTACAATTTTAAAATTGAATTGTGGTCAATATTCCAATTCTCCTTTTGGATGTCTTGTATGCTTCATCTGGATAATATTAAAACTTGTTTTTTTATCCTCCATAGAGTAATCTTTTGCTTCACAATCTCTACTTTGAAAATTTTCAAATTTGGGTCATCTGGATTATCTTGAACATATTTTTTAAATTTCTCTAAGTATGTCTTCAAAACACTAATTTGCGTCTTAACTCGATGCTTTATATTTTTGAATTTTCTGACTCTTCCATCTTCAAATACAGATTCAAAATAAATATATGGTTCTTTTCATATATCTTCTAGTACTCCATAATCTTTTTGAATAGTTTCTTCTTTCATTATACTGCTATGAACTCATTTTTTGGAGCCTTCATAGAGTGACCTTTATTTTAAATATTTCAATACTAATACGTTCCCAAAATATTTCATCATGAAATTCATATTCTGTGAAATTCTTCTGAAATGTTACTAGTGCTTCTTGTAAGGTTGGAATTTGTTCTCTGATCTAGGCTCTAATATTTTTATATAGTTCTATTTTTCCATTGCGAGTCCAAATCTGAACAGTTGCTAGCGTTCTCTCCCATATGTCTTTTAGACATAACAAGGCAAACTCATTATAGCCTGTAATATTATTTTCTTTTATAAATATCTTTCTAATATTCTTTAAGATATTCAAGAGCCGTAGAGTTATCTATTTTAGCAACCTCTTCATCTGGATCTTGTGCATCTTGAAACATGCTATTTTTTGCACTTGAACTAGATGCCATCTAGGAGTCTGATTTGTTATCTTTCATATTAGAGGAGGAATTGCATATATCATTTTTTATTTCCTCAATATCCATATCAATTATCTTTTCTCTGGGTAGAATTCCATAATATTTTTGAAAAATTTCTCCAAATGATTTAAGATAAATATTTTTCTCTTTTGAATACTTTTCTTGTTCATAAACATCAATCTGATTTTTGATCTTATCAAAATCTTCTTGAAAATATATTTACTTAGTTTGAGAATTTATTCTTGTTAATTTTTCCCAAAATCTGGAAAAAGATATTCTCCAGAGACATGGAGCACCATATTCAGTTTAACCAAATTCTAGTTTCAATTTTCATACCCATGATACTCCAAATTCAATAAAAAGTAACTGACAGATTAGCCATTTATCGTGCAGCTATCATGTTTTGGTGATACAATAGACCATTCTTCCATAAGGATTCTTGCAATATCAGGAACAATTTTTGTTGCTAGTGGTCCAAAAAATTTCCACCAAGAGAAAAACCAATTAGGAATTGGTTTGTGAAAAATACTCTCACATATTTTGATGAGTCAAGTATGAATTTTCTTGTGGTTTTGATAGTAAAAGGATTTATAAAATCCCTCTTGTTGATGTGAAGTGTTGAGACCAGTATCGTCACATATCAAATCACATAGATCCTACACCATTTATTATTTAACTACAAACATGTTTGTGTGGTGTTGTGCTTAATGTTGCTTTCAGGGTTGTGCATAGCAATTGAATGAATATCGTGCAGAAAGGGACCCACAAGCATGAAGAACAATCTAAAAAGTTCTGGAAGTCCAGAAGATTTTAGAAGTTGAAGATAACTATCCAAAGTACTGGGTTGGTTATTTGCTGATCATGGATGGTTATCATATCTCCTAGTGGACCACTCATTTGAAGAAGTCTGCAGTATGATTCACGTCTATAAATAGAAGCTGTCAGACTTTATTTATGTGGCGCTCGAAAAATCTTGAAGAGTTCCTAAATAGAGAGTCGACGGACGTCTTAGAGTTTAGTCTCTAGGTTCCTCTTGTGGTGTTTTTACTAGTGATGTAACATCTCGTTCTGTATCACGTGTATGGTATTATCCCATAGGTTTTGTTTGTACTGTTCACAGGCAGTGGAAGTGCATACTTGAAGTAGGTCTTAGATATAACAATCTAGGTTTTGCCATTTGGGAACATGTTTAGGATTTATATCCGTGTGTGTATTCGAAGAGTAGAAGAAATATTTCTATCTCTTTGAATTTGATTTTATTATCACTTTTCCAAGTTAGTGATATTTTTTCCATGAGACCATCACAAACTTATTTATAAGCTTGTAGAAAGATTGAGTAATTCCATGTGTTAAGTCTTCCGATGTACAAACTTGCAATCTCGTATTCAATTTTTAATTCTGATAAGAGTCGGTATTGTACGAAGTGTTACCACACTAATGACAATATTACTGACATAAACACACTTACACATAAGGCGCAACGCACACCTCTAAATAATCCCAATAATTTGGTTGTGCTTTCATAGGAGGATTATTTGTATTAGTATGAGGAGATATAATTTCTCTTTCTGTCATTGGAATAATAGCTCATTCTTCTGCAGATAAAATTTTTTGTATAATTAATTTGGAATAACTATAGATTCCTTGGCTGACATTCCGTCATTGCTGGAAGTATGAGCTATTTCTACACTTCATGTTTGTTTTAATACTGCTTCATAAAAATTTTTGGGTTTATAAACACCATTGTTAGAATGTGTAGAAAGAAAATATCTTTCCATTTTCATCCAGAGATTTTCAGCCCATTGAGTATCCTTATCTTCTAATAGAATTATCAATCCACCATGTTCATTCTCATTATATAAATGAGAATAAGTTTCCTCAATATTAGTATCTATATCTGCATATGTCTCTGTTTGAGGAGAAGTATTACTTCTTTGTTTCAGAAATTCTCCATATAATGGATGATTACTTTCTGAAATATTACTTCCAGAGGAACTTCAAGAAATATTCTGGTTAATCAGCTTTTGTTTCTCGAATTGTGAAATAATGATTGGAGGTTGAGGCTAGCAATATGATTGGTTAGGGATTATGTAGATTTTGCACACCACATGTTTGATGAAATGATTGTTATGAATATTTTCTATCATGAATGCTTATTCTTATTTTATGTATGATTTGTGTAATTAAATTTCCTATTCATAGTGTTAGGATGACCATTCCATTATTATGCTTAGAGGTTTAATTGAATCATTGATTGCATGAGGTGACTATTAGTATGCGGGGAGTTTGGCATGGGTAGATGGAAGATGTATAGATCCATGGAAAATAAAGAGAAATCGAGTGAAAATAGATTGGGGATGATAGTGTGTGTGAAAATTGTGAATGAGTGTGTGTGGGCGATTTTGGGGTCTCCCCAATTCTCTCTCAATCAAACTTGGGGAAAAAGTAGCTAAAATGGAAATTAAAACTAATTTTCTGGACAGGTGGCAAAGTGCACAAAAATTCGACCGAATTTTTATGAGTGATATCGAATTTTGATGCAAAACTGCATAAAAATTCGATTGAATTTTCATGAAGTACATCGAATTTTTATGTTAGTGTGCTCAACCTCCAATGCTCTGTTTCGCCCCTATTTTTCCAAAAAAAATCACAAAAATTCGATCAAATTTTTGTGCAAGGTCGAATTTTTGTGACAGTTTCGCGCTGCTTCAATGTTTTGGCTTGTTCTCGCTCGTTTTAACTCCGAATTGAGATCCGCCTTTTCCTACATCTTCCTCTTCACTTCTAGAATCCATTTATACCTACAAATCATACAAATTCCACTAATGTATAAATTTTCCAAATATTTACAAATATCGAGCAATCTATGGCACTTAAACACTCAAACCAAGCATAATTGCATGAAAGGATGCTATAAATGGACCCTAAATTTATGAGATTTCTACACTCATCAGAGGTCTTCCCCTTCCTCCTCGTCTTCTATAAAAGGCTCTTCCACGACTAAATTTATTCATGTCTACAAAATATTCTCTGGTTAGAAAATTTGGGAGATTATTATCTTCTCCTTTTTTATAAATAATTTCAAAATCAAAAGGAGCTAAATGGGCTTGCCACCTAGCAATCATTTGTTTAGAAACATCATGTTTGAAATCTTTGAAAAACATATATCTAGCAGATTTGCAATCAGTTTTAATAATAAATTGTTGGTTTAAAAGATCATCTTGAAATTTTAAAACACATTTAACAATAGAAAGAATTTCTTTTGCTACAGTACAATAATTTCTTTGAGACTCATTCCATCCTGAATAAAATCTAAATAAGTATTCTTGTTTGTTTTCATCAATTTGTTTTAAAATTACTCCAAAACTTATATCAGAAGCATCAGTTTCAATAATTTTCTTCCATTGAGAATTTGCTAACATAAGACAGTGTAAATTCTTAACTTTATCTTTAAAATTTTTAACAGCTCTTGTATGTTAACCTGACCAAGACAAAGGATTCTTATTTAATCTATCACATAGAATAACATTATCTTTATTAAGGTCTTTAATAAAAGTAGAAATATAATTTAAACTCCCAAGAAATCTTTAGAGTTGCATTTTATCAATAATTATATCAGGGAATTTATCACCAAATTCTATACTTCTTTGGAAATGAATTATTTTTTCTCTTTCAATAATATGACTAAGAAATCTTATACTAGTTTGAAATAATAATATTTTTATTTTGAAATAACAAGGCCACTTTCTAAAATAATTTTCTTAAACATGTTTAAATGTTTAAAATGCATCTCAATATTATTTGAGAAAACAAGTATGTCGTCAATATAAACAATGATAAAGTTACTGTAAGGACTAAATATGTCATTCATAATTTGTTGAATTCAGAAGGGGCATTTTTCAAACCAAATGGCATGACATTCCACTCATAATGTCCTATAGGAACACTAAAGGAAGTTTTATCTATCAGTTTCTTTAATCTGAATTTTCCAAAATCCTTATTTTAAATCAAATTTTGAGAATATGAGAGCATGTATTAATCTATCTAATAAATCCTTTTTATCAAGAATAGGATGTCTTATCCATTTTAAAACTGTGTTAAGAGGTTTATACTTTATAACTAACCTGGGAATTCCTCTTTATTGTTCTGAATGTTTATTGACATAAAATGCAGTGCAAGACCATGGTGATTTCGAAGGTATAATTAATTTCTTTTCAAGAAGTGATTGAATTTCTTTTTGACATAATTCTAAATATTCAGAATTCATTTGACAAAGTCTAGCTTTAGTAGGAATATTTTATCATTAAATCCATTTTCATAAGGAAGAGAAACAATATGTTTTCTCTGATCCCAAAATGCATTTAGAATATCACTGCAAATATCTAATAAAAATTATTATAAATTAATTTAATATTTTCTTATAATTTAGGATTACTAAGTTTTTCATCAATAGTTAATGCATTAATCTCTACTTTTAAAAAATTTATTTGAGAATTTTTTCTTCTTAAAGTATCATGTAATTCATTTAGAATTTTGGAACAAGTTAAGTAACAAATTTGAAAAACTTTTCTTTTCCTTCAAAAGTACCTGATAAACCATTTGTATTAATAGAGTTTATAGGATATATTTTGTTTATGAATGGTAATCCAAGAATCAATTGGCTAGAAATATTTTTTGCTAATAAAAATTCTGTTGAAATACATGAACCATTCTTGCAAATATATGCAATAGGTAATTTATATTTTATAAATCTCCTTCTACACTAGAGAGAGAATGACTAGTTTTATGAAACTATTGTGTAGGGATTAATCCTTCTAGTATAAATTAAGATCAGCCCCACTATCGATTACAGCAATAAAATTCTTAAAAGATCTATCAATTTTCAAAGTAATTTTTATATACCATTTCTGAGAAATAAACTTTTTTAGAATGGAAAGATAATTTTTTGTTCTTCATGTGACTCTGAGAAAATATCTTTATTTTCCTCTATATTAGAAAATTGATTTATAATTACTTTATGTTTTTCTAATTTAGAAAGTCTATTTCAAAAATGTAACTTTTGTCCTATAAATCTTTTATTTCTAATTTGAAAATTTCTATTTCATTAATTAAATGTTTAACAGTAATATGATTTTCATTAATGTAATTCTTTTTTAAAAGATCTTCTACTTCTTTCATAGAATATTGAGTTGGAGCATTTAATCTATGTTCCTTTTAAATATATCTACTAGTCGAAAGTATATAAGTTAATTTGGTCTATAATATCAGACCTCAACTTTGAATCTTTTATCAATTTAAATAAATCTAAAATATTATCATTATCAAGAGCATTAATATATAAATTAAGATCTTGAAATTGTGACATAAGATTATAAATCTCATCATCTTTCGCAGTAAGCTGATTTATACATCTATCTTTTATGCAAGGTTATCCAACAATGCAAGCATCACATTCATTTTTACTATCATGATAATAAACAGATTCATTTTCTAGATCATTAACATCTTCTGAATTATAATATGAGCAATCAGAAGTAGTTGTCTCATGTTCACTATCAATATTATGTAATACAATATTATAAAGTTTTTCTTTAAGATCTTCTTCTATATTAAGATTTTTTAATCTGTTCTTTTGCTCAACATTGATTAGCATAACAACCTTTTTTTCCACATTTATAATAAATAATTTATTTTTTGTTTATAAAAACTTTTCCCTTTACCATTGTCTTCTCTTCTTTGTTCTTTTCTTTTGAATTTTTTTATCTCTGTACTTTTCAGAAAAATATCTTTTCTTCTTTTTATAAGGATATTTTTATTTCTCTTTCATGATTATTGCTTTTTTCGTTAATGGATTTTCCATTCCAAATTGATCACAAAATTGACCATGTTGTTTCTTTTCCAGTAAATTTTTTTTCTTTATTTATCTTGTGAGTTTTAACTCATTGCAAATTGACAAACCTTCTTGTATACAAATGTTTATAATATTATCATAAGAAAAAGTATTATAATCAATAGAAATATTATTTCTCCTGATCATAACCTTTTTAATTCTTTCAGCAAACAAATAAGAACGTCCATTAATAAATTTGGTCTTCCAGAACTCATTATTAGAATCTTGTAATTCATAAACTTTAGAGAAAAATGTATCTTTATACCATCTGAAATCTGTAAAAGTTTTGCAATTCAAGTTAGAAAGAAGTGCTCTAATTTTTTCACTGTTATCAGTATATCTGCCAGTAAAATGTTCAATAATACTGCTTAATAAAATGTGAACAACAATTTCACAAGGTTGCCCATCTTCCATTTTTACTGATCCAAGAATTTCTTCTTTGTTTAATGAAGATAAATAGTGATCCACCAGCCTTTTAATTAGCCAGTAAAACCTGATATTACCATTTTTGCAATATTAACATCACTATTACCTGCATTTATGCAGACTTGACTATACATAAGAATCCTCTTTATAGTATTGTAGATCTGATTATCAGAAAATGCATATATACTCCATTCATATATACTTTTTCCATTATAACTATTATTAATCAAATAATCAATTTCTTCATGAATAATGTCCATAGGAGTAGGTCTTCTGTAATAAAATTTTCTTGTTATAAGCTTTCCATTCCATTTTATTTTATTGATCTCATCCTGATTATTATCAGTTTGATCTACTGTGGAAATATTTAGTTTTTTCTTTTAAAAGGCTTTTTAACTCATCAACTTTAGAAGAATATTTAAAATCTTTAATCATAGGTGGAAGTTGGAAAGAAGCAGCAGCTATTTGAAGGGAAGAGGATCTTCTTCATTAGATGAGGAAGATGTTGAATCTATATTCTTCTTTTTGTCTATAATTTCTATTTTTTCTACTGTTGTTATTATGCCTTCAATTCAATTTTGTAAAGAGGATATTTCTTCTCAAATAATAGTTAAATATAGATTTATAGAGTTTTATTTTTCTAAAAGTTGATTTAGGTGTTTAACGGTTATATTAATATTATCTTACTCTATTAATATAGAAAAACCATTAAAATGTAAAAGTTTATTACATTTTTCCATTTGAAATTTATCTCTAAGTGGATATGTTCTTTTTATAATTTCTCCATTAGAAAGTGAATATTCTCTTTCAAGATTATTTATTTCTTCAATAATAAATATTTTTATAATCCAAGAAAAAAAATATATTTTCTTATGTCGTTCTTCACAAAATTCATAAAAAATTCTCCTGATGTAATCAAGATACTTTTGAAAATGTTCAAAATACCATTTTCTAAAAAGACCCATTCTGATTTTTTAAATTCATCATTAATCTCCTTTTTGGCCTGAGAGCTTTTTAAAAAATAATTTTTTCGTAATCCATAAAATTAAGGAAAACTCATATCTGACATAGTGTCATTTTCTCAAATTTTAATTCCTTGAAATCCATGAGCAATATGTTCTTTATTAACTTTAACTTTATTAATTTAATCAGATCAATCATTATTTGAATCTCTTACCTGTGAGGTAGAAGCTCTGGATGACTCTGGTAATTCTACTTCATAATCAAAAGGTGATATATAACTTCTTGTAGATTTATAAGATGAAGAAGGTAAAAGTCTTGTAAATTTCTCATCTATTTTATCATTTATCTGTCTTATTTCTTTCAACTCATTCATAATTGGTTTTATGGGTATTGCATTTCCTATAGTCAATTTTTCAGGAAATACTATCTCTTCCCATTTTATAGGTCTTCTTGTAATAATATTTGATTTTTCAAAATTAGATTCTATAAGAATTGTTTCTTTATTATCTTTACTATCTCTCATTATGCACATGGGATTTAGTGTCTTTAATAATTTATAACAAATTCGATAACATATGCAAATAATTTCAGATCCAGGAACGTAATTGTAACCATGTGTTTTTACATTTTAAATAACATAGTCTAATATATTTTGTTCTGTCAAATTTAAAGAAAGATATGGATATACATTAAAATAGACAGGGTCATGAGCCAAACTAGATTGTATTATTCCCATAATAGAATTTTTTCAATTTAAATTTCTTCCATTTCAATACACAGGGAAGAAATGAATAGTCTTCTTCTTCCTTACCTACCGTTCCCGATAAGAAATTTTTGCTAAATATTCATTTTTTTCTTTATTAAGGAGTGCATCTCTGTTTTGTAAATTTGATTCATCCAATGATGACAGTGCTAGAAAGTGTGATGCATTTCTTCCTCAGCCAGGTGTTCTTAGTCGCATTTCTAGTAAAAATATTTTAGAGTAAGAGACTCTATCGTCGAGTACAAATGTGACCAAGTACAAAATTTATAAGAATGTCGTCCTAATGGAAAGTAAACTCATAGTTATATCCGGATTTGTCATTGATTTATGCTTTGTAAGAGTGAAAATATTGAAGGTTTGGTATTTAGACTACTAATTATTCTAATCAATTAACTAAGAAATCAATTAACAACTAAATTTATCTAAAATCAAATGAGTAACATAATGAATGGAATGTGGATAGAATTCACTTGAGAAGAGAGTAAGGCTAATCATACTCATGGTTAAGAATCTAGCTAGATATGCATAACTCTTGATGGTGAACTTCATTAATTGTGGACTAAAAGCAATCACATTTTTACCCCTAATCCCTATGGCCAAGGCAATTAGGTTCTCGACTCTTTTACAAGTCTAAATCTCCTAGGATTGTTCTTAATATCAATTCCCTTAAGGTACTATGATCATAAGTTTAGTTCTTCTCACTCAATTTCTTTAGTGTCCCCCTATGAATGTTCTAAGAATAAGAAATGTATGGCTTACCTCCCCTCACACTAACATACATGCTCATCTTAATATATTATTCAATTAAACACCTAATCATAATATTGGAATGGTCATCCTAACACTATGAATAGAGAATTTAATCACACAAGTATTGAAATGAAACATGATTCATTAATCATAAAAGGAAGTCCAAAATTAACTCAATTCAACATCTCAAATCCTACATATATAACATTCTTCTCAGCCAATCATATGATTAGCCCTACTATAGGACTTGCCACTACACATTGTGTTTAGATCAATACATTCAAAGGCTTGCTCCATTTGAGCCAAAATAAGAAGAAAATCAACAACTGAAAAGTAGATTGGCTTCCCTTTTTTGGAGATAATCTTCTTTCTCTTCAAAATGATATCTTCTTCAATCATTGAGGCTTTCCTCTTCTCAAGTGGTAGAAGGATGGATGGATTGTTGAAGATCAAGTGAAATGGAAGGATCAAATGTATGGAGATAATTCAAATGGATCTAGTGTGTGAAAATATGGTGTGGAGTGTGTGTAACTGCTCAAATTCTGATCTCCTCTCTAAATTTTGCACAAGTCAGCCTTTTATATCACTTAGGGACCTTCTAGAAGCTTCCGGAATATTCTGAAATATACACCATATTTTGCACCTACACGGGCCGTGTAGCAGCGCACGGCTCGTGTAGTGCACACCTAATTTGACATGTTCTGCGTGTTCCTGAACACGGCCCGTGAGCTGGCGCATGACCTCTTCCATGGGCGTGTAGCGATTTCTGAAGACTGTGCACGGCTTCCTCAAATAGGCCCGTGTTCCGCACACGGAGTGTGCGCCAGAACACGGCCTTCTCCTGGACGAGCTCAGCGTTCTGATGCTCAAACACGACCACCTCGGATAAGCCCGTGTTCTGCACACTAGGAGTGTCCGAGCGTGCCCTGTTCTTCCTTCTTCGTTTTGCTCCCGACTCTGTTTTTCTCCATTTCTTAACCTGTTTTGCACATATTTAATCTCATTTACCCATTTCTATCAATTTATATCACATTTCTCATAATTACATAAACTCCACCAAAAATCACACAAATACAGATAAAAACATCTGAAAATCCACAAACAAAGATACTAAAATTTAGGTGAAAATGACAACGATCAACCCCCCAAACTTAAAGTATTGTTCGTCCTCGAACAATAAAAAATAATAAACAAGAGGAGTAATTTTCACCTAGAAAAATACCTAACGAACATGAACCACAACACATCACGTGTAATAAGGATTACAAAATCACATTAAGTATTCCTACATCATCAAACTTCTAATATGAAAGATTAACGAGTTCAATCTTAAGATGACAAAAGAATAATCAAATCCCTTTCAATCCAAGCCTCTCATAGAATATCAAATTCACTCAACACTCTATGGAGTAGGGTTTTGAACAACACTCATCAACTGGTTAGAACCGACTCACCATAGACTTGCACATGGACTATGTTCACATGTCACTCTAGTTTCAATAAGTGATCAAATAGGTCTTTATCTTAGGATGTAATGTTTAGGCTCTTTGGTAGGGTTGGAAACTTTGGATAATAGTGACTATTCAAGTGTAGTAACCGAAGAGATGATTCTTTTCTCCAACTTCTTTACTTTCAAACTTCCTCCCTACGTCAATCATTCAAAAGCTCTAAATATCATCATACCATGGATTCATTGAGCTTCTTTTGGATGGCATACTTCCTTTCTTTGACTTTTGTATTCCTTGAGCATATTTTATGTTTTGTTCCTTTTCACTTTTTGTTGAAGTTGCACTTGCTTTTAACTTGAGCTCTTTCATCCTTTTTCTTGATTAAACCTTTCTTCTATTTATTTTCACATTTTTCCACATCTTCCATTGTAAACCATCATCATCCTCAATTACCCACACATAGGTAACATATATAAGGCTCAAGTGGATTTTCAAGGCTTGTGTTGTGCTTAAATCACAAAGAAAAGGCTTATAGGCTCAAATTGATGAACTAGGGATAATGTTTAGGTAAGGAATTTTATGGATATGACTTCAATTAACAAGGATGGCCTACCATCATATCACAAATTTCAACCATTCGGGCTTCGTTCCTATAGTCCATGAGCAAGTTCTAGTTTGTCTAAGTTCAACCGGTCATCTCATCAATAATTAACCATGGAGGCACGGTTGAGGCTCAACTCTCACAAGCTTTTGCTTGGATCAATAGAAACAAAATTACTCTTCATACTTCTCAAAATTGAACAAATTATATAATCCATGTCACAATTTTAATTAGTAGAAATCCTTAACATGCTTGCCATCACCTATCACAAACAATGCATCATAGCTCACATTCAAAAACATTCAACACCTTTCCAAAACATACCACCAAACCATCCCTACAAGAATAAAAACAAAAAAAAACATAACATAATAACAAAAACTCACCGAACAAGAAACATAACTAAAGCACATAACATGCATGACCAAAATCATCCATCTCAAGATATTAAAGCACATCAATTCACATCCATAACAAGTAAAATCGTATTCCCATCACATCCAAATTATGAAAATCAAACTAAAATACTAAAAATAATGAAAAGTAAACCGCATAAAACTGAAAATGAAATCCCAAAGTAAAACATCCCAAAAATAAACAATTTAAGTACAATCCAATCTAAACCTAACGAATCAAATCAAGTCTAAAATTCTTCAAATGAACTACTAGAAGTGATAAGCACTAAAATGACTCCCTCATGGCTCTGGAGGTGGAGGTGGATGATAGGTATTCCATGGAATGTACGCATGAGGAGACGCTGGGAATTGAAAATTGAACATCATCGTCATCATCTCCTCCAAGTTGTTGGAGTGTACCTGCGACTGCTCATCGTAGTACTCCCTACGACGTTGTCCAGCTCTCAGTTCTTGAATATGTATTCCATGCTCCTGCTGGACCTCTCGGATCTCCCTCATCTGTGCTCCACACGTCTGTTGTTCATGCCTCATATCTCTCACCTCAAACATCATATAGTTCCATCGATCATTGCCATGTTCGGGTCCCATTGGTGGTTGTTGTTGTTGCCCTTCTTCCTCAAACTGTAGTGGCTCAGGGGCTTACTCTTCAAACTCCACCTACTGATGTGGTGCTTTCTGCTCATCTTCTTCCATCGGCACTGGCTCCGCTATCAAATTAGCTAGCTCGAGGTTTTCTTCAACCCTCATCTGTCTGAGAACCTCTTCCACTTCCTCTCTGTTTCTTCTATAAAATGCTCTCACAACCCTGGAGTGATTAGCACTAGTCATTGCCAAGTTAGCAAACCTCCTTCTAGTATACACTGTAGTGAGCTCTGGAGCTGGCAAAGGAAATGGAGCCCCTTTTTCTTGCCTTAGACAATATTGATTCCCAGCTATAGATAAAAATTCCATCCTCATCAAATGCTGATAATTCAATCCTTCACTCACCACTTTTTTTTCCATTCCTGCAAGATTTATTCCCAAGCCTTGAGCGATCATAGTAATCATACCTCCTAGCATCAAGCCCTGAGAAGTTTGTCTCTTAGCAACTCTCTCTGCATGTTGTACAAAATGCGCTGCAACGTTCAGTGGTAGCTCATTATATATACAGAACATGATGTATAACTGCTTCTCTCCCACTGCTCCACTCTCAAATCTCCCTAAGATGGTGTTCGAGACAATCTTCTCTAGTTACCTCATGACTGGATTCCTTATTGCAGTTCCTTTCGAGGCACTTGGAACATATTCTGCTTGGTCTATCCCATCATTCACCAAACTTTTTCACCATTCTTGCTGATTAAAACTACATCCTTCATAAAACTCTGATGGCCTCGACATGGTGGGCATCCAAAGAATCCATTCAAAACATGTAGAGGGATCTCTCTTCTCATCACATTGTCCAATTGGAACATAACTGAAATAGGAAAAGCATTCATATCCTTCTTCACTTGAAACGTACTCATGAACTCAGCAGTTAGATGGTAGTAAGTAGGAGGTCTTTTATCGAAGAACGCTTCCATTTGTGAAAACTTAAACAACTTCCTTAAGTCTTCCTCTATTCCTAACCCTTCCATTGTTGTTATGTCTTGGAATTGGGTTGGCTTAATCTTAGGAGTTAGTGTTTGCGAACGAAGCACATACTTTCTCAAATACTCTTCAAATTCTACCCCAAAGTAGTTTGGATGGACTCCACCTTCCATTAGTTGAGCATCGTGATTAGCCAATTTTCCTGGATCGGTAATGACAATGAAATCCTCATTCCTTGGTCTCACTCTCCTCTCGGCCATCTACAATTTACAACAATGCTCAAGTCATATTCTATTTCATCAATAAAGATGTTAATGCATTAAGTTTTAGATTCCACTCTAGTTATTCAACCAAGTGTGAACTATACTATGCATCAACATTACATATTCATATCGTTATAACCTCAAGCTTTGCCACAACATTCACTTCACTACCACTCCTTTCAATTATCCATGAGCTTATACCTCAACTATATCATACTTGCACAAATAAGTTTCAAAATAAACCAGCACTAATCACTATGAACATATGATCTCAAATTTAGCCAAAATTTTCACTTAGACATTTCATCGAATACTTGGCATGCACAACTTTTTCATAAACTTTCAAAATATAATCCACATTACCTCATGCCCAAATCCTCAACACCTAAATCTATTTGACTACAATTTAAGTATTCTACAATCATGATAATTCAATTTGCACAACATATGCATCTAATTTCATCATTCTCACAAATCCCCTAATTCAACTTTCTCATGAACCCTAATTCCACTCTCAATTCAACAATTAAATTGGCACATGTTTGTTCAACAATCAATAAAGCATTCCAAACTCCCTATATCACAGAGCCCATACATTGATTTGCTCAATTTCTATCAAACTCTAGAAAAAATTCGAAAGTTAGGGTTCATAGAATTCATACCTTTACTTTTGGATTTGGAGAAGTGTTCTTGGTGTACAAAATTGAAGACTCTCACTAACAATCACTCAAAACTAACCTTAATGATGAAGATTTACGAACAATGGTGGAGATTAAAGTGGAATCAGTGTGTACGGAGTGAAGGGCATGGGTGGAAGTGCGTACGGATTGTTCTTAAATCGGGCTTTTAAAACTGACTTTGAACGCTACACAGCCCGTGTTCCGCTACACGGCCACAGTCGTGGCCGTAAAGCATTTTTTGAAGTTCAAGCACGGCTACACATTACAGGGCCATGCTCCTGTTCCCTGCACGGCTCGAGTTCGGAGCTCGCCCTTGGCTCTGGGCGAGTAGCATTTTCTGATGGCAGTACATGGCCATTCCTTATAGGGCCGTGTACTGAACACGGCTCGTGCAACAATTTTCTCTTTTTCCCAATTTTTACACTTCACACCTCATCTTGCCCTGTTTTTGCACTTCTCATATACCCTATTCATGCTCAAAAATACTTCAATCATTAATACCACAATTATGATCAAATAAAGGAATATCATGTACTTAAACACAACCAAACATACCAAAACAAACCTATCTCATGAGAAAAAGTTCAAAATTGACCCATTTTGCAACAAGACAATATAATATAAACACATATGATTCATCACACATTCAAGCATAAACAAATGGTGAGTCACACCACGCACTCTCCCCCCAAACTTAAAATCGAATCAAGTTGAGAATTATGTTTGCAAAAAGTGGTGAGACTTACCCTTGTCGTTTCCACCAATGCTCTTCATGAACTTACCTCTTGATGACTCATGCGCATTTTCCAAAATCCAAGTATGACCACCACGCACCCCCCGAAACTTAAATTAACACAAGTGTTAAAATTTAAATTTGTAAAAAGTGGTGTGGCATACATTTTCATTCTACCTTTAGCACCCTTTTCTTTCATCATATGCCCTTTTCTCCATGAGTTTCACCACCTATATACCAAGTCTACAAGAAACAATAAAAACAAAAGAAAAAATAAAATCTACACTACTAAATAATCAAAGAAGTTCAAGAAGATAGGGAATCCACATACACTATCTCCTTTTGAGAAGGAGATAGGTAATATTTCACCCGATGACCATTTACCACAAACTCATTATTAGGACCCTTAAGCTTCAACGTATGTCCACTCAACACCTCAAGCACTTCATATGGCCCCATCCATTTAGACTTAAGCTTTCCGGGGAACAACTTAAGCCTCGAGTTGAATACAAGAACTTTATCCCCGGGAGCAAACGTCTTCTCCTTTACCTTAGCATCATGCCATCTCTTCATATTCTCCTTGTAGATAATTAAGTTATCAAATGCTCTTCCACTAAACTCTAACTCAACCAACTTCAAAAATTTGCTTGACCTCTCTCCCCTTCATCCATGTTAAGGTGTTTAATAGCCCACAATGCATGGTGTTCCAACTCTACGGGGAGATGACAAGCTTTACCATAGACCAATTGATACGGTGACACACCAAGGATGGTTTTAAAAGCCATTCGATAAGCCCATAAGGCATCGTCAAGATTCTCCGACCAATCCTTCCTCCCTCCATTGATTGTCTTCTCCAATACTAACTTTATTTAACGGTTGGAAACCTCCGCCAAACTATTTTCTTGAGGGTGGTAAGGTGTAGCCACTCGATGCTTCATTCCATATCTCTTCAACAAACTTTCCATCAACTTGTTTAAAAAGTGAGATCCTCCATCACTCACTAAAGCCCGTGGAACTCCAAACCTAGCATAAATATTCTTCTTCAAGAATCTTTGAACAATCTAGGCATCATTTGTCTTAGTGGGGATTACCTCCACCCACTTAGACACATAATCCATGGCTAGTAAGATGTACATATATCCTTTAGCTGAGGGAAACAGTCCCATAAAATCAATGCCCCATACATTAAATATTTCCACATCAATTCTCAAACTCAATGGCATCTCATCTCGCTTACCTATTCACCTTAATTTTTGGCAACTATCACATTTAGCCACAAACTTCTTTGCATCTTTAAATAAGGTAGGCCAATAAAAGCCCTATTGTAAAATGTTAGCCCCCGTCTTTTGATGACCAAAGTGACCTCCACACAAAGACAAATGATATAGCTTTAGAATCCCATAACTTCTTCATCGGCCACACACCTCCTTATTACTCCATTGATGCGTATTTTCTTTGCACGCAAAATTAATCCCCAAGTATTAAGGATATCAATTGCAGCTTAGCAAGCGACCAAGTGAATATCGAACCCAAGGGATGGCGTATTATCAATTTAATTACTTACTAAATTAATTAAGATGAATTGTGGCAATGAAGATTTGAGGTTTGAATTGTTAAACTACAAAACGATTAATTAGAATAAAAAATAAAATAAATAACACTAGAAGAATACGAAAGTGGATCAAGAGAGAGAATAGGTAGCTCTAGGATAATCCAGTTTCAATCATTAATTTTTCTTCCGCGTGTTGATGTCCGACTCTGCCTTGTGGAATATGGACGCATCACTAAACCATGCATATCTACTCTATAGACACAAGTAAATATGCGTGTAACACGTGTGAATAACCTCGAAGCAAGAGATATAATTCCACCCCCCTTTCTAGGTAATATCAATATCAATTATTTCCATGGCCAATTGGTACTCTAACCCAATATGATCTCCCTTTATAGGTACTATAAAATTATCCTCTTTATCCTACTTAATAACCCGAATTCAATTCAATTAATAAGTATTCATATATGATAGTTCTAATGAAGCTTCGGAGTCCACTCACTTAGAATCATAACATGGAATCCTGCTCAGCAGTGAACTCACTCAATCAATAACCAAGATATGTATTCAGACTCAACATAACAGTTAATGATGCACAAAACGACCGTGAGTATGAATTAAAAAGGCACAATCATATATAAAAAAATCCACAAGTAGTGTTGTACGGAGTTTACACACGAAAGTTCAATTAATTGGTAAAAACCTTCACTACCCTAGTTCTACCAAAAAGGCTTTAGCCCATGATGTTACGAAGAACAATCATGGGTGTTGGATAGATCTTACCCGAATGTCCGGAAAATACAAGATAAATTAGGAAACGAAGGAAACCCTAGATGTGGGTGTCGTCGCGTCCTTCTCCGTCTTGAATCCTCCTCTTTGATCTCCTCTTGATTTCACAGACGAATCTTCAAAGTGATGGATGGATGGAGAAAAGAATGTGGATGATGGTTGGGGGGTAATCCCCCCTTGTGGGATGTAGTATTGTTGTGGCCTCTCCAATCCAATATGACTCTATGATATTGTTGATGTGATCAACATCCCTTTTATACTTGTAGGCTCTCCTTATGACACTTGGAAAGGAATTAAACAAGGAAAGAAATATATATAGGTGTGAGAATAGAATAAGGAAATAAAAGATATAGGTGAATCATGGAGGATTATGTGATAAGGAGATAAATTAGGTAATTTTCGAAATTTCTCGGAAATTCTCGCCAACAGCTGCGCGACTTCACGATTCTGAGCATAACTTCCTCGTCCAACCTCCAATTTGAGTAATTCTTATACTCACGCGATCCCCTCTTCCTTAGATTTCTATCCATATAAAGAACTCACAGGAATTCTAATATTTGAATGTATAACAAGTCACGGAAAGTGGCACAGCCGTTCTATTCGCCACAGCTTGCGTGACGTCACCACTTTAATCATAACTCCCTCGTTTGGAATCTGATTGAGGTGTTCTTTACGCTAAAACGACCCTCACTTCTGTGGCTTTCCAACCATGTATCACATCAACAATTTTGATCTCAACAACAACACAGAGAAATTACGAAAGTTGGACGTGCATTTTTCAAGCATTCTTTCACAAGTTGCACCTTTTCTACAACTTTGCACTTTTGATCCTTTTTCCACCTAAAACACAATAAAACACCTCAAGTGCACCTTTTTCTCACATATAATAAATATAAAGCACTTGTGCTAATATATAAAAAGAATTTCCATCAATAAGGTGTTTAATTGGACACTAAAACACGCTAATTTTCACTCTCAATAATCCCCGAACTTACCTGTTGCTCGTCCCAAGGTAACAAAATAAAAATAAAGAGCGAGAGAGAGAAAATTAGTGGGAAAATAAGGACTATGACCAATAATCCATTTAAATGCAATTGTCATCAACTTAGGTCATGCAACTTTTATTACATGTAATAATCAATTCTTAGCATACAAGATAAGACAATCACCACCAATTCAAATGCTCCATTGACATGTTCTCACAGGAAGTATATATCACTCCTACTCAAGTGTAAAAGATGTACACTTATGGGTTAAGGTATTTACGCTCAGATTCATTTCAAGTGCATGCGTAACCATAAGCTTGCCAAAAGTCTCAAACTCTCCACCACTAAAAGGTATGACTCGATAATTGGATCAAAAATGACTTTTCTTTTAGATGTAATGTTGGCTCTTTGGTTAAGGTAGGAAATATATGGATAAGTGACTCAAAGTTTCAGATCAATTAAGCGTGCACTCTATCATGATCTTCCATTCTTCTTATTCACTTTAATTAAGCACATCCTCCTCAACTCTACAACCTTTTTCTTCAAGCATAACATTTTTTCTTTCTTTTTCTTCCCTTTATTTTCTTATTTTTTCCTCTCTTGAGGTACCAGTTTCGAGCACTACCTCTAACATCTCAGGGTACCAGTTTTGGGCACTATCCCTAAGTAACTTATTTTCAAGCTCATAATTACTTGTACAGCTCCAAATATTTTATTCCTTCCAAACTCCATCAAAATCAACTTCACACACTTTGACAACATTTAATTCTCCACTAAATATAGGAATTTAAGGCTCAAATAGGATATCAAAGTGGCTATCTTCGTAGGTTGCCAAAGAAATAAGGCTTTTAAGCTCAACGAGGCTAACTATGGATAAACTAGATAAGTTCTAGAATACACACACAAGAATGATACTCACCAGAAAAGAAATATCATGTGATTATGTACATGATCAACTAGGCTCAAAATCTCACATGGGTTTTAACAAGTAACAGAGCACTTTTCATGGGAAGCAATATCCCACAAGTACACATAGAACTTCATACCACAATATACTTAAGTACACTTCCTTTATCAATTTCAAAAGTATATGAATTTTAGGCACAATTTAAAAATAAGCTCACATGGATCACCACCTTAAATTAATCCTTTCACTCCTACAAATTAAAAGCACACATAAAAATTAGAATAAGGAAACGAGGGCATCTGATTTTTATCCTTCAAAGTATGCACGAGTTCCTCAAGTTGTTCAACTCGGTCAGGTCAAGCCTCAACATAGAACTCGTCTTGCCACTCTCCTACCTTTTTCTATCATCAAAGCTCAAACACTCATCATCACATGATTCATCAATAACAAAATAGGAGAACTATAAGAAAGAATCAATTGACTATCTAATCGACTCCACACACTAAAAACACCACAGAACACTAGGCAAATTGCAAAAAATCGACACATCAAAACCGATTAAAGTTTCAATATACCGCAAAAAATCAACTCTCCTAGCAAACATTATAAAGAAAAGATTATACTCTTGGTGCTTCAATGAGGTAAGAACATTACACCCCCCAAACTTAGTAAAAAACGTAAGTTGAAACTAAGTTTGAAAAGAGATGTAATTGCCAAATAGTAAGCACCTTAAATATAAAAATTTCTTACTCACACGAAATAAATAAAGCAATAAAATGGAAGGACAAGCCCCCAACAGGCGCTCATGTTTAACGTCGGAGTGTCACGATAGAATACCGCTTTTGTAGACTACTGGATCAGAGGGCGGTCTTCTCGCATCCTCACCTTCAAGTACTTTCTTTTCCTCTTCTTGTCTACACTCAACATCTCACCTTTCTTGGTCATAAAAATATGATCCTTAGAATTACCTTCTTCCCATGGCTGTCCAGACACCTCCTTGTTAATTTTCCACTCGAATTCAGAATCATCTATCTTAGAAAAATCAAGATTAAACAAGTTAGAAATCACATCTATGCTCTTGCATGATTGAATTTTCATGGGCATCTTCATTTCTTGATCAAGAGAGAAAATCACATCTCCATTATCCATCTGCAGTCTAAGCTTCTTGTCTCTCAATCTCTTTACTCTTTCCCACTTCTTCTCTACTATAAGCTTAGTATTTTGCTCTTAGGATGGCTCTGGAGTGTTTTGAACAGCACGTGTAGTATTCGGTATCAAAATGGGCGGCGCATGAAGTTGTTCGACCACTGTTCGACCTAAATGGTCTAGTCGTACAGACTGTGACTGGTCGAACGAATGCTATGATCGCGAGTTCTGGTTCTTCGATTGTTGTTCGACCTCCGTTCGACCAAGGTAGTCTGGTCGAACGGCAGTGCTCTGGTCGAACGGCGGGGCATAAAACAGAGCATCAGGATTCTATTTTTCCAAAAACTGTTTGACCACTGTTCGACCATCAGTTCTGGTCGAACGGGAGCCCTGCCTTCGTCGTTTTCGTCCCCCAACTTCATCGGACCTTCGTACTGTGTCCCGGACCTCAATGTGATGGCATTATTCTCCCACGTTTGTGTTAATTGATTCACATTCGCGGCCATATGCCCCATAATTGAAGTAAGGTCCTTCAATTGCTTAGATAAATCTGCATGATCAATATTCATGGAAGCCTCAATGCGGTCAACTCTTGCATCATTCTCAGTCATGTATCGATTGAAGGTATCTTCAGCACTCTTCACTTCTTGCTGCTTCATACTAAGCCCCCTTAGTGTCAACTTGGTAATCTGCCTTTGCTGGGATTGTAGTAGCTTATTGATTTTAGCTCATAATTTGCTGCAGCCTCTTCACTATATAAAAAGGCTCTAGGTCTTTGATTTTTTCACCAACCGACCGTAAGACATTTACAGTTCTGATTTTCTTTTCTCCAATTTTCTTTTTCTCCAATTTTCTTCACAGTGTGGTGTAAATTTTTTTTTTTTTACAGATCATTCAAAACAATCTTGTGAAGTCTCAAGTGGAATTTGTATCCTTGCATCCAAGACACCAGAATCCACTTTGCATCAAGAGTAATCTCACTTTTCCTTGTTTTTTTTAATTTTTTTATTACTTTATTGTCGCTCTTTTTTTTCTTGCATATAGTGTGCTTTTTTCTGTATATTTGTGCTCTTCCTATCAATTCATTTTCTTCCTTTTTAAGGAATGGCCGACGAGCCTCGCCCTTTCAATTGAATTTACGATTGTCCCTTTAAGTTGCCTTTCAATTGAATTTACGATTGTCCCTTTAAGTTGCCCCTTTACGGTTGTCCCTCGGTTTGTCCCTTTAGTGATTGTCCCTCGGTTTGTCCCTTGGTTGTCCCTTTCAATGGAATTGAATGTTGGATTTGTCCTGTATGCTGCCATCGCTGTTTGTCAGTGTGCAGTGGCTTTCAGTGGCGGCCGATTTGCTCTCAGGGGTAGTAGTGCGCACGTTCCCAGTGGTGATATGATGTTGACCTTTGCATTCCCGGCAACGCTGGTGTGGCTCGCAGCTTTTGATAGTGCTCAGCGGCGGACAGGAGATGGCATCACCTTGACGACAACAGCAGCAATTGGCATGGCAACTTTAGCAGCGGCTGATCGTGGGTTCGCAACTCGAGCAGGTGGTGCTTGGACTTGTAATTTCAATATCGGCGGGCACGATGACCTTGTCTGGTGGCTTGGTGTGTCAAGACTGGTGATGATGGATTCCGATGGTCCGATGTTTCCAGCGGCGTAGCGTTTCAGCGATTATGGCCAGTTCGGTCACTACAACAAAAAACCCTTAATAGGACACTTGTAAGTGTCCCATTAAGGGGTATAATGAGACATTTTCAAGGTTTTAAATGAATAAGACACTTATCTTAAGTGTCCTTTTTCGTCGAGTCACAATAGGTAAAAGTGTCTTATTACATGATAATTAAAACATTTTAAAGTGTCCTTTTTACTTGAGTCACAATAGGTAAAAGTGTCTCATTAGATGATAATTAAAATACTTTAAAGTGTCCTTTTTGCTTGAGTCACAGTAGGTAAAAGTATCTCATTACATGATAATTAAAACACTTTAAAGTGTCCTTTTTGTTCGAGTCACAATAGGTAAAAGTGTCTCATTACATGATAATTAAAACACTTTAAGGTGTCATTTTTTGCTTGAGTCACAATAATAAAAGTGTCTCATTACATGATAATTAAAACACTTTGAAGTGTCCTAATATACTATAATTATATAGGACACTTTATAAGTGTACCTATTAATTAGCAAGTCAATTTTTATTTTTATTTTTTAAAAAAGGTGTTCTTTAAAAGAAATTATTAATTTAAAATATAATTTTAATTAAATATATGTCTTATACCTTAAAATTCAAATTAATAATTTGAATATTACTACTGATCTATCAATTAGCAGTAACCACCAAATTTACAGAAACTACAAGTATTGGCTCTTAAAACTTCTCACAAATAGCTAAATGATACAATATATGACAAGGAGTTAAAGAAGATTAAACTTATTTTTATTACTAACTGAACCGACACAAAGAATAGTATTCTAACTTGAACTAATCAATCTTGATCATCAACATTAGCCACCTGTAACAAAATCACACAAAAAAAAAAAACATTCAAGTTACATTACTTATTGCATAGGTTTTTGAAAACACAATACTTGCAATCCATATATGCATTATTTAGCAAACATTCAATGCTAATAGCTAGTGCTATGAATATGAGAAATTACCAAGTTGCAGGGCCATGCAATACAAGTCCCAATTGCGTCTCCAATTGTAGCTAAATTTGAATACGGCCTGATTAATTCTTCATCCCACTCAATAGGTACAACAATTTGAGCTTCACACCAACTTTTCCCAAGTCGTCTTCCCCCAACTTCTTGATTAGGATCTAAACTTCGGAGATAACCTTTGGCCACTATTTTATTAGCATCAAACAAACTTTTCAAGAGCACAAAATTTTCAACCTAATATTTCAATGAATGAAACTGCATTAGATTGTTGAAAATGAATGTTTGATAGAGTAGAACAATATAATAACATAAGAGTAGAGAAAATACACCTGAAGCCCATTTCCAAAGTTGATTGAGTTGGATGATTGACCAGGGGATAAAGGTTGAGGTGGGATGGACACATGGTTTGGATTTTGTTGCTGCTGCAGTTTTTCTTCCAATTCTGCAATCAGCTTGGAACTTTGATCCATTTTTTCTGCCATCCTAGCCATCATTTCTTGATGTTCTAAAACCATCCTATGACATGTACTACGACTTGGAATCTCACCCCATGCATCTGATGGGTTGACACCTAATCCAAGCATACGTATCCTACCATGTGGATCTTTGCCTATAACTTGGGCGAATGAGTCACTAGGTCCAATGGAGTCCCATGAACCAGGTGGTAATTGCACTGCTCTCATTCGAGTCTGTATAATCACAAGAAACAAGTAACTTCATGACTATAAGCCTATAATCAACATAACTAGTAATAAACTGTATTGGTTTCTTACAAGTGCTTCTTTTACTGCAGCACTTGAAGGATTTCCCTCAGCATCAGCATAACATGCATCAAATATCTCCTCGCGCGTTGGAGATCGAGCAAGTTTTTCTTTCTATTAAAATAATTACACAATCATTCACATTTTGATATGATTGGCTATAGAAAAAAACATATTATTCAGTATTTACCAATTCTTCCTCGACCTCAGCAAAGCTCAACTTCCCAGTTGTTTGTTGCATTACAGAACTCTTCCTATGATCTCTATTTTTTTCACTTGCTTCCTGAAAAGTGTTACATTATTATGAAATATATATATGAATATATTAATAAATTCAATATTATTTACCTTCATATCTTTTCTACACCAATATGGTAATAAAATCTTCCATTGATCTTCATTTACTCGATCTGGTTTATCATATGCTTGATTCTCAATTGGAAGTGTTGTATCAAACCATTTTGCTTTGACTCTTCCCTTCCAATTTTTCCTTTTTTTTCCAATGGACATCAAGATCCAATGTTCTGCAGCTTGGGGAACTTGAAATCTCTCCTATAAAACACTCATATCAGTAACCTTTATCATTTAAACTTTTCTCAATGAACTAGAATAATTCATATAAACTACAACAAATTAAATATCTTATTACCTTAACCATCTTTATCATCTCAACTTTTCTCGCTTTTGGCACCTTGCACCAATCATCAATGTCAAGTGGAACAAACTTGCTATTTCTTGCTAATGTAACAAAAAGTCCAGTTAATTTCTTTTTAGTGGATCCAATAGGCTGGCCTCTCTTGTTGAAATGAACAAGAATGCGTTCTTCATTCGGATTTCTAGCCCAAATTTCAGGTAAGTAAGTTGGTCCTCGGTGCTTTGTTGTCACTGCACTCAAACATTAAAAGAATATGTTTAAATACAACCAAAATGTATATATATACAAATTTCAATATCCTAATCAACCTGGTTCATCAGTTTGTTGTTGACTGACTTCCAAGTTCTCTAGATGCTCGTCTTCTCTCCTTAGGTTATTTGTTGCATATCTAGTTCTATGTACCATCACTGGAAAAAGGCATAAATAGCCAGCCGAATGTTAGAAAACTTTATACTTTGAAAACAAATTTTAACCTTTCTCCTTGGATGCTTGTTGACTCATTTGTGGTTGTTTTTGTTGTTCATATTGCTGCAACAACGGATCTTCTATTGGAGGCTCATTTCTGGTAGAGTTTCGAGTTCTAGGTGTTATCACTACAAAATAAGAAAAAATAAAAGAGTCACAAGTAAGAAAACTTTTAAGTAGTAAAGACAAATATTACCTTGATCTTTGGAAGGCTTTTTACCCATGTGCGATTGTTTTTGTTGTCCATATTGCTGCAGCGGCAGATCTTTCAATTGAGGCTCATTCCTTGTATGATATCGAGTTCTAGGTGTCATTACTGAAACAATAAAAGAAAGAAAATGGTAAGTAGATAAAACATCCGAGAAAAGTTTAAGAATAAATACAATTTAACCTTTCTCCTTGAAAGCTTGTTTTCTAGCTTGCAACTTTTGTTCCTAATTTGTTTGTCATCTTTTGCCATTTGATTTCTAGCATTTCGAGTTCTCTGTGTCATCATTAAAAAACAAGAAAAAAATCACAAGTGAGTGACTAGCCAGAAAACTCTTAAGTAACAGTAATAACAAGTATAACCTTGCTCTTTGGAAACTTGTAGTGAGCTTTGTTGTTCATTTGGTTGCAGCTGCTGCTGTTTTTCCTTGAGAACTTGTTCTTGAAATGTAAGAAGAAGATACATGAAGTTATAACCAAACACTGATTGAAGTAGTAGATGGAAAACATGAGTAATCATTGAAATTTTTTTAACCTGACTCTTTGAAAGCATGTTGACTTCGTTGTGGTTGCATCTGCTGCTCATATTTCCCTTTAGTTCCTCTCCGAATTCTAAGATATTTTACTGTAATATAACATATATCATCTAATTAAGGTAACCTTAAATGAATTTTCTGACATTCTAATCACATAGCACAATAAATATGAAAGCTAAGCTACCATGTTGCAGTTCATTTTGCCCCTGGACATTCTCTTCTATTTCATCTTCATCTTGTAATACTAGCTTTCTAGTCTTAGACAAAATCCCTTCATTGAGGGCAACCCGGTTACTTTCCGTATTTCTTCCCATCTCTTGAACACTCTTGTCAACCATGTTCAACTCTGACTTCAAACAATAATTTCTAACAGCAATAAACAAACAAAGAAAATTTGAATAGAGTCATATCTCCACATGTTTTGCTCAAGAGAACATGAATTTAATAAGCAATAGTATTAAGTAAGATATTCAGTGTTCTCAACCAATATAACTTAAATAGTTTAATGTGTTCTTAATAATAGTGATAAAAATGCCTCATAATGTCGCAAAGTAGTGAAATGTCATTCAATATTTTGCAAATTAAGAAACCAAATACACAACATAAACATCTCATGGAAAGATACTCGCACTCACAATATAAACAAAAATTAATAAGTTAACCAACCATTATAGAGCCATTGATCACCCAAAAAAGTTGTTAACAAGTCTAATTTCTAAAGCCATTGATAAAGAACTGATGAACTAACGGTTCTCATCTGATTTTCATATGAATATACAGCCGCATAATTACCTTAAATCAAGTTCAGTACTAAAAGAAATTAATATAAGAGAGATTCAATAATATGCTCCATCAGGAGGAGACGCACTCTCGAACATGCTCAAAACAGATTAAGTGCTTAACTGAAATTTCTATAGAATGAGAAGAAAAAGTTCGTCTGAATAAGAGAGCGTTCGCCAAATCATACATCACGAGAAAACTCAATTAGATCAAACCTTAACATTTACTGTTTTACACACAGAAATTACACCAATCAAGCTTTCACTTGAGAGAGGAAGTATTTACCTCAGACAAAGAAATATCTCCTTATATCAAACTCCGTCATTGAAGATTGACGCTAATGATAATGATCTAATAAGCCAATGAATGTTGAACACCGATGATAAAGATCGAACTCTGCCAGTGAAGATCGATGATTGCTCCAAGAATCTAGGGCTCAAATATGCTGCCAGAATCTAGGGCTCAATATAAGAAATATGTAAAATAGGAAACCATTGATATTTTATAAGCAATCAATAGACTCTTTAAAAAAGTTCTAGAGAAAATTAAAAAGAAAGAAGAGCGGAGAAAATTAGAAATATGTAAAATAGGAAACCATTAAAAACTCCTTTTTATTTAAATAGATATATTCTTTAAGTTTACTTATATTTCAATATAATTATTTATAATTGTGTAGATATTATAGTATTAATATACATGCATAACATAAAATTGGAATAAAAATTACAACTGAAATTTCTAAAATGATTGAATCTTATTATTTGAACTAAAATTACTAAAGAACGACATCCTGCTGCTGGAGAAATAATTAAAAAATAAATAAAAAGTAAAAAAGAAAAGAATAAAGCAATAAAACAAAGCTCAAATTAGTGTATTACTCCAGAGCTCCTCTGATTTAAAAAATGTTAACAAAATAACTTTAATTAAAAAAGATTAAAAACTTCACTTCTTTCTTTCAAGACTCACGCAACACATCACTAATCAAGAAATAAATAAAAAAATTACCAATCACTTAAAAAAATATAGCTGCTCTGATTTTGATTTTTGAAAGCCTATCCTATAAATTCCCAACTTCCTTCAAATTTAGTGCTAAATTCATATATCCATTTCAAAATAGAATACATATATCCATAAAGTTATAACAATCTAACCAGCTGAGAATACATATATCCATTTCAAAATAGAAGATATGAGAAAAATAAACATATCAGCAGAGAATACACATCAGCATAAGCTTTAGGGTATGTATGATGCAGAAGCTAATTTCAAAAGCAACTGAACACAGTAATTAATGGATATGATTCTCTCAACCAACAGTTAACTAAATTTGTAAAAAGTTAAAGGAGATTCCAAACGACCAGTAAAGAACATATGATCCACTAAGAGATAAACCAAAACCTGAAAAAATAACAGTGTTTAATCAAGTTTAAACAATATAGCCTGGAAAGCCTTCACGTATCCAATTCACATCCTCAATCACTTGATCCACTTGAACATCACAAACTTCACTTTGCAAGTGCATATCAACATTTTCAGCAGCATCAATTTCATACACATCTCTCTCTTTTGACGATATGGCAACATGCCATCCTTTCTCCGTAGGATCAACAACATAAAATACTTGTCTTGATTGAGAAGCAAGAATGAAAGGCTCATTGTGAGGCTTCAAATTGGACAGATTGACCATTGTAAACCCATGTTCATCATATTTTATCCTGTTTCTTTGAGAAACCCAATCACAATCCATTAAAACAACTTTATGACCAAAGTTGTAATCTAATTCGATGATGTTCTTTAGTACTCCATAGTATGCAACTTCTCCTAAAATAGGATTTGGGTCCTTAGTACTTGAAAAACTAGATGTCAAAGCACTAACAATCACCCCACTGTTTTGTGTTTTTTTTCCTGATTCCAATTCTTTCGTGTGAAATCTGAATCCATTAACCAAAATTCTCTTATAACATACCCTAATGGAATTTGAACCCCTTGCTAGTAGTTTCAATTCATATGAAATAAGATCTTCATCAGGAAAGGATTGAGCCTATTAAATTAGAACAAAAATTAGTTTTAGTATTTCTCAATACACCTAACGTATAGTATAAGAAAATTAATTAGCTAGCTAATTAATATGTATCACTTACTTTTTCAACAAACCAGGATGCAAATTGCTCTACATGTATCCGTTCAATTTCATGCTTCGAACGATGAGGGTACGCATTCTTTACAATCTCATGGTGCTCACTAATAAATATGCATAGAAATAATATTACAGAAAATATTAAAAGAAACATATGATTGAGAACGAGAAATTACTTACTTGATGAATTGTTTGATTGGAAGATAATTAAAAAGCACATATTGATGAGCCTTTCTCAATGTATCATCATCCAATAATTTTGCATCCTTTATGCCAAGTGGGCGCCCTAAATTTGAAAATACATCCAATTTTGTGTTCCCCCCTCGAAAATTATCATCATTTCTATGAACACGATTGGATCTCGTTTCAATTTCTTCTTCAAAATATAATGAACAAAAGGCAAGACATTCTTATGCACAATATCCTTCTACAATGGACCCTTCAGGTCGGCTTCTACTTCTCACATATGACTTTAATGTGCATAAAAACCTAAAATAAAAAATACAAGAAAAAAGTATTTGACATAAATGGATAAAAACCTAAAATAAAAAATACAAGGAAAAAGTAGAAAATAAAAATTCATAAGCTTTTTGTACATTCCATACATAGCACATGATTAGAAAATACCAACTCCTAACATGATCTGCACATATAACAGAGTAAGTCCAAGAACATACACTCAAAAAAGCTGTATACTCAAACATCACATATTTATCAATATTTATTTATAGAGCTGTAAAAATATAGAACAATCAAGTCCACTGTAGCATGTGTTGCACTCGCACACAATAGACTAAACTCATGTCTCATAAAGAAGATAACCAAGTTGATGAGCTCCATTAAATTTCTAATTTAAGATTCTGATATCCTGCTGAAGCATGATGTTAGTCATCAAAACTGAACGCAGCTACAATTACTAATAAATTCCATATTTTTAAATTTCATAATATTGCTATTAAAGAAGACTAATGAATAGGAATTAAGCAGCTAAAATTACACTATTACACTATTTTGCCCTTAGTGGTTCATGGATTACATCATATATTAGTTATTTCTAGGCATTTCTATTCCTATCTAGTACTTCTAGATTTTTAGAGAATAAGCATCAATATTTATCAAGTTGAAACAGAATTTAGCATTGCATTTCAATGTCAGATGGCAAAAGCTTTCTGAATACCAATGTCTACTAAGGAATCAATTATAAGTCATTCAACAAAGACAAAGGGAAGAAGTGATTTAATATTAGCAGAAACAGACACATTAAATTGCAAAGTTAAACTAAAAAGAAGATTACAAATAATCCCAATTTCAGGGGTAAAGCCAAAGAAAATACTCCACACATTCACACAAACCAATCATAAAACAGATTATAGGCCAACATCAATACCCTACAAAACCTAGCCAGATTCATAAACATCTCACGCCTTAGTGGCATCAATTAATGAGGTAATTTGGCAATTGAATGAAGAGATGTTTACCGATACTGACTTGACAAATCTCCGGCTCAGCTCAATCAAGTAGCTAGATTCCACTTGTTCACTTTCAAAATATTTTATACCCACTTTCTCTTCCAAATGATCATAATTTCCAACACGCTTAATTTGTACGATTGTGACGACACTCCCTCCGCAAACCCTATTGCAAAATCACTTCTCTTATGTCTGCTTGCGATTGACAACCATGGGTACCCTTTCTGCTGCTACCCGCTCTCCGATCATACCTATCGGCTTCTAGGTTATGGCTTCCCCAAGTTTTCACACTAGGGTTGCTGAGGATTTTCCTCTTGGATTGAAGAGCGTGAGTTTTTAATTGAATTGAATTTATTTATGACTTAATAGTACACTTAAAAGAGTTTTTAATTAGAGTCAACTTATACGGTATAAAGACACTTTAAAATGAACGTCCCATTAAATATATTATAGGACACTTGTATTGAAAGTGTATTAATAAAACAGTCCTAATAAATATAAAGCACTTGTGCTAATATATAAAAAGAATTTCCATCAATAAGGTGTTTAATTGGACACTAAAACACGCTAATTTTTACTTTCAATAATCCCCAAACTTACCTGTTGCTCGTCCCAAGGTAACAAAATAAAAATAAAGAGCGAGAGAGAGAAAATTAGTGGGAAAATAAGGACTATGACCAATAATCCATTTAAATGCAATTGTCATCAACTTAGGTCATGCAACTTTTATTACATGTAATAATCAATTCTTAGCATACAAGATAAGACAATCACCACCAATTCAAATGCTCCATTGGCATGTTCTCACAGGAAGTATATATCACTCGTACTCAAGTGTAAAAGATGTACACTTATGGGTTAAGGTGTTTACGCTCAGATTCATTTCAAGTGCATGCGTAACCATAAGCTAGCCAAAAGTCTCAAACTCTCCACCACTAAAAGGTATGACTCGATAATTGGATCAAAAATGACTTTTCTTTTAGATGTAATGTTGGCTCTTTGGTTAAGGTAGGAAATATATGGATAAGTGACTTAAAATTTCAGATCAATTAAGCGTGCACTCTATCATGATCTTCCATTCTTCTTATTCACTTTAATTAAGCACATCCTCCTCAACTCTTCAACTTTTTTCTTCAAGCATAACATTTTTTCTTTCTTTTTCTTCCCTTTATTTTCTTATTTTTTCCTCTCTTGAGGTACCAGTTTCGGGCACTACCTCTAACATCTCAGGGTACCAGTTTTTGGCACTATCCCTAAGTAACTTATTTTCAAGCTCATAATTACTTGTACAGCTCCAAATATTTTATTCCTTCTAAACTCCATCAAAATCAACTTCACACACTTTGACAACATTTAATTCTCCACTAAATATAGGAATTTAAGGCTCAAATAGGATATCAAAGTGGCTATCTTCGTAGGTTGCCAAAGAAATAAGGCTTTTAGGCTCAACGAGGCTAACTACGGATAAACATCATTCGGTAGAAAATTATTTTGCTAAGTGACTCATAAATTCAAGGATGGCCTTAAATCATCTCCCATCATCTAACACACATGTAGTTTCAAGTAAGACAAGATGCAAGTTCTAGAATACACACACAAGAATGATACTCACCAAAAAAGAAATATCATGTGATTATGTACATGATCAACTAGGCTCAAAATCTCACATGGGTTTTAACAAGTAACAGAGCACTTTTCATGGTAAGCAATATCCCACAAGTACACATAGAACTTCATACCACAATATACTTAAGTACACTTCCTTCATCAATTTCAAAAGTATATGAATTTTAGGCACAATTTAAAAATAAGCTCACATGGATCACCACCTTAAATTAATCCTTTCACTCCTACAAATTAAAAGCACACATAAAAATTAGAATAAGGAAACGAGGGCACCTGATTTTTATCCTTCAAAGTATGCACGAGTTCCTCAAGTTGTTCAACTCGGTCAGGTCAAGCCTCAACATAGAACTCATCTTGCCACTCTCCTACCTTTTTCTATCATCAAAGCTCAAACACTAATCATCACATGATTCATCAATAACAAAATAGGAGAACTATAAGAAAGAATCAATTGACTATCTAATCGACTCCACACACTAAAAATACCACAGAACACTAGGCAAATTGCAAAAAATCGACACATCAAAATCGATTAAAGTTTCAATATACTGCAAAAAATCAACTCCCCTAGCAAACATTACAAAGAAAAGATTATACTCTTGGTGCTTCAATGAGGTAAGAACATTACACCCCCCAAACTTAGTAAAAAACGTAAGTTGAAACTAAGTTTGAAAAGAGATGTAATTGCCAAATAGTAAGCACCTTAAATATAAAAATTTCTTACTCACACGAAATAAATAAAGCAATAAAACGTAAGGACAAGCCCCCAACAGGCACTCATGTTTAACGTCGGAGTGTCACGACAGAATACCGCTTTTGTAGACTACTGGATCAGAGGGCGGTCTTCTCGCATCCTCACCTTCAAGTACTTTCTTTTCCTCTTCTTGTCTACACTCAACATCTCACCTTTCTTGGTCACAAAAATATGATCCTTAGAATTACCTTCTTCCCATGGCTGTCCAGACACCTCCTTGTTAATCTTCCACTCGAATTCAGAATCATCTATCTTAGAAAAATCAAGATTAAACAAGTTAGAAATCACATCTATGCTCTTGCATGATTGAATTTTCATGGGCATCTTCATTGCTTGATCAAGAGAGAAAATCACATCTTCATTATCCATCTGCAGTCTAAGCTTCTTCTCTCTCAATCTCTTTACTCTTTCTCACTTCTTCTCTACTATAAGCTTAGTATTTTGCTCTTAGGATGGCTCTGGAGTGTTTTGAACAGCACGTGTAGTATTCGGTATCAAAATGGGCGGAGCATGAAGCTGTTCGACCACTGTTCGACCTAAATGGTCTGGTCGTACAGACTTTGACTGGTCGAACGGATGCTCTGATCGCGAGTTCTGGTTCTTCGATTGTTGTTCGACCTCCGTTCGACCAAGGTAGTCTGGTCGAACGGCAGTGCTCTGGTCGAACGGCGGGGCATAAAACAGAGCATCAGGATTCTATTTTTCCAAAAACTGTTCGACCACCGTTCGACCATCAGTTCTGGTCGAACGGGAGCCCTGCCTTCGTCGTTTTCGTCCCCCAACTTCATCGGACCTTCGTACTGTGTCCCGGACCTCAATGTGATGGCATTATTCTCCCACGTTTGTGTTAATTGATTCACATTTGCGGCCATATGCCCCATAATCGAAGTAAGGTCCTTCAATTGCTTAGATAAATCTGCATGATCAATATTCATGGAAGCCTCAATGCGGTCAACTCTTGCATCATTCTCAGCCATGTATCGATTGAAGGTATCTTCAGCACTCTTCACTTCTTGCTGCTTCATACTAGGCCTCCTTAGTGTCAACTTGGTAATCTGCCTTTGCTGGGATTCTAGTAGCTTATTGATGTTAGCTCATAATTTGCTGCAGCCTCTTCACTATATAAAAAGGCTCTAGGTCTTTGATTTTTTCACCAACCGACCGTAAGACATTTACAGTTCTGATTTTCTTTTCTCCAATTTTCTTTTTCTCCAATTTTCTTCAGAGTGTGGTGTAAAAATTTTTTTTTTACAGATCATTCAAAACAATCTTGTGAAGACTCAAGTGGAATTTGTATCCTTGCATCCAAGACACCAGAATCCACTTTGCATCAAGAGTAATCTCACTTTTCCTTGTTTTTTTTTAATTTTTTTATTACTTTACTGTCGCTCTTTTTTTTTCTTGCATATAGTGTGCTTTTTTTTGTATATTTGTGCTCTTCCTATCAATTCATTTTCTTCCTTTTTAAGGAATGGCCGACGAGCCTCGTCCTTTCAATTGAATTTACGATTGTCCCTTTAAGTTGCCTTTCAATTGAATTTACGATTGTCCCTTTAAGTTGCCCCTTTACGGTTGTCCCTCGGTTTGTCCCTTTAGTGATTGTCCCTCGGTTTGTCCCTTGGTTGTCCCTTTCAATGGAATTGAATGTTGGATTTGTCCTGTATGCTGCCATCGCTGTTTGTCAGTGTGCAATGGCTTTCAGTGGCGGCCGATTTGCTCTCAGGGGCAGTAGTGCGCACGTTCCCAGTGGTGATATGATGTTGACCTTTGCATTCCCGGCAACGCTGGTGTGGCTCGCAGCTTTTGATAGTGCTCAGCGGCGGACGGGAGATGGCATCACCTTGACGACAACAGCAGCAATTGGCATGGCAACTTTAGCAGCGGCTGATCGTGGGTTCGCAACTCGAGCAGGTGGGACTTGTAATTTCAATAGCGGCGGGCACGATGACCTTGTCTGGTGGCTTGGTGTGTCAAGACTGGTGATGATGGGTTCCGATGGTGCGATGTTTCCGGCGGCGTAGCGTTTCAGCGATTATGGCCAGTTCGGTGTGAGGGAATCGCGTACGGAGGCAGAATTTAATGACAAGTAACACTTGGTCGGGCTAGATCGCCGATGGCGGTGGTGTCGTGGCAGATCCGACAAATAGGTGGTACGATGGCGGTTATTGGAAGCTGAAAGCCGACAAGGAGCTGCGGCTGTCGGGTTCCTGCAGGTGGTAAATCTTGGCGGTGATCTCCGGCTGTACGGGTGAATTGATGGTAGGAGTTCGCGACATTTGGCAAAGGGGAACAACGAACCGCGGCTGCTTGTGATGGTTCGCGTTCCTTCTTGGCAATAGTAGCAACGTGGCGGTGTGGAGGCCGTGAGCAGCAGATGACTCGAAGGGGAACTGGAGGCGCATCGCGGCGGTGTGGTCGTGATCTCCAGGCAACTCGCGGGTTGTGGGAAATCGAGAGTCCTCGACGGTGAGCAATACTTCGCCGAGCTGAGTCGCGGCTCTCCGATGGAAGGACACCCTCGGTTTCGATGTGTGGGAATTGAACAGCAGATTTCAATTGATTTCGGATCGTCAGTCAGCGCGCGGTTCTCAACCGGGAGATCGACGTTTGCTAGGCGCTGGCGACACGTGGCAGTGCGGCTCGGTGGTGGTTGGCGTGGCTGGGCTTGACGGGATTCTCCGGTGACGATGGATGATGAATCATGGGAGCAGGCGGCGGGATTCAACTCTCCACGGCGGCGCACGATCAGAGAATGAGTTCCCTTCTTTACGTCCTTTTTTTTAAAAGGAGGAGCGGCTGTTCTTATCAAATTTGGGAAGAATGAGAGAGAAGATGAGTTACCTTATTTCCTTGAGGAGAGAGAAGAGTGATTCACGTTTTTTTTTTTTTTTAAAGGAAGGAAGAGAAAAGGAAACTTCCTTTTCAATTTGACCAGCCCACTCATACGTCACTTTCTTATTGGTATGATAAATTGATTTAATCAATTTTTAACTTTCCATTTCAAAACATCAACATTCAATTTGGGCTTAATTGATGGACCAACTCTTCCTTTTGTATTGGGCTCATTGGGCTTCAATTAAATTAAACGAATTGCTTGTAGCTCAACCTTTGGGCCAACAAAATATTCCTTGGGCTTCAATTGCATCAATTTATCCTGATTTCTCTTCCCCATTGGAGTGCTAATATGATGGATCTAATTAACTTATGATCACATCAAATTTATACCCCTTAAAATAAGCCTATCATATTAGGCTAAATTAAGAGAACTTTTGAGTGAATTAAATAATAATTCAATCAACAACTCTTAATTTAACAATTTAAAATCCAACTCATTTTTCTTCCGTTTATTTCAGAGACTCTCAACATCTTCAGAAATTTGGATCTTCTTCAACATAGTAAGCATTCAGCTTTCTCTAAACACCACAATTTTTTTTTATTTTTTCACTTGAATTTTTTTTATCTCCTTCATGTTTCAACTTGTCGCTTGACTCACTAACTTGATGGGAATGATCTGAATTATGACTGAACTTAGCAGAGTGCTAAGCTGCCTAAGTACCTCTATGAAGAGGATCAAGTCATTACGTAGTTCAAAGGAACATGATTTGGTTTGAATGGGGGGTGCCGTGCACAGTTTATACTCATGCGGGCCAGGAATTTATCGTACACATTTTATACTCGTGCGGACCAGGAGTTTTTCGTACACAGTTTATACTCGTGCGGACCAGTAGTTTGTCGTATACAGTTTATACTCATGCGGACCAGGAGTAACATGTAGTTTAGGCTCGTACGTCAAGGAGCGTTGAACTTGAATTTGCTGACAGTTTATACTCGTGTTAATGAGTCTTGAATTTGAACTTGTAGACAGTTTATACTCGTGTCAAGGAGCCTTGTATGGATATTTTTCACTCATATCAAGGAGCTTTGTGTGTAGAGAGTTTATTCTCTTCCCAAGGAGATTTGATTTGATGTGTAGATAGTTTATACTCATATCAAGGAGTGTAACTGGAGGATTTTAGATAGTTTAAACTCGTATCAAGGAGTATTATGTGAATATTTTTAGCTCGTGTCGAGGAGCGTAACATGTAGATAGTTTTAGCTCATATCAAGGAGCATTGTGTGGATAATTTTTGCTCGTATCGAGGAGCCTTGAATTTGATTTGTGTTAGATAGTTTAGGCTCGTATCAAGGAGCGTGACTTGAGACTTTTTAGATAGTTTAAGCTCGTATCAAGGAGCGTGACTTGTAGATAGTTTTAGCTCATATCAAGGAGCGTAACTTGTAGATAGTTTTAGCTCATATCAAGGAGCGTGACATAGACAATTTTTGCTCGTGTCAGGGAGCTTTGGCTTGGGAGATTTTAGATAGTTTAAGCTCATATCAAGGAGCGTAATGCAGACAGTTTTTGCTCATATCAAGGAGCATGACTTGAGGCTTTTTAGAGAGTTTAAGCTCGTATCAAGGAGCATGACTTGTAGATAGTTTTAGCTCATGTCAGGAGCTTTGACTTGGGAGATTTTAGATAGTTTAAGCTCGTATCAATGAGCGTAATGCAGACAGTTTTAGCTCGTATCAAGGAGCTTTGTGTTTGATTTATCAACAGTTCATTGCCCCCAATCTTGGGATGCACTGTCTTCTCTTACTTTAACTTTGTTTCTTTGAATCTTTATGGAAACTGCAGTCTTTGTTTGTGGTTCATCTTCCACAGGCTTATCAAAGGACATGTCTTCAAACTCGTAAGAGTCTTGAATAGAAGGCCATTCGCTGTGATTTGATGTCAGGCTCAACTCCATGTCGTGAGCTCTTGTGGCCAACTCTTCAAAAGTTTTAGGCCGAATTTCTTGGAGTATGTAGCTAAGATTCCATTGCATTCCTTAAATGCACATTTCAGTAGCTGAAGTTTCTGACAACTTTTCTTTGCAGTTGAGGCTTAGGCTCCTCCATCTGTTGATGTAATCAATGACATATTCTTCATCTCTTTAACAAGTATTTGTTAGCTCCATCATGCTAACAGTTCTCCGTGTGCTATAGAAACGTTTAAGGAATACTTTTTCCATTTGCCCCCAACTATCAATGGAGTTAGCTTGCAAGTTGATGTACCAATCGAAGGCATTTTCTTTTAGAGATCGGACAAATTATCTCACCATGTGATCTCGGTATGTACCAGCATCATTGCACGTCTCGATGAAGTGCGCCACATGTTGTCTTGGGTTGCCTTTGCCGTCGAATTGTTGAAACTTGAGAGATTGGTAGTCAGTTGTCATCCTCAAGTTGTCAATCCTTTTTTTATATGGCTTGACGTAGGTTGAAGAAGATTTGGAGCTCCCATCAAACTTATCTTTTATCGTCTTCAACAAAATGTTCTTTAGTTGGTTGATAGGAAGCGTTCCGTCAGTTGAAACTTGTATCTTATCCTCAGCTGGCTTTTCTTCAGATGGATGGTGTTTCGCGGAGTCCTCCTCCTCGTGTTCATCCTCGACTTGTTTCTTATTTGTACGGCTTGTCTCTGTATTCTCTATTTTCTTCATAAGTTTGGAGATTTTTAAATCTTGAGCTTCCATGTGCTTGTTGAGTCCTTCAATGGCTTTCATCATACTTGCGAGTTGATCCTCAATGGTCATAGCACTTGTCGTCATCATTGCAGCTTCAGTTGAGGCAGGTGGTGAGCCTGGTGTGGAGCAAGGAGTAGAGCAGATAGAGTCATCTTCACCATCTTTGTCGCCCTGCAATGGCTTATTGAGAGTAATCCCCACCATACAATTTGTCTTTGAGAAGCCTTCAGACATACTTCTTGTAACGACTTCAACCTGTTCAGTTTGCAACTCTGGAGGCTTTGATGCAGTAGTCCTTCGTATCGCAATCTTTAGTGGAGTCATAACTTGCGTCTTCATAACTTGTAGTTCTAAAGGCTTTGAGGTAGATGACCTTTTTATCGCGATCATAATAAGAGTCATACTTTGTATCTTTGAGCTTGTTGAGAGAAGAGATGAGAGGTAGAGACTATCCCACCGGGCGTGCCAAAATTTGTAACAACAAAATTTGTATTTATGATAAAATAAATACAAGAGAATTACAATAATAATCCAGCTGGATTAAACTTGATAATTTAGGAAACAATCTCTATCTATCCTCTAATACGTCTTTCGAACCAATTTGGACTTGACTTTGACTTGTTGCATTGACCGTGCTGAACGCGTTGACTGTGTGTGTTGAGTCAGATCTTCATTTGAAGCTTGTCCGAACTCAGATTTGGGAACTTATAACTTTTATCCAGAGGCGTCGAGCCTTTGTTTGGATTAAACGTGTTTGATGTGAAAACACTCGATCTGGGGGGCTTAGCACCTTTATCCCTGGTCGTATGCTGTTCTTGGCTCGAAGAACACTGAAGAACTCAACGTGCTTGCTATGAGAAATACTTGATCTGGGGGGCTTAGCACCTTAATCCCGGGTCGTATATCGTTCTTCGCCTTGAAGATCTTGAGGAGCGTTGCTCGTGTTTCAATCTCCTCAGAGTGTCTGTGTCTTCAGATGCTTCAGTGTGTTTCAAATGAAGGGAGGAGACCCCTTTATATAGGTGAGAGGTGAAGACTCTCTCATTAATGCCTTGCATTCTGATTGGTCCACTCTATCTGGGCCACATCCTGCAGGCTTGAGCCTCCACTTGTTTGGGCTGTAATCAGACCTATTTTATTTGGGTCTGATTTAATTTATATGTGCTTGTTTGACTTAAGTCTGGCCTCATTTGACTTGGGCTTGCTTGACTTGGGTCAGACAATCATTTAACTTGGGCTTGCTTGACTTGGGTCAGGCCCCATTTAATTTGGGCTTGCTTGACTTAGGCAAGACCTCATTTAATTTAAGCCCCCATTTAATTTGTTGGGCTTAAATTAATTATCAATTATTTATTAATCTATTTTTAGGAATTAATTTATCTAAATTCCAAAATAAATTAATAATTGATATTTAATCCAGAAAAATCCACGTGTGTCGCCATTTAATTGGACCGTAAATTTTAATTGCTTATACCTACCTAATACATTTTAAAATATCATGCATATCTTTTTAATTTGTAAATTATTAATCTATATGTATTTCATTAGTAATAAATTGATGGGAAAAAAATTAAAGGAAGAAAAAAGATCCTACTTAATACATTTTTAAAATATCATGCGTATCTTTTTAATTTGTAAATTATTAATCCATATGTATTTCACTTAGTAATAAAATGATGGGAAAAAAATTAAAGGAAGAAAAAAGAGATAAAATTAATTAAACAAAAGAGAGAAAAGAAATGTAAATAATTAAAAATATAAAAGAAAAAATAAAACAAATAAAAAAAAAAAAGAAAAAATGTACATAAATAAATAGAATAAAAAGACAAGGGTGTACATATAATTAGAAAATAAATGAAAAGAGTGTGAGACTAGAACAACGACCTTAAGGTAACTCAAGGATGGAGGAACCACTTCGTCAACCAACCATATGGAATTAATATTACATATATAGTAAATATTTTCATATTCTCAGGGAAGCCCAGTGCCCCCTTATCCCCTTAATAGGTTCGTCCCTAGTCTCATATATGTAAAAAAGAAAATAAGACTCTTTAGGGTGAAACGCCAAAAAAAAATAAAAAAAGACTCTCTTTAAAAGGGATAGAGTGAATACTCCCTCTGTCCCATGGCAAGGGTAGTTTTTGCTTTTTGACACGTGGATTAAGGAGTATTATTTAATGTGTAGTGGGTAGTTGTATTAGTGGAAGTATGAGCCCCATGTTTTAATTGTATTAGAGGGGATGAGTGGATCTCATGTGTGTAAAAAGGAAAGAGGACCCTTTGGGTGAGACGACCAAAATGAAAAAAAGAGACCCTTGTTGTGGGACGGAGGGAGTATTATTTAATAAATAATTGAATAATACGTCTCACGAAATGAGATCCGTGAGATAATTTCACACAATACTCAACCCCCAGTGATTAGAAAATCGGACCGGATCGGCCGATTTAACCGGTTGAACCGAGAACCGGCTTGAAAATCGGTCCGAAAGACTCCTAAAACTATTTTTTGAGTTAGACCGCTAAGAACCGGCTCAAACCGGTTCAAACTGGAAAATCGGACAAACCAAATGAACTGGTAATTGCCGGTTATTCAATTTTTTTTTATATTTAATAAAATTTAAAACGTTGAGAGTCTCTGCAGTGTTTTCAATCTCAAATTAAAAAAAGAAAATATTTAAAAGCCCTTTCAGAAGTGAATCTACCAACAATTCCATAAGTTTGGGCTTCTATTGCTGACTTAAAAAGGTTTCTTTCCATAAATATTTTGCAGCAAACTGGTGAAATCTTCCTACCAGAGGAAACTAATGATTTGGCTAAAGAAAAATTAATGTAAAATCAAGAAGAAGAGAATATGAGTAGGCACTAATCATGACTTACGATTATTGAATTGAGAAAATAGAGAAAGAGATACGGAGAGGGCGCGATGAAAGAGAGAGAGGGCGCTGAGTGAGAGTGAGGGGGAATTGAGAACGGCGCTGGATGATTTAAAAATTAAGGAATGAGATTCCATTAGTGAAACCCTAAAATTCATATAGGAGGTGGAAGTGAGGTTTGCTTGAAGTGGGCTTTGCTTTAATAATATTATATGGGCCAATTGTCATAACTCATATGGGCTGAAATTTAACTAATAACGTGTGTTTTTGTTTAATAATTTTATTTATAATATTTTTTAATAGTTATATTTTAAAATATAATTAAAAATATGCAATTTTCGTTTTTTTGGTTAAACCGTCCGATTGGACCGATCCGACCTCGAATCATTGGAACTACCGATTCGTTCTCCGATCCGATTTTCTAATGTTAAACCCTAAATATAAGAGAATGTGATTATTTGACGATGAAGCACGTGCCACGTGAAATTGGCATTTGATGTTCTTATCAACGACAGGCTGTAAAGAGTTTGTATAATGGCACAACACTGAACATATAAGAACCGTACATGTCTTTGTCTTATCATTATTATCTTTTGATAAGCAGGTCATTGATTATTACAATTATTACTAAATACTTTCAATAGAAATAAGCTTTGTATATCTTGCAACTCTTGCCGACACATGACTGGCAAGCACCTACTCCCCGTGCCAATAATTTTTATCCATTTATTAGGTCACGATACTTTAAGAAGTGTTATTTTTTAAGAGTATATCAAAAATAAAAATAAATTGATAATTTTAGAAAAAATAAATAAAGTTGTTAGAAATAATGAATAAAGTGTAAAAAATGAAATAAAGTAGTATTTGAGATTAATTAATAAAATATAAAAAGTAAGTAAAATGTACTCTCTCCGTCCTGTGTCAAAATTTGCGTTTGCTTTTTGCACAGAGATTAAGGAGTACTTCCTCCGTCCCACCCAAAGAGTCTCTTTTTGCCATTTTGGGCGTCCCACCCAAAGGGCCCTCTTTCAATTTTTACACACATGGGACCCATACACACACCCTCTAATACAATTAAAATATGGGGCATACACTATTATTAATACAACTACCCACTACACATTAAATAATAATACTACTTAATCCACATGCCAAAAAAAAAACTATCCTTAGTGTGGGATGGAGGGAGTATAATATTTTAATGTGGAGCGAGGTGAGGGAAATGATATTTTAATGTAAAGTGAGTAGGTGTATTAGTGTTGGATGTGGATCCCATTATGATATATTAATTGTTTTAGGTGTGTCCCATATACCAAAAAATAAAACGTAAAAATTGAAATATGACGCCCAAAATAGAAATATGTAAATGAGACGGGGAGAGTATAATTTATTTTTAATATTAATGGAAATGTGAAAAAATACACAGGATGACTCAAAATGCTTTAATGAAAAGCATGTAAAAATGCATGAAATGAAAGGATTACTATACTTTTACGCCTAACTTGGTAGCACTTAATAAGGCGTATTATGACATTTAGTTTTGCCATTTATGATGTTTGATAGAGTATATATTTTTATTTTGCCGCCCGGTACAACATGTGAGGCCCGTTGAAAAATACTATTCCTCCCTACATAAGCAATACTGCAACCACCATATTATTAATTTTATGAGTTGAGCAATGAATAGATATAATTAATGAAACTAAAAAATTACCCATTGAAAATTTGGCAACCTAGATTTATGTTCCTCAAATACATCGCTGATGAATGCAGAATATAATCTCAAACTTATTTTCTTTCACCTACGGAGGTCGTAGACTCACACCCTATCGTCGATTAATCGTTCACAACCAACTCCATCATAGGTTCATTTTATATTTTTGAAGCTTTAACTACATATTTTGAAATCTCAACAATTTATAGAGATAGATAGAGAAACGAGAATATTAATTTGGAAGAGGCACGAAGTAATGTATAAACCCAAAAAAATGGAAAGAAACATGTATTCCATTAAAATTCAACAAAGAATCTATTGTGCGCCTTTTTCTTCTACTATCCTTGTTACTCTTGTGGATGAATATCACCATAGCTTCAGAACAGTGGCGGACCCAGAATTTTTTTTCTGGGGGTACGACTTGTAATTAAAAAAAATACTACTCTCTCCATCCCAAAATTGATTGCACTGTTACTATAGATACGGAGTTTAAGAAATATTGATTTTTTAGGGGTATTGTGGTATTTTTAGGTAATAAATAAATTATAAAGTATGTTATGTGTGTTAGGTGAGTGTGGTAAAATTATAATTAAGATGAACTTTTATGAGTGGGGATTGATGTGATATTTTCTTTTTTGGAAGGTGCAATCTATTTTGGGACGGATAAATGTGAAAAGTGTGCAATCAATTTTGGGACGGAGTGAGTATTATTTAATGGTTAAAATAGTACAATAAATTAAATTAATATTAAAAAAATTATAATTAATATTGACATCGTCCAATTTTTATTTATAAAAAGCAATTCAAGACATTATAATCATAAATTTATAATATAAATTAAGATGAACAATAATAAATTTAGTGTAAATTTGTGTTGCAATTAATAATTTAAAATTACGAACCAATAAAAATTGTGAATAGTAATGAAGAAATTAAATGAGAAAAAATTTTTACTAGAAAGTGTAGTATATAATTAAGAGAAACATGATTATATATAAAATAAAATAATTTAGAAAATACATAGAAATAATATAAGAATGGAAAAGGAGAAGGGATAAAAATATTTCAATAAGTGGCATCGAACTCGTGTCGCCTTATTGGAAAGATTTGCCCTCCACCATTAAGCTACAAGATATATGTGATACTATACATTATATATATAGGTATTATATTTGAATTTGGGGGTACAGCTGTACCCCCATGAACCCAATTGGGTCCGCCACTGATTGCACTGTTACTATAGATACGGAGTTTAAGAAATATTGATTTTTAGGGGTATTGTGGTATTTTTACGTAATAAATAAATTATAAAGTATGTTATGTGTGTTAGGTGAGTGTGATAAAATTGTAATTAAGATGAACTTTTATGAGTAGGGATTGATGTGATATTTTCTTTTTTGGAAGGTGCAATCTATTTTGGGACGGATAAATGTGAAAAGTGTGCAATCAATTTTGGGACGGAGTGAGTATTATTTAATGGTTAAAATAGTACAATAAATTAAATTAATATTAAAAAATTATAATTAATATTGACATCGTCCAATTTTTATTTATAAAAAGCAATTCAAGACATTATAATCATAAATTTATAATATAAATTAAGATGAACAATAATAAATTTAGTGTAAATTTGTATTGCAATTAATAATTTAAAATTACGAACCAATAAAAATTGTGAATAGTAATGAAGAAATTAAATGAGAAAAATTTTTTACTAGAAAGTGTAGTATATAATTAAGAGAAACATGATTATATATAAAATAAAATAATTTAGAAAATACATAGAAATAATATAAGAATGGAAAAGGAGAAGGGATAAAAATATTTCAATAAGTGGAATCGAACTCGTGTTGCCTTATTGGAAAGATTTGCCCTCCACCATTAAGCTACAGGATATATGTGATACCATACATTATATATATAGGTATTATATTTGAATTTGGGGGTACAGCTGTACTCCCATGAACCCAATTGGGTCCGCCACTGCTTCATAATCTTTAGTCATCGGCGCAATAAAGATTTCATATGAAAGGGTTTCTCTTTCCATCTTTATTTCTAAGCTTCTATGTTGATTAGCATTTGAGAATTGTCCTCTTTCAGTTCTATGTTGATGTGGGATTGAGAATTTTATTTAATAAGTATTATAAAGGGTAAGAATTGCAATTTAAAATATAAATAATAAATAAGGGACGTAAAAGTAATTTTACATTTATCTTAACTCTTTTATCTCCAACCAAACATCTTAACTTTTTATTATATCAATTTTAATACATTCTATTAAACAATCTCCAATTTACATAAGAGTTGGTCTCTTGTGAGACGGGTTATTGGTGAGACGGATGTGAGACGGGTCAACCCATCACTAAAGTATGCTTATTTGTGGTTAAAGTGTGCTTATTTGTGGTTAAAGTATGTCGATAATAATCAAATTATAACACACTAACATCATACTTTAATACATAATCCAACATACTTTAAAAAACATACATTAACAACCATTTAACATACTTTATTTAAATAATCGACATACTTTAACACGTCTCACAAACCGTCTCATGAAGGTAGCGTCTCACAAGAGACTTTGTCTTTACATAATACAGATACTTATCTTCATTTAAATCTTATTTCTATTATATACTCCCTATCTTATATCGTCTATCAAACGAACCGTTACACAAAATACATACTCTCTCTGTCTCATTTAAAGAGTTACTGTTTGTATAGAGATTAAGAAATATGATATTTTAATGTATAGTAGGTTGAGAAATATAATATTTTAATGTATGGTGAACATGTATATTAATATTATGTGTTAGCAATATGAAGATATATTAATTATTTTGTATGAAGCTCATCTACCTAAAAGAAAATGTGACTATTTTAGTGAGACAACCTAATTAATAAAATTTAACTTTTATGGTGGGATGAATAGAGTATACCTTTAATGAGAGATAATATTAGTTTGCAATTTTATAGAATTCAATTTCAATCTTACAATTTTTTTTTTTAATTTAAGTTATTTGTATTAATTTTTACTTATGTAATTTTTTTTTCATTTGCAAAATTATTTTTTAAAAATTTATAGAACTTACAAAGTCTTATGAACTTTTGCAAATCCTGCAACTTTTCCTAAATTTTTTGCAAAAGACTAAAATTAAAAAATTATCATTAAAATTGATTCTTAAATAACTAAAATTAAAAATATGAATAGTTATATAACCAAAATTTAATTTTATCAAGATTATTGAACTAAAAATTAATATTTTCCCCTACCAATAGTTAGGCTTTTCGTTATACTATCTTTTCTAATGAAAATTTAGAAATATTATTATTTTATGTGCTTAGTTGTACTCACTCTGTCCCAACTTCAACTTCATACTTTCCGTTTTGGTCTGTCCCAAATTCAACTTCACACTTTCATAAAAGGAAAAAGTAATTAACTAATATCCCTCCAACATAGTTTAATTTCAAATTTGTCATTACCTTTTTAACACACATAACACACTTTATCATTTATATATTACCCAAAAATACCATACTATCCCCCAAAAGTAAGTTAAAAAGTTATTTTTCTTAAACTTCAGTAAATGTGAAGTTGAATTTAGGACGGAAGGAGTATTAGATTGTGATACTATTTGTTGGATTCTTTTCCCAAAAAGGAGAATAAATAATACCCGCCATTGACGTACAATGGGTCAGAAATTCAGAAACGAGTCAATATATAATCCCTAATTAATAACCCGCTTCATTCTCCTACACTTTCCTCTCTCCTACTCCTTTTCCTTCACCTTCCCCTCCCACTCTCTTATTCCCTTCTCCTCATCTCTCTTCTCTCTACTTGTTGCTCGTGCCGCTGTCGGGCTTTGTTCCTCCGAACTCAACCTTTGTGTCAACTACGTCTTCTCCTTCGTCTTATTTTAATTATGCTTATGAATTTTTGTTTAGTCAAACTTGTATATTTTAAAGCACGGTATAAAATTTTGTTCCTTAATGTATACCTTTGTTTTCATAAATGTATATTGTTTTCTGTACTAAAATTTATAACTAAGATTTGTGATGAAGATATTAACTCTCTGGAATTTATTTTGATTTTACTCCTGAGATTTTGTATTATCAATTTTGTATATTTTTAAACAACTGAATAAATTTTAATATAATGTATATTTTTGTCTTCATAAATGCATTGTTGTTTTGTAATAAAATATCAAACTAAAAATGAATTGATGTTATAAAAATACTGATGTAAAATATCAATATTAACAATTTTTTTTTAAAAATAGGTAATACATTTATTAAGAATAACATATACATTATTGTATTGAAACTAATACAATTAGTTATCAAAATGTGTAATTAAGAAATATATTTAGAAATAAAAATAATACATTTATTTATCTTATATAATGTATACAATAATTTATATAGTCACTATTAAAGAATTAAAAAATTGTTTCATACATTTATATTCAAAATTTGAAACTTCACACTAACGAGAAAGTCCATGAGTATGAATGTGAAGGAGAAGAGCAGAAATACAGTTCAATGTCTCATCTATTTTGTCACCCGATCTATATTTCATTGAAGGAGGATCCTTCCCAAAGTGTAATCCTTCTATAAAATGTTATAGATTTAATTATTAAATCCATACACTTATTATAAAAATTATACATTACGAAATTTTATTAACATAATAATCTTCAATCTTCTTTTAATACATGTTTTTCACCCTTTGTTACCTAATTTAAATAAATTAGGTTAAAAAACTCGAACATGCTTCATAAGTTTATGCCAAAGATCAATATATACATAAAAAAAGTAGTACATTTATTGTATATAATATATACATTAAAAAATAAAAAATAGTATAGTTGGAAATTACAAAGAATTATATCCATCCTCCTCCGCCCTACCACTACCGCCGAGACTGAGCCTCGTTGACGGTGGTACTGCGTCCGTCAAGATCCTGCCCATTCATCACTTTGATCGCATCTCTCATGGATTGTTCATCCTTAAAAGTAATGAATCCGAAGCCTCTAAATTCATTGGTCTCGCAATCATTAATAATCTATGAAGAAGCATAAAAAAAAGCAACAGATTCAATGAATCCGACAACAGATCTAGCCGATAAAACAAAAAAACTGAATATCGATGATTCAATCTTCAACCATTCGATGAAAGAGAGGAAGACGAAATGTACCTTTTCAAGGAAAAATAGCAAGAGAAACAGTAACAGTAGCAACTTGAGTAACAATAACGTTAACAGATCAGAGCGAATCGCATCATCTCTGCGTCGAACAGACCTTCGATTCGATGACTTCACCGTACTGAGAAAAATTGGTGGACGGTGGAGAACGGCTAATCGGTGGGGGAGAGAGGAGGAGAATGGAGAGGGAGAGAAGAGAGAAAGGAAAGAAAGAGAGGACAGCAGTAGAAAAAGAACAGAGGAGGAGAATGAAATTTGAGTTTTAATTTCTATATATATGTTGGGTCATCTAGGCAGGGTTGACCTACTTGATAAGGTACCCAAGTGTACAATAGCTTTTGCCTATTTTTTAACCCTAATAATTTTATGTCCAACAAAATAATTAAAATTAAAGATATTATTTTTGTATGTATATTTTTTTTTTATCAATTAACATGTTGAAATTTATTTCAATTTGAGTTAATTATTGAAAAATTTAGGTGGTATTTGAAAATAAGGTTAAGTAATTAAGACATTATTTGGAATTGTTTATAACATATGATTACGTATTGAAATATAAATATTAATAAAATTTTTAAAATTATTAGTTTTTTATAATTACATTAATTTATTATACATGAAAAACGAATAAGGATCGTATAACGTCGATTCAACTAAAAACTATTTAATTCATTACACATAAAGAACTAAACGAAATATACATAACATCACAATATAAAACCTCATACATATGTATTCCCTTCGTCCTATTCTAATAGTAATATTTGCTTTTTTCACGGGTTGCTTTTTGCACGGGATTAAAAAATTTAGTATTTTAATGTGTATTGAGGTGAGATAAATAATATTTTAATGTATAGTGGATGATTGTATTAATGTGGCAGATGAGTCCCGTTAAGATATTTTAATTACTTAATTGTGTGGGTCTCATACACAAAAAAAAAATAACCGTTAAAATAAAAGACCTAATTTAAAAATATATAATTATTAGAATGGAACAGATGGAATAAGTAATTATATGTGTTTATGTGTCCACGATATAATATATATATTACTATTACAAAAAATTTATATTTATATAATTTTATTTTTTAAAATATATTCCCGTGCAGCGCACGGTTAAAATGCTTGTATATAATAAAACACATTTTAAAGTCAAAATTAGTCAATAATTTTTTCCGCCTATTTGAACTTTCCATTTTTAATTTAATTTAATTAATAAATTATGCTTTCCCGTCAATGAATTTAAATAGATCATATCCAATGAGAATCGTCCCAATCTAAAGTTTTCATACAAAGTAGTTGGTGGATGTGAGTTTCACAATGTTGTGATGGGATATGTTGATGAGTTGGGTAGTTGAGCCTGCATTAGAAGGAGGATCAACAACTGCAGTACCCATGGAAAACGTTGAAGGGTGGGCTGATTCTTGGTGATTAGGAAGGATCTTGGCGTGATACCATATAAGGATATAATAAGTTTATGAGAATATATTTATTCACACATTTATTTATATATATATATATATATATATATATATATATATATAGATATATATATATATATATATATATATATATATATATATATATATATATATATATATATATATATATATATATATATATCAGTTTACAGTGGCGCAATATATGAATTACAAATGAATGCCTAGCGCTAATTAAGGAATACAGTAAATGAATACACGACACATTACAAGAAAGAAAATTAATATGCAACATATTGCAAGGCATATGTACAACTCATGATACTCTATCGCTTTCTAATATTAGAGTTTGACTGAGATCTATTAAAATAAAGATATTTGTAATAATTTATCATTTTTAATTAATATCTTATTGCATAATCACCGTTCATTCTTTTATAAATAATTTTTTATTAAGAGAATGATTCTTTTATTATTACTATTCAATAATTATAAAAATAATTACCTCTCTAATCAACATAATATATTTATAATATTGATTATTTATATATATAACAAAAAAATTTAGGTGAATACACATTAATTTAGATAATCTTTATCTTTATTGTGGTAATATTATATATTTTTTATATATAATTTATTTTATTGTTCAAAATAAACTAATATTTTTTATTTATCTAAAATATTTTTTAAATTTCTTATCTAATGTAAATTATTTCTTATTATATGAATCTATATAGCTAAATTATTAATTGAAATTTCTTTTTAAAAGTAACATTTTACGTGAATCCATAACATCATTTAGATAATTTTATCTTAATTATTGTAATATTTTTTATATTTATTTCGTATATTTTTATTTTCATTCTCCTAAATATTTATAATGTTACAAAAATTATTAATTTTAAATTTTGTCCAAAATATAATTAATTTAATATCAAAATTGAATTTATATTATATATAATTAATAATTGTATAATTTTTAATAAAATACTAATTTAAAAAATAAAAAGTATAAATATAGATAAAATAAATGAATATTAAATGGGTAATAGTAACCCGCAAGTATTGAAAAAAAAGTACGGGCATAATAATAATTTTTTTAAACAGGACAGGTAGTGGTAGTTAATATTTAAACGGATACATATATGAGTACCCAAAATAAGCAGGTACTCTATTGATAAGCGGGTATGAGACAGGTACTAGTAAGTAATGAGTAGTGAGTCATATGTGGGACCCTTTTACGAAAAGAAGAAAATTGTATTTGGAGTGACACTCAAAATGATTAAATTCCCACGAGTATTGATGAACGGGTATGAGACATGTACGGATAAGTAGTGAGTAGTGAGCCAACCATATGTGAGACTCTTTTACTAAAAGAAGAAAATTGATACATTTAAAGTGAACACCAAAAATGATAAAATTGTGACTTTTAGAATGGCGAAGGAGATAAAAATATTTTTAATTAAATTTCTGACATATCCGTGCAACGCACGGGTTCATAATAGCTAGTTCAATAAAAATGAGTGTGTATTTAATGATACGCTTTAAAATTTTAATAGGATAACTTTTAACTTTATCTCAAATTAAATTTTAGAAAAGTATTAATTCATGTAAAAAAATATTGTAGATGAAAGAGAAAAGATAAAGATAGAAAAAATTAATTGAAGAGTTACAATTAATACCACGTCACTGCCACATCAAAAGTAGTGTACCCAATCCCAGGTATCACCAATGGTGTACCCAATCCCAGTTACAAATTTTAGCCACATCACTGCTACGTCGCTGCCACATCAAAAGTAAAAAATTCTTTAAATTTGTACCTATACCTCCCCAATCATTCCAGGTATAATTTTTTTTTTTTTTTTTTTTTTGATACCGAGGTTCCGGGCTTACGCCCGACTAGTCCTCGAGGAAACAGTCCCGGCCCCTCAGAACTGCCTCCAAGTAAATCGCGGTAACCACACAATGGATCACAGGTTCCTAATATCTTTAACTACTGCGCACAAGGAGTCGATCCCCAAGTGATTGCTCCATGCTGGTGATTGCTCCATGCTGACCCTCCCCCTAGCTCAGCCGCAGGTTCCCACCGAGCCGCAGGTTCCCACTGAGTTTCAGCCTCCCACACTGCCGCTTGTAGCCCTCAATATTAATTGTTCCACCATTGCGCTCCGGGGGGCTTGAACCCCTGACCTTTCAATCAGGGGCACCTCAATGTTGACCCCTCAACCACTGGGCCAACATATCATTGGTTATATAATTAATTAATACTATTTGAGGGTCCTACCATCGAATATAATTTATACACATTATTAATTTATTAATTTTTTATCTAATTTCATTTTATGAAAAAGTTAATTAATTTTTATTTATATTTAATTAATTTAATTTAAATTATAATCAAACTTTAAATTAATTTTTTTATAATAAATTAAAATAATATTTAAATACTTTTATTTGAATAGCAATTACATTTCTTTAATAATTTTTTTATTGATTAGACAAAATAATTTAAGCTAAAAATAAATAAATTCTCAAATTTTCAAGATTAAACCCCAAATTTTATTAAAAATATTTAATAGTACAACAACACATAATACAAAAATAATACATTAAAATTAAAATATTTCATACTGAAATTAAAAGTTTTCTAAATATTGTCGAATAGTTCTCATATGTGATCAACCAAATCGGCGCGAAGTTGATGATGTTTATCTCTATCACGTAATGTTGAATCTCTCTTGAAGTACTCATTGAATTCTCCGATTGGACCATGAAGAACTATTGGAGCATTATTATCATCGCTGTTGTTGAGCTCTTCGGACCAATCAGATACCATATCTTCTTCATTCTCTACTATCATGTTATGTAAAATAATACACGTGTACATAATATCTTTCAAGTTACTTTGATACCAAAACCTACCTGGACCTCTGATAATTGCCCAACGAGATTGAAGAAGACCGAATGCGCGCTCGACATCCTTTCTTGCTGCCTCTTGCATTTCTTTAAATTTCTTTCTTTTGCGATCAAGAGGACACAAAAAACTCTTGACAAAAATTGCCCACTCTGGATAGATGATTAGCCATAACTTGTAGTCGGGTTGCTCTTCTTTCCTTTTTTTCTCATACTTTTTCTTGAGCTCTTTCACATGCTCCTCAAACTCATTTTTCTTCTCCTCTTTTACAAATATTTGTGGATAGAGAATAGGGAATGGAGTGATCGGAATACCCCAATAATCACGTTTGTACTCCTCTTCTTTACCCTTTTCTTCCACTTTCTTTTCCTCTTGCACCTTTTTCCACTTATGTATCCATTTAGGCCCCTTCTCTTCTTTCTTACTTATCTCTTCCATTTCTTCAACAACCTTGCTTTCCACCAACCCTTCTTCAACCTTTCGTTCCTCCTTCATATCAACCAACAAACATTGAGCTTTGGGATTCACTTCGGTTGTGGTCGGAAACTTTTCTTTTTGTTGAGCACTCAATGAACTTGCCATTTGTCCAACATTGTACTCCAAAGCTTTGAATCTTCTTTCATTAGCTTCATCTCTAGCTTTGTTTGAGGAAATCATTTGTTCAAATAGCTCATCTATAGATGTTCTCCCCTCATTGTTTGGTGCCTTATCCCCCGGTTGATATCCCGGTGGATAAGCAACCGCATTGCTCGGGTTTGAGTAGGGGAAGTTCCCTTGTCTTTGTTGTTGTTGTGGGTATGAGCTTCCACTACTTTGACCATTAAAGCCTCCTTGCCTTGGTGGATAGTTTCCTTGACTTTGGTTGAAATTACCTTGGTAATTATTTTGGAAATTTCCTTGGTAATTTCTTCCTTGCATGTACGACACATCTTCCACACGTGGCATAGAGTTGGCCCATTGTTCTCCATTCACTATATTCGGAGGTAGCACACCTTGCTCGACTTGTAGCCCCTCAACCATATTCGCTTCTTGATTGTTCACAATTTGATTCAAGCTTATTTGCTTCATGACCTCCGCCACTATCTTTTCCATGCTTGACACTTGTGCTTCAACATTCACACTCTTCACACTCGAGTGTTGCTCTTGATCAAAACTTTCAAATCCATAGCATCCACTTACCCTCTCCGATGGCCATTGGTACACATTTGTAGCAATCTCTTCAAAAAATTTTATGGCCCTTTCCGGAGTTACTCCAAGTACGGATCCACCCGCCGAAGCATCAACAAGCACTCTTTGCCCATTCACAAGTCCTTGATAGAAAAATCCAACTTGTTGATTCTCCGGGAAACCATGTTGTGAACACTTGCGTAGCATATCCTTAAACCTTTCCCACGCTTCATAAAAACTCTCTTGAGGCATTTGCTTGAATTGAGTGATCAAGCTCTTCATTTGAAGCGTCTTGGAAGGTGGGAAGTATTTGTTTAAAAATATTTATGCTAGCTCGTCCCAAGTGTTGCACGTACCGGGAGTAATGGTGGAGAGCCATGTTCTTGCTCTATCCCTCAAAGAAAACGGAAATAACCTCATCCTGATGCAATCCTCGCTCACCCCATTCATCTTCACGGTGTTAGCAATCTCAATGAATTGAGCTAGATGAGCATTAGGATCTTCATTCGGAGTTCCACTAAATTGTTGCTCTCTCACCAATGAAATCAAGCCCATTTTAAATTCAAAGTTGTTGGCATGAATTGGTGGTCCCATCATTTGTGGCATTGTCCTCGGCATGAAGAAATCCCGGATCACCCTTTGATCATTTTGCATTCCATGTTGCACCGGAGGTGGTGGTACATATGCTTGTTGCGGAGGAGCATAAGCTTGTTGAAAGCCTTGTTGCCTTATAACTTGTTGCACCATTTGTTGAAGCAAAGCTTGGTTGTTCATAGCTCCATGATTTTGATAGGCTTGTTGATGAAGATTTTCATTGAATTGATGTGCGTTGTCTTGCACGTTCATATTGTGTCCTCCTTCCCCATCATGCTCTATCTCCACACGATTGTCACCTTGAAAATTCTCCATTTGCTCACTATTTTTGTTCTCCTTTCTTCTCCTTCTCAACGTATGCTCAATCTCCCAATCGATAGGTTCAACTTGTTTCCCTTTGGATCTTGTTTGCATATACCTTCAAAACTGAGAGAGATTAGAACAAAGTTTTCAAAGCAAAGACAAATAATAAATACAAGAAAAAAATGTCTCTAGTAAGATCGCTCTAAACGTTCCTTCTTTAAGCCACTAGCAACCGTTGCCTCCCCGGCAACGGCGCCATTTGATTAGCCATAACTTGTAGTCGGGTTGACCAATTCAAGAATTTATCGAACCACATGGAGATCGATGCTAGCACTTAAGCGAGATCACGTTTATCATGACTTTATAGAAACAAATCATAGATGGTTGGTTGATTGAACAAGTAATTAAATGAAAACCAATGAAAGTAGACAAGCAAATATCAAATGACAAGATAAAATGATGAATGAGTGGTTTTCCAAATTGAGTAGAAGTGAGATTAACAACACTAATGAAGTGGTAATTCATGGACTCATGCATTAAACTCATATGTATCAAGGGTTAAGACTAAGGGCTAACACATATACCACCTAAACTTCCTCTCGAAATGAATAGGATGTAGATCATTTGCACAATCTCAAAATAGCTCAAAGGTTGGTTCTCAATTAAACTATTCCAACTAGGTACTAAGTTCAACTAAAGAATCCCTTCATATAATTAATTGACTTCTCAATCTAACTAATCACATGTTCTATCAAAGGGTTCTAAATAATAAAGGACTTCTCAATCACTTTACAATTTATAACGCACATGAGGTGTTTGATATAATGATTCACTTGACTATCCTAAGCACATAATTGATTTCTCAATCTAATCATATAATTAGAACAATCAAACACACAAAACATCATAGATCTCAAGATATGTAAGCACCAATGATAGAAAATCAAATATCCCCATCAACATATGAATTTAATTACATAGATCCACGAATTAACCAACAACCTTCATGTTGCTAATCTCACAAGGGAGATTAGCCTACAATCTTCATAAGATCCATAACATAGACATTAAAATTCTTACAAATCATGGTAAACTAAAGGATTAACACAAAATTAGAATGAAAACTCCCTTGGAAATGGATCCAATTGAATCTCCCTTCTTCCTTTGGTGATCACTCAATCTTCCTTGCTTCTTCACTTGATTTGGATGGTAGAAATTATGGAGAAATGATGTAGATCCAAAGATGGATGAATGGGATAAAGAATATGGTGTAAAATCAAAGGAAAGGTGTGTGAGGTGTGTGGGAAAGGTGGAAAATTGGATCTCCTCTCACATATTGAAGTATTGGGTATTTATACCCCTTGGGAGGCTTCTAGAAGGATTCTGATTTTTTTCCAGGATTTTACACAGCACGAGTCATGCTCTGCCACACGGCCATAAGGTGGCCGTGTCTTGTGAACTGATGCTCCCGCACGGCCTTTTCTTACAGGGACGTGTTGATGACACGGCTCGTGCTGCTAACACGACTCGTGCGACTGAACACGGCCTTAAGTTGCCCGTGTTGAACGAACTGGTGTCGCCGCACGGCCACCTCTTATAGGGCCGTGTTGGCTACACGGCCCGTGTTGGTGCTGGCTCCTGTATTTCTTCACTGTTTTGGCTCGTTCTCCCTCGTTTTAACTCTGAATTGAGATCCGCTTTTTCCTACGTCTTCCTTATCATATCTAGCATCAAATAAAAAGTGAAAATTATAGGTTTAAGCTCATTCACACACATTTCCATAAAAACACAAAATACAACCAAATAGAACATAAATACGGATAAAAATATACGAAAACTCACATAAAAAGACACTAAAATCTAGGTGAAAATATCACTCATCAATAGATCCCATCATTGAACAAAGAAGATTGGTTAAGCATGTTGATATCATTGTTTGAACTTGCCATATCCACAACTCCGCAGATGCAACTGCTTCAAGCATTATTGTTGGAACTCCATGATCACCTCAAGTAAATTGACCTTTCCAAGCAACCGGATAATTTTTCCATTCCCAATGCATACAATCAAGGCTCCCTAATATTCCAGGAAAATCATGCCTTTGCTCATACATATGAAGCAATCCCGACAATCATCTCTATCGGGCCTTCTCAAATATCTTTCACCAAATAATTCAATCACACATTGACAAAAGTTGAACAAGCAGTCTATGACCGTTGTTTCAGCAACGCATAAGTACTCATCGTAATGATCGATAGGACCTCCATATGCTAATTGGCAGATAGCAACAGTGTATTTCTGAAGTGGTGAGAAATCTTTTCTCCCTGTTGCATCGACCCTCCACTTGAAATATTTTTCATGAGATTCCAGAGCATCAACTATGCAAATGAACAAATCTTTTCGTATCCTAAAACGTCGTCGAAATATATCATTACTCCATGTTGGATCATCAGAGAAGTAATCTTTGATAAGTTGAGCGTGAGCACCTTCACGATCGCGGACCACATATCTTCTTCTTTTAGATCTAATTGAAGAGCTTTCTGCAAGTTGAAGCAACATTTGTTGTTGTTGGAGTATTTGGAAGAACATTTGATCGTCTGAGTCATACCTAGAAAAATCATCGTCTTCATTATCGATAGGATTGTTGTAGTTCGGATCAGCAGATATTTTAAAAACTTGAAATTTAGAGTAGCTAAAGCAAGATAATATTGTGAAAATTATGAAGTCTCAACTCCATTATATATATGTATCAAATTTGCAACGGCTAGTTTGTAACGACTAGTTTGCAATGGCTAGTTTGTAACGGCTACTTGCAAGGCTACTTTGTAATGGTTAGTGCTTAACAACTATTTAAAATGACTGATTTAACATAACTTCATAAAAATTGCATTACATTTCATTTAAAAACAAGATTACATTAGAAAATAAGACATCTTACTTAAACAACAATAAATAAAAACTACAACTGATCACATACAAGATATGAAATACAACTTATAAAGGAAATTTTTAGATAAACCACCTACATGCTCCATCGTTTCTTAATTATCTCACACATGTGGTTATGTGCGTGAAGTTGTTCAGGTGTCATTCCTGTAGTATCTCTTATGAGTATGTCATACTTCCTTTATTTTGTTGAGATATCTCATCTCATCTCATCTCATCTAATTTTTTAGTGGCAATAGTTTTCCAATCCTTCATACTTTCATTAATGATATCTTTCATCTCTTCATACTCATTATTAGATTTTCCTTTGGCCTTTCTTTTTGCTGACTTTTGCCCAATTGGACGAACACGATCTTCAATATCATCTTCATTATTTGATGATGATGTATATACCCCTGCAGAGGAAATTTTGGTCTTCTTTTTTCCGCGATGATCACGGTCTTGTTGATTACGCCATTTGGGACTCATACGTAGTATATTCCACATTCCCATATGATTGAAAGATCTGTTATTGTGAGTGCTTGATCACAATTTTAGCACCTCCACTAGTATATCAGCATCACTATGACCACTTTTCCAAATCTTTGTTTGATTGGTATAGAGCCCATTAAACACATTGACTACTCTTTGAACTGTGTAATAATGCGTTTTCAAAGCTTCGCACAGTCTATGTGGAGTGTTGGCAGGTCGATTTTTGTTGTACTCTTCCGTGATCCCTATCCACATTTGATCAAACTTTTGTGAATTTTCAATAATAGGATCATCACTCATATTCACCCAATATCATGCAAGAAACTCATTTTCTGCAGCTGTGTATCTTGAAGCATATGTTGATTTTGTAGGCGGTGAAAAATCTGCTTCAACATCAGAATTTGTATCAACATCGAGATTAATTTTCTCAATCCCCAGTGAAGACGAATGTGTAGGAAAAAGAGAAGCTTGCCCAAAAGATGGAGTTTCACACTCTTTATTACTGCTTTTTCCTTCTACACTAGTCTTTCTTGATGAGTTTGAAAAATTTTTAACTAAATTTGGACATGAAAAACCAAACGATGAGGGTGACATGAATGGATATTGACAATATTCAGGCGGATACATGAAATACGGAACTCCAGAATCACTCATTGGATTCATTTGGGGATTTGAGTAGATTGAAAAATGTGGGGGGGATAATATTTGGATTTATTGGACGAAAGTTTGGGTTTTGAGATGGTGAATTCTCATTCAAATTGGAATTAAACCAATTCATCCAAAAATTTCCATTCATTGTGAATATTTTTTTATACTTCAAATATGGTTATGTGCTAATGTGGGAGTGTTGTAAAAAACTCTACAACTCATAAATCTATTTATAGAAGTATTTAAAAAATAAAAAAATAATAAAAACCATGTAGATGTTGAATTAAAATAATCATTCTGAAAAAATAACCGTTCTAAAAAATAAACATTATCACCTCCAATATTTCTAATAACGGTTGCATTGTTTTATAAAAAAAATTGAGTCATTTTACTCTCTAATTGAAATTAAAATAGAAGAATCAAATAAAAGTGGTGTGAGAATATATTATAAAAGTAGATAGGACCCACTTTTTTTTACCTTTTCCAGGTACAAAGTTTTGTACCTCAAATTCTCTCTTTAAATTGTACATATCTCCCCCAATGGCATTTGTATATGGGTTGGGGTACAAGTTCTCAATTTGTACCCCCTTGTGGATGCTCTTTATGGTGTAAGAAAAACGTGTGTATGATAAGATTTGTGTAGAAGTGATTTTTAAAATCTAGGTATGAAATTTTGGAATTCTAATTCTAATTTTTCAATCATAAATCAAATATCACCTTATAATGAACATCCCAATGAAAAAAAACAAAAATATTATTATTAGTGAACGAAGAGAGCAGTACACAAATAATTCTACATAATTTGTTCTAGGAAGAAGTTACATGCAACCTCATTGTTTTGTTCATGGAAAAATTTTCATGCAACCTCATTATTTTGTTCATGTGGTTTATAATGTAATTTTACTTTTAAAGTTTATAATTTATGTATCTTATTTTATTCATCACAAACACTTTTATAAACCCAGTTTACATAGCTTGGTAGGTCAATCCGACTATTTTCTTACTCTAAATCCTGTAGTCTCCCCTTCCAATCCTGTATACCCTATGTATTGCTAGGGGTTTAAATTAAAGGGGGACCACATAGTTTACAACATAAACCCGGTTTACATGAGACTAACTCCTTATTCATATGATTTAAAATTCACTTTTAGAATTTATTATAAATTCTTAGGGTATAATTTTAATTTTACTTTAATGGGGCATGCTAGTTTTAAAAATATAATTGTGATTTCACCTTTATAGTTTATTTCACTTTTGTGATTCATGGTATACTTTAAATACTCTCTGTATGCAATTGAATATTTTCATGAAAAGTTGATAAGATGGATAAATAATTATAAATTTTTTATAAAAAAAAATGATATCTAACTTATGAAAGGTGATATTTATCCAAATAAGTTGTTTTAGGCCATCTCCAATGGTGGCACCTTTTACCCAAATTTTTGGATAAAAGGTGTCACCTTCCTCCAATGGTTAATCCTTTTACCCAAAAAATTTGGGTAAAAGAGAAACATGACCCAAATTTAGGTAAATTTGGATAAATTTGGGTCTTACCCAAATCCATTACCCAATTTTTTTTCTTTTACAATTATTTTTAATACTCAATTTAAAAATAATTATTTTTATATATATTTTTAACCACTCATAATAATTAATTTTAATTGTTAAATATATATTTATGTTTTTTATATTTTATATAATTAATATATACTAAATTATGTGTCATTAAAATAATTTAAAAAATTACTTCTTGCACAATTAAAATTACATTACATTAAAAAAATTACATTGAACATTAAAAAAGATAGACATACAAATACATTAGACACTAGATATATAAATAAATATTCTAAGACTTAAACATTATTACAATAAATAAAAATAAAAATACAAACACAAACACAAATACTTAAAAAATAAAATAACATAATTTTTATTCTCACATTAAAATGGGGGTAAATCACTCCCCGAATCTCCAAGATCAGTGGGAAAGTAAACCCCATAAATATTGTCTTGATTCATTGACTAGTATAAACTCATTCTTTGCACAATAAAATTTTGTTGAAGTCGAAAATATTCACGCCGAACAGTATCGGATATCGTTGTCAAATCCATCTTCAGAATTTATTGTCCTCTTTTCTTTGGGCTGCCTCCATCATTGTTCGTTGATACTTATTTGATTCATTCATTAGATCTTGTATTAGTTTGTTTGCTTCTTGAATTTTTTTGATTTTGAGCTTCATTCTCTTCAGCATGCATAATTATGCACAATATGATAATTGAAGACGAACGTGATTTTGATGCACCTATTATTGACCATGTAGAATCACCGGCTATAAATATTGAAATGGGGGGATGATGGCGATTCTCAATTCCAGAAATTTCTGGCTCGATTTAGAAAAATAAAAAATCGAGATGCTCACTATGAACTTCGAGATGCATTAATTGATCATATTTGGGAATTGTATTCATCTGAGGATTAAAATTTAAAAATTTATGTCTTTTATTTGTATGTGTTGCATTATGCAATTATCAATAAAATATGTGTTGTTTATGTATTTCTTTAATTTCATGTTGATATTTATTTTGATGTAATTTGTAAAATTTATACAACATTAAAATTTAGAAATTAAATTTAAAATTTAAATATAAATTAATTAATACAAAATAGAAATATATTATTTAATTAATAATTTAATATTGGAGCGATAAATAATCAATTTAGAATATTATAATTATTTAAATTTAATAAAATAATATTTTTAGTAAGATTTTATAGAATATTCCCTTTTCACCAAATTTTGGGTAAAAACCATTGGAGGAGATATGCACCAAATCACCAAATATTTGGTGATTTGGGTCAAATATGCCATTGGGGTTGCTTATGAACAATTTGTAAGACAACTAAACAAAACATACCCCTTCCATCTTATGTTAAACTTCACTGCACTGTAATTTAAGAAAGTTATTATTCTTTTTCTATATATACTTCCTTCGTTCCACATTAATATTTATATTTGCTTTTTGCACGTAAGGGACATAATATTTTAATAATAAATAGCATGTGTTGAGAAATATATTATTTAATATATAGTGGGTAGTTATATTAGTATTGTGTGTGAGCCCTATATGGAATAATTATTATTTTGTATGGATTCCACCTGACAAAAAAAAGTAAACCTTAACTTGGAATAAAGTAAAATGGAAACGGAAGATGGAGGGAGTATATAACTATCTTTGTTTACGTTTTAGGGTAATGTAATATTTTTAGGTAATAAATAAAAACATGAAATATATTATGTGTGTTAGATGAGATGATTTAATTTGGATAAATATGTTATTTCGTTCTTTTTGGTAGTGTTAGTTATTATAGAACGGATGAAAGCGGAAAGTAAGAAGATAATGATAGGAAGAATCATTAATACTATTAATTTACAAGTGTTTGACAAAAATAAAATCTTGGATTTGTTTATGTAGTGATGCCACACTCCTTCTTGAAAAAATTTGTGTATGTGGCGTTGCCACATTCGTTCTTAGAAAAATTGTGTATGTTAATCATGCAATTAATGTTTTATTTTAAGTAATACTATATTTTAATAATTTTATTAAATTTAAAATAATTAATATTTTATAATATTACCATTAATACTTTATTTAAAATAATTCTTTTAATGAAGATCTAATATTCTAATCTTAATAATATTAATATTATGTAATGATATTATTTTAAGTAATTTTCTTATAAAAGTCTTAATATGTTTCCTTGGGAAGCAAGAGAATATAAAATTTTGGAATTATGTATATGGCGGCGTCACGGATCTCTTAAAAAATTTTGTGTATGTGGCGCTCTCACGTTAATCTTTAAATTAATATTTTATTTTAAGTAATTTAATATTTTAAATATTATTTTGTTTAATCTCTCTCATTAATAATCTTCATAATGAAATTAATATTTTATTTAAGTAATTAAGATTTTATAATCTTGCAATTAATATTATATTTTAAGTAAATTTTTATAATGATTTAATTTAATCTAATAAGAATATTTTATGTATTTTTTAATGAAAAAATATTATTTTAATTCAAAAATAAAATTATTTTTATCAGTTAATATTTTATATTAAGTAATTTAACATTCTAACTAATATTTTATTAGGTCCCGCTAATTAATAACTTACAATTAATATTTAAAATAATAAAAAATGATAATAATTTTTAATATATTTTTAGTTTTAGTTGGGTTATTCATTTTTTTTTTTAAAAAGTAAAAGATAAAAAAAGAGTGAGGCTCGATTATTAATTCATGTATAATTAATAATATTTTGATTGAGTTATTCAATAAAAAAATTAATTGAGTTTTAACTTTAATAATTTAATTTAGTTATTCACTTAAAAAATAATTAAAAGATATAAAGAGAGATATTTGATTATTAATTAAATTTACAATTAATCATAAGTTTAATATTTTTGTTATATAAATATGATTAAAAATATCCTATTATGGCACATTGCTACCATTTTTTTATTGTCTTATATATTTTAAAGTCTCTAACTTTTAGAAAAATAATTAGGCCGCAAATTGATAGTTTATTCATTTTTCACGTTTTGGATTGAAAATATTCTACTATGATCGCTTTCTTTTATATTAATAATTGAATGTTCATCTTTTTAACACGAAGGTAAAAAATACATTTAATAGTAAAGTAAGATGAAAAAAACAAACAAATATATATATATATATATATATATATATAATAAAATATAAAAATATATTTTAAAAATAAAGACATTACACATAATAAAACCCGCGTCGTTCGTGGGAGACAAAACTAGTGAAATAATATTTTCGATGAAAAGTTACACAATATTTTTATTTTTTTAAAAAATCTTAGAAAGTGGTTTCTTATTTAGTTTTCCAGAAAAATTTTATAATTAATTATTATTAATTTATTTTAATACCATCATAATTTAACAAAATATTTTTTTAGAAAAAATATAATATGTTCTTAACATAATATCCGTTAATTTTATTCCATAAAATCTAAAATTAAGAAAAAATGACTAGTACAAATAATGGAATTTAAAAAAAATAGTAATAATATTAACTTTTCGGGCAAGTCTTATGTGAGATCATCTCATGTAAAACCTTACATGAAATAGAATAAAAGTGATAATATTATTAATGAAAAGTAATAATGGAATCCATCATTGCATCTCTTGTCAACTATATGTGAAACAGGCCTATCTATCTTATTTCATGCTTCTGCTCCTATTTCTCTTTGGTTTGATGCTTTTGCAACTGCAATCCATACCATTAATCGACTTCCTACACCTGTATTTGAGAATATCTCTCCATTTAAGGTTCTTTTTGGTACGGCGCCAAACTATGCAAATTTTCGACCATTTGGTTGTCAGATATTTCCTTACCTCTGTGATTATTCACGGCATAAATTGACTCCCAAAAGCCGCCCTTGCATCTTCATTAGTTACAGCAGCATGTACAAAGGGTTCCGATGTTACGATCCTACTACGAGCCGGGTGTTTCTTTCCTGCCATGCTCAGTTTGCTGAAACTATATTTCCATTCTCCACACAGGGGTCTCCATCTGTCGTTAATGATCTTGATATCGCGAGCTATGAGGACTATTTCAGCCGTACACCTCCCACTTCTTCACACACGGCATATGTCTCGCCCCCTTGTCGGCCATGCTTCTCCATGCCTATACCTGCACCACTGGTTCCTATTCCCATTGAACCAGAACCTGCTACTCTGGCTTCTCCTCTGACAAATTCTCCACCTCCTCCAGATACTCCCCACAACTCTTCATCGACAGATTCTCTACCCACAGCAGTTGCTCCAATCTCTCGGCACCCTATGACAGCTCGTGCCAAGGCTGGAAACTTCAAGCCTAAGTATCTGATTGACTTGATCACACAGCTCTTCTTACAGCTTTATCTATAGCATCTGAGCCCCGGGATTTTAAATCTACTATAAAGTTCCCTTATTGGCTTACCGCCATGCATGAAGAGATAGATGCCTTGTACTCTAACAATACCTAGGATTTGGTGCCTCCGCCAGACGGTGTTAATATTATTGGGTCAAAATGGGTATTTCGGACGAAGTACCATTTTGATGGATCTATTGAACGCTACAAGGCACACCTTGTTGCTTAGGGGTTTACACAGGTTCCGGGCACTGATTTCCAACACACTTTTAGCCCCGTCATCAAGGCTACTACTGTTCGTGTTATTTTGGCTCTTGTTGTTCACTACAAATGGGAGCTACATTAGGGTTCCGATAGAGCTGCTCGGATTCTTCTCTATTTTCCTCCCATGATGGTGCAGCAGTGGTCTTTCTTCTACTATATGCCGATGATATTATCATCATGGGGAGCTCTTCTACTTTGCATCAGAAGCTCATGTGTCGTATGAATATGGAGTTTGTTATCAAAGATCTTGGGAAGCTTAACTATTTCTTGGGCTAGGAAGTCTCTTACACTTCTCAGGGCCTCTCCGTTGGCCAAGCTAAGTGTGCTCATGATATATTAGAGTGAGCTCAATTGGTGGAACCTAAGCCGGTTAGCACACCTCTTGCAGCAGTATGCTCATTTACTAGCGATGGCCAACCATTTGATGACCCTACTCTCTATCGATCCATTTTTGGTGCCTTGTAGTATCTCACCATCACTCGTCCGTTAGTCAAGTCAGTCAGTTCCTGCATAAACCTATAGTTGATCACTATGGCGCTGTCAAGAGAATACTTCGTTATGTAAAAGGAACGTTGCACTTTGGACTTTCCTTCACTGCTCGATCTGAGCTATCTATCCTAGGTTATTCAGATGTTGATTGGGCACGTTGCCTCGAGACCCGACGTTCCACGTACGGATATTCTATATTCCTTGGTAGTAATCTTGTTTCTTGGAGTGCGAAGAAGCAACCTACTGTCGTCCGCTCGAGTTGTGAGTCAGAGTATCGAGCCTTGGCTAACACCGCTTCAGAGGTTCAATGGTTAGTCAACCTGTTATCTGAGCTTCGCATTCCTACGCCATAACCCACACTTCTTTGCGACAACAAGAGTGCCATCTTTCTCAGCCAGAACCCTGTTGCTCACAAACGGACAAAGCATATTGACATTGATTGTCATTTTATTCAGGAATTAGTGTCGTCTGATCGGTTGCATACTCAACATGTGCCATCTAATGTACAGTTAGATAACGTCTTCACAAAGAGTCTTCGTCATCCTACCTTCGAATTGTTGAGATCTAAGCTCTGTGTTTTTCCTCACCCCATGCCTCGCTTGACGGGGGTAATAAGGATAATATATCATTTCCTAAATTGTTGTACTCATTCATTTATTTCATCCCATGATTTATGGGATTGTTGTTGTAACTTATTCTATAAGATAATGATAACACAATCACCCGATCATTGGTGATTGCTTTCTCATATCTTCTCAAATACTCAATCGAAGAAAAGTGATAATGGTATAGTGAACTATTTCATGATCCTTTATAGCATAAATAAAAAGTGATAATATTTTATAGCGAAAGTGATAACATTTTATAGTGAAAGTGATATCATTTTAAGTTGATATCCTGTGCACTCGGATGCATACGTGCATTCATATATGTATAAATTTTTATTCAATAGTGTATATATGTTTCTTAATAATTGTATAGTTTTTCTACATTCAATTTTTCATTAAAAAAATAAAAAATTCACTAACAAAATATATACATTTTTATTTGAATGTGTTTTTATTCATAAGTGTATATGTTTAGAAAGTGGGTGCACCAAATAATTAGTCTAACATTTTATAACAAAAGTGATAACTAATTACAAAAGTATACAATAATCTTACCGTGAGACAGTCTCACACAAGACCTGCTCTCTAATGTATTTTAATTAAAAACAAATACAGTGCCAGCGTGCGATGCGAGTAATCGTGTTTTTTTATTTTAAAATTTATATTTTTAAATATAAATCAATCATATTAATTTATGATACTGAAAGTTTTTTTTTTTAATTTTTGTAAAAGAGCATTAGAACATTTATTATTTATTAGAATCACAATGATTAAGATGTATAAAAGTCTTAATTGAGTAATCTAATTCATTGTGCTAATAAGAATAATTAATTTAAGGATTGGTATATACCATTAAAATGATAACAGAAAGAAAAATAAATAAATTCTTTTTTCGGTTGAAGCAGCGATTTATTGATCATGTTCTTAATCTAATTTAGCAATATTATTGAAAAGGTAAAATTTTTATTTCAGTACAACGGTACTAAGTACATAGTAAAATGTACAAACGAGATCCTATCCACACATCCTTAGCCTAAAGCTTCAAATGGTACCACATCAATGATACAATTTTAATAATTCAAATACAATCTAATAATCTGGTTCAAGATTTTATCTGCAATGTGAACTGGAGATAATATTCCTAAACCGAAGAGAAGATTATTCCTTTCCATCCAAGCGTTGTAGATAACAGTCGAGAAAGTAATTAAAAGCAATTTTCTTTCCTTCTTGTTCGACCGAGTATCTGCAAAAATCTTTCTGATCCCATCAACAACGGATGTAATCCTCCATCTCCATCCAATTCAATTTTTTTAATAGTTGACCATAGGGCAGTGAAAGAATAAGTGGGTTTGTGTTTCATTCATCCCTACTCATAAACTGCAATTCACAATCAAAGTAGTGCTCCACATTCTATCTTTTGTTGCAACTCGTCCTCTATGCAACAACTCTAGTCTGAAACTATGTTTCCTAACCATCCATTTGTGCTATATTTGTTTGAACACAAATGATGGTTCTTCTATGGCATTCCTCCTCATGGCTTGATACATATGGGATGCAGCAAACTTTCCCCCCCTACACAACAAGATTGCATAGTCTGTTTCAACCCTTCATTCATCCACTCCAAATTTGCTATATGATTTATGAGATTAATCAATTTTCTCCACATAAATGACGATTTAGCACTAGTGGTGACAGTCATCCAACTTTGGCGTGTCAAGTACACAGAATGAATCCATCTGACCCAAAGTGATGATTCCTCACTATGGATATCCTACAGGGCTGAAGCAAGTAAAGCTTTGTTCTATACCTGGATGTTCTTGAGTCCTAATCCACCTGATTGCTTTGGTTGAGTGACATCCTCCCATCTCACTGCACTTACCTTTGAACCCCATAAGAATCTCCTAACCACCCATTCAATCTTCTTTATCACCACTGCTGGTATTTTCACCATTGAGCCCCAAAATGATAAGATGTTATATATACCAGAAGTAATGAGCTCCAACCTACCAGTGAAAGATAGTAACTTTGATGACCATTTCAGTATCATTCCATTCACATCATTCAACAGAGGGGCGAAATCCTCCACTTCTATTTGTTTGTTACATATAGGAATATTTATTACATACTCTTTCAAATATTTTTAAAGTGATATCAATACAGTGGGCTATTCCAGTGTCTCCATATCTAAGAATCAATAGGTCATCCGCAAATATCAAGTGGGAGATGTCCACTCTCTTGCATATTCTCGAATGAAATTTGTACATTTCCATGCTTCTTATTTTATTGAACAATCTCGAGAAATACTCCATGCAAATTACAAATAGGAGTGAGGATATAGGATCGCCTTGTTGTAGTCATCACTTTCCTTTGAAAAATCCCTCAGGTTTCCCATTGATCATCAGTGAGTAGGTAGTGGTCGAGACACACTGTCAAATCTAAGTGCAAAACTTGGGTGGAAACCTAAGACCCTCTAGTAGCTTAAAAAGAAAGGACCAACAGACAGAGTAATAAGCTTTAGTTATATCAACTTTCACCGCCATTCTAGGAGAGATATTCTCTTCTCTTTGACCATAGGCTCTGAAGATCTCCTCTGCCAACTTAATACAATTTCTCATCTTCCTTCCCTTTACAAAACCAAACCGTGTTGGATTCACAATAGCTGGAAGACATCTACGCAATCTGACTGCCAAGACCTTCGCAATTAACTTGTATATCATGTTACAACAAGATATTGGACAAAAATTCTTCACCCCTGGTTGATGAGAGGTCTTTGGAATGAAGGATATAAAGGTGGAGTTAAGTTATTTTAGGAGTTTCACCTTCCGAAAGAATTCTTGGACTGCCTTTATAAGATCATCCCCAACTATATTCCAAGCTTCTTGGAAAAAGAGAGAAGTGTATCCATCTAGCCTAACGACTTATTCTTGTTGATCAACCATAGCGCTGCTTTGATCTCATCATCCATTATGGGTTCTTCCAAAAGTAAGGCATCCTCATAAGATAAGAATGGGACAAGATTCAACACGGCTATATCCAATGGTTCTACACGTTGCAACTCAATGCTAAGGAGGGATAAATAGTATTATAGAAAAGTATCTACCATCATTTGATAATAAGTTGTGGCTCCATTTTCTATAAAAATCCTGTAGATACCATTCCTCTATGCATTTTCATTAATCAGAGAATAGAAATACCTAGAGGGTCTATCCTGGTTACAGATATGTTTGTTCTTTAGAATTTGTGAAATGTTACTTATCTCACAATTTTCCAAGTGCCTGACCTCTTCCAGCTTCGTGTTGATTTCCAAAGCAATTTCATGATTATGAGGATTCGTCATGAATTTAGCAATATTAAGTTATTACAATGGATAAAACCCCTTATTGAGTAATATAATTTATTGCACTAATAAAATGAATGAGAATTATTTAAGGATTATTATACACCATTTTAATCATAATAATAATAATAATAATAATAATAATAATAATAATAATAATAATAATAATAATAATACTAATAATAATATTAGGGTCTATTACAAATAGATACGAGTTTTCATAGCCTAATTATTAGGGGATACAAAATCAAATTAAATTACTAAAAGATACATTATGATATTTTATTTTCCAAGTTTACCCTTAATAGTAAAATATATAAAATTCTCGATCAGAATAACAGAACATCTGTGAGTAATCTCTTAATTAGACTCCTGCGTTAATCGTATGAAAGAGTTTTGGATAGTATGCTTGTTTGAGCTGCTTCTTTTCCATCCAAAAAAGATTGTATGTGTTGAATTATGGCTTCGGGAAGAGAAAATTTGCCATTGATGCTCCTTTTAATTCTTCTGCTTCTTATGCCCTTCTTCATCGGAGAAACTCAAATTGGAGATTTTTTTATTGGTGTAAGATATTGTTGAGTTCGCCAAAAAAATCGAGAATTGAAGAAGTGCTGGATTGAGAGCAGATAGAGAAGCAATCCATTGTCGTGTAAGATAATTATACCTCCATCTCATATAAATTCTCGCCAGTGTGCCGCGTGCATTTTCATGGTAGTAGATAATTTACATAGATGTGTATTTTAATGTTAATATGATTTGAGATATTTGGGTGTATAATTTCCGTGTTGTTAATGTACATAGATGTTCATGTTTAAAGTTTCTAATGTGATTTGAGATATTTGGGTGTATAATTTTTGCATTGTTAATATACATAGATGTGCATTTTTAAAGTTAAATATTGTTTTGCATAACATTTATACACTTTTTTCTGTTTTTTGGTGTACAAGTACCGAATATTCTAATTATGGGAGTTGTACATAAGTGTGCAGTGATGTTCATGGTAGTAGTACATTGTTTGTATACCCTTTCAATTGTAAGAAAACTACTCATTAATAGCGATCTCACAAATCTAGTTTCCATCATATCTAGTTTCAAATTATTAGAACATTTTCAATATGCAATGTTTATATATCATTATTCATTACGTTGTCCGTTTATATTTTTGGTTTTTGAATATATTTCTGTAATTAGCACATATATAGAAATAAATGGATCATCCAATCATCCTTACCGTAAGACATAACGGTGATTGCAAACTGATTTCACTGGCAACAACCACAAGTATGTTTAATGTTCAATCACAAATATGTGACAAGTGGCTTGAATAACGAAAAGATAGTTTTCAATGTGTATGTTTTGTTGGGAAAGTTCCTAACATTTCACTGGTGTACAAATAATGTTTGTACACCAGTTCACTTGAAACAAATGTAGTAGGAATCCATCTTATGGGGAGTTCTCTAAGAAGAAAAAACAAAGTTCACTTGAAATAACCCCACGTGATCGTAGGTACATCAATAGATCATTTTAAAAATTAATAATATTTGTTGGATGAATACTTGATTTTGTAGTAATTCCTTTTTTTTTGTCCTTATCAATGCAGGTTCAGTGCATGTTGTGCGATTAACATGAAGAATTAGGTCTAGCTCAAGGTTATAAATGTGCGCGACCTATGGCTTTGGAGATGTTCAAAAGAACTTCATTTCGTGTTTATATAGTACTAATAAATTCTTGGATGGCAAGTGAATGTTTTGATTTGATACACTGCTTCATTACACACTTCGTGTAATAGTTGTCATGATTTTTAATTTCACCAGCTATTCTTTGGATTTTTTCAGTTTTCATGTGTGATGTTTTGGTTATATTATAACATATATTACTGGTATTTTTTTCTATATATAAGTTAACATTGTATAGTGGCCTTGTATTTTGTGGCTCTTCCTATTTTGTGTTTTCGTTTTAATGATTTCTTTTACCTTTATATTTGAAACTACACACCATTGTTAAAAAAAGATTGATACAAATATTTATACATTTTGCAAACCAATTTTTTCCAGTTTTTTGAATTTTAAGCACCCTAGTGTTCAATTCCTCCTAGCCTTGTGTCTTTTACAATTGATTCTTGATTTTTGTTATTATGCTGATATATGAGTCTCATGCGTATGAAATAATAAGAAAGACCTTAAATGTTGCAATGTTACCGATGTATTTCTTATCACATTGGATTGAATCTATTGGTCAAGAAATAGGATATTGCATATACATTATCAAAGGTCATATAAACAATACCTGGAAAAAAACTGAATAATAAATTGTAGATAACCTATGACATATTGTTCATACCAAATTCCAAAATTACAATCATAAGCGATTACCTATTATATGTTTTAAAACCATAAGTCTTTCAAAATATAGGAATAAACTAACAATACCAACAACGTTTTTGAAAATACTAATACTACGATAAATGCGAAATATTTTCAACAAAAAAGTTTCACCCAAGCTCATTTTCAGTGGGGTTGATAAACCACTCAACCATTTTACTCCGATAGTCTCCTGAATCTGCTAATTTGAGTGTACCGACTTTGTGTGGTTCAGATCTCATCATGTATTCAATATGCATAAAGGTAATTGATTAGCCATTTTGTAGTTGGAATGATCAATTCAACAATTTATCAAACCACAGGGAGGTAGGTACTAGTGCTTAAGCGATCTCACGTTTCTTGTAATTTTATAGAGACTAATCATTAAGGGTAGGGTGATCAAACAAGTAATTAAAATCAATCAATGCAAGTAAACAAACAATGATCAAGTAAACGAAAGTAGAATGAATGTGATTGGTTTTCCAAGTTAAACAAAAGTGAAATTAACAACAATCAAGAAGTGGTAACTCTAGGAATTATGTATCAAATTCATATGCATCATGGATAAATGACTAAGGGCCAACTCTAAATTCTTCTAAACTTTCTCTCGAAATGAATAGAATGTGAATCCAAATAAGAATCTCAAAATAGCTCAACGGATTGGTTCTCACTCAAACAATTCCAACTAGGTACTAAGCTTAAATGAGAATCCCATCACATAATTAATCAACCTCTCGATCTAACCAATCGGATGTCCTATCAAGGGGTTCTAAATCCTAAAGGACATATCTATCTATTTAAGACTTATAATGCACATGAAGTGTATGATGAATTGATTCAATGAACTATCCTAAATATATAATTGATTTCTCAATCTAATCACATTCCTATGACAATTAACCACACAAATCAACAATACAAATCAAGCAATTAACAATTAATGATAGAAAATCATATATTCAATCAACACATGAATTAAAATACATAGATCCCCAAAATTAACCAACAAGTATCATGTTGATAATCTCACAAGAAAGATTAACCTACCATAATTATAAGATAATTAACATGGACATGAAAAACCTTACAAGTCATGATAAACAAATAGGTTTACTACAAAGATTGGATGAAAACTCCCTTGGATTGGCTCCAATGGTTATCTCCTTCTTTTCCTTGCAGTTCTCCTCTCTTCCTTGCTTCTTCTCTTCACTTGGATGATGGATATATGGTGAGATGATGATGGAGTGAATAGATGGATGAAATTGATGAAGGATATGGTGTAAAATGAAGGAATTGGTGTGTGGGGTGTGTGAGCAGCTGAATTTCGGATCCAAGATCATCAAAATATTGAATGAATTGGTATTTATACCCCTTGGAGACCTTCTAGAAGATTTCTTGAATTTTTCTGATCTAGCACCGACACGACTCGTGTGCTGCAACACAGCTCGAGTCGTGTCAGGATTTCTCGGTCAATATTCACTCAAAACAGCACATGAGTCGTGTGCTGACGCACGGCCAAAGGGTGCCATGTTGGATGTTTTGATGTCGTCACACGGCTACTTCTTACAGGCCCGTATTCGGTACACGGGCCGTGTGCTAAAACATGGCTCGTGTACCCTACACGGCCGGCCGTGTTTATGCTGCCCTGTTTCTTCTTCCTTTTTTCTATCTCCCATCTCTGTTTTTGCTCCGTTTTCACTTGTTTTACATATGATTAAGTTCATTCACACACATTTCCATAAAAACACATAACACCACCAAATAACACATAGAAACGAATGAAAAGCTACAAAAATGGATATAAAAAGACACTAAATTCTATGTAAAAATATCACTAATCACACCCCCCAAACTTAAAGTGTTATGCGTCCCCTAACAACGAAAATAATAAAACAAGGAGATATATTTTCACCTAGGAAAAAAATTAAACGAACATGAGCAATAACACATTAATAGCAATAATAACTACAAATTATGCTAAGTTATCCTACAACATTAGATTCATGAATTGAGAAATTAACAAGTTCACTCAAAAGAGAATAAGGTGTAATATAGTCTCTTTTAGTCTAAGCCTCACATAAGTTTATCAATTTCACTCGACACTCTTTAAGTAGGGTAAATCAACACTCATCAATCGATTGACTCGACTCACTATAGACTTGCTCGTGGACTACATTCACAAACCACCAAAGTTTCAATCAATGATCAAAAAGGTCTTTCATTAAGGATGTAATGATAGGCTCTTTGGTAGGGTAGGAAAAATTTAGATAAAAGTGACTAAACAAGCGTAAGTAATCAAAGAGGTAGCTACTTTCCTCCATTCCTCCACTTTCTTTCTTCCCTTCTTATTCTTTGCAATATTCAATCACTCATCATCACTTCACTTTTCATTTTTAACTATTTTTGATTGTATGCTCCCTTCTTTTAATTTTTTTTCGTTTCTTGAGCGTATTTGTTGCTTCGCTCTTCTTCTTATTTTTAAGGTTGCATATGCATCTTTTGTTCATACTCTTTTCATTCTTTTTTTTGCTTGTTACCATTTTCTTTTCTTCTTTTTATCACTCCTTCCTAGCTACCATCTCCTCAATTACTCACACAAAAGGGTACATATATAAGGCTCATGTAGGTAATCAAGGCTTGTAATGTGCTAAATTCACAATAAATAGGCTTATAGGCTCAAAATGGTTGACTAGGGATGATGTTCATGGTATGAAAATATTTGGCAATGACTTTTCACGACAAGGATGGCCTTAAATCTTATCATCAATCTCTACTAATCGGATTCGTTCCTATAGTCCTTGAGCAAGTATTTAGTTTATCAAAACACGACCAATCTACTCATGAAAAGATATACCATGTATGCACGGTTGAGGCTCAAATTCTCACAAGTTTATGCTCAGACCTACGGAACTTATTACACCACATTCATCTCAAAATTGAACAAGTTAAATAAAACATGTCACAATTAAAAAATATAGAGATTCTTAACCATAACTTGTTATCACTTATCACCACAACATATCATCACTCACCTTCAAAACGACTCACGACTTCCCAAAAAAAACCACCAAACAAACCTAGACAAAAATAAGAAAACACACAAAATATAAAATAAAGACACAACAAACAAGAAACTGTTGGATTGTATACTAAAAGTCTAGCTTTTTGTATGAACAATGTTATAACAATTAATTTGAAATGAGAATCATATGATCAAATGATTGCATCTTATAATTTATATATATGTTCGATGCAATAGTCCACTTACTTTATACTGTAGATAATATGTTGTGCGATAACACGCGGAAGATCATATTATCGGTTTCCTTATAAAGCATAAATAGATGCTCACAACCGAGATAAACGGGGACTCTCTATCGGGATGGTTGTAGTGTGGTTTGGTATTAGCTTGTCTTGGCTATAGAATCACATTAGTGCACTTGTGTGTATTGAGTAGGACCGCTTGAGATCGTTCGACTTATACTGACTTATAGGAGAACTTGATCTCAGTTATTATGGAAGTTCTTGCTCTTAATCCCTATACAATAACCTCGACACGTAGGGCAGTATGTATTTCTTTGATTCATCAATGGGTGAGATTTACATGTTATTAAATCAACAAACTCGATGAGTTGGGAAGTAGTGCTGTCTCTATGGTGTGCTGTTGATTGTAGAAGGAATCCGTGTCCGTTATAGGTTGATGATGTCCCCTTGAGGAGCTCATAAGGATTATCATGTAAATCCTGCAGGTGGAATTTATTCCGGCATGATAATGAGGTTGAGTGGTACTACTCTTGGATGAGATATTAATTAATTGAGTTGTCAGTAACTTAAATTAATTAATGGACATTGTATATCTTAAACATGGGGAGACTAACGGGCACATAATAAGAAGGAGTCCAAAATATAATTTTGGGATTGGAAAGACAGTGCAGTAATAATATTTTAGTGGAATATATTATTATTATTGGACTTAAGTATAAGCTTTGGGCTAAGCTTGAATACTTAAGCCCATGGAGGCCCAACCCAATTTCTCCTCCTGGTCCCTGTAGCCCATGTATATAAGTCACCTCAACTTATCTGAAGCCATAATCTAATTGATTATTCACGTGTGATGAGGGTTGAGAGCAGATTGGGGAGGTCTCGTAGATCGTCGCCCACACGACGTCGAGATCGCGGCAGAAGATCAGAAGGTAGTTTGCTGCTGCTGTCTGCCGCCTTGAGAAATTTATATAAAATCTTAAAGTGCTAAAAATTTGATGATCAATATACTGACGGAAATCCGTCGAAGAAAGGATCGTCTGAACACAAAGATCACTCAATTCCGACATCAGACGAGGAAGTTATGGCCATTCTCGTGGGACTGCGCAGGCTGCCTGCGAGAATCAATCTTCATCAACATACCCTGGTGAACGGTAATCGTTTCTATGATTTATTGCTTCCGCTATGATAGAAACGCATGGTATCCTAATGGGTCACGTTAACCAAATGATCGAACGCCAATAATTGGTATCAGAGCTTCGGTTTCATGGTGAAGCGTGACATGTTAGGCTAGGGTTTATGTGATTAATTTTTCGAAATTAGGATCGCATGTTTAGGGTTTTGATTTTACTGCGCAAACCATGAATATCCCTATGTGAAATATACCCTATATCATATCTGTTCGTCGATGGTTGTGTGTGAGAGGATTCGACGAAAACTGTTCGTCAATTTCACATGGAAGGAAGAAATTGAGAGAAAATCCAGCGCAGTGATATTACAGAGGCAATAACCGGAGTTTCAACCGTCGGATCAGGCTGAATTTTGGTCAGAACGTTCGGATTTTGTGGATGTACATTCTGAACGGTGAAGATTGTATTTGGAGCTTTGTGTTATCAGGAATATGACGAAAATAGAAGCAGTTTTTGGGAAATTCTGTTCTGCGCAGTCGAGGGAATAGAGCCGTTTCTCAGAAACTAATCGTTGGATCGACTTGTAATTTGGACAGCATGTTCAAAACTCACAGTAGTAGATTCCGGATGGTGGAGATTGGATTCCCAGGTTTCTACAGTTGCGAACCCTGAACGACAGTTGGTGTAGTTTGATGTTGCGCGTTGGGCTGAACTTGGTTCCGTGCAAGTAGGCCCTTGGACGAGCGACAGTTCGAGCGGATTTGCATCAGGTTTGATTGGTCTGCATCAGGTTCGATCGATGCTGCACCAGGTATGAGCGGATTTGCATCAGGTTCGATTGGTCTGCATCAGGTTCGATCGATGCTGCACCAAGTTCGAGCGGGTCTGCAGCAGGTTCGATTGGTCTGCATCAAGTTCGATTGATGCTGCACCAGGTTCGAGCGGATTTGCATCAGGTTCGATTGGTCTGCATCAGGTTCGATCGATGCTGCACCAGGTTCGAGCGGGTCTGCATCAGGTTCGATTGTTCTGCATCAGGTTCGATCGATGCTGCACCAGGTTCGAGCGGGTTTGAATCAAGTTCGATTGGTCTACATCAGGTCTGATCGACTTTTCACCAGGTTCGAGTGGGTTTGCATCAAATTTGACTGGTCTGCATCAGATTTCGCATGAGTCTTCACAATATGATCGGGCAGGGTGCCGGAGTGGTGGAGCAGGCTGCGGGGAGGTCGATCCCCGTCCCAGTTGTCCGTATTCGTGATTGGTGGCGAATAATCAAATTCGCTGTTATATAACTGTTATAATTGATTTATTAATTGATTATTGTTATATATGTATGCATGATTATCTATGATTTATTGCCTTAAATAGAAGCATGCTAGATTGCGTATTATATTTGGTATATTATATGCATGTATGTTGGAGTGTTGATCAAGTCAACTTATTTTTGGCAATTTATTTCCTTATATATAACTGCTGTAATTATTTTATTGGTCAATTATTGTTATATATTTGGAAGTATGAGCATGCTAAGTTGCGTATATTATTCTGAATATTATATGCATGTAAAAACCCCCCTTGGTTTTAAATAACTAAGTGGGAGAGGGAATTGGTAAAAATTCCCGCAGCATCCATTATTGGTTTGTAAGTGATGCAAGTATACTTGCGTGTTGGCATAGACCTTCCTCCCCATCGGATGAGTATATTTGTGGATCACTGGTACAGACTTCATTAAATAATTATTATTTGTAATGTGATGCACATGAACTTGCGTTGGCATAGACCTTCCTCCCCATCGGATGAGTTCATTTGCAGATCACTGTACAAACTTATAATTGATGATTGTAGGAAGTTATCCGAGCGCGTGTGTACTTCTCCATCTGTAAGGCACATAAGCTTGGGCCGCGGACTTGGGGTCAAATAATGGTGTACACTTAGGTGTAAATAATAAGTATCCTCCCCATCGGAGTCACTGCTTTTATTTGCATGGCTAAAGAGGAACCGACTATTAATTATTATGTCAAAAAGTTAGGTTGACAAATAAAATTAATGGGTAAAACCTTCTCTTGTAAATGTTCGGGTTTGTAAACGTCCACACTATCGTGGCTTGCAAACTCACGGTGCTTGAGATGTCGGTGAATTTATATTTTATATTGTTTTGAGGGAATCAATATAAATGGATAAATTCGAAGTTTTGATCGGTGTATTTATTTATGATTCTCTGAATTTCAAATAGTTTTATTTCATATATGGTTGACTAAAAGAAATTATATTTACTTGTCCAAATTAGATGATTAGAAAAGAATCTTGGTTTTGAATTTTACTGCTTAAGAAAATACATGTGTGTTCTCACAAAAGACTTATCATGATGCATATTAAAGTCTCTAGTGAAGAGATAAGAGATTCATAGAAATATGATAGTCTCATGTAACTCTTCGGATACTTGAGTAAGTTAAAAGGCGGTAGGTCATGATTGAATTTGATGAATGAATTGGAAATACATGGAATAGAAGTTGATGGGAAAACCTAAGTCAATTTTATTCTTCATAATTGCCTAGATGTTTTGAGTAAGTTTCTCCTGAATTACAAGAGGTTGTATATGGTGGGAAACTTCTGACAAAACATGTGGTAAAGGAAATCCAATTTCATAAAAGGAGTGAACAAGGATAGAATCTTACTTGCTAGTTTTTTAAATATGATTAGTGATGGCATCTACTGACACGAAGTGTGTAGATACTGGAATCACTGAATGTTTATTACTAAGTGAGGATAAGATTATTGTAGACATGGGCAAAACTACAAGAGTGGTGGCTATTGCAGTGGGAGTTGTTTATTTATCTAATGATATGAGTAGACGTTTGATTTTTTGAAATTATCTTTACGTACATTTTCATAGAAAGAATTTGATTTCGGTTTCTATGCATTAATAGATGGATACTCCATTTCATTTAAATGACATGGTCATTATAATGAAGGATAGAGTTGTAATCTGTTATGGTATGTTGATGGACAATTTGTATACTCTTAAATCATATATATTCTACAGATGCAACAAATAGTAATTAATAATGCATCTTCTGATCTTAGTAAGAGAAAGTAACCTTCGGAGATGAACTAAACATGCATTTGGTGTCTAAGACTAGATCATTTTACTTGAGTAGGATTCAAAAGTTGATAGCAGATGGACCGTAAGGTTTATCTGAAGTGAAAACTATCGGACTTGCGAGTCTTACTTGGAAGTAAAAATGATTAATTACCTTTTCAAGGTAAAGGGGTGTAGAGCCATAGATATATATGTTGGAATTGGTTCATTCTGATTCAAGTGGACCTAATATTATCCAGGCTAGAGGTGGTAATGAATAATCGAAGATTATTCTAGATACCAATATATTTATTTGATGCACTGTATGTCTAAGTTCTTTGATTTATTCAAGAATTGCAAGGTTGGTACAGTAAAGCATCATGGAAAATATATCAAGTAATGATGATTTAATCATCATTACGAGTACCTCTTAGGATAATTAGGAGCTATTAATCAGAGGTTGAGATTAAATCTCAAGTGGTCTACACCGGGCATGCCCCAGCTAAATGGTGTGGTGGATAGAAGGAATAGTACTCTTATGAAAATGATTAGATGGATGATGAATTATTTGAAATTACTAAATTCATTTTATGGGTATGCCCTAGAAACAGTAATTCGTATGAATGTTTGTCTGTTTGTGGGATATCCTAGAAAAATAAAGGGTGATTTATTTAGTCCAAAAGATCGAAGGGTGATTGTTAACACAAACACTAGATTTTTGGAAAAAGACTATGTATTAAATCATAAACCCATGTATAAATTGTTCTAAAGGAAGTGAGAGGGAAAAACACAAAGTATTAGTACCAATTGTGCTAGAGGATATACCACAAGGTAAACTGCAACGCATGTCACGTCTGATGCACAATTACATGTAATGCCTTGTCGTAGTGGGAGGGATGTTCGACAACCTGTTTGATACATGTTTTGGGAGAGTCGTGAGACTTGGTCCCTAGCAAACATGAAATGGACCCACAGATACAACGAAGCACTACAAGTTAGAAATGCCAAATCCTAGCAAAGTGCAATGAATATTAAAATAGAATCGATGGATTTTAAATTAGGTCTGGATGCTTGTTGAACCGCTAAATGGCGTAAAAGCCATTGGAAGCGGGCATGCAAGAATAAAAGAGGATCATAGAATAAGATGAAAATCTTGGAAGCAAGCTTGTTGCGAAAAGGTATACTCAGAAAGAAAGGGTTCGATTATGAGAAAACCTGTTCGCCAGTAGCTATGCCTAAGTTGATCCGGACTCTTTTATTTGTTGCTACTCATATGAAATATGAGGGATAGCAAATAGATGTCGAGACAGCTTTCCTGATTGGAAGTCTTAAGGGAAACATCTATGTGAAGCAACCAGAGTGATTCATTGCAAAGAGCTAAGAGCTTTGTGATAGTAAGCTTAAAAGTGTCCATTCATGACTAAAGCAAGCTTCAAGACCATGAAACATCCGTTTTGATGAGGTAATCCAGTGACATGGATCTAATCAATGATCGGATGGGTCTTGTATATTGAAAAGAGTGATTGAAACGTGGTGGTATTTCTTGTACTATATGTAGATAATATCTTGCTCATTGGAGACAATGAAAGAGTATTGTCGGGCGTATGGGTATGGTTGATAAAGCGGTATGAGACGAAGGACTTAAGAAGAGCAAAAATATCCTTTTCATCACGGTAATACGGATCACAAAAAAGGATGTTATGCTTATCTCAAGTTTCATATAATGATACGATCCTTACTCGTTTAGCATGTGAATTTATCTAAGTGAATGTGTCTTGTGATACAAAAGTAGATAAAGAAGATGAAAGCGGTTTCTTATGCTTCGGCAAATGAGGAAGCTTAATCTAAGGAATGCTATGCACGAGATTGGATATCTATTTTACCGATGGCATGAACAGTGGGTATCAACGTAACCCGGAACAAGAATGATGAACTATGGTAAGACATATACTTATGTACCTGAAAAGGATTAGAAACTATATGTAGGCTTACCGAACAGATTCACTGATTCTTATGGGTTACATAGATTCAGATTTTTCAAATCAGATAGGGACGGCAGTAAATCCACTCAAAGGTTATGCGTTTAATTTTAGGAAGTAGAGTCATAATGTGGAGGAGTGTTATATAGAAATATATTTCAGACTCCGGATTCCATCATGGTAAGATGATAAATTGGAGCCATGAGGCAGCCAAAGTATGTGTATGACTCTAGAAACTTCATGATGGACTTTGGTGTGATTCTAAGTTTGCCCAAGATTATCACAATTTATATTGATGATATTAGGTGCAGTTGCAAGCTTGAAGGAATCACAAGTCCATAAGGAAATTAAACACATGGAGCGCGAGTACCACCTGTTACGAGAAATCGTATGATGAGGGGAAGGTTGTTGTCACCTAGATTGCATCGGATGATAACCTAGTAAATCCATTTACAAGGACCTTAAGGCGAGAGCTTTTGATGGTCGTGTAGTGGTAGTGAAAATCAGATGTATGGCAGAAGACATGACAGCATAGTCTTTTAGTATAAGTGGGAGATTGTTGGATTGTATACTAAAAGTCTAGCTTTTTGTATGAACAATGTTATAACAATTAATTTGAAATGAGAATCATATGATCAAATGATTGCATCTTATAATTTATTTATATGTTCGATGCAATAGTCCACTTACTTTATACTGTAGATAATATATTGTGCGACAACACGCGGAAGATCATATTATCGATTTCCTTATAAAGCATAAATAGATGCTCACAACCGAGATAGACGGGGACTCTCTATCGGGATGATTGTAGTGTGGTTTGGTATTAGCTTGTCTTGGCTATAGAATCACATTAGTGCACTTGTGTGTATTGAGCAGGACCGCTTGAGATCGTTCGACTTATACTGACTTATAGGAGAACTTGATCTCAGTTATTATGGAAGTTCATGCTCTTAATCCCTATACAATAACCTCGACACATAGGACAATATGTATTTTTTTGATTCATCAATGGGTGAGATTTACATATTATTAAATCAACAAACTCGATGAGTTGGGAAGTAGTGCTGTCTCTATGGTGTGCTGTTGATTGTAGAAGGAATCCGTGTCCGTTATAGGTTGATGATGTCCCCTTAAGGAGCTCATAAGGATTATCATGTAAATCCTGCAGGTGGAATTTATTCCGGCATGATAATGAGGTTGAGTGGTACTACTCTTGGATGAGATATTAATTAATTGAGTTGTCAGTAACTTAAATTAATTAATGGACATTGTATATCTTAAACATGGGGAGACTAACGGGCTCATAATAAGAAGGAGCCCAAAACATAATTTTGGGATTGGAAAGGCAGTGCAGTAATAATATTTTAGTGGAATATATTATTATTATTGGACTTAAGTATAAGCTTTGGGCTAAGCATGGATACTTAAGCCCAATGGAGGCCCAACCCAATTTCTCCTCCTGGTCCCTGCTGTAGCCCATGTATATAAGTCACCTCAGCTTATCTGGAACCATAATCTAATTGATTATTCACGTGTGATGAGGGTTGAGAGCAGATTGAGGAGGTCTCGTAGATCGTCGCCCACACGACGTCGAGATCGGACTTGGGACATACGGCAGAAGATCAGAAGGTAGTTTGCTGCTGCTGTCCGCCACCTTGCGAAATTTATATAAAATCCTAAAGTGCTCAGAATTTGATGATCAATATACTGACAGAAAGCTGTCGAAGAAAGGATCGTCTGAACGCAAAGATCACTCAATTCTGATATCAGACAAGGAAGTTATGGTCATTCTCGTGGGACTGCGCAGGCTACCTGCGAGAATCAATCTTCATCAACATACCCTGGTGAACGGTAATCGTTTCTATGATTTATTGCTTCCGCTGTGATAGAAACGCATGGTATCCTAACGGGTCACGTTAACCAAATGATCGAACACCAACAGAAACAACCAAAAACACAAAACATGTAAAAACAAAAATCACCATCATTAACAATAAAGCACGCATTCATATCATTCATAACCAATTAAGCTCACATCTCATCTCATCCTTAATTGAAAATAAATCCTAAATTACGAAATGAGCTTAAGAAGTGTTGAGCACTAAAAGTACTCCCTTCAATTCTCCGGGGGAGGAGGTTGTGTCCTCTGGTAAGATACCCAAGGGTTGTAGGCATGAGGTGAAGATGGAAACTGGAAGTTAAACATCATAGTGAGCATCTCTACCATGTTGTTTGAGTGGGCACTGATGAGTGATATTTTCACCTAGATTTTAGTATCTTTTTGTATGTATTTTCGTATTATTTTATCCGTATTTGTGTTCTATTTGGTTGTGTTTTGTGTTTTTATGGATATGTGTGTGAATGAGCTTAAACTTATAAAGCGGATCTCAATTCGGAGTTGAAACGAGGGAGAACGAGCCAAAACAGTGAAGAAATACAGGAGCCAGCACCAACACGGGCCGTGTAGCCAACACGGCCCTATAAGAGGTGGCCGTGCGGCGATACCAGTTCGTTCAACACGGGCACCTTAAGGCCGTGTCCAGCCGCACGAGTCGTGTTGGCAGCACGAGCCGTGTCATCAACACGACCCTGTAAGAAAAGGCCGTGCGGGAGCATCAGTTCACACGCCACGGCCACCTTATGGCCTTGTGGCAGAGCACGACTCGTGCTGTGTAAAATCCTGGAAAAAAAATTAGAATCCTTCTAGAAGCCTCCCAAGGGGTATAAATACCCAATGCTTCAATATGTGAGAGGAGATCCGAAATCCACTCTTCCACACACACCTCACACACCTTTTCCTCCATTTTACACCATCATCTTCATCCATTCACCATCCATTGGATCTACAATCATCCTACCATCAAAATCATCATCCAATTGAAGAAAAGAAGCAAGGAAGAGAGGAAGATAACAAGGGAAGGAAGGAAATCACCATTGAAGTGACATCAAGGGAGTTTTCATTCATTTCTTGTATTAAACCTCATAGTTTCATCATGTTTTGTAAGGATCTTAATGTCTATGTTCATTTCCTTCTTAATATGGTAGGCTAATCTCCCTTGTGAGATTAGTAACATGATAGTTGTTGGATAATTTTGGGGATTTGTGTATTTGAATTCATATGTTTATTGGATCTATGATTTTCTACCATTGATCATTAATTGCTTGAATTGTATTGATGATTTGTGTGTTTAGTTGTTCTAGATATGTGATTAGATTGAGAAATCAATTATATGCTTAGGATAATTAAGTGAATCATTTCATCAAACACTTCATGTGCATTATAGATTGTGAAGAGATTGAGAAGTCCTTCATAGTTTAGAACCCTTTGGTAGGACATGTGATTGGTTTGATCGAGAGATTGATTAATTGTGTGAAGGGACTCTCATTTAAGCTTAGTACCCAGTTGGAATTGTTTAAGTGAGAACCAATCCATTGAGCATTTTAAATTCATATCCTATCCATCTCGAGAGAGAGTTTAGGTGATTTTAGTGTTGGCCCTTAGTCTTCAATCCATGATACATATGAATTTGATACATAATTTCTAGAATTACCACTTCTTGATTGTTGTTAATCTCACTTTTAATCAATTTGGTAAACCACTTTCCATCATCATCTTGTTCGTTTGATCATTGCTTGCATTTGATTACTTGTAATTTATTTGTTTACAACCAATCCCATTGATGATTCATCTCTATAAAATTTCAACAAACGTGAGATCGCTTAAGCACTAGTGCCTACCTCCCTTGGGTTCGATAATTTCTTGAATTGGTCATTCTCCACTAAACTATGGCTAATCAAATGGCGCCGTTGTCGGGGAGGCAACGGTTGCTAGTAGCTTAAAGAAGGATCGTTTTGAGTAATCTTAATAGAGATATTTTTTTATTTTATTTGATGGGGGAGCTCTAAAGGTTATGGATGAGAACGGGGGAGAGTTCTTGGTTAATGGTCATCGTGTGAAGCACTATGTGGATCCATCACAAAGGGAGACCCTCTTTGTGGATACTTTATTTGAAAGATGATCTCAAAATTCGTCTAGCTTGAAGACGTTAAACTTAGCGCTCGATGGGAGGCACCCCATCACTATCTTTATTGCTTTATTTTAGTGCTTTCAATAATGGTTGTGGTTTTGTTGTTTTGTATTTTGGACTTGTAGGTTGATTGTGCTTATGGAGAAAAATGCACATTGAAGAAAAGAGAAATGCTTCATGGATTCAAGTTGACATGTTCCACAACCTATTGCAAACTTAATTCGTGACTCTTGTCTCGAGTTAAGTTTGGGGGGTGCTAGTGTGTGGTGGGCATAGCTTGAGTCGTGTGGATGCGGTTACTTCTCAACAAGAAGATCATCAATGGAAACTACAAGGGTAAGTCTCACCACTTTTTGCAAACTTAAGTCTCAACTCTTGTTTCGATTTAAGTTTGGGAGGGGAGTGTGTGGTGTGACTCACCACTTGAGTATGATTCTTGTAAAATTGGGTTAATTTTAAAATTTTTCTCATGAGTTTGGGTTTGATTTTGGTATGATTGGTAGTGTTGAAGTGCATGATAGTCCATATTTATAATGAAATTATTGAACTAATGGTGTTTGTTGAGTGTTTGAGCATGAATGAGAGGTATTGGAAGCATGATGGAGCTTGAAGCTAACGCTTTCCTTACCAAATGCCTATTGAGGGAGTACTCTACACCTTATCATTTTACTACTTGAAATGAATTGAGTTTGATTTGGATTGTTGTGACTAGCATGATACTTCATTTGTTATGTTTGTGGGAGGTTTACTTTCGTAACTTAGGATTTCCTTTTCAATAAAGGTTGGGATGAATGTGTGCTTAATTTTCATATGGATGATGGTATTTTGTATTTTTGCATGTTTTGTGTTTTTGTTGTGTCTTGTTTGTTGAGTCCTTATTTTTATATTGTGTGTATTTTCATTCTTGTCTTGGGATGTTTGGTGATTTGTTTAGGGATGTCGTGAGTCATTTTTGAACGTGAGTGATGATAGGTTGTGGTGATAAGTGATGACAAACTATGATTAAGAATCTCTACACTTTCAAATTGTGACATGTTTTACTTAACTTGTTCAATTTTGAGATGAATGTGGTGTAATAAGTTCCTTAAGGTCCGAGCACAAGCTTGTGAGTATTTGAGCCTCAACCATGCATACATGGTATTTCTTCATTAGTGGATCGGTTGTGTTTGATAAGTTAGAACTTGCTCAAGGACTATAGGAACGAGCCCGATTAGTGGAGATTAGTGAAATGATCTAAGAACATCCTTGTTATTATAGTCATTGCCATATATGTTCTTACCTTGAACACCATCCTTAGTCAACCACTTTGAGCCTATAAGCTTATTTCTTGTGAATTTAGCACATTACAAGCCTTGATTACCCACTTAAGCCTTATATATATATCCATTATGTGAGTAATTGAGGAGATGGTGGCTAGAAAGGATTGATTGAATAATCAAAAGAAGTAAAGGACATGGTAAACAAGCAAGAAAAAGGATGAAAAGAGCAACAACAAGAAGGCACATGCAACCTCAAAGTTAGAAAAGGAGCAAATCAACATCAAAATGCTCAAGTAAACAAAATTCAAAGATAGGAAGCATGCATCAAAATAAGCTCAATCCAAGGAAAGTTAATGAATAGTGCTTGAGATTGTAAAGATAAGAAAGGAAGAAAGAAAAGTGGAGAAGTTGAGAAAATTGGTCATCTCTTTGATTACTTACACTTGTTAAGTCACTATTATCCATATCTTACCTACCATACCAAAGAGCCTATCATTACATCCTAATTAAAGACCTTTTTGATCATTAATTGAAACTTTGGTGGTTTGTGAATATAGTCCGCGAGCAAGCTTATAGCGAGTCGAGCCAATCGATTAATGAGTGTGATTTATCCTATTTCAAAAGAGTGTTGAGAGACATCGATATCCATTGTGAGGCTTGGACTAAAAGGGACTATATTACACTATTACTCTCTTTTGATTAAACTTGTTAATTCTTCATGTTATGATTTTAATGTTGTAGGATGACTTAGCATAGTTTGTAGTTGTTATCGCTAACGATGTGTTATTACTTATGTTCATTTAGTCTTTTTCTAGGTGAAAATTTCTCCTTTTGGTTTGTCATTTTCGTTACTCGGGGACGAGCAACACCTTAAGTTTGGGGGGTTTGATTGGCGCTATTTTCACCTAGATTTTAGTATCTTTTATATGTGTTTTCGTATTATTTTATCCATATTTGTATGTTATTTGGTTGTGTTTTGTGTTTTTATGGAAATGTGTGTGAATGAGCTTAAACCTATGATTTTCACTTTTTATTGGATGCTAGATATGATAAGGAAGGCATAGGAAAAGCGGATCTAAATTCAGAGTTGAAACGAGGGAGAACGGGCAAAAACGGAAGCTGCACAACATGGGCCGTGTGCAGCGCACGACCCTGTCAAAATGGTCGTGCGCTGACACTCGAAATACCAACTCGGCCACGCCTGTGGCCGAGTGCAGAACACGACCCGTGCCCAGTACAAACACACGGCCCGTGCACCGCGCACGGGCCTATCCAGAAAATCGTGCGACAACGTCAGAAAACACAACACGGCCACCCATGTGGCCGAGTGCGGAACACGACTCGTGTGTTGTGTTAGAACACGGGGCGTGCGGCGGAGCTCGAGCCGTGTTGGTGCAAAACGCAGAAAATTGCTGGAATCTTCTAGAAGGCCCACATGGGGTATAAATAGACCCCATTTCAACATTTGGAGAGAGAAGATCAGATTTCCCATCCTTTACACACACATCACACACATTTCCTTCAATTTCACACCATAATCTCCATCCACCTTCATCCATCTTGATCCATCTTTATCATCTCCATTAATTCTCCATCCAAACTTCATCCCTTCCATTGGGAGTGAGAGATCTCAAGAAATCAATAGCTAGAGAAGAAGATCCATGAGTATTGAAGATCTCCTACAAGAAATTGTTGGGGAAGATTTACATCTCCTTTGATTTTCTTTTGGATTTAGACTATGGATAATTATAATGAATCATTTATGTGTTTTGTTACCTTTATCATGTTAGGCTAATCCCTCTAGTGGGATTAGGAACATGAAGAGCATGTTAGATTTGTATTATCATGTGGATTAAATTGGTTTTTGATTTAATTGATGTTGATTTCTATTCATGGAGTTTAATTGTCTTGATGTTGTGATGGCATGGTTTGTTATTCATAATTGATTATTGGTTTAATGGATTGTTGATCAATGAATTGATTTATGGTGATTAAATGCTATCATAATGTTCATGTATGTATTACTTGGAGTGAGACGGAAATGACCCTCTATAGTATTAGGAAGGCATGAATAGACATTGAGTTTGGGTTTGACCGAAAGGATATTTAAATTCAATGAGGGGAACCAATCCATTCGTTGGCCTTAGTACACAAAAAGGGAGAGTTTAATCTAACTAGTACCTAGATGGAAGGGGTTAATGTTGGGCTTTGATCTTAAGTGCTTTTGGGAGTCTAAAATGGATCAACAACCTTTGTAACCCGAAAGGGAGCTTAGGATACAATCGTGATCACCCTTAGTCTACATCAATTGAGTTGAATTCCTTTTACATGATAATATGAATCAAGTGTGCTTGGATGTTTCTAATCCCATATTTTTCCATACTTGAACTTTAGCACCCATTTTCTTTACTTGTTATTCATCTTTACTTATCATTTCTCCTATTCGCTCTCTTATTTACTTGCTACTTGCTTTAGTTGTTAATCAATCTCAAAACCCCCTATCATCTTTACAAAAATGACATGAACATGAGCTCACGTATTTTGCTAGTCCGAACATAACTCCTTTGTGGATTGATAGTTTTTCTTGGGATATACTACTACAACGATCGAGTATTCTTGCTCGTGAGTGCTACAAAAATAGGCAAACAGTACTCTCCAAAAATAAATATATTGTGGAAATATCGAGAATATTTTGGGATATTTTAAACCATGGCTGCAACACGCCTCGAGTCGTGTCAGGGTTTCTGGGTCAATGCAAACTTACGACGGCACACGAGTCGTGTGCCGCAACACGGCCAAGGGATGGTCATGTTTGCATTCTGATGTAGTCGCACGGCCATCTCTTATAGGCCCATTTGCAGTACACGGCTTGTGTAGCACAACACGGCTCGTGTACTTGAAACGGCTGGCCGTGTCCTTGCTGCCCTGTTTTCTTCTTCCTTCTTTCATTTCTCTTCTCCATTTTCGCTCTGATTTTACCTGTTTTATATATGATTAAGTTTATTCACACTCAATTCTATAAAAACACATAATTTCACCAAATAGCACATAAATACGGATAAAAATACTATGAAAATGGACATAAAAAGACACTAAAATTTAGGTGAAAATATCACTCATCAGTAGCCGTGTAGCAGCATCAAAACATCCAACATGGCCACCCTTTAATCGTGCGTCAGCACACGACTCGTGTGCCATTTTAAGTAAATTTGACCGAGAAACCCTAACACGAATCGACTCGTGTTGCAGCACACGAGTTGTGTCGGTGCCAGAACATAATATTTTCCTACATCTTCTAGAAGGTCTCCAAGGGGTATAAATACCAATTCATTTAACATTTTAATCATCTTGGATCCAAAATTCAGCTGGTCACACACCCCACACACCAATTCCTTCATTTTACACCACATCCTTCATAACTTTCATCCATCTATTCACTCCATCATCATCTCACCACAAATCATTCATCCAAGTGAAGAGAAGAAGCAAGGAAGAGAGAAAAATTGCAAGGAAAGGAAGGAGATAATCATTGGAGCCAATCCAAGGGAGTTTTCATCCAATTTTTGTAGTAAACCTAATTGTTTATCATGACTTGTAAGGTTTTTAATGTCTATGTTAATTATCTTATGATTATGGCAGGTTAATCTCCCTTGTGAGATTAGCAACATGATAGTTGTTGGTTAATTTTGGGGATCTATGTATTTTAATTCATGTGTTGATTGAATTTATGATTTTCTATCATTAATTGTTAATTGCTTGATTTGTATTGTTGAATTGTGTGATTAATTTTCCTAGGCATGTGGTTAGATTGCAAAATTAATTATATGTTTAGGATAGTTAATTGAATCAATTCATCATACACCTCATGTGCATTATAAGTCTTAAAGAGATAGAGATATCCTTTAGGATTTAGAACCCTTTGATAGGACATCCGATTGGTTTGATCGAGAGGTTGATTGATTGTGTGAGGGGATTCTCATTTAAGCTTAGTACCTAGTTGGAATTGTTTGAGTGAGAACCAATCCGTTGAGCTATTTTGAGATTCTTATTTGGATTCATATTCTATTCATTTCGAGAGAAAGTTTAGAAGAAGTTAGTGTTAGCCCTTAATCATTTATCCATGATGCATATGAATTTGTTATATAATTCCTAGAGTTACCACTTCTTAAGTGTTGTTAATCTCACTTTTGTTTAACTTGAAAAATCAATCTCATTCATTTTTATTTTGTTTACTTGATCATTGCTTGTTTACTTGGATTGATTGATTTTAATTACTTGTTTGACAAACAAAACTTTGATGATTCGTCTCTATAAAATTACAAAAAATATGAGATCGCTTAAGCACTAGTGCCTACCTCCCTGTGGTTCGAAAATTCTTGAATTGGTCAACCTGACTACAAGTTATAGCTAATCAATTGCACGTACCCGGAGTAATGGTACATAACCATGTTCGCGCACGATCCCTCAACGAAAACGGAAACAACCTCATCTTAATACAATCCTCGCTCACCCCATTCATCTTCACGGTGTTGGCAATCTCAATAAATTGAGCTAGATGAGCATTAGGATCTTCATTCGGGATTCCACTAAATTGTTACTCTCTCACTATAGAAATCAAGCCCGCTTTAAATTCAAAGTTGTTGGCATTGATTGGTGGTCCCATCATTTGTGGTATTGCCCTTGGCATAAAGAAGTCCCGGATCATCATTGGATCTACTTGAGGCCCTCGATTCATCGGAGTTGGCGGTGGTGGCGCATAAGGTTGTTGCAAACCTTGTTGAATAAGCGCTTGGTATATCATTTGTTGGAGTAGGACTTGTTGTTGATTTGCATTGACTTGGGCATTTTGCACTCCATTTCTATCATTCCTATCATCAACACGTTCATTATCTTGATTGTTCTCCATTGGATTACTCTTTTTGGTTTTATTCTCCTTTCTCATTCTCCGACAAGTGTGTTCAATCTCTAAATCAATAGGTTCAACTTTGTTTTCCTTTTGACCTTGTTTGCATACACCTTCAAGAGTAAAAGAAGTTAGAACAAATTTTTCAAAAGCAAATACAAATAATAAAAATAAAAATGTCTCTATTAAGATCACTTAAAACGATCCTTCTTCAAGCTACTAGCAACCGTTGCCTCCCCGGCAACAGCGCCATTTGATTAGCCATTTTGTAGTTGGGATGACCAATTCAATAATTTATCGAACCACGGGGAGGTAGGTACTAGTGCTTAAGTGATCTCACATTTCTTGTAATTTTATAGAGATTAATCATTAAAGGTAAGGTGATCAAACAAGTAATTAAAATCAATCAATGCAAGTAAACAAGCAATGATCAAGTAAACGAAAGTAGAATCAATGTGATTGGTTTTCCAAGTTAAACAAAAGTGAAATTAACAACAATCAAGAAGTGGTAACTCTAGGAATTATTTATGAAATTCATATGCATCATGGATAAATGACTAAGGGCCAACTCTAAATTCTTCTAAACTTTCTCTCGAAATGAATAGAATGTGAATCCAAATAAGAATCCCAAAATAACTCAACGGATTGGTTCTCACTCAAACAATTCCAACTAGATACTAAACTTAAATGAGAATCCCCTCACACAATTAATCAATCTCTCAATCTAACCAATCGGATGTCCTATCAAAGGGTTCTAAATCCTAAAGGATATCTCTATCTCTTTAAGACTTATAATGCACATGAAGTGTATGATGAATTGATTCAATGAACTATTCTAAACATATAATTGATTTCTCAATCTAATACCATGCCTATGACAATTAACCACACAAATCAACAATACAAATCAAGCAATTAACAATCAATGATAGAAAATCATAAATCCAATCAACACATGAATTAAAATACATAGATCCCCAAAATTAACAAACAACTATCATGTTGATAATCTCACAAGGGAGGTTAGCCTACCATAATCATAAGATAATTAACATGGACATTAAAAATCTTACAAGTCATGATAAACAAATAGGTTTACTACAAAGATTGTATGAAAACTCCCTTGGATTGGCTCCAATGGTTATCTCCTTCCTTTCCTTGTAATTCTCCTCTCTTCCTTACTTCTTTTCTTCACTTGGATGATGGATTTATGGTGAGATGATGATGGAGTGAATAGATGGATGAAATTGATGAAGGATATGGTGTAAAATGAAGGAATTGGTGTGTGGGGTGTGTGAGCAACTGAATTTCGGATCCAAGATCATCAAAATATTGAATGAATTGGTATTTATACCCCTTGGAGACATTCTAGAAGATTTCTTGAATTTTTCTGATCTGGCACCGACACGACTCGTGTGTTGCAACATGGCTCGAGTCGTGTCAGGGTTTCTCGGTCAACATTCACTCAAAATGGCACATGAGTCATGTGCTGATGCACGGCCAAAGGGTGGCCATGTTGGATGTTTTGAAGTCATCGCACGACTACTTCTTACAGGCCCGTGTTGGGTACACTGATCGTGTGCTGAAACACAGCTTGTGTAACCTACACGGCCGGCCGTGTTCATGCTGCCCAGTTTCTTCTTCTTTATTTCTATCTCCCGTCTCTGTTTTTACTCCGTTTTCACCTGTTTTACATATGATTAAGTTCATTCACACGTATTTCCATAAAATTACATAATACCACCAAATAACACATAGAAATGAATGAAAAGCTACAAAAATGGATATAAAAGATACTGAATTCTAGGTGAAAATATCATTAATCAGTAATCACCCATAATTTACAGAAGCTGATAATTGTTGAATGCAATCAACTTTCTTAATATATTTCGCTGCAGCTTTAATAAAAGGATGTTTTGACTTTATGATTCTTAACTTTTCAACAATAACCTTCTCCAGATATTTCACCTGTTCCATCCAAATAAGCAAATATACTCACGCAATTTCAACATTAGAAATGCACAAACAAAAAGAAATAATGTCATAATTATTGAAATTACCCAGCACTGATGCTTGCTGCAAGTCATTATCATTATTACGTCTTCGGGGTTTCATGGAATTTAGAAATTCTCAAATTCTCGTGTTTAAGCTAAGCCTCAATATTGTCCAATGATCTTCTATGCTATTTAGTGGAAACAAAAAGATACTCTTGTTCTCTTGCAACCCATTTTCTATCTTTTCATCAATCAATGAGTGTAGATTTTCATTTCACCAGTAGGGTTATCCTTAATAAGTCCCTAAATTATCATATGAACTTAGCCAATTTTCTAGTGAAATGTCAAGAGTAAGTGTACTCTATCGCTGTTGTATACGCGTGACCAAGTGCAAAATTTATAGTATTGTCGTCCCAAGAGAAAAGGTAAACTCAAGTTGTATCCGGATTTTCCATTGATTTATGTTTTGTAAGGATTATCAAGATAAGGTTTTGATTTAAGAACTATGATTACTCTATCAGTTAACTAATGAACTAGACAAGCAACTAATTATAACAAATATCAATCAAATCAAGTAGCAAGATGAGATGAAATGGATGAAGTGTATCTAAGAAGAGAGCAAGGCTAGCAACATCATGGTCAAGGTCTTATGTAGACTTCACACTCACTCAAGCATTGATGACTTTCAAGTTATGATACTAAGGGCAATCACAATTGTACCCCTAACCCCTATGGCCAAGGTGATTAGGTTCTCAACTCTTTTACAAGTTTAAATCTCCTAAGATTGTCTTACTCTCAATTCCCTCATGGGTACTATGATCATAAGTTGGTTCCCCTCACTAGTTCATCACTAATGTTCTATCATGAGGTTCTAAGCACTTGGAGGGAATGTCTTTCCTCCCCTCATACTAACCAAGTCACCTAATACAATCAATGATTCAATTAAACCACCACACATAATATTGGAATGGCCATCCTAACACTATGCATAGAGAATTTAACCACATACATCATGCATCAAATGAGAATAAGCATTCATGATAGAAAGTAATCATAACAATCAATTCATCAAGCTTTAATAGTGCAAAAATCTACATATTTCCTAACCAATCATATTGCTAGCCTCACTTGAGGACTAGCCACAAATATTCATTGCCAATTGGCTACAATCCAATACAAGCTCCATATGAGCAATATAATGAAGAAAGTAGCAAAATAAAAGAGATTGAGCTTCCCCTTGAAGGTAGACTCCTTCTTCCTTGATCATGCCAAATTCTTCAAACAAATCTGATTTTCTCTTCTTAGATGATGGAATGGATGGATGTATGGATGGATTTATGAAGATCAAGGTGAATTGATGGATTTAGATGGTGTAGATGGATTGTGGATCTAGTGTGTGAGGAAATGTGGTGTGGATTGTGTGTAACTGCTCTCAATCTGATCTAATGTGAATCTCTCTTTCAATTTCGCACCAATCATGGTTTTATATCACTTATGGACCTTCTAGAAGCTTCCGGAACATTCTGAAATTTTCACAGGATTTTGCACCTACACGGCCCGTGCTGCAGTACACGGCCCGTGTAGGGCACACCTACTTCGGTGTTTTTGTGCGTGCTTCCGGACACGGCTCGAGCTGCAATTTACGGCCTTGATCATGGCCGTGCAGCACTTTCTGACGATAATACATGGCTTCTTCTTACAGGGCCGAGCTCCGCACACGGGGCGTGCAGCAGCGCACGGCCCGTGCACCAGCGCACGGCCGAATCTCTGGCCGAGCAGCGTGTTCTGATGACATTACATGGCCAGCTGCTACAGGGCCGTGTTCTGCGCACGGCCCGTGCAGCTGCATGGCCTATTCTTCGTCTCTCTTTCGCTCCCGACTCCGTTTTTGTCCGTTCCATGACCTATTTTACACATATTTAAGCTCATTTACACAATTCTATCAGTTCGTACCACTTTCCTCAAAATAACAATAACTCCACCAAACTTAACATAAATACGGATAAAAACATCCGAAAATACACACATAAAGACACTAAAACCTAGGTGAAAATGACGACAATCAACCCCCCAAACTTAAAGTGTTGTTCGTCCTCGAACAACTAAAAAAATGATAAACAAGAGGAGAAATTTTCACCTAGAGAACATCTAACGAACATAAACCACAATATATCACAAGTAATAAGGACTTCAAAATCAAGTTAAGTATCCCTACATAATCAAACTTATAACATGAAAGATTAACGAGTTCAATCTCAAGCATGATAAAAGAGTAATCAAATCCCTTTCAATCCAAGCCTTTCATAGGATATCAAATTCACTCAACACTCTTTGAAGTAAGGTTTTGATCAACACTCATCAACCGGTTAAAATCGACTCACCATAGGCTTGCTCATGGACTATGTTCACAAGCCACCTTAGTTTCAATAAGTGATCAAAAAGGTCTTTATCTTTGGATGTAATGTTTAGGCTCTTTGGTAAGGTAGGAAACTTTGGATAATAGTGACTTTTCAAGTGTGGTTGATCGAAGAGATGATTCCTTTCTTCAACGTCCTCACTTTCATGCTCCCTTTCTTTTCTACTTTAATCACAAGCACTAAGCATCATCATTCCTTGGATTTCTTGAGCTTCTTTTTGAATGGCATACTTCTTGTCTTTGACTTTTGTATTCCTTGAGCATATTTTTCTATTTTGCTGCTTTTTTCACTTTTGTTGAAGTTGCACTTGCTTTTATCTTGAGCTCTTTCATCCTTTTTCTTGACCAACATGTCTTTCCATATACATTTGCATATCTTTCCACATTTTCCCTTGTAAATCATCATCATCCTCAATTACCCACACATAGGTTATATATAAGGTTTAAATGGGTTTTCAAGGCTTGTAATGTGCTTATATCACAAGAAATAGGCTTAAAGGTTCAAAGTGGCTTACTAGGGATAATGTTTTTGGTAAGGAAATTTTATGGCCATGATTTTTTTTTTTTTTCAACAAGGATGGCTAAGATCATTTCACAAATTTCAACCATTCGGGCTTCGTTCCTATAGTCCAAGAGCAAGTTCTAGTTTGTCTAAGTTCAACCGGTCCTCTCTTCAATAATTAACCATGGAGGCACGGTTGAGGCTCAACTCTCACAAGCTTTTGCTTGGACCAAAAGAAACTCAATTAACCTTCATACTTCTCAAAATTGAACAAATTATGTAATCCATGTCACAATTTTAACAAGTAGAAACCATTAACTTGCTTGCCATCACCTATCACAAACAATGCATCATAGCTCATACTCAAAAACATTATTCAACTCTTTCCCAAAACATACCACCAAAACCACACCTATACAAGAATTAAAATAACAACAAACATCTCCTACTAATCAAGGGATCAACAAACAATACAAACATATAACATGCATAAATCAAATCATCCATCAAAAGAAAATAAAGCACATCAACTCAAACCCATAACGATAAAGATCAATCTCCCATCGCATCAAACAACGAAAAATCAAACTAAAATACCAAAAAGAAAATCGCATAAAACTGAAAATAAAAAAAAAAAACCCAAAGTAAACCTCCCAAAACCAACACTTTAAGTACAATCCAATCAAATCCTAACAAATCAAATCAAATGTCTAAGCAATAATACTTCCAAAATTCTAAATAATAGCTAGATGAATGGACAAAAGTGTCAAGCACTCAAAATACTCCCTCATTGTTCCGGAGGCGGAGGAGGTGGACGATAGGTGTTCCATGGAATGTAGGCTCGAGGGTTCGCAGGAAACTGGAAGTTGAACATCATGGTCATCATCTCCTCCATGTTGTTGGATTGCACCCTTGTTTGTTCTTCATAGTACTCCCTCCTTCGTTGTCCAGCTCTCAATTCTTCAATGTGTCTTCCATGCTCTTGCTGGACTTCGCGAATCTCCCTGATCTGAGTCCCATATGTCTGCTGCACATGCCTCATGTCGCGTACCTCATCCATCATATAGTTCCACCTTTCATCTCCTTGGCCTGGTGCGACTGGTGGCGGTGCCTCTTCCTCAAACAGTGGTGGATCAGGGCCTTGCTCCTCAAACTCAATCTGCTCCGGTTGCTCTCCTTGCTCATCACCCTCCATGGGCACTTGCTCGGCCCTCAAATTGGCTAGCTCTTCATTTTCTTCAACTCTAACCTGCCTCAGAACCTGTTTCATTTCATCTCTGTTTCTTCTATAAAATGCCTTAACAACTCTGGAATGGTTCACACTTCCCATAGCCAAATTTGCAAGCCTTCTCCTTGTATAAACTGTAGTGAGCTCCGGCATTGGCAACGGAAATGGAGCTCCCTTCTCCTGCCTTAAACAGTATTGATTTCCTACCATGGTCAAAAATTCCATCCTCATCAGCTGTGAGTAATTCAACCATTCACTAACCATACGATTCTCCATCCCTGCGAAGTTAACTCCCATTCCTTGAGCTATCATTGTAATCATCCCTCCTAGCATCAACCCTTGAGAACTCTGCCTCTTTGCAACTCTCTCTGCATGTTGAACAAAGTGTGCTGCAACATTAAGCGGTAGCTCTTTATACATACAATACATGATGTAGAGCTGCTTTTCTCCAACTGAGCCTCCTTCAAACCTTCCCAATATAGTGTTGGAGACGATCTTCTCCAAATACCTCATTACCGGATTCCGGATAGCTGTTCCCTTTGAGGCACTAGGGACGTACCCTGCTCTCTCAGTTCCATCGTTCACAAGGCTTGACCACCATTCCTGTTGGTTGAAAGTTCCTCCGGCATAAAAGCTCCGATGGAATTCGCATGGTGGGCACCCAAAACACTCATTCAAAAATGCCAATGGAACCTTTTCCCTGAACACATTGTCTAGCTGAAAAGTCACCCACAATGGATACCCATTCCTATCTTTCTTCACTTGTAAAGTGCTCATGAATTCCGCAGTGAGATGATAGTAGGTTGGCGGCCTCTTATCGAAGAAAGCTTCCATCTAAGAGAAGCGAAATAACTTCCTCAGATCTTCCTCTATACCTAGTCCCCTCATCGTCACCGTATCTTGGAAACGAGTAGCCTTTACCTTCGGAGCTAGCACTTGCCAGCGAAGCACAAACTTTCCCCAATAATCCTCGAACTCAACCCCAAATTCCTGCGGATGAATTCCTTCAATTACCAACTGGGCATCCAAGTTAGATAACTCCTCAGGGTCGGTTATCACAATGAAATCCTCGGTCCTAGGGCGAACTCTCCTCTCGGCCATCTACAATGTACAAACAATATACAACTTATCAAACATATTCACACTTAACAACTTATCACCATTCATCACAATTATCAACAATTATAACCAATTTCTACTCATGATCACACATATGAATCCTCACTTCAATCATCTTAAAATGCTATTCACATTTGACCATCAATTTCCAACGAATTCCTCTCTTAGACATTTCATCGAACACTTGGCATGCACAAAATTTAAACATCCTCTCAACATACAATTTGCATAGCCTCATGCCCAAATCTTACATTTCTAAAGCTAATCTCTCACAAATAAACATCATACTCACGTAATTCATCAATAAGCACAACACAATTATTCAAATTCAACATTCTCACACAAATCCCCAAATTTCTCATGAACCCTAATTCACTTTATTCAAAAATTCTATTCAAAACATGTATGAACATCATCAATTAAGCATAAAATTCACATTAGAACAAAGCCCATATATCAATTTACTAAATTCATATCAAAATTCAAAAGTTTTGGTTCAAGAAGTTATACCTTTCAGCAATTGGATGTGGAGAAGTGATTTGGTGTGCAAACTTGACAAACTTTACTCACAATCCTTCAAAAACTAACCTGGTGGAAGATTTGTGTACTTGGGGGGGTGAATTGGATGTGTACGGATGAAAGGGAGTGTGTAGAATGCTTACGGAAAAGCCCTTTTAAAAACCTGGTCGAAGCCCTGCACAGCCCGTGTTACGCAGCACGGCCTCAAGTGAGGCCGTGCAGCGTGTTATGATCCCATTACACGGCCACCTGTTACAGGGCCGTGTGCGGAACACGGCCCGTGTACCGTTTCTCCTGCACGGCTCGAGCTGCGTAACTCGCCCATCATCCTGGCCGTGTAGCATGTTCTGATCCCGCTACACGGCCAACTGCTACAGGGCCGTGCACGGCGCACGGCCCGTGTAGCAGTTTGCCCTGTTCTTCATTTTTCTTGCTTCACTCCATCCTTGCCCTGTTTTTCACTCTTCACATACCCTATTCATGCTCAAACACTACTCAATGTCATCCATGCTACACTCATAATCAAGAATGGATCGAAATGTACTCAAAACACCACCAAACACACCAAAACTATACTAACTCATGAGAAACATATTCAAAATTTTTCAAAAATGACCATTTTGCAAAGATGATATATACACAAGATAACACAATCAATTGAACAAAGTATAGATCACACCACGCACTCTCCCCCCAAACTTAAATCGAAACAAGTTACGAATTAAGTTTGCAAAAGTGGTGAGACATACCTTATTCGTTTTCTCAATGCTCTTCATGAACTTCTCCACCTCTTATGCCTACTTTAAGCTCCAATTGATCAAGTGTGACCACCACGCAACCTCCCCCAAAACTTAAATTAACACAAGTGTTAAAATTTAAGTTTGTAAAGAGTGGTGAGGCATACAATCATCATTCCACCTTTAGCATCCATGTCCTTTATCTTATGCATTTCTCATGAACTTAACCACCTTCATACCAAATCTACAAGAAAACTAAAAAAAAATCTACACTAAACCAATACTCAAAAGAAGTTTAAGAAGAGAGAGTAACCACATACACCCTCTCCTTTTGAGAAGGAGATAGGTAATGCTTCACTCTATGACCATTTACCACAAATTCATTATTTGGACCCTTTAACCTCAATGTATGTCCATTCAACACTTCAAGCACTTCATAGGGTCCCATCCATTTTGATTTAAGCTTTCCGGGAAACAACTTGAGCCTCGAATTGAATACAAGCACTTTATCCCCGAGAGCAAACGTCTTCTCCTTGACCTTAGCATCATGCCATCTCTTCATATTTTCCTTATGGATAATTGAGTTTTCAAATGCTCTTCCTCTAAACTCCTCCAACTCAACTAACTTCAACAACCTTGCTTGACCACTTTCCCCCTCGTCCATATTAAGGCGTTTGATAGCCCATAATGCACGGTGTTCAAGCTCCACGGGGAGATGACAAGCTTTACCATAGACCAATTGATACGGTGAGACACCAAGAATGGTCTTAAAAGCCGTCCGATAAGCCCATAAAGCATCGTCAAGCTTGTCCGACCAATCCTTCCTCCCTCCATTGATGGTCTTCTCCAAAACTAACTTGATTTGGCGGTTTGAGACCTCCGCCAAACCATTTGCTTGAGGGTGGTAAGGTGTAGCCACTCGATGTTTCACTCCATATCTTTTCAACAAACTCTCCATCAACTTGTTTACAAAGTGTGATCCTCCATCGCTCACTAAAGCCCGTGGAACTCCAAACCTAGCAAAAATGTTCTTTTTCAAAAACCTTTGCACAATCAAAGCATCATTTGTGTTCATGGGGATTGCCTCCACCCACTTGGACACATAATCCACAGCTAGCAAGATGTACACATATCCTTTAGACGAGGGAAATGGTCCCATAAAATCAATCCCCCATACTTCAAAAATTTCTACATCAATCCTTAAGGTCATGGGCATTTCATCTCTCTTGCCTATTCCCCCTATCCTTTGGCATCTATCACACTTTGCAACAAACTTCTTTGCATCCTTAAACAATGTTGGCCAATAGAAGCCCGATTGTAAAACCTTAGCCCCCGTCTTTTGATGAGCAAAGTGACTTCCACACAAAGACGAGTGACAAAGTTCAAGAATCCCCATAACTTCTTCTTCAGCTACACATCTCCTTATTACTCCATCATTGCAAATTTTAAACAAATACGGCTCATCCCAAAAATACTTCTTAACTTCAACATGAAACCTCTTTTCTTTGTACTCATTAAGCAACGTGGGCTTGATTCCACACACAAAGAAATTGACGTAATCGGCGTACCAAGGCGGCACATTCACCATGCGAGTACTCACTTGCTTGACCTCTAGTAGTAAAATGTCCTCATCCGGGAACTCATCCCCAATGGGCTTCAAATCTTCATTTGCACCTCCATTTTCTAACCTAGACAAATGGTCCGCAATCACATTCTCCACGCCCTTTTTATCCTTGATGACCACATCAAATTCCTGCAAAAGCAACACCCAACGAATTAAACGAGGTTTAGCATCTTTCTTACTCATGAGGTATTTTATAGCCGCGTGATCCGTGTAGACAATCGTTTGTGTTCCAACCAAGTATGGTCGAAACTTCTCAAAAGCATACACTACGGCTAAAAATTCCTTCTCCGTTGTGGTGTAGTTAATTTGGCATGAATTCAATGTCTTTGAGGCGTAATAGATTGCTCTAAACTTCTTCTCTCTCATTTGCCCCAACACCACTCCAATGGATTGATCGCTAGCATCACAATGAAGTTCAAATTGTAAACTCCAATTCGGGGTAACGAGGATCGGAGATGAAGTGAGAGCATCCTTAAGCACCTGAAATGACACACAACACTCATCATCAAAGTTAAATGGACAATCTTTTTCAAGCAATTTACAAAGGGGTTTAGCAATTTTGGAAAAATCCTTAATGAAGCGTCTATAAAAGCCCGCATGTCCTAAGAACGATCTCACCCCCTTCTCACTAGGAGGAGGGGGAAGACGTTCTATGGCTATTACTTTAGCTCTATCCACTTTTAACCCATGCTTTGAAATATGATGTCCCAAGACTATCCCATCGGTCACCATAAAGTGGCATTTTTCCCAATTTAGCACAAGACTCGACTCTTCACACCTCTGCAACACAATCGTGAGATTAGTTAAGCAAATATCATAAGAAGATCCATACACGAAAAAATCGTCCATAAACACCTCCATAATATTTTCAATTAAACCATCAAAGATTGCCATCATACAACGCTGAAAAGTGGCAGGGGCATTACATAGACCAAATGGCATCATTCTAAACGCAAATGTACCATAGGGACATGTGAACGTTGTCTTCTCTTGATCTCCGGTGCAATCAATATTTGATTGTACCCGGAATAACCATCAAGAAAACAATAGTACTCATGCCCCGCAAGACGATCCAACATTTGATCTATGAATGGCAATGGGAAATGATCTTTACGAGTATTCTCATTCAACTTACGAGAATCAACACATACTCTCCAACCCGTGATAGTTCTAGTGGCAATTGTTTCATTTGTATCGGATCTAACAATTGCCATACCACCTTTCTTTGCCACTATATGTAGAGGACTTACATATTGACTATCACTAATTGGAAAGATTATTCCCGCATCAAGCCATTTTAACACCTCTTTCCTTACCACTTCTTGCATTATAGGATTTAATCTACGTTGGTTTTGCACACAAGACTTTTCATCATCAATCAAATGGATCTTATGCATGCACATAGATGGACTAATACCTTTCAAATCTTTAATGCTCCAACCAATAGATGACTTATGATCTCTTAAGACTCTTAGCAATTTTTCTACTTCTAAATCATTAAGGGAAGAGGATACAATTACCGGATACGTTTCATCTTTTTCCAAGTAAGCATACTTTAAGTGATCCGGCAATGGTTTCAACTCTACCTTCTTCTTCTCTTGCACTTCCAAAAATGGCTTTTCATCAAGTTTCTCCACCTTTACCTCCTTTGCTTCCTCTTTTGTGAGTGCCCTACAAGCATTTAAACCATGCAATTCATCAATTATTTCATCATTTTCTACACCAAAAGAAGATTTAGCTTTTATAGATTCAAGAGAATAAGAGTGGCTTATGATGATTTCCAAAGGGTCCTTGGAGTGAAGGTGATACATATGCTCTTCAACCATGTCGTCAATAACCTCCACTCTTCCACATTCCTCCCTAGGATACCTCATAGCCTCACTTAAAGAAAATATGACTCCATCCTCATTCACCCTCAAAGTTAGCTCCCCTTTCTCCACATCTATCAATGCTTTCCCGGTGGCAAGAAACGGACGTCCAAGTATCAATGGGACACTATCATCTTCAGCCATATCTAGTACCACAAAATCAACGGGGAACACAAACTTGCCAACTTTGATCAAAACATCTTCCACTATTCCCTTGGGATGTGTCAACGACCGATCGGCTAATTGAAGTGCAACCGATGTCGGTTTGACCTCACCAATACCCAACTTTTTGAAGATTGATAAGGGCATTAAGTTAATGCTTGCCCCTAGATCACATAAAGCTTTGTAGTTCCCTTGCTCTCCCATCTCACAAAGAATAGTGAAACTCCCCGGATCTTTCAATTTAGGGGGAAGTTTCTTTTGCAAGATTGCACTACATTCCTCCGTAAGGTTCACCGTTTTGAACTCTCCCAAGCTTCTTTTCTTTGACAAGATATCCTTCAAAAATTTGGCGTAGTTGGGCATTTGAAGTAAGACCTCCGCAAAAGGCATATTCACATGTATCTTCTTCAACATTTCAACAAACTTGGCAAATTTCTCTTCTAATCCCTTTTTCAAGCATCTTTGTGGAAACGGGATTGCCATGGGCAACTTAGGAATCCCCCATTCTTCCCTTTCAAACTTTTCCTCTCTCTCTTTCCGTTTTGCTTCTCTACATCTTTCTCATTTCTTTGGAGACTTTACTTTTTCTTCTTCAAGTGTAGGGGTACTTTCACCTTTTTCAACAATATCAACTTCTTTCTCTTTCCCTTCTTCACCCAAACTTTCCATAGGCTCAAGTTCACAATCCACCTCCTCTACTTCCGTTGGCATTGAAGGCCCTTCGTATTTTGTTCCACTACGAAGTTCAATCACCTTACATTGCTCCTTCGGATTAGTAATGGTTGTAGATGGAAACTTCCCTTGGTGATGAACATTACCCCTTTCACTTGCCATTTGACTAATGTGAGTCTCAATTGCTTTGAACCTCCTCTCATTCATATCATTTTGTAGTCTCCTTTCTTCATTTTGTTGTCTCATTTCATGTTTCATTTCATCTATTCCTTCTTTAGTCCCTTTCATGAATTCCAACACTTTAGCCATTTGATCTTCATTTGAAGACTTTCCTTCACCATTTGGCGCTTTCTCTCCCGGATGAATCCCCGGTGACAACGTAAGTGCATTCCCTTGGTTCCCATATGACAAATTCTCATACCTTCGAGGTTGATTGAAGTTTCCTTGAAAGTTACCTTGCCCCCAACCTCCTTGCCTTTGTGGATATCCTCCTCCATGATTCCCAAAATTCCCACCATAATTTCCTTGGAAGTTCCTTCCTTGCATGAAGGCAACTTCCTCAAGCGTCATTTCGGGTGGGCACCAACTATCTTGAACTCCAAAATTAGAGGACATTCCTTGTTGAGGCATAGAATTCGGCATTTGACCACTTTGAGACGATTGTCCCACATTAGGCATAGACATACCTTGTTGAAAATTAGGAAACACTTGTTGATTCATCAAAGGTGATGATGTACCTTGTTGAGGATTTGTAAGCATTTGTTGATTCACCAATGGCTTGGACAAAGAATCCGGAGACACTTGCCAATTTTCACTCATTTTCTTGAGTATCTCCTTGATTGCCTTATCGGTGACATCTTCTTTAGGCACCTCCACCTTTTTCACTTGTTGCAAGCACACCTCTTCCATCTTAGCAATCCTTTCTTTTTCATATAGGCCCACAATTCTATCCATGGCCCATTGTCCCGTATTCAAAGCTATTTCCTCGCATATGACAATTGCTCTTTCCGGAGTTTTCCCCAAAATCGAACCTCCCGATGAAGCATCAACTAGCATCCTTTCACCCCCACTCAAACCGGCATAGAAAAATCCGACTTGTTGATCTTCGGGAAATCCGTGTTGTGGACACTTCCTTAGCATTTCTTTGAATCGGTCCCAAGCTTCACTAAAAGTTTCAAGAGGCATTTGCTTAAACTGCAATATTTGACCTTTGAGATGCAACATCTTTGATGGTGGGAAATACTTGCTCAAGAACTTTTGTGCCAACTCTCTTCATGTGTTGTAGGATCCCGGTGGTAAAGTATGATACCAAGCCTTAGCTCTATCTCGTAATGAAAACGAGAAAAGCTTCAATTTAATAATATCCTCACTTACCCCATTTATCTTGACCGTGTTTGCTAACTCCGTAAATTGGGCTAAGTGAGCATTTGGATCCTCCATAGTACCACCACCAAATTGGTTTGCTTGCACCATATTGATCAATCCCGTCTTGATCTCAAAATGATTAACATTCACCGGTGGTCCCACAACATAGTTTCCATATTGAGGTTGGAAATGATCTCGGATATTCATCCCCACTCCATTATTTCCATTACCCCGAGGTTGATTTTGCACTACCGGAGGAGCTTGTTGGTTATCCCTTGCTTCTTGTTGTGCCAACAAGTTTTGAATGATAGCTTGCATTTGCTCATTGTGAGCTTCCATTCGTTGGTTTTGAGCTTGCATTTGTTGGTTTTGCAAGTGCACTTGTTGCATATAACCTTGTGGCACATACTCCGGATTATTGTTTCCCCCTCGAGCATTATCACCCCCTTGAAAAAGCCTCATGTTACCTTCTTCATCACCAATATTTGCATTATCCCTTATGTGTTCCATTTCTTCCTCCGTAGGGTTTAGAATTCCTCTTCTTTGTCTTCTTAAGGTAGCTTCCAACTCCAAGTTCAAAGGTTCAATAGATTGAAACCTTGAACGAGTTTGCATGTACCTACAAGAATTCTCAAATTAGCTCTCCAAATAACCAAGACAAGTAAACAACTATACAAATGAAAGAAATATCCTTATCAAGACTAATCAACTTCAAACTCGTTACAACCACAAGTTTAACATTTCCCCGGCAGCGGCGCCATGAACTTAGCCGCATTTCTAGTGAAATGTCAAGAGTAAGTGTACTCTATCGCTGTTGTATACGCGTGACCAAGTGCAAAATTTATAGTATTGTCGTCCCAAGGGAAAAGGTAAACTCAAGTTGTATCCGGATTTTCCATTGATTTATGTTTTGTAAGGATTATCAAGATAAGGTTTTGATTTAAGAACTATGATTACTCTATCAATTAACTAATGAACTAGACAAGCAACTAATTATAACAAATATCAATCAAATCAAGTAGCAAGATGAGATGGAATGGATGAAGTGTATCTAAGAAGAGAGCAAGGCTAGCAACATCATGGTCAAGGTCTTATGTAGACTTCACACTCACTCAAGCATTGATGACTTTCAAGTTATGATACTAAGGGTAATCACAATTGTGCCCCTAACCCCTATGGCCAAGGTGATTAGGTTCTCAACTCTTTTACAAGTTTAAATCTCCTAAGATTGTCTTACTCTCAATTCCCTCATGGGTACTATGATCATAAGTTGGTTCCCCTCACTAGTTCATCACTAATGTTCTATCATGAGGTTCTAAGCACTTGGAGGGAATGGCTTTCCTCCCCTCATACTAACAAAGTCACCTAATACAATCAATGATTCAATTAAACCACCACACATAATATTGGAATGGCCATCCTAACACTATGCATAGAGAATTAACCACACACATCATGCATCAAATGAGAATAAGCATTCATGATAGAAAGTAATCATAACAATCAATTCATCAAGCTTTAATAGTGCAAAAATCTACATATTTCCTAACCAATCATATTGCTAGCCTCACTTGAGGACTAGCCACAAATATTCATTGCCAATTGGCTACAATCCAATACAAGCTCCATATGAGCAATATAATGAAGAAAGTAGCAAAATAAAAGAGATTGAGCTTCCCCTTGAAGGTAGACTCCTTCTTCCTTGATCATGCCAAATTCTTCAAACAAATCTGATTTTCTCTTCTTAGATGATGGAATGGATGGATGTATGGATGGATTTATGAAGATCAAGGTGAATTGATGGATTTAGATGGTGTAGATGAATTGTGGATCTAGTGTGTGAGGAAATGTGGTGTGGATTGTGTGTAACTGCTCTCAATCTGATCTAATGTGAATCTCTCTTTCAATTTCGCACCAATCATGGTTTTATATCACTTATGGACCTTCTAGAAGCTTCCGGAACATTCTGAAATTTTCACAGGATTTTGCACCTACACGGCCCGTGCTGCAGTACACGGCCCGTGTAGGGCACACCTACTTCGGCATTTTTGTGCGTGCTTCCGGACACGGCTCGAGCTGCAATACACGGCCTTGATCATGGCCGTGCAGCACTTTCTGACGATAATACATGGCTTCTTCTTACAGGGCCGAGCTCCGCACACGGGGCGTGCACCAGCGCACGGCCGAATCTCTGGCCGAGCAGCGTGTTCTGATGACATTACACGGCCAGCTGCTACAGGGCCGTGTTCTGCGCACGGCCCGTGCAGCTGCATGGCCTATTCTTCGTCTCCCTTTCGCTCCCGACTCCGTTTTTGTCCGTTCCATGACCTGTTTTACACATATTTAAGCTCATTTACATAATTCTATCAGTTCGTACCACTTTCCTCAAAATAACAATAACTCCACCAAACTTAACACAAATACGGATAAAAACATCCGAAAATACACACATAAAGACACTAAAACCTAGGTGAAAATGACGACAATCAATAATGAACATTGAAATAGATCCCCGTTAAGCAATGATCTGCCGAATACTTTAATGAACACATTATAAAGCGATGTGTAGAACAAAAGATTACATCATGTTTCAACTTATAAAATGAAAGAGATACGGAAATGCCATAAATTTTCATCACAAAAGTACTATGTACGCTAATGTTCAATAAATGACTATTGATGTACGACGATATTCAATACGTGTTAATGCAAAACTTAAACACTCCAACCTAAGAAAACTTTTTTGTACACCACCATTCAATAATGTTCACATACATCTCACAAACGATGTCACAATAAGAACTCTAATTGTTAAACAAACAACTCTTCCACTACTGAGACTTTACGAAAAGTAATATAAGTTCTATGTATACAGAGGTTACTTGAAATCAAGATGCAAATTAACTTTTACATATATTTTATAGTAAACCAAAATACATATTAAACCCATGTAATATTTCAAGCCAAATCTCATACCATAAAAGTACAATTAAGTCACGTGCACATCAATGTTCAAAAAAATCTCACAATATATGTCGGTTCGAAAGATGGGTGTGAATATTGAAAAAAGTACAAAAACTGAATTCTAAACATTGGTGTTCAATACAAGTTAAATTACATGCACACCAATGTTCACAAATATCATACAAACGATCGCACAAGATGGCAATAAAGATGCATACATTTTATAGTAAACCAAAGTTCAAATTAAACCCAAGTAATATTTCAGGCCAAATTCCATACCAAAAACATAAACACCCAAAAATTCAATTCATAGTACACCAATATACAATTTCCACAGAATAGACGCCGAAGAACCATGTGAACACCACAAATGCGCAATCGATTGTACACTAATGTTCAAAAAAACCAACGCACACTAATATTAAAAATAAATCAATGTTAAGCAATTCAATAGACCTAAATAAACGCATGCACAATCGTTTTCTTCCCTACTTTTAATGTACACTAATATTAAAAAGAACACCAACAAGACATACTTATACACCTAACTCAAACTCTTTAATAGATACACCCAAACCTTCAAACATTAAATCCTAAGAACCATTTAACACACCGCAATGCTTACTTGCAATCAATAAAAGATTATACAACTTCATTAATAAAAAAGAGTATAAATGTACACTGATGTTTAAAACTAAAGGTCATGAAAAGTTCTCCACCAAGACTCAAATTCTTTAACTGTAAGACCCAAATCATTAGATTAAACAAAAAATTAAAACACACGACCCAATTCAAACAAAAAAATTGTTCAATTGTTTACTCTTTTACTAAGTATATACTATTGTATACATTGTTCGATTATAAAATAATCAACTTACAGAATCGTTCGCCCCTAAATTCTGATGTTTCACAAAACATGCACAATCGTTGAGAACCCTAATATAATCCCTATTTTCGAAAGAAGGAGAAGAGAAACGATTACATTAACAATCTCAGAATTTCGATTCTCACCTTTATCCGCCACAGCGAGTACCAAGGAAAATGGCCGTCGATCGATCCCCAACTTCATCTAACGAACTGAGTAGTGAATAATGTGAATTTAACTCTGATGTACACCTATTTGAGGGATTGTCGTGAGAAATTTAGTTGCAGGATTGTCGTGAGAAATTTAGTTGCGAAACTTCTAGAGAGATATACGGATTCCTTTTAAAAGGCTTGTTAACACTAGTGTTACATATGGGTAATATGGGAAATAAGGAATTAAAATTTGTATGTGTGAGTAATTCTGAAAAGTCAATGTACTACGTAGTAATACAAAGATAATTTTGTATCTATTAGTTACTGACCTAATAATAATAATAAAAATAAAATCAATGTTAGTGCTGATGCAAATGCTTAATTGATCTTTTTTTTTTTACTTTTTCTTTTTTTTTTAATCTAATTTATTAAGTTGTATTAATTTGAACTATTCAATTATCTAATTTATATATATATATATATATATATATATATATATATATATATATATATATATATATATATATATATATATATATATATATATATATATATATATATATATATATATATATATATGTATGTATTTTGTTAAAACTAAAAGGGTTAATTGTATTTAAATACACGACTTTTTTTTCTTTTATTAATTTAATCACGAACTTTATTTTTATTAAAAAAATACATGACTTTGTCATCTTTTTTCAATTAAATCACGAACTTTATTTTTATCAATTAAATACATGAACTTTTTTATTTTCTCAATTTAACTATGAATTTTTCTCTTTAAATACATAATTTTTATGTTTTATTATTTAAATAAAAAAATTAAGTTGATAAAATATATAACTATCTTAAAAATTTAAATGCATTAAATATTTAAAATATAATTTATGAACTACATATTATAAATATTAAAATTTTGATAAAAGTTTGTTGTGGTTTATAACTCCATTCTCACAATTGTTTTCGTTTCGAAATTTATAATTCTACATTACAACATAAGTAGATTAATAATTTAAGTTCAAATAAATAGACAATAATATTAAAAAATATAATAAACTCTCTAAATAAATAAATAAATAATTAAACAATAAAAAGACGGCATAATTGTTTACTTTTACTTTAGTTTAGTTTATATAAATTATTTTTTAATACTTTTAATATATAATTTATGTATTATATTTTAAATATTTAATATGTATTATTTTTACTAATAAAGAGAGCTTTATATTTTATTAATAGAAAATTGTTGTTAAATTATAAAACACAAAAAAAAATATTTATTTAATGATTAAATTGAGAAAATACAAAAAGTTCGTGTATTTAATTGATAAAAATAAAGTTCGTGATTTAATTAAAAAATATGAAAAAGTCATGTATTTTTTTAATAAAAAATAAAGTTCGTGATCAAATTGAGAAAAGAAGAAAAGTTCGTGTATTTTAATATGATTAACCCAAACTAAAATATTGATTTACATGAAAAGTAAAGAAAAGAAAAAAAATCAAAATAATCCATTAACATTTGAAAGATTTAGAAATTCTAAATTTATATATTAACAGAAATTCCATCTTATTACACCTAACTATGATTTAATATAAAATAATAATATTTTAAAACAAATAATATAAAGAATTCACTAAGTGAATCAAATATATTATTGTGATCCTTATCTATTCAAAATAATAATAAAAAATAAAGAAATATCCCCATATCCAATGGTGAATGAAGCAATGATTATAACCTTGTTATTATGCAATAGCAAGACAATGTTGCACTTGAAATTTTTTTTTCCAATTTTAGTAAGTCATAGTTATAGATGAAATAAAAAAGTTATTATGAAAATAATATATAAAATTGACTCAATCATTGTAATTATTATTTTTAAAATTAATATATTTTAAAATAAATGAATAGACTAGATAGATTCAACATATAATTGGAATTCTGTCAAAATTAAAAGATTTTATCCAATCAAATATATTGAATAGTACATAACTATATAAAATTACTTATTCATTATTAATATAGAATCATGATATTATAAGAGAAATAATTGTATAAGATGTTTTGTCTGGTCTTAATTAAGATAATTTAAAAGTAGTATAATAATAAAATAATAACTTAATGTATACTTGGATTATCTTCTTATATATTAAATCAAAATACATTTCCTAAAATAAATTGGACAAATGTGAGGTTTCAATATTAAGTTGATTTGCGGTATTTATGATTGTCTAAAAATTGTAAGGTGGTGTGTTTTGATTGACAGAACCTTTTTCAAGAGGTTATGTTTAAAAATTGGGCAAAATAATAATAATAATAATAATAATAATAATAATAATAATAATGATAATAATAATAATAATAATAATAATAATAATAAATCGTCCCATGGGAAAAGATAAAGTCTCTTGTTAGACGGGTCAATCCATCACTAAAGTATGCTTATTTTATAGATAAAATATGTTTAATGGTTGTTAAAATATGTTTTTTATAAAGTATGTTGGATTATGCATTAAAGTATGATTTTAGTGTGTTATAATATGATTTATTATTAACATATTTTAACTACAAATAAGTACACTTTATCTATACAATAAGCATACTATAGTGATGGGTAAACCCGTCTCACATCTGTCTCACAAATAACCCGTCTCACAAGTGAGTATCTCATGGAAAAATTGAGCCTATAGTGAATTAAAAAAAACCAACTAATTAAATTTTGAAATCCAATACAAACCAAACAAAATAAAATTAACTTAGAATAATAAAGTGATAGAAGAATGTCGCCTTACAAATTAAAAATTTATTTTAAGTAATTTATTTTACTTTATATATTTATAAGATCACAAACACTTGTGTAAACCGGGTTTACATACGTTTATATGCAAACTCTGTTACTTTTAGTGTATGAAAAATTACCTCTTTAGACACATAAATTATAATTCTTCTAAATTAAAAAATTACTCTTCAAATTCTTGTAAACTCTGATTTATCGATTACTCTTTAGTACATGAAAAATTACTATTTAAAGACATGAATTATTACTTTTTTATATAAAAATTATTATTTTTCAAAGAATAATTTTTTTATATACTAAAAAGTAATTTTAAAAAATAGGGTTTACATGATATTCGCTCTTATAAGATATGAAGTTCCAGAGTAGTTTTTAAAATAATGTATTTTGATTTAATATATATGAAGATTGTATCATCTTTACTTTAATATTGTAACTGTAATGTATTTTGATTTAATATATATGAAGATTGTATCATTTTTACATTAATATTGTAACGGTAAGCATTACCTACTGCTTACTATTCAAGTTACAAATTAATTAATGAAATATATCATGTCATCGAAATCGAATGATCCAAATTTAAATAAAACTAATTTAATGGATGAAAATGATCTGGATTATATATATATCTTGAGTCGTAATCTCAATGTCTCATAATCTACTTTAAAATCATATTAAAGAAAAATAATTATAATTTAGGCGTGCAGTGCAATTCAACTTGATTAATGGGGCCCACTGTTTTTTTTTTTAATAAATTAATAAGTAAATAAATATTTAATCTCTCTGAAAAGTATACCTCTTATATTTATTCCCATTGATTCAGTTCATTTCATGCGTGCTGGTAATACTACCCTTCTTAAAATAACAGTTGTGCTATAAAAACATTCTAGAAAGCACAGACACCACTTGCGCGCAGTCACAAATTTATTAGTGTCGTAAAGTTTTTCATAAGTGTATAAATGAATTTTTAGAAGTTTCACAAAAATACCTTTTATTAATATATACATCATTAGAATAATTTGATATTTTTAAATTTTAAACAAAGTATTATAGTATGTTATGTAAGTGAGGAAGAGATGGAATTTTAAAAATTAAATTTATATAGAAAAGAGATCGTCTCACATAAAGGCCGTTTTTATTAGATAAATAAAAGGTGATAACATTTTAATAAAAAATGATACTCAAATTAATTAAAGTGATCATAATGCAGTGAATTATTCATGAATAGTTTATAATATAAATAAAAAATAACATTCCTCCGTCTCCAAAATACTTGCACACTTTTTTTATTCGTTCCCAAATAACTTGCATGCACAAAAAAAATAAAACAATAGTCCATGGAGTATCATCTAGGGTGCAAATAAGTCAAGTCAAGCCGCATAGTGTCAAACTGGAACTCGACTCAATTAAAATACCCAAAGCTCGAAACTCAACTAGAACTCCATCGAACTCAATTTTGAAAACTCGAATTAGCTAAAGTATTCAGCAGTTCACACCATTTTGCAGCACGTTCAGCACAAAAATAGTGTAAGAATAGTAATTCATCTCCAGCAGTTTACACTAGTTTTTACACTAAAAAATAAAATATATTTATTTAATCCTTATTTAATTTTTTTCATATAATTAAAATTATTATACCTTTTATTTTGATATTATATTTAATTTTAATACAACATAAAAATTATATTAGCCTGCTTAAAATTAAAACAACATTTAAAAAAAAAAAATTACGTTACAGTTTATTATGTAAAATATTTTATTATTAATTTTATGATTTATTTAAAAAAGTTATAATTATTATTAAAAAGTTATCCAATTAAAACATAGTAATATGTATAATTTTATATCAAGAAATAAATATTAATATTCTTATATATTAAAACAAAATAAGTTTCCCAATTTAATTTTTACAATGTGTGAAGTGGCATGCTTAGGTTTATTGAATATTTATGTCATTTTTAAAAATGTGAGATGCCTACTTCTCATTGGTTAGGAGATTTATTATTTTGTAACTCTCCTCCTTATTATATTTAATAAGTAAAATATTATTTTGAAATAGAATTAAAATATATGAGGTATCAAGTTTAGGTGTATTTGATATTTATGATTACTTAATTCTTTTATATAGTACTAAAAATTAATAAATTAAAATATAAATTAAGTAATATCAAAATTTGAACCACTAAAATAAAACAAATATATTATTATAATTTTATTTAAAAACAATTTTAATTTATTTAATTTTTTATATTAAAACAATAATTTTAAGTAATAATATTTGATAAATACATGCTTCATATATTAATAAAATTATTAATTATAAGAACGTTAGATATTTTCTATATTTGTTTACACAAAACAAAACGAATTTTATATTTGTAATATCATTTAAAATATTAACTATATATATATATAATTTTTCATATATAGTTATTAATTAGGTTCTTATATATTAAAACAAAATGAATTTTCCAATTTAAATTTAAAAAAAAAATTTGAGATTTTGATGACATTTTAAAAAATATGAGATGACTTATTGATTTGGGAAATTTATCATTTTATAAATCATTTCTTTATTATTTTTAATAATTAAGTAAAATAATTTTCTTGAAATAGAATTTTATATTTATATTTTTCACTTCAGTATTTTTGAAAGTGTGTTTATTTTATTTTATTTTGAATTTTAGATTATGTCATGGTTGTTTCGAAAATGAGTTTACTTTAATTATAGATGATGATAACTACTTTGATCAATTAGATAGTGTACTCTACGCACTAAGTTTTCGTTTTGATATCATGATCTAAATAAAATATGATATCTTTAAAATATATGTACAATGTAATTGTCTTTTTACATATTTTATATTTTATAAGATTAAGGATAACATTTATCGATTTGAAAATAACTCCTTACGGTTGGTTAAAATTGGTTAAATATGAATGTTATTTCACTTATACTACAGTTACTACGGGTTTTACTAGAGAATGAAAGTACGTGGTTGAAGAACTTAAAATTTTTTAAGGAGATTAAGTGGTTTTTAAAATTTCAAATTTGAATTTTACTAGATATTCATTATGGTCTATAGGATATTTGACACATCAATTAGTATAACTATTTTGATATCATCTGATGATGCTAAGGAGGAGGAGAATCACTTCAACCTTAGCGATAACAATGTTTTCCAATTTATGTGAAATAAATAAAGAATGTATATTTATTACTTGATTGAATTTATATACTCAAACAACAAGTTATTCTTCAATGATTCTAAATCGACATAATTATTTTCTTTTTAAAAATATATATTTATACATAATAAATAAATAACAAATATGATAACCCGCGTCGCACGCGGGCACTGTACTAGTATAATATAAAAATAAAAAATAAGATGGTGCAGGTGCTAAAGCCACTGCATTTTGGTGCAAAATTACCCATCCCCCTAAAATGTCGTGTGTTTGGTGTGGACTGCTGGAGAAGAAATTTACACCATAATCCACTTTTTACACAAAAATGGTGTATTGCTGGAGATGGTCTTACATCTATAGTATTATCTTCTTTGGTCATTACAATACTTAACATGGTTCCACTAAATACACACCCCTTTTTTTATTAAATGCACACTTCATTAATATATAATTAAAATATATATTTGTAAAATATCTAAGTTATCCTTAATTTATTAAAAAACGCCCCTGTATATTTTATACTAATCTAATAAATCTTAAATTAATTAATAACAATCATCTTCACACAGTCTGAACTGGCAAAAGTTCACCACCCTTTCCTGTCTTGCATCATCTCCATCGCTGTCACCTCCTTCACCACTACTCTGCCGTTAATTTTTTTAGTGTCTATCACTGTGGTTTTAGAACTCTTCTTGTGGGCGCATTACAACGGAGAGTGCAAATTGAGCCCTTTTAGAATTCAAAAACAGAAATTTCTTGAAAGGTTTGTAATTGAAATTGGGGATAGGAGTGAAGCAAGCGTGATTAGGCTTTTTAGAATCCAAAAATAGAAATTTCTTGAAAGGTTTGTAATTGAAATTGGGGATAGGAGTGAAGCAAGTGTGATTAGAGTTGTAAAGGAAAGGTAATAGATGATGATAATGAAAATTAATTATCAAATTCAATCAAACAATTGAAATTAGATATCGGAATACTTCCATTTTATTTCATGAAAATGCAATTAAAAATAGAGTACATATAGATGATAGAGATAACACATATGGTCGGCATTTTCACTTAGAACTTCTCCGATAGCGACGTCTTCTTGATATCGTTTGCTGCGGTGGCACCGGCGGAAGTGCGCCCAGAACCGATATAATCGAGTATGAAGGATCTAGTGTGGTTTGACCTTGTTATTGATGAAAATTTCCCTCTAGTCAGCGGCATCGAGTTGCTGGGACTGATTCTCAGGTCGATAGAAGCCGGTGATGGGGTCGGGCACCCAGGAGATCTTGACGAAGTCTTCAGATTCTTTCTTCAACATGAGGTTTGGAGGCTCGGTTGTGAGGGTGGTAGACCAGCATGTGATGCAGCTCCGGCGTAACCCTTCCTGTATTCACAAACTATAACTCAGATCCATAATTTCAACCCATCTCATTCAAACTCTCACGGTTATAAACCTAGAAACCACTTCACTTTTTATTTTAATTCTAATTTAAGAAATTACTGATACAGAGGAACGTACGGTAAAAAAATTAAATCGAAGTAATCGAAAATTATGTATTTTCAGATAGAAAGAAAAGAAGGAAATAGAAAATTGAGTTAGTAATGAAAGCAAATAGTGTTAGAATTGGAGAAAGAGCGAGGCATGTTCTGGGAGTGATAAGTTAATTGTTGATGTTTAGAAAGAGATTAGGAAAGCAGCAACAAAAATTAAAAAATCTTCTACATCTGCTGAATATCCAGCTATACTTCTGCATATCTTCCGATAGGCGCGGGGGAATGACGGTGGTGACTGTTTGGAAGAAATTATTTTTTAAGAATATATTATCAATGAAAATATTATTGAGGGTGTGTATTATTTTAAAATTAAAAAGGGTAAATTTGAGATTTTAGGAGTGTGTATATAATAAAATTAAGATTTACACAATTAAAATAGGATGTGTATTCAATAAAAAGGGATGTGTATTTAACAATACTCTACTTAATATTACAATACTTACAATATCGTATCAATTTAGTCAAAGTCAAAATCAATTACACCACATCAAAATCCTCACAATATTTAATATTATGAAAATATTATCTTCTTTTAATACACCATTTAGTTAAAGTCAACTATATAATAGTATACTGTATTCTATTTAATTGTTCAATAATCTCATTTTTTTCTTATATCATTACAATAAAAATTTTCTTTTAAAAACTTTGTACCACCACATACGTACATGTATTTTGAAGAAGGAAGAGGTAATATTTTTAATGAAAAATAATACTCCATCCGTCCCACAGCAGTTGACACACTTTCTATTTCGGTTTGCTCTATGTCAGTTGACAAATTTTATTTTTAGATACATGGGATCCATACAAAACAATTCATGATATATTCTCATGGCCCATGTCCATCACTAATATAATTACCTACTACACATTAAATATTATATTCTCAACCATCCACTTACTCCCTCCGTCCCACCCAAAGAGTTCATTTTTGCCATTTTGATCGTCCCACCCAAAGGGTCCCCTTTCCTTTTTTACACACATGGGACCCACACACCCCCTCTAATACAATTAAAATATGGGATCCACACTGTTGGATTGTATACTAAAAGTCTAGCTTTTTGTAAGAATAATGTTTAGACAATATTTGAAATGAGAATCATGTGATCAAACGTTTGCAATAATATTGTTGCAAAAGTCTATTTACTTTATACTGTAGATAATGTGGTGTGCGTCATCACACGGAAGATCATATTATCGGCTCCTTGTAAAGTATAAACAGATATTCACAATCGAGATAGAAGGGGACTATCTATCGGTATGATTGTAGTGTGATTTGATATTAGTCTGTCTTGAATATGAAATTGCACTAGTGCACTTTGTGTATTGAATAGGACCGCCGTTGAGATCGTTCGGTTTATAATGACTATATAATAGAACTTGATCTCTGTTATTATGAAAATTCGTACTCTTAATCCCTATACAATAACCTCGACACGTAAGCCAGTATTTATTTTCTTGATTCATCAATATGTGAGATTTAATTATTAAATCAATATGCTTAGTGAGTCGAGAGATGATATTGTCTCTATGGGGTGTTGTTGATTGTAGAAGGAATCTGTGTCCTAACAGAATAGGTTGATGATGTCCCCTTGAGGAGCTCAAATGATTATCATGTAAACCCTGCAGGTGGATTTATTCCGATATGATAATAAGGTTGAGTGGTACTACTCTTGGTAAATATATTAATTAATGGAGTTGTCAGTAACTTAATTAATTAATGTGCATTGAATCTTAAACACAGAGAGACTAACGGGCTCATAATAAGAAGACACATAACATAATTTGGGATTAGGGTGGCAGTGCAATAATATTTCTTTAGTATATTGACTTATTATTATTGGACTTAAGTATAAGTTTTTGGCTAAACTTGGATGCTTAAGCCCAATGGAGGCCTAAACCCTAATTTCTCCTCATGGTCCCTGTTGTAGCCTATAAATAGCCAATCTCAGCAGTCCGGATACACTACAGAACACGCCTAAAATCGTGAAAACAAAAGTTGGACAACAGATTGAGATCGTCTTGTAGATCGTTGCCCACACAACGTCAAGACGTGGCTTACGAATACAACAGAAGATCGGAAGGTCGTTAGTTCCTGCTGCTGATGATCAACCTCTACATCAACCCTGGTGAGAGGTAATACGATTTTACTCTTATGCTTCCGCTGCAGTAGAATTGCATGGAACCCTAACGGTTCACGCTAACCAAAAGATCCAAACACCAACACACACTCCCACTAATACAACTATCCACTACACATTAAATAATAATACTCCTTAATCCACGTGCCAAAAGCTAAAATGACCCTTTGGGCAGGATGGAGGGAGTATTAAATTATGGCTAATTATACTGTGCACCCGGGTGCTCCCTAAGATAGAGTGCAGCCACTTTCAAAAACGTATACAGATATAAACAAAAACATATTATGAACAAAAATATATACAATTTAATTGTTAGTTATTTTAATGAAAAATTGAGTGTAAAAAAATATATAATTATTAAAAAACATGTATACACTATTGAATAAAAAGTTATATAAATATAGATGCTAGTTTTTTTAATAAAAAAAATTAGTGTGAAAAAAGTATATAATTATTAAGAAACACGTATACAAAATAGAATAATATGTATACAAAATAGATTAAAAAGTTATACGCATATGTGTGTACCCTTGCACCCGGGTGCACCTAATATCAACTCTTAAATTATTATACTTCTCAATTTCTATAAAAAAATAATAATAACTTTTCTAGAATAAGGGTATTAATATTTTGAGTAGGTCTTGCGTGAGAGCGTCTCACGTGAGACAATTTTTCACTTTTTAAAATAGTCATCACTTTCGCTATAAAACATTATCACTTTCGCTATAAAATGTTATCACTTTTTATTTATACTATAAACTGTTCATGAAATAGCATTATCACTTTTCATTAGTTTATTATTACTTTCCTATGTAAAAGTTATTACTTACTGACCGTCTCACGTAAGCCCTTACGTGAGACGGTCTCACTCAAGTCTTTGTCTAATATTTTTAATAAAATGTACCAATTAAATTTAAAAAAAAAACAACAACGTAAAAATTGTTGTGAGACAACTAGTGTTGCCCTAAAATGTTTTGATATTTTGAAAAAAATTTTAATAGTTAAAATTTTAATTTTAATAACATTCAAAATTATACATGCTATATCGTATATAAAATTCGTTCAAAAAGTAAAAAAAAAACTTGATGTATGGTATTTTAAACATAAATCTTAAATAAAAGAGTTATACTCCCTCCGGGTAGGAGGGACATTTGTTTTTTGCAAGTGAATTAATGAATTATTATTTAATGTGTAGTGGATAATTATAATAATAAATATATATTGTGGATTTCATATTTTAATTATATTAATGGATGTGTGTGAGTCTTATATTATAAAAGGAAATAGAACTCTTTGGTTCAGATGCCAAAAATGACAAAATAGGTCTTTTGTCGACGGACGAAGTATAAATTTTAGGATTTAAATATAAAATAAAGGAAAAATAAAAATTTTCTATTAATTTATTTTATTTTTTAAATTGGTCAATCCTTATCCATTTTTTGAAATTAGTCTATTATGAAGCATCCAATTATGCCTATTCCGACACAAAGTGGGCCGCACCTCTGAGGACTTGGCTTCTCTCTAAAGTTGGGCATTTATATGACATTCGAAGTGGATAAAAAAAAAAAGAAGTGGATTAAAATGGGTGAGATTCACCTCCAAATCTAGGGATGTGAATTTTAACTGTCGGGTCGGATTATTCGTGAGTACTTGAGGTGATGGGCACAGGTAGAATACGCTTTGTCGGGTAACAAATAAGGTAATATTCACACCCAACAAAAAATTTATACGTAAGAATAGATTACAAGTTCTCCTTTTATACCTGATTAACTGACTGACCCAATTACTCGATATTATATATTATGCATTTTTAATTGCATATTTTTATTTACATTATCTAATCTTAATTAATTTTGCCGTCCAAGTAATGTACTTTTTTTAGGATTAGACTATATACACACCCCTTCCTATTAAATACACACTCCTATTATTATATAATAAAAATGTATATTTTTAAAAAGTCTTAATTACCTTTAATTCATTAAATACACACTCTTATATATTTTATATTAATTAATTAATCTAATAAACCTACACACTCTCCGTGTAAATTGTATGTGAAGTAGTTTCAGTCATGAAGCCATTCTTGTCTACTCCCTTATATGATCTTTCAGTCATGAAACCATTCATGTCTGCTCCCTTTATATGACCTTAACTTTGAACAGTATATGAATCGAAAAGCGATAAAATATTAAAATGTAAATATATATATAACTACGTCTCCTCATTTGCCTAATTAGACTGTTTATATAAAATTCTAACGCATATACATATATAGATTAATGCATTTTAACATATAGTAGCCACTAGAATTAATACAACAAGGTAATTTAATCTCCCTTTTAATCATAGAACTCTATAGGGAACTGATCAGCAGCGTTTTAGTTGAAGTTTGAACAAGAAAATGTATGGTTGCAAAAGTCGTGAATCTATGAACCCACCTCTAGACCTCGAAGATCGAACTATACGAAGTTGTTCTCCAATCGATGAGCTCCAATGGTGGTTGTTGATCTTTCGTTCGTTCCTCCGTCGTCGAAGATCAGACAAGTTCATGACAATATTCTGAAAATTGAATTTTAGACAAAAGGATGTTCTTGAATGTATAAAAGAGAACATTATTGGCAAAGATGGTGCTGGGGTCGTCTACAGAGGGTCCATTCCAAATGCGATCGACATTACGATCAAATAGTTGACGGGAACGACGAAGAGCTCGGGAAATTGCTCGCCGGAGTGACGATTACGCACGGCGGAGTGTTGCCTAACATAAACCCTGTTCTGTTGTCGAAGAAATCAGAGAAGGCAGCTGCGGAGAAGGCGACGAAATCACCATCAAAGAGCACTAAGTCTCCGAAGAAAGCATAGAGAATGGTGATGAGTTATTTGTTGGAGTGTAGGGAAGATTGTTTATACCAGTAATGAACTTGTTTATCTTATCATCCTGTTAGATTTTATAGGAAGACTGTTCTTGTTTATCAATCTGCATTCATCCTTCAGCATTGTTCAAGGGGAAGGTGTCATTTGTTATACCAGTAAAAAACATCACCTGGATAGTAAATGAAGGATTTTGAATCAGTAATTTGAGAATTGAGCTAACAATGGTGAAATGAAAAGAAATTGTCATTCCATCAATGTATCCCATTAAGGGAGAATATTAAAGAAGTAAACATAATGATAATGAGAAAGAAAAACTAACATTTCAACATTGCAATCAAATGATTGACGGGGATGCTATTGACATTGCGACACTTCTCTTGAATTCCGATCGCATTGATTTATGGGAGCAGCTACAATGATCATGGATTCATAGGGAGATTCAGACGTTAAGGGGAGGAGGTGTGTATACACTTAAATTTAAAAAGGTTAAATATAGATTTTCACGGGGTGTGTATATAATAAAATTAAAATCTAAAAAATTAAAAGGGGTATGTATTTAATAAAGAGTGTGTATTCAATAAAAAGGTGTGTGTATTTAATAATACTCCTTTTTTTATTATAATACTTTCTCCTCTCCGCTTGTAAGAGTTTTTATTATTATTATTATTATTATTATTATTATTATTATTATTATTATTATTATTATTATTATTATTATTATTATTATTATTATTATTATATTATTATTATTATTATTATTATTATTATTATTATTATTATTATTATTATTATTTCGTGTGTTCGCCCCAAAAAGTCTATTTTTTTTACACACATATTGAGACCCTCACACACCCACTAATATAATTAAAATGTGGGACTCACATTCCACTAATATAACTACCTACTACATATTAAATAATAATACTCCTTAATCTACGTGTAAGAAACAAATGACCATCATTCAACTGGATGGAGGGAATATTATATATTTCTAATTATGTATACATATATACAACTTTAATATATATATATATATATATATATATATATTCTTTACGTCCCATTCTAATAGTTATGATTGCTTTTTGCATGAGAATTAAGGAATATAGTATTTTAATTTGTATAGGTGAGAGATATAATATTTTAATATATAGTGGTATTTGTATTAGTGTTCTAAGTTGATCCTATAAAGATAATTTAATTATTTTGTGTGGATTTTATATATAAAAAAAATAAAAGAAAAGAAATATAACCATTAGGATGATAGGTCCAAATTAAAAATATATAATCATTAAAATTGAACGGAGGAAGTATATATTTCTATTTACATTAAATTATGTATTAGCATTATTTAATTAGTTTCTAATATGTTTAAGTACATTGGTTAATTCCTATTTTATATTTTTACTTAAAAAAACAATGCCTTTTAATTTTAATGAGAATAGAATCTGACAAATTTGAGAAACGACGAATATTCATATAATATTTCATAATTGCAGGTACCCGATTACGTGTGGGTTATCTGCGTAGCCAACGGTTATACCTGTACCTTACTCGATGATCAATTTTAAAGTAAATCAATATTAAATTTTAAGGTAATCAGGTAGGATAAATAGAGTATCAGGTGGCATGTATTTTTGTCCAACCCGTACCCTACCCTACCCATTTACATTCCTATCCAAACTTTTAAATTCTCAAATAGAAATTACAAAGAGAGAAATTCTCACTCTGTTCAATCTCCCCAAATTAAAGAAGCATAGAATCTTGAACCTTGTAAGATTTTAAAAACCTTCAAACAATTGATTCGGAGGGTATGTCATCCATAAATTCAAATTCATCGTTTGCATTTAGAGAGTTATAAAAGGTTTAAGGGTTTAATGTGGAAAAATGTTGAATGGCAAACTTTTTGAACTGATGCCAGCTCGGCAATTCTATGGCTGTCATGCACGAATAGTCAGTGTATAATTCTAATAAAAACTTGTTTCATTGTGTTAATAAATTTCTTGGTCTGCTTCCTATTTAATTGCATAATTATTTTGTGAAGCTTAGAAAAATCGATAGGAGAGAAAAATATGCACGAAAATTTATTTATCTATTAAAAAAAGGGAAATGAATTAAAGAGAGTCAATTTAATTATAAATTTATTTATGTGTAATAGAGTGAAATAGAGCTATTCAATATTGATATGATTATGTAATTAATCTTAGTGTGAATATTTGATCAAGTCTTTTTGTGTAATTATCATTTTTTTAGTTGATAAATATTTGGTCAATCTCTTATATTGGTAATACACTCCTAATTGGAGGATATAGTATCCTTTGTTAGGTGTTGTACCTTTGTATATTAGGTAACAAATTAAATTTTGAAATAAAATTCATCATATTTAATATATGGACGAGAAAAGGAATACTCTATCTTTCTCTGTCTCCTTTAAAAGATCATTTTTCTATTTTAATTATTCATCTAACTAGTGTCATTTTTTTTTACACACATGAGATTTAAATACTCATTAATACAATTAAAATATAAGCATACATATCCACCAACCCAAATCCCCTGTTCCACCTTGGTATTCCATTTCCTGTTCCAAAACTAATTTCCAATTAAAATATTATACCCTAGTTAATGACCATTAAACCCTTGAGGCTTGTGGTGAAAATTTGGTCATTGATTACTACACGTGTCAAAATATAATTAGTGCAATAGTAGATGAAACATAAAATGAAATAGGTGATCCCATTTGCATATCCACCAATACAACTAGTTACTATACAATAAATAATAATACTCCATCCGTACGGATTTAAGGGTGTCATTTGCTTTTGAGCACGAAGATTAATGAGTATTGTTATTTAATGTGTAATGGGTAGTTGTATTAGTGGAGGTGTGATCCCATTTTTTAATTGTATTAGTGGGTTTGTTTGGATAAAAGAAGAAATGAGATTATTGGAGATGGATACTCAAAATAAAAAAATACTCCCTCCGTCCCATACTTATGTTCACACTTTCCGTTTTCGTCCGTCCCATACTTATATTCACCACCCAAAAAAGGAAACTTCACATCAACCAACAACCTCAAAAGTTCTCTTTATTTCAAAAATACCACTCTCACCTAACACACATAACATACTTTATAATTTATTTATTACCTAAAAATACCACAATACCCCTAAAAAGTCAATAAAGTTGGTCAAAAAGCAACTTTTCTTAAACTCTGTATCTACAGTACCGATGAACATAAGTCCGGGACGGAGGGAGTAATACTTTTTAAAATGAATGAAGAGAATATTCTTTAATCACGGTGCAAAAAGCAAAAATATTTTTTTGGTGAGACAAAGGGAAGAAACGTTTATCTTAATACTTTTCATATTTAAATTTGTTGAAATAAACACTAGTACATTCGTACAAGACAGATACATCTGAGCTGTATCATATGGCGTGGGGACGATAAGACAGAAGCCTTATATCAATATTTCTGTGTGAATATCATTTATCAAATAATTATACAATTATAGGACCCACCACTTATATTATTGTTAAAAAGATAAAGTCAAAAAAATGGGGCTGTATAGTAACATATTATTGTTAAAAAGATAAAGTCAAAAAAATGGGGCTGTTGGGTTACCATACCAGTTGCCAACCAAGGTTTAAAATTTCCGAAAATTATCTACGATATTTTCAAGATATATTCGTATTTGGAAAGTAGCAATATTGATATTAGAAAAAAAAATATATCTTTTTTTATGTCGAGGATATATCAAGAAATATCGGTAAATATATCAATATCGATTTGTCATAATTCAAATTTTTTAGATGTCGAGATATATTGAGGAAATATCGTTAAAATATCGATAAAATATCGAGGATATATCGAAAATATCAAAAAATTATCCATATTTTTATGAATTTTTAATGATTTTTATATTACTTTTACCAACTAAATACAATTTTTTTCATTAATTTGATCAATTTAAAAAAAAAATAGAGCAACATTTGCATGAAATTATTAAGACCGTTTTATTTTATTTAATTAATTATCATTTATTATCACTCTTCATTAAAATTAATACTACTAAGTAAATGAGGAGTTTTCTTTCATGTACACAGTGTGATAGTATACTCTGATTAAAAATATAATTATTTTAGCACATTCAATTGAATCGGGACGAAGAGAGTATTTTATTGGTTCATAACAATACTATTGGCGCATTCAAAACTATATTCAAAATTTCTCTAATTCGATGAGTTGATACTAATATTTTTAGATCAAAATCACATCATATGGTTTACATTTGAACATCATAGATTATCATTTTGATATTAATTATTAAGTATTGTATGATTTTAGACTATTTAAATATGTTATAGTAATTGATTTGATTATCATATGTTATGAGTTTTATTGAAATTTTAAATTGTACTTATATATTAAAATTAAAATATATTGCAAAGTTAAATACTCCCTCCGTCTCATTTCAATGTTTACGTTTCTATTTTGTGCGTCTTATTTCAATATTTACGTTTTCCTTTTTGGAATATGGGACCCACCTAAAACAATTAATATATCATTCAATACTAATACACATACCCACTTTATATTAAGTATTATATTTTTTCACCCACTATCTATTAAAATATTATACTCCTTCATCGTGCAAAAAACAAACGTAAATATTGACATGGGACGGAGGGAGTAATTAATTTTCTCTTTTTTTTTTTAAGTTTCCATGATTTTTTTAATTTTTACCGATATCGATATTTATATTCGATATATCCATAAATTTGAGGTACCGATATTTCTATCGTTTTCGAAATTTTAAACCTTGCTTCCAACTATCTTTTATAAAAAGGTCGTCGGAAAAGATTTTCTTCCCCAGAGTCTTCAACGAGTCAATCTCAAACCCTTCCCCCAAAATTTCATTCTTCTTCATCGAAATGGGTCTCCGATCATCGCCGGTCGGAAAATGGCTGGGCTTCGTCACCGCCGTTTGGGTGCAAGCTATTTCCGGCAACAACTACACTTTCTCTAATTATTCCGACGCCCTCAAATCCCTCATGGGCCTCACTCAGCTCCAGCTCAACAGCCTCTCCGTCGCCAAAGACGTCGGAAAAGCCTTCGGCATTTTCGCCGGACTCGCCTCCGACCACATCCCAACACCCTTTATTCTCCTCATTGGCTCCGTCGAAGGAATCATCGGCTATGGTGTCCAGTGGCTCGTCGTCAGTGGCCGAATCCAACCTCTACCTTATTGGGCTGTGAGTACGCAAATAATTGTATAAATCGGGTTCACGTGGTCCACTGTTTTGCTAGTATTTAAATTAAGCACGAAAACAGGGTTTATGTAAACCCGATTTACGGTATAGACTAACTTGTAAATATCTGTTTTTGCTGTAGATGTGTATATTTCTGTGTATGGGAGGAAACAGTACGACGTGGATGAACACTGCAATTCTAGTAACGTGCATTCGGAACTTTCGGAAAAATCGAGGCCCTGTGTCGGGGATTTTGAAAGGATATGTCGGATTAAGCACTGCAATTTTCACGGATGTGTGTTCCGCGTTGTTCGCCGACGACCCGGCGAAGTTTCTGATTATGCTCACGGTGGTTCCGTTGGTGGTTTGCCTCTCCGCCGTCGTCTTCCTCCGCGAGATTCCTCCGTCGTCCACCGCCGCAGAGGAAAACGACGAGACCAAATTCTTCGGTGTAATCAACGTTCTCGCCGTCATAATCGCCCTTTACCTGTTGGCATTCGACGTAACGGGAAGCCACGGCCGTCTATTTTCACAGATTTTCGCTGGAATTCTGTTAGTTTTACTCGCCTCCCCCCTCGGAATTCCGATCTACCTGGCGGCGAGGAGTTTCGTCCGTTCCGGCACCGAAACGGTCGACGTGGAAGAAACTGCGACGGAGCCGTTGTTGGCGGCGGAGAAGAAGGAAGTGGTGGAGGCGGCGGTTCCGGCGGGTAAGAAAAGGCCGGTGCTGGGAGAAGAGCATACTATATTTGAGGCGCTGAGGACCGTTGATTTCTGGATCTTATTCGGATCGTTTTTATGTGGAGTTGGAACGGGTTTGGCAGTGATGAACAATCTTGGTCAGATGGGTTTGGCTCTCGGGTATGCGGATGTATCCATATTCGTTTCACTGACCAGTATATGGGGATTTTTCGGGCGAATCCTATCCGGATCGGTTTCAGAATACTTCATCAAGTAAGTTAAACTAGTACTCCCTCCTTTCGTATATTGTTGTTCAAATATAGTTGCTTCTTTACGGATATATAAATTGGGTTAATTAAAAAAAATAAAAAATTACGAAATTTACTTCTATTACAAATTAATCCTCACTTTTGAGAAATTGCAAAAAAAAAGCATAACCTTTAAGTATTGTTGCAAAAAAAAACCCAAAAAAATCCTACTATTAGTCACAAATTGGGGTTTTTTTTTCAACAATACTTAAAGATTGGAAAACCAGGTGGACTAGTCAACCTGATCACTGGGCTCTTTATTTAAGCGAGAGACCCTAGTTTGATTTCCATTGAGAACGAATTAGGAGAGGGATATAAGGAGGCTTGGAGAAAGGGGAAGTAAGGTTAATTACTAATTATACTAACAACTAACATTACCGATAAAAAAAAAGATTGGAATTTTTTTTGTAATTTATCAAAAGTGGGGATTAATTTGCAATATAAATTAATTTTGTGGTTTTTTTTGTAATTAATAAATTTGATTCTTTTATAGTTTAATGTTTTTAGTCCAATAATAATTAATAATTTGATAAAGTGATTGATGCAAATAAGTAAAACTTAAAATTAAAATATATACTTATAAAATTGTAATGTTAAATGATAGCATTTCTCCTTTCATAAACGAAAAATGAAGGATAGACGAAGTAGCACTTTTCTTTAATTTTATTGTTTATGAAAAATGAAAGTGTAGACGAAGTAGCACTTTTCTTTAATATTATTCTTACTTTCTTTAATTCAATTTTTGAGACCACCCCACATGCGATCTATTTATTCCTACTTACTTAAATTAAACTTTTTGAGACCACCCCGTAGCGAGCTAGTTTACTATGGGGGATTATTTAAAAATATATAAAATAAAATTTTAAAATAAAGTATGAATGGTGGAGGGAAGATGTCCGCACGAGTAATTGGAAACTTTTTGGTGGTGAAGATAAAAGTACACGGAGTATTAAAAAATACATCAATATGCAACATTTTGAAGTCCTCTTCAAATTTCCTCATGTTGGCTTTTCAAGAAATCTAAAAGTCAGAATTATATAGGATCTCTGCTAAATTCTTTACCAAAAGAGAATTAAATTGATTTAATATATGCATTTGGTAGCAAGATATTTTAAAAAGGTCGTGCACGTGATAGTAACTGTATCTGTGGTCCATTCCTAATCCTGCGGTCCCATTATCCTCTAATAAATAAATAAATGATGTAATACTAACATACTCCGCTCCCTTAAGAGTTAAGCATCCCAACAATGACCATACATACGTACCGACATATTCTGTTGTCGCTTGTAAGTCACTTTTTTTTTTTTTATTAAATGGAGTGATGTTTCCGGTTTGGAAAAAATTTAACGAATAATAATATAGGTTTGTTTTGAGTTTTTATAATATATATTATAATTTTATGTTAAATTAACATGTAAGAATGTATTAAGTTATATAGAAGAAGAGGAGTGATAAAGAGAAAAAGAATATTAGTAAATAAAGAGAGAAAATATATCTAAGATGGTATATTGATGGTTGTCGGATTTCAAATGTATATAGGGGTTAGTCTGATTTACAAAATCGAAAACAAACATTACCCCTCTCTTTCTTTTGATAGTATACGCCATATATTGTACCTATGAAGTTATTATATTGCACTACAAGAAAAATTACTTTAAATGATAGATCATACTTTAATTGATAATAGGAATGTCACTCATGGAAGCAAATAATGACGCGATATCTGTAGTTAAAAATCATTTTTCTTGTATTGGTAGTGCTTAAGATGAAGGTACTATTTAAGATGATATTTCTTTCTGCTCTTTTAGATCAGGAGTAAGAAAAATAAATATAGGATTCGGATTTATTAAATTTAATAATAATGGTAATTCATATTTATTTTGATATTTAAATAGGCAGGATTTAAATTTATGTTAAATTAGTGAGTAAAAAATAATGAGCAATGTTTGTTAAGGAGTAGGTGTTGATATGTGTAATACGCATGTGGGTTTATGTAATACTCCATTCGTCCCGCCTAAGGTTAACTTTTTCTATTTTGATTTGTTCCAAACTAAAATTATAGTATTTATATTTTTTCAAGTGAGACTCAAATAAAACATTTGAAAAAGAGAAATAGTCTTCAAGAATAAAAATCAAGTTTTTAAAATTCACTCCAATATTTTAAAATGTATATTTATACATACCTACAAATTTTATTAGTTTCAATTCACAAACTTTCCATACATAATAAAGAGAAATAGTTTTCAAGAATAAAAATCAAGTTTTTAAAATACACTCCAATATTTTAAAATGTATATTTATACATACCTACAAATTTTATTAGTTTCAATTCACACACTTTCCATACATAATCTTTCTTCAATCATTGCTTTTTCATTATTATTTTTTCTTCTTTCTCCATTCTTCTCATCTCTTCCCAATATGTTTGTTTGATTTTTAAGATATTAAATTATGAATATTAATTTGATTGTCTATAATATAATTTGATTTTTATGTCAAAATCAATGTAATGTGTAAGAGGTGAGTATTGATACTTGCAAGAAATTATTAATTAACGTAAGATAAGAGATGAGAGAGAAAAAAATATTAATTGTCTCGAGAGGATGCGTAGGAGGTGGATAATTGAAAAATAATAATACTCCACTATATAAGTTTATATCTAGATTACTTAAAAAATTTAGGTGTTGATTGTGAAAATATAAACATAAATTTTAAAATCTAAAACAAACATTTGCCTAGATTGATGGGGGTAGATTTGTAGGAGATTTACAAAGTAGATTTAAATTAGAATTGAATGAAGAACAAGTGAATGAATAAAATGGATGTAATTTGAGTGTTGATTTTGTAGGAGGGGTGGAACACCAAGGCCAGTTTGGAATGCAGCATCACAGATTGTAATGGCACTGGGATACATTCTGCTGGCCATGGCAATGCCAGGATCACTCTACGTGGGCTCTATAGTAGTCGGGATTTGCTATGGTGTCCGTTTGGCTGTCACCGTTCCTACAGCCTCCGAGCTTTTCGGCCTCAAATACTACGGCCTCATCTACAACATTCTCATCCTCAATCTTCCGCTCGGCTCATTCCTCTTCTCTGGCCTGCTTGCCGGATTCTTGTACGACGCGCAGGCCACCGCTACGGCCGGGGGTGGCAACACTTGCATAGGCGCTCACTGTTACAGAATGGTGTTTGTGGTAATGGCAATTGCATGTGTGATAGGGTTTGGTCTTGATGTTTTGCTATCTATTAGAACCAAAAGTATTTATGCTAAGATCTATTCCAGTAGAAAATCAAGAAAGTCAACAGTGATTACAGGGCAATAACGAGTCACTAAAGGGAATTTTTAGTTATGTCCCAACTACATTCTCTATTAGAATATATGTTGAGAAATTCAATTTTTTATGAAATGTAATTCTACATTGTATATAGTACAAATCTATTTTTGATTGCCAACTTGTTGCTTGTAATGTAAATAATGTATTTTTCTCAAAGTTGGTCAGACCCCAGTGTTAATGGTAATTTCTTATATTTGCATCTCGTGTTTTTGTAAACTAGTTAAGGCTGGCATCTTACTTCCTAAAGTGTTGGCCCGGCTTAAAATCTTATTTACGTAGTAACAATCATGTATAAAACAAATTAGGAAAATACTTGTAAGAGACCGTTTCACGTAACTCTATTTTAAATAGCACACTAGTATTGAACTCATGGGATGTGCGGAAAAATGCAATTCTTTTTATTTTTTAATTATTTTATAATATGAACTTTTAATTGTTAATAACTTTTTTACTTTATTTATTTTTTTTATAAACCTATAAACCTTATTCTTATTTTTATTATATATGAAAAATCCATATAAGATTATATAATACTTAGCTATGTTTTAGAAATAATTAAACGTAATCACAGATGTTGAAAAAATAAATAAATATATCATATCATATTTAAATTTAATATTAAATTTATATTATTATATTTAATTTGATGTATATAAATTACATAAAAATTAATTATTTAAAAATATAAGTATATATATACGAAGAGGTTAAGAATTAGTCCTACATATTTATTGAATATCTCTTGACATTGTTTCTAGTTAATCACAAATAATTATAATCATATATAAATTCTGCTAAAGACTATCATTTTATTACTTCATTATTTATATGTGCGCTAAAACTCTGTAAACATTTACATGCTGTACCTTAATTTGATTATATATTACCCTATTTATAATAAATCTCCTAAATTAAAATATCAT